>CP092870.1:74240198-75440198 GCA_030710605.1 Cordylochernes scorpioides
ACTTTTGTTCCAGTAGAATGCATTCAATACGGGCCCATTGTTATCAAGGTAAATTGTAGCATGAATATATTTGTTTGAGTATAACTGTGAATACAAGAAATACGATAAAATGAACCGGGGATTCAACGAAACTTCCCTTATAACTCAGGGAGCTGTTTGGACGTTTTCAGATGTATTCGATTGTACATACGTAAATGGAAAACGAACTATGCTTGGCTGCCCGGTAGTTGGCGTTCAACGCTCCAGGAGAACCCGGATTATAACTAATTCCCTATGCCAGGTTGACAATACGTTTACAGCTAACATCATTGGTTACTGGGCTATCGGTACTGGAGCTGCCCTCACATCAGGCTTCTCGTTGGGAAGGAATTCAACATCATAGGAAGGCCCTCTGACTTCGAGTCCTGGATCTTCGGGACAGGTCTGATAGAAGACGAGTTGGCCATCCTCGCATCGGCGAAATCAAGAATCAACCGATACTTAATCGAGGTCGGACTGGGCCAGACCATCGAGGACCCCGTCATTGCATGGAGGAGGACACTATCGCGGTGGGGAAGAACACCTGGCTGATTGTATATAGTTCCCTCGATCTTTTTCATGTAAATATTGACTAAGAAGTCAATAAAAGTGTTCTAATTGTCAAAAAAAAAAAATTGACGCAAGCCATCAGTAGCGTTTAGTTACGCTATCATTAGTTGGAATTTTTATTAAATTAAGGAATTGTTGGTTAAGTTAACGAACCACTAAAAAACGTTCCAGTAACCAATGATGTGAGATGTAAACGTATTGTCAACCTGACGTAGGTAATTAGTCATAATCCGGGTTCTCCTGGAGCATTGAACGCCAACTACCAGGCAGCCTAGCATAGCTCGTTTTCCATTTACGTATGTACAATCGAATACATCTGAAAACGTCCAAACAGCTCCCTGAGTTATAAAGGAAGTTTCGTTGAATTCCCGGTTCATTTTATCGTATTTCTTGTATTTACAGTTATATTCAAACAAATATATTCATGCTACAATTTACCTTGATAACAATGGGCCCGTATTGAATGCATTCTACTGGAACAAAAGTAAATAAATGCGAAAATCTTCCGTTAACGGTATATTTCTTCAACCCCATGCTCTGTTGTTTTATCGAAGGTCGTGTTTGTTAACGCCGTGGGGAGAGTGCGGGATGTAGCCACATGAGGAAACCGAGGTTTGCTCAACAGTAGCTGCAGGCTATATTTTACGGTTCTGTTAGATAATTCTACATTGTGAGATGTGATATTTTTGTAATGCAAGAGTTTATATTATTGAAAAATATTTGCAGTTTTAAATTCTTTAGAAACGTAATTGTTTTTCAAATAAAGGTAGCGCAATATTTATAGTGACATCTCGCTGAATAACAAACCCTTATAACTTTCCTTTATAACAAACCTAAAACAATCCTATTTTATAATTTTATAATAGAGGAACAATGGGTACAATGGAACTTTTTTATGCCTAACTGGCCTTGGCATTATTGTTTTCGGAAGAGCATTGCTCGACGCAATTATTATACAGGGTGCTTCAAAAAAATGTATACACACTTTGAACTTCCATAGAAAATTTATATTTACCGTTCTACAAAGTTAAATTTCAGGAAAATAGAAAACTGAAAGTCCAATATAAATGAAACATAAATAACAAATGTTAATACTGTTCAAATTGGTGACCTGCAGCATCAATACAATTCTGAGTACGAGTCACCACAGATTCTGTACATCGTATCAAAACGTCCAATGAGATTTCTCTACACACTGCTTGAATCTCATTCCAAAGAATGTCTAGGTTACGTGGTTTACGTTTGTACACCCCATCTTTTACTGTGCCCCACAAGAAGAAATCCAGTGGTGTAAGGTCTGGAGAGCGTGCTGGAAACTCGATTGGCCCCCTGCGTCCTATCCACTGGCCCGTACTCAGAATTGTATTGATGCTGCAGGTCACCAATTTGAACAGTATTAATATTTGTTATTTATGTTTCATTTATATTGGACTTTCAGTTTTCTATTTTCCTGAAATTTAACTTTGTAGAACGGTAAATAAATTTTCTATGGAAGTTCAAAGTGTGTATACATTTTTTTGAAGCACCCTGTATATAATTCTACTGTACTAAAAGCCTATGTCCATAGTTTGCGCAAATATTTCTGAGATTCTACCCCTCAGTGTAACCTATATAAGCAGAATGATTCAATACAGTATTAGAGATCTAATATAACGGTCTGGTGGATTAAAATAGCGAAACCGCTGGGAGGGTTCACCACCGATGAGCCAAGCCCTCCCAATATTTTTTCATCGCAGTAAGAACAGTAGAAATTTGATTTATGTATGAAAGAAACATTCGAGTCTTAATGTTTTTATTTGCTATAATGGAACCATGGCTATAGTAAACCTAAAGTTCAGTTCCATTTGAGTTTACTATAGCAAGGTTTTATTGTATTGTAATTTCCATACATTGGAAAGTTAAAGTTCGTATAAAATTATTTGGGTATTCAAAAAATACTAGTTTTATTTTTCGGAAATCAATTTCTGTTTAAAATACAGCTATTAATTGGCCGTAATTCATATAGAAAATATGAAAAATGAAAGTTACCTCTGTGTATCGCAACTTTTTCATCATTCAGATTAGTAGCATTCTAGTAAGTCCTTCTTCAACTCTAAGTATTGACAACTATCGTCAAATGACAAGAAAATAAAATATAATCTTGATTTAAGGATGATTTTATTTTTTAATTTGTGAGGATAATTCTCCCCATGGAAACTCTTCAAATCGAAATTTTATTTTTATTCGCATCACTTTTCATTGTGAACATTTCAACGATTATTAGGAATCCTGTTACTAAACCAAATGAAATTATAGTATAGATAATTCTAGAAAAATGCTCAAAGATGAAGATGATGAGAAATCAGCCTTGTCCAAATATTTGGAAGATATCAATAAAATATCTCACCCAAGATATATGATTATCATCATTTAGACGATCTCACATATATAAACCTCTGAGTAATCCTATCTTTCAATTCGTACTTGAATATCACTGTGATCTGGTTGTAGTTTTTTAAGTGTTTTTTTTATTATAAGAACTAACTTACAAACAATAATTAATAATCTTTAATTATGATAAATTCCAAATAACATCTGTTTCTCTCTATTAAAATATATAAAAATATGGAAATAAATTGTCGAAAAGTCGATAAAAAAAACATTTACTAGCCAAAGTGTCTTTTTTAATTCTAAGAACTAACTTACAATAAATAATTAATAATTTCTAATTATAATTAAGTCAAATAACATCTTTTTCTCTCTATTAAAATATATAAAAATATGGAAATAAATTGTCGAAAAGTCGATAAAAAAACATTTACTAGCCAAAGTGTCTTTTTTAATTCTAAGAACTAACTTACAATAAATAATTAATAATTTCTAATTATAATTAAGTACAATAACATCTGTTTCTCTCTATTAAAATATATAAAATATGGAAATAAATTATCGTAACGTTGAAAAAATAAGAACATTTACTGGCCGAAGTATCTTTTGTAATTCTAAGAACTGACTCTTACAAACAATGATTAATAATTCTTATTTATATTGATTCCAAATAAAATCTTTCTGTATTAAAATATATGAAAATATGGAGTTAAATATTCAGTAGATTGTCTATATTTCGATTACCTATCAAGCGAGTGTCGAAATGCTGAAGTTAGCACTATGGAGAGGAAATGTCCGAGAGAAGAATCAGTGAAAGGATGTGGAATCTATGAATATTGGCACAGTGTGTGGAGCTGGTCACACTGTCATTTACTGTCATCAGTAGTTTCCTGGGACGCTTCCTTTCCCAGCACTGATTGGCGGCGTGACGGCGCGGACTGTTTACACTGGTAGATATCCCTCCGCGCTCACACTACCATTCATCCAATCATCTACTTCTCTGTGTCAACTAAGTATAAGTAGCACACACATATATATATATATATATATATGTTATAGATTAGAAATTTTTTGTGTGTTTGATTGTTGAAAAGAGGTGCAGTCGTGGAAAAATAAAAATAATTATTTACCTTTCAAGCAGATTTTTATTTTGAATCTCTTGAAGTAAAAATATACATAAATTATTTATTTCACAGGAATATAGAATTTATATAATGAATTCTATAATCGTGGATAAAAGATAGGTAGGGTTAAATATACATATTTACAACAATAATAATTAAAAGTGATATTTTTTGAATATATGGTCAAAAATGCAGAACAGTCAATGAATGAAAAAATAAAATATATGTTTTTAAAAAATAAAATAATTGTATTTTAGATTATATAATATTTATATATATTATATAAAAAAAGAGATTTCTGTTGATTTGGATTATCTAGAGGATTATGCTATGTTAATGTAGTCGTGGTTAAAATCTTGAAAGTATAATAATAAAAATGGTTTTGATAAGTAATTATTTAATTGAACTAAAGGAATACATAAAAGACACAATTTGGTAAAAGTAATGCCTAGCTTAAGGCTTAAGAATCTAAAACAATGGAAAACTTATTTACATAATGTACAAAAGGTTTGAGCCGGCCATCGGGAAACAACAACAATAAGTTTTTATAGGGGAAGCGTGACCTCTGGCAGTCGATTTAACAGAGTATTGATATCTATGAAATATAATTTTAAATGAAATTGTATTTTAATATAACATATATATATATATATATATATATATATATATATATATATATATATATATATATATATAGCCGTGCGGCCACGCGTCGCGCGAGCTCCGCATCTTTCGCTTCTTTCATCCCTTTAAATCAACTTTACTTAAATTTAAATTATATCATCTTATTCGCCTTTAATCAAGCATCATTTCAAGCCATCTCTTGTAAAATTTCATCGATCTTTATATTTTCCCTATTTTTCATAACTTAGCAAAGTTACAAATTGTAACTTTGCATCATCGCCATGGCAACGGCCAAGCCGGTCGTTGCCTCATCTTCATCTGCATCTATCACTCGGAATGCAAATTTTCCATCAAAATCGCACATCATTACCGAATCATTACCTCACCAATCAACAAATGACGAAAAAATCATAAACGTGCAAAATCAGAGAAAACGATTCACCTCTGAAGAACTCAAAAAGTTCGATGAAAATAGAAGGAAAACCTATGAAGGAAGAAGCAACTCTATTAAAGCTACAATCCAATTTAAGGCGATTCAAGACGCCACGGCGGAAGAACACCTGATCGGAATTGCCGATCTAATAGGCTTCGAAAATATACACTCCATCGGTAGAATAAATGGGCAAGCCATTGTTTCCGTCGCGAATACAGAGCTGGCTGAATCGCTCCTAACAAAAGGGTTCAAGGTCGGAAACGAGGTAATCTATCCCTCGCCACTTTTCAGAACCTCCAAGAAGTACATTCTCTCCGGCGTCCTGTCCTTCATACAGGATAAGGACATTGAAAAGGCCCTCGAACCATACGGACACTTGATTAGCATCAGGCCTATTCCCTTCCCCACTGAAAATCCACTCCTCAAGCATCTTTCCTCACTAAGGAGGGAGGTTGTCTTTAAAACCAAGGAAAATGCATCGATGCCCGCCGTCATCTCCATTAATTATATGGACCAAACATTTAAAATATTTATAGGAGAAGACGTGACCTGTTCCGGTTGCAGACGGCACGGTCACATAAGAACGCGATGCCCATTCGACCCCGAGATCAGGGAAAAAGTAACAAGATCCTTCGCTGACGCCCTATATCCGACTTCACAGCCACAGACCCCGAAACGGCCTCCAACGGAGAGAGATGTCCCCACTGCGAGAGAAATCAGGACTTCCTCGAAAAAGACACATCCCGCGACAAGCCCTGACAGAAAATCAAGACCAACCCCCCCAGGCGGAGGAAAAGCCACCCACTCGTGTTCTGAGTCGGATATCTCCACAGGGACATTTTCTCTTAGAGAAGAAACATCTCTCAGGTGCGAAGAATGGTCGATGGACTCCTCCCAGCTCCAGAATGAGTTGAAAGAATGTGAAAAAGGTGACAATCCCGAAGTAGATAAGATCATAGCAACAATTTACAGGAGAGCTGATCTCTCCAGACAGACCAAAGTCCTACAACAGCTCGAAATATATCCCGACCTGGAAACCAAGATCTCCCGCCACCTCAAGAAATGGGAAGGCATCAAGTTCAAAACATTCGATGACCTTGACTTTGACCAGAGAAAAGCCATAAATGACAAAGTGGGAAAAATGAGATTAATACTATCTATACTTAGAGAAGACTCTGCAAGCGAAAATGAAGTACCTGCGATGTTTAAGAGACCGATCGGGTGGTATCGGGAAGACAACGTCAAACAACGAGAAAGCAAAAAACAAGATAGAAAAACGGTGTCAACCCCCCCGGGAGCGAAGACAACCCCTCCGCTGTGGAAGGACAAGGAGATAGACGGAGAGACTACGACAAACAGATTGACGACATCTTGATGCTTTCTCATTGTAAAAACTGCCGATTGTAATTGCCTCCTTTTTTTCAACTGAATAAAGACCGTTTTTTGCGTTTATATATATATATATATAATAAAGAGTAGAGTTTAATATATGAAAGATAATTGGTATATATACAAGTATACTTGTTTATAAGAGAAGGAGTTATTGATAATTTAAAATATTTTTAAGGTATCAAAAAGGTTTTGTATTTTATGCAACAAAATAGGGCTATAACAAGTTCACTCTGTAGCTTCGGCAGTTACGCGTCATGGTAGCAGAACACAGGGGGAAAAAAGGAAGAATTGAAGGTATTAGGATAAGAAAAAGAGAAATGACAGAACCATGTTAACTTTTTGTGCTGAGAACATGTAAGAAAACATCTACCTATGTTTTCCCACGTGACGCAGCGGAGCGTTACCTTGGCTGCACGGGTGAGTCAGTTGTTGTTTTGAATTCTGTTAGATGGACATTAAAACATGGTGGCAGTGATAGCTGGATAAAATACGAACCCGTATATTGCAAAATATCGATTTTTGCCTACCTTGGAAGATAATTCAACATGGCTCAGATTCAACCTCCAGAAACTTTCGACTTCTCGACTCCCAACGAATGGCCCAAATGGAAGAAAAGATTCGAACGATACCTCGTGGTCAGTGGAATGAAGAAGAAAGAGGAGGCGGACAAGATCGATTTGTTCATGTACTTGATGGGCGACCGCGCGGATGATATATTCAGGACCTTCAAGTTCGAAAAGGAGGAAGAGGCAACGAAAATTGATTCCGTCCTCAAGGCGTTCGACAGCCACTTCTGTGTCAGAAAGAATATTATCTACGAACGTGCGAAATTTAATTCAAGAATCCAAGAGGATCGGGAGCCAGTGGACGAATTCATCACTTCATTGTACAAATTGGCTGATAGTTGCGAATTTGAGGGTCTTCATGAGCAGTTGATCCGTGACCGAATAGTGGTTGGAGTGAGGGACAAAGCTTTATCTGAAAGAATGCAGTTGGACAGCGAACTGACTTTGGAAAAGGCGGTGAAAATGGTTCGACAGCAGGAAGCCGTTCGACAGCAGCAAGTCGACCTGCAGCGTCCCTCAACAAGCCAAAAGGTCAATCAGGTGAAGTTCAACTCGAAGAAACAATCACCGAAACAACAACAGCAACCTTCGAGGAAGAAGGAGAAGTCAGCCAGAACAAGATCACGATGTCCAAAGTGCGGAGGTTTCACCCACAGGGAAGGACAGGCTTGCCGTGCTGAAGGACAGAAATGTAACCTGTGTTCAAAAACAGGCCATTTTGCAAATTGCTGCCCAGATAAGCAGGCGAAGACTGCGGAGGTCAAAGCTGTTTCTGAACTTGATGAAGAAATTGGTTTTCTCCTGGAGGTCTCAGCTGTGGAGGATTCATCTAATCTCGATAATGATGAAGACGAGTGCAGGAGGCGATGGACAGCAGAAATCCAAGTGAACGGGAAAAAGGTGAAGTTCAAGCTCGACTCCCAGGCGGATGTTACATGTGTTCCTCTGTGTCTCTTCAAGAAGATAATGGGACAGCAACGACTAGTGGAAAGTGATATCAACATTAGAGCCGCTGAATTCTCCGAACTTCAGACTGTGGGTATGTTTATATCAACGCTGCGAAATGGCAATTATGAAATCAAGGAGAAGATTTATGTCATTCGTCGTTTGAGTGAACCTCTTCTGAGTCGCCGGGCATGTGAGCTCTTGAACCTGGCGAGGCGGATTGAAGTGGTTGCGACGAGAATTAACCCGATCAAGGAATTCCCTGAAGTATTTGAAGGACTGGGACAGATCGGAAACCCTTACGAAATCAAATTGAAACCTGGAGCAAAACCTTATGCTGTGCATACTCCTCGACGGGTACCAATACCTTTGATGGAAAAGCTCAAGACAAGATTGGAAGAGCTCGAGAGGGCGGGAATCATAGCACAAGTTAACGTTGCGACTGAATGGTGTGCACCGACTGTGATTGCTGGTAAACCGAATGGCGACATACGACTCTGTGTGGATCTCTCAAGGCTGAACGAACATGTACAGCGCGAAGTGCATCCCATGCCAGTGGTGGAGCACATGCTGGGGCAACTGGGGGAAGCAAGATTCTTTTCGAAACTGGACGCGAACAGTGGCTTTCACCAGATTCCGTTGAGCCCGGACTGCCAGCATTTAACGACCTTCATCACTCCTTTTGGGAGATATAAATACTGCAGGATGCCATTTGGAATCTCACTCGCCCCAGAGTATTTTCAGAGAGTTATGTCAATAATCTTTCAAGGCATGGACGGTGTAATGTGTTACCTGGACGATATCCTGATATTTGCCTCCGACTCCAAGACTCACGATCGAATTCTTCGTTTAGTGCTCCGAAAACTGAAAGAGGCGAAAGTTACACTAAACAAGGCCAAGTGTGTCTTCGGCGTGCCAAGAATTAATTTTCTTGGGCACATACTGGATGAAGACGGTATTCGACCAGATCCAGCGAAAATCGAAGCAGTGGCGAGGATGCCTGCTCCGACAGATGTTCATGGCGTAAGAAGATTTCTTGGCATGGTGAACCATCTGGGACGCTTTGTGGAAAATTTATCTGAAATTGTGGCTCCACTGAACCAGTTGTTGGTGAAAGGTCAAGACTTCGTTTGGGATTGCAGCCAGGAGCGAGCATTCCGAAAGTTGAAAGAATTGCTCACGACTCAACCCATCTTGGCAGCATACGACGTCAGGAAACCAACTATGGTGTCATCCGACGCATCTTCATACGGCTTGGGAGCGGTACTGAAGCAAGAAGGTAAGAATGGAATCTGGCGACCTGTTGCTTATTCTTCTAGAACTATGACACCTACCGAAAAACGATATGCTCAGATCGAGAAAGAGGCTCTCGCAATTACATGGGCTTGCGAACGTTTTCAAGATTTCCTGCTTGGAAAGCGTTTCCGAATTGAGACCGACCATAAGCCTCTCATTCCTCTATTTTCGACGAAAGAATTGAGTTCGCTGACCCCAAGACAGCAACGTTTCCGAATGCGTATGATGAGGTTTGGATTCGAAATAGTGCATATCCCTGGAAAGGAACTGCTCGACGCCGATGCATTATCCAGACAACCACTTCTTACAACCGAGGGAGGTGAAAACGAACGGCAAACCTCAGCGCATATAAATGCAGTTCTCTCGAGTATAACCGACAAAGACGAGATGTTGACGAAGATTTTTGAAGCTCAACAAGAAGATACGACCCTGAAAGCAGTAGTCAACTACCTTGAGAAAGGCTGGCCAGATAAGAAGAAAATGTCACAGGCTCTGCTCTCTTATTGGCATGTCAAGGATGAACTCGGCGTTCAAAATGGACTACTGATGCGTAGCTGTCGTCTTGTTATTCCAGCAAGTATGAAACTGGAGATCCTAGATAAGTTGCACGCTGGGCACTTCGGGATTACAAAAACAAGACTTCGCGCACGTGAGACGGTATGGTGGCCTGGAATTTCGGAAGAGATCGCGGAAACGGTCAGAAAGTGCAGTGTCTGTATCCAGGAAGCCGTCTCAAAACATGAACCTTTGATACCAACCAACTTTCCTACACGACCGTGGCAAAAGATTGGAATGGATTTGTTCAAGTTCGAGAATAAGTGGTATCTAGTCGTCATTGACTATTATTCTCGATTTCCTGAAGTGGTTCAGCTGGATCGGCTCACAGCCAATGTGGTGGTGCGTGGTTGCAAATCCATATTTGCCCGACATGGAATACCAGAAACTGTTGTAAGCGATAATGGGACGCAATTTGGAGCTGCTCGTGAATTTGCAAATTTCTCAAGGCAGTACGGATTCACACATGTGACTTCAAGTCCTCGATTCCCGCAGAGCAATGGGATGGCAGAAGCAGGTGTGAAAATTGCTAAGTTGATCCTCAAGAAAAATCAAGACCCATCGCTTGGACTCCTGGAGTATCGATCGACCCCTTTGGAGAACGGTTACAGCCCTGCTGAGCTTCTCATGGGACGTAAACTCCGAACGACCTTGCCAATTGCACCAGAGAATCTTAATCCAAAGTTGGTGGACTCTCAGACCCTGAAAAGAAAGGAGGGGAGAAGGAGAAAGGATATGAAATCCAGATATGATCGACGCTGCGGAGCTACGGACATGGAGGAGCTATCCGAAGGTGACACTGTTTGGATTACAGATATGCGAACCTGGGGGGTTGTAAAGCAGAAGACATCGACACCAAGGTCATATTTGGTTGATACTCCAGTTGGGACTTTACGTCGAAACAGGTTCCATCTACGAAAAGGAGTTACAGTGCAATATCCAGCCGACCCATCGACGCCGACCTTTTCGGGGGAGGAACTGGTTGAAAATGAAAAGACCCCAGTTGTGGATTATCCCTCTAACGACTCAGAAGACGGCCAAATAAGAACCCGGAGTGGACGAATTGTTAAACCTGTGGATCGCCTTTATTATTAATTATATTATGCATTTAAAGTTTGTAATGTATATATATATTTCAAGTCTTAAAAAGGGGGATGTGCTGAGAACATGTAAGAAAACATCTACCTATGTTTTCCCACGTGACGCAGCGGAGCGTTACCTTGGCTGCACGGGTGAGTCAGTTGTTGTTTTGAATTCTGTTAGATGGACATTAAAACACTTTTTATCAAACTTTTAAAAGTAAAAGGAAAGAAAATTAAATTTTTTAAATGTATTTTTTGAAAAAAAAAATATTTTTTTTTTGTGCTAATATAACTCTCAATAAAATTGCTAGTGTAAATTGGAGTCGAATTTGTTTATGTTTTGTGTTAATAATAATTGTATATATATTGAAATCAAAAAAGGCATAACCTAAGAGTGCTCACAATGAGCATTTTAAATGCCAGAGCTTCATCTAGTTGGAAAAAAAAAAACTAAACGTTTATTTAACTTGTTATTTGATATTTGACTAACCCAATTTCTTGATAAATAAATAAAAATCCAATCACGTACACGTTTCGGTGTTGTTGGCCTCCGTTAGCTATACCTCTACGACCAAAATTAGAGTTGCACCACGTTAACGATGACCAACAGTTTATAACATATACGTGGTTGACTTTTCTTGATTTATCACAAGAAATTGGGGGTTAGCCAAATATCACAGAACAAGTTAAATAAACGTTTAGTTTATTTTTGTTTCACTAGATGGCGCTCTAAAAATGTTCATGTGAACACAGTAAAGATATGCCATTTTTGTTTTTAATATCTACACCTTACCTTTCTGAATTTTTAAATTATTTTTTCACATATACATATATTAAAAATAAAGAAAGCATATCCTGACCAAGAGCACATGTGCTTTACAGAAGGCAGAGCGCCATCTGGTGGAACAGAAACCAACTAAACATTGATTTAGCCTGTTCCTTGATATTTGGCCAACCCAATATCAGGGAACAGGCTAAATCAATGTTTAGTTGATTTCTGTTCCATCGGATGGCGCTCTGCCTTCTGTAAAGCACATGTGTTCCTGGTCAGGATATGCCTACTTTGTTTTTAATATCAACACCTGACCCACTTATTATTTTTTTTCGATTGTTTTTTCATATACATATATATGTCAGATTTTATCCGTAGAAACAAAAACCCAGCGAACGAATAATAATGATTATCAAAGCTGAAACAAAATTTTTAACGCATCTTTTTTATATTCAAACTTTTAACTGCAGATTATTTAATATCGCAATGAATGAAGAATTTTAAAAATGGGGGGTTATAATTCAGGTATATATTTTTACAATTCTGGATGCTTATATCTATAGTTCCTCCTCAAACGCTTTTATCCTGTATATTTAATATAAATGCAGTCTACAGACACTCTTAATACAATAGGATCCAAGATAGGAGGTGTAACTGCCGATGCTTTTGCGTAAACCTTGTTATAGCCTTTTATTGTTTAATAAATAAAATCTTTTTGAAATTTATAAGTTATATTCTTTCTAATTATTCTTAGATAATCTCTTATTCCCTCTTTTCCATAGTAATATTTTATTCCAAAATAACTATTTAAATGTATTCATTCAAAGAATACACTTTTAAAAATAAAAGTCTTTCTCTTCTCTTTTAATTTATATATCCTCAATTTCTCATTTTTTTTGCTTATCCCTATTACACATGGTACAGGCCATGATAATCATGGTGGGTAGAAGTAGGCGACTGTTTTTACTGTAGGTGTTCATAAGTATACACATGTGAAAAACAGTTCGACTTTGCAACTTACAAATATGCCAAAGCCCAGTTTGGTTACTTGCAATCGTTAGTGGGGTTAGACTTTTGCAAGAATCGGGGGACATTGGAGCATTTTTTTTTATCATAAAAAATGCCCAATGCGGGATTCAATCCCGGGTCGTAGCGGCGAAATCCAACGGTTTAGACCATCCTTCCACCGACCCCCTCAATATATTAGTAATACCATATAGTGAACTATAGCTATAGTGAACAAAAAGTTCAGTCTCATTGGACTTCACTATAGCGAAGTTTTACTTACCAAAAGGTGGCATTTAAAATGCATAGTTCTAATGCACTTTGATAGTGGTGTTTTCTTTTAGTACATATATAAGCATGGTTTGGCCAAATATCAGGGAACAGCCTAAATCAATGTTTAGTTGATTTCTGTTCCACCAGATGGCGCTCTGCCTTCTGTAAAACACATGTGCTCTTGGTCAGGAGATATGCCATTCTTTATATTGATTTCAACACTTGATCTTTTTATATTTTATTTTTTTCTTTAGTTTTTTAATATATAAGCATGTAACAAAAATGGCACCTATGTCATTAAATATGCATTAAAACAACGTATTTCTGTTTATTACCTCAGTGATAGTGATGATAACGAATAAGCTACAACATCAGTTTTGGCAAATTTAGACAAAGGTCCAACCTGTACAGAATGGTTTAGGGCTATAGCCCTTCAAATATGTTGTAATGCCTTATCATAGGTTGACGTTCAGTCAACTGAAATGTTGGAAAAAATAAATATTGTATCCAATCTCATAGGGGGGGGGGGTCTCTCTCTCTATATATATATATGTAAATAAAATAATTTAAAAAAACATTTTTTTTTACCTTATAAACTATTTTGGTATCACACGGAGAGATAAGTATATTCTACATATCAGAACTACATGAAAACTTTCTCCATTGATTATATAAAATAGTAATGAAAATTAAGGAGAAAAGATTTTTATTCAGATAAACGTGTGACAAGCTTTCGGGCAGTCATGCCCTTCAACAGGTAGCAAACTAAGGTAACAAAAGACTTTATATAGGAATCTATTTGAGGTATATTTGCATATGTGATGTATATAGTACGGCGAAAATACAATTCAGATTAAAATTTGCATATCTAAATTACTGATATATAACAACTACGTAAGCATGCTAATCGTGTAATGTTAAAGAATTAAAAACGATACAAATTGCAGAATGGCTATGGTAAAACATGAATTCGGGAAAGTAACATGAATCTGCGCTAAAAAACGAAAATCTACGATAGAGTTCTCATAACGCGTATTCATGGCCATATGCTACTATTACGGAGTCAAATTACCAGATATCAACTGTTCAACCCGCCATCAGCGGTCACTCAAGACCAATAGACGGATAGACGGGTTTATCCGTTTTTTTAAGTTACTACATATATCACGATATTGGTCAGGTAAATCAATATGACGATTAATACTGTTTTTGGTAATGGATAAAATGGCCTCTATGATTAATCTTTGGTGTTTACTGGGAATGTTAGTGTATAGGGTGGTGGGAGAAGCTAGATTGAAAGAATGGCCAGTATTAAGTGTGTGGTCGTATATGAGGGATCTGCTGTCTTTATTATTGATACATATACCATGTTCGATCATCCTGATGGCCACGGACCTACCAGTCTCACCCACATAGGTTGCACTACAATCGTTGCATGAGACCGAGTAGACCGAGCCACCAGACGATCGAACACTGGTAGGTCTCTGTATGCGGGTAATGGGGTGTCTAAGAATGGTGGCCAGGCTTTTATTATTTTTAAAATAGGTATTGATGCCATGGGATTTAAGCATGCGGGCTATGGTAGCGGATTGTGGTGAATAAGGCAGAATGCAGGTGTTTCTATGAGGTATAAGGGGTTTCAAATTAGCAGGGTTGTATTGGTATTTGTGTATGAAATGGCGAGGGTATTGGGAGAGGGCAAGCTGTTTTTTGATGTTGGAGAATTCTATTGACCTAAATATGGGCAGGGAGCAATGTGTGACCAATCTCTTGGTAAGTGTTCTGACTGTATTAATTTTATGGGACAAAGGACAGGAAGAATTAAAATTGGTATAGAAAGTTGGGTTACTGATTTTATGATATACTGTTGTGTGGTAGTGTGAAGGGGTACGAATAAGGAGTATGTCGAGAAAAGGTAAAACACTATTAACTTCTGGTTCATGACTGAAGGAAATATCGGGGTGAAAGGAGTTAAAAATTAATACAGTCAGAACACTTACCAAGAGATTGGTCACACATTGCTCCCTGCCCATATTTAGGTCAATAGAATTCTCCAACATCAAAAAACAGCTTGCCCTCTCCCAATACCCTCGCCATTTCATACACAAATACCAATACAACCCTGCTAATTTGAAACCCCTTATACCTCATAGAAACACCTGCATTCTGCCTTATTCACCACAATCCGCTACCATAGCCCGCATGCTTAAATCCCATGGCATCAATACCTATTTTAAAAATAATAAAAGCCTGGCCACCATTCTTAGACACCCCATTACCCGCATACAGAGACCTACCAGTGTTCG
Organism: Cordylochernes scorpioides; assembly: GCA_030710605.1. Classification (NCBI taxonomy): domain Eukaryota; kingdom Metazoa; phylum Arthropoda; class Arachnida; order Pseudoscorpiones; family Chernetidae; genus Cordylochernes; species Cordylochernes scorpioides. Next base: position 74,255,527 of record CP092870.1, read on the forward strand.
ATCGTCTGGTGGCTCGGTCTACTCGGTCTCATGCAACGATTGTAGTGCAACCTATGTGGGTGAGACTGGTAGGTCCGTGGCCATCAGGATGATCGAACATGGTATATGTATCAATAATAAAGACAGCAGATCCCTCATATACGACCACACACTTAATACTGGCCATTCTTTCAATCTAGCTTCTCCCACCACCCTATACACTAACATTCCCAGTAAACACCAAAGATTAATCATAGAGGCCATTTTATCCATTTCCAAAAAGAGTATTAATCGTCATATTGATTTACCTGACCAATATCGTGATATATGTAGTAACTTAAAAAACGGATAAACCCGTCTATCCGTCTATTGGTCTTGAGTGACCGCTGATGGCGGGTTGAACAGTTGATATCTGGTAATTTGACTCCGTAATAGTAGCATATGGCCATGAATACGCGTTATGAGAACTCTATCGTATATTTTAGTTTTTTAGCGCAGATTCATGTTACTTTCCCGAATTCATGTTTTACCATAGCCATTCTGCAATTTGTATCGTTTTTAATTCTTTAACATTACACGATTAGCATGCTTACGTAGTTGTTATATATCAGTAATTTAGATATGCAAATTTTAATCTGAATTGTATTTTCGCCGTACCATATACATCACATATGCAAATATACCTCAAATAGATTCCTATATAAAGTCTTTTGTTACCTTGGTTTGCTACCTGTTGAAGGGCGTGACTGCCCGAAAGCTTGTCACACGTTTATCTGAATAAAAATCTTTTCTCCTTAATTTTCATTACTATTTTATATTCTACATATATAAAATAAAACCTCGCTATAATAAATGGGGATATAACAAAACCTTCCCTTATAACTAAAATAATTCAATATTAGTGATACAAATATTAGTGATACCCGATGGTAAGTCATGGCTATCGTGAATCGAAGGTTCGGTCAAATGGAGTTCCCTTTAGCGAGGATTTACTGTACACGCCTATCTTAGAATATTTAGGTATCTCGAAACTCCATTATAAAAGACTGTCTGTGTATCTCATATTCCACCACAGAGTTCCTGGAGTTGTACTTATGCAAGTCTGTTACACAATTAGCGAAACAAAGAGTGTATCTTGATGAGAGCAGAGGTTGCCTGCCTCCACAATGGAGCCAGCGGGGACTGAATGAATCGCTATCTGAATGGAGGCGCCAAGTTTAGCAACAGACAGGAATAGCAAGTGTACGCCTGCCCACGCGTCTGTCCCCGTTCTCAGCGAGCCTCACGTCTGCACTCAGCTTCTCGCCACTAAAAATACTTCCTGTATAGAAGCTTGATCTTCTACTCACTCACCTTTATTATACCGATCATTCAACCATTTAGATCCATTTAACCATTTAACCATCAACCATTTAACCTATTCAACCATTTAGATCATTATGTGAGTAACAGTTATCTAGAAATTATCCGAAAAAGATAGAATAAACAATATTAAGGTAAAGGGTTTCTTTTAATTTTGCTTTTCGAGCAGAAATTTTGCTCGAAAACTTACGAAAATCAAAATTAAAAGAAACCCTTTACCTTAATATATTATTTATTCTTTCATTTAGCTATTTTAGATAATTGTTTGCGGAAAAGCATTCCTCGGTGCATTTAACTGAATATAAAGTAAAACCTCGCTATAGCGTATCTCAATGGGACTGAACACTATAAGTGTGGGTTCACTATTCCCATAGTGTTCACTCTATTATAAACCAAAATTCGGAATTATTTTAAGTTCGTTAAAAGGGAAGGTTGGCTATATCCCCTGTTAGGTTTATAAATGTTTTACTATATTTGTATATATTTTTACTATCTTCAAAATCTTTCGACAATAGTTATTTGAATACCTTATCCAACAATTCTTTCAAAAGTGTCAGATATGTGAACAATACTGTTCAATGTCATATTATACCTTAAGGTTAAACTACTGGGAAGCTTCTCCACTGAAGAGCCAGGCTATAAAATATCACCTCTACTTATCGCCCTTTATCGCTGAAATTTGAACTATATTTTTAGCGCTACTTTTCGTTTTGATCCATAGAAGCATAGGGCGCCTCTCCCGTCAAAATAAACGTCAAAACCTGACGCCATCTATTGACCGTCGTCGCAACTAGCGGCCTCGGGTCGGTGACAAAGCCACAACACCAGCTTTGGCAAACTGAGAAGCGTCCACCTAGAGACCATGGTTTCGGGCTAATGGCCTTCGTCAGCCTAGGGCCCTTGTCACCGACCCGAGGCCGCTAGTTGCGGCGACGGTCAATAGATGGCGTCAGGTTTTGACGTTTATTTTGACGGGAGAGGCGCCCTATGCTTCTATGGATCAATTTCCTCACGGCAAATTTTCCAACTATTTTCTTTTTGAATATATAAAATTAGATTTGATTTCTACAGCCTTTATACTGCAATGATTAATAATTGGAAGAGGGAGGGTATGGCTAATCAGTTTCTTTCAAAACACCAATTTAATGTACTCAATAGCAGATGCAGGTTATATAAGGAATTCAGTCTATTACAAAAGAAGTCGGTGGACGAGTAGGTAACACCCTCGATTCCCGACAGCCATGAACCGGGATCGAATCCCGCGTTAGCATTTTGTTTAATATATGAATAACCTTCATATAATATTCATTAAAAATAAAGAAGGCATCTCCTGACCACGAGCACATGTGCTTTTTAGATGGCAGAGCGCCATCTAGTGGAGCAAAAATAAACTAAGCGCTTACACACACTCTGTGAACAATTAATTAATATATATACAACAACTCTCTCTAATAAATATTGTATTTTCTAAGAATTCAATTTATTAATAGAATATATAGCAGAACAAATACAATAAAATCTGTTAAATTAAAATTAATTATTAAACTGAATATATGAAGAATGAATACGTAATCTTTTAACTTTGCATATTCTTTATTATTATTATTATAAAAATATACAAAAGAAGGAAATTTTGAGAGAAATGCTTGTGTATGTCTGACTTTTTCCTCCTTGACCTTTCTCCTTTTTTATAGCCAATTTGATATGATATTAGAAATGTATTGCCGATCCCTGAGTTTGGGATATCGCGTTATAGGATATTAATGAAGTTAATAATAGAGTATTATTTATGTATGTAAAACAATAACAATGCGATTATTATATACAAGAGATCCTTTTCAAACAAGAACTCATCTATAACCATTGCTACTCTGTGTAATATTCGAACAAAATTTTGCTAAAACGAACCGGAGGTATAGCAAACCTTTCCTTATACCGAACCTAAAATATTCCTCAATATTAGTGATACCATATAGTAAAACTTAGGCTATAGTGAAGCAAAGAATAAGTCCCATTATAGGTATCTATAGCGAGCATTTTTACGGAGTTTTATAACTAATAAAAAACCTAATGTATATACACAAATATACACATGTGAAAAAATAGTTCAAATGTGAAATTGTACTGGGATAAGGTTGATAAATTAAGAAAAAGGCATCTCCTTATCGTGCAACTGAATGTTGCTGATGGCTTGCGCCATCTGTCGGAATAAATATCAACTATTCGTTGATTTTTAATTATTTCAGAATTGGCCAAATTTATTCCGACAGATGGTGCAAGCCATCAGAAACTTTCAGTTGCACACTAAGGGGATAACTTTTTCTTAATATATATATATATATTTAAACCTAATGTATTTGCCGTAGATTCTTCCTCAAAATGAACTCAGAATTAGCTCAGAAATCACATGCTCCAAATGAAACGAGTACTTCCAAAACAGGTTGGGCCGTTCAACAAATTGGAGGGAAAAACAGCTGGTGGGTTTATTACTGATGATTCAGGGGGGTTTCCTATCATTTTTATGATTGTAGCAACGGTAATAAAATGTGCTTCAATTTCTTAAAATAAAAAATTGGGGGGTCGGTTGAAGGGTGGTCTAAGCCGTTGGTTTTCGACCACTACGACCCAGGATCGAATCCCGCATTGGGCACTTTTTTTCTGATTAAAAAAAAAGTATCCTCCAATGGCCCCCGAATCTTGCAAAAGTCCAACCCACCAGCTAGTGAAAGTAACCAAACGAGGCTCACTTGTAAGTGTAAAATTCGAACTGCTTTTCACATGTGTAGACATGTAGTGCACTTACAGTAAAAGCAGTGGCAACTTCTAACTGATGTAAATGGACTTAGAGTTACGCAGACATATAAAAATAATTAAATTGTGTATATATTTATTTATTGGGTTTTGACTAGAGACTAGAGTAAATACATTCTGTCGAGAGAGATTTGTAAATCAGCATTGTTTAATTTTGAGATTAAATTTGTTTGGTTAAATTGCTTCTATGTAAATATTTAAAAAAAAGGAAAATAAACTTATTTTATTTTATAAGTTCTGATAATTTTTATTTTGTTTAAAATAAATGTGTTTACACTATTTCTAATAAATTATTTAATAAGAAAAACTAACCACTAAGATTATCATGGCCTGTATAGCACGTGTACTAGGGAAAATAATAAAAAATAATAATAAATAAATATCTTATTGCATTTTCATTTTTTAATTGTGTTCCAGTTGTTTATTAACATCTTTTTTCCTAAATAGTAGTTGACAAACAAGACCTTGCTTCAATTTATAGATGATTGTTCTTTATAATTCATTTTATAAGTTATCACGTCGGTTAAAATACAGTAAAACTTCGCTAAAACAAACTACAGATATAGGTAACCTTCCCTTACAAAGGATCTAAATGTTAGTAATTCCATACAACGAACTATAGATGTCGGGAACCATTTCTATAAGTGAACCAAAGTTCTGTCACATAGGGTTTGCTATAGCGAGGTTTTACTATAAGTATTTCAATTTTCATAAACTTCAAAATTACTTTTTGTTGTACCATGAAAATAAAATGAATATATAAATGATATATATTAAGTAATTAAAAAATATTTTAACTCTTTCTATTTGAAATAATAGTACAAATGTGATATTGTACTGGGATAAGGTGCATAAATTATGAAAAAAGGCATCTCCTTATCGTGCAACTTTTCTATATGTTTTTAGTTTCTTTTTTTCCTCCCGGACAAGAGAAAAGAAGTTTTCTATCAGATACGATTTACAAATAACTAAATGTGTACCTATAAGCAAATGAACATGCTGATTCTATTTTTTAGACAAATATTTTTAGTCTGTGTGTGTGTGTGTGTTTCCCTCTAAGGATGCTGAGGTCATCCGCATTATCTCGTCTGTCTGTGTAACAGAAGGAGTTATTTATGGTAACTGCATCATCTGATGAGATGCTTGTAGTCGAAGTCATTCTTTATACAGTAAAAAATCTCTAAAACACACCGGGGGATCTAGCAAAGCTTCTCTTATACTCATGGACAAACTTTAGGAAGTGGAATTTTTTTTTTTGTTGCCGATCGTCTATTTTTCTTTTTTTTTTCAAGTAGACAGAAGCAATTTTGTTCACACTTGGTTATCACGTATGTCTTCAATAAAGGTCACTGTGTATAAAATATCTTTCAGAATTATTGTCTGACTCCCAATATACATGATAAAAGGTACAACCTCCTTTAGTTTTTGTAAAGAGACTGCCTGGCCGTCATTCATAGTTATTCAAATTAAAGATACTTCGGCAAGTAAATTTGTCCATGAGTGTATAAACGAACCTAAAATAACCCAATATTTTAGATTTTTAATTAAACAAACTATGGCTAAAGTGAACCAAAAGTTCAGTGCCATTAAGGTTGTCTTTATAGAAATAGTTTACTGTACATCCTGGAAAAATGGTATTCATTAATGATATTAATGACCTCATGTAGAAATATACAAACTACACCACAGAATACGTTTGTCTAGTTCAATTATTCGTTGAGAAGACTGGGAGAATTTCAATGTCATGAGCTGTCAAAACACCAAATTCTTTCTTAATTAATACGACCCAGATTCCAACTGATGTTGAGGCCACCTAATTTAGATTTCAAGCTTCAGCTTTGGCCAAGGTCTGCTGCATCAAAGAGGTCGACATTTTTAAGTCGAAAGAAAAATTTCATTTAAATATATCGGAAGCCTAATACCTTTTGATCACAATAATTTGTCGACTTTGTATCCAAAAACCAAATATAATATTTTAACAAAATAATCGTAGTTTTTATAGTTTTTAAATATCCCTTTTTTTACTTTTAAAACATTTATATTGTAGCAGAATATATTAATTATTTCATGAACATATTATATTGATTTTGATATTTATATTTTGTCATACTGGAATAATGTTCTAATTCTCATTTCTGCTATTTTATAAGTTTCACTTTGTTTTTTTTTTTTTTTGATTAACTAAATTGTAGTGTTTTTCAGATGTTTGTCTTTCCTAAATTTGTAAGTGACAAATATAATTATTATTTAAATTATTAATCTATATAACTACCTGAAAAGAAATTAAGAAAAAGGCATCTCATGATCTTACAACTAAAAGTTGTTGATAGCTTCCTTAAGAAAAAGACATCTCCTGATCATGCAAACTTTAATTATATGATCAGAAGATGCCTTTTTTCTTAATTTATCAACCTGATCAAAGTACAATTTCACCTTTAAACTATTTTTTGACTGAAAAGAAATGTTCAGAATATTTTACTAAAATATACATAACATTTTCCGTTGAGCCACGATATAGAGCTAGGCTTATAAAAATTCCCTCTTGTAATTTTAAACTCACAAATACTAATAATATCTATTGCAAAAAAAATAAAATTGTGTGGCGAAGAGCTTCTTGTGAGCCTTTTTATTTAGCCTAGCATTTCTGCTCTTCTACAGGAGTAAAAATGAAAACGTTCTTATTGGCAGGAATGCTGGAAAACTCGGTTAAATAGAAAAGCTTAGAAGAAACTCATTGCTTCCCGATTTTGTACTTTTTACAATTTGTTAATGTAATATCCCTTCAGGGTATAATCAAATTATAAATAAAAGAAACTTCGCTGAGGGAAGAATTTCTTATTCTAAAAAGCTCATATAAGCGTGGTCAGGATATGTCATTTTTGATTTTAATATATATGTATTGCAATTTTTATAATAATTTTTCATTCACAAATTTCTCCCACCTACTCTGTATTTTAATTGATTTCAACTGTGATATTATAACACTATGCGGCGCTGAGTTTGTGTGTACAAAAATGTAATGCCTCGATAAAGGTTGGCGTTCAGCCAGCCGAAATATTGGCAAAATAAATATTTTAGTAAATCCAATATATGCCTTTTATTATCTAATATATATGTATATGATGTAAATGTCTAAGAAACTTTTCTTAGCGAATTTTATTATTTTCATAATTATCAAAATATACTGATCTAGGCGATTATATATACAACTTACTATAATCTCTCTAAATGGATGATTAGCATATTATATGGTCGGAAACTGACTAAAGCGAACTTTATTGGGACTGAACTCTTGGTTAACTATAGCCACGGATTCACTATACTACTATTGAGGATTATTTCAGGTTTGTCATAAGGGAAGGATAGCTATATCCCTGGTGTTTATATAGTAAACTTCGTCTCGTGAAAGCGGCTCCCAATGAAACGAACTCTTGGTTCACTATAGCTCTTTTTCACTACTGAGGAATATTTCAGGTTTGTTATTAGGAAAGGTTCGCTATACCCCCGGTTTATATATAGTAAACTTCGACTTGCAAAGGCGACTCCCAATGGGACTGAACTCTTAGTTCACTATAGTTCGTGTTCACTATACCCCCGTGGTTTCTTATATTATACATTACTGATATTTGTCTGTGTTGAAATATTTTAAGTTCTTTTTAGAGAGGTTTCTACAGTTTTGTATATTATATTTACATATTTACTTGAATAAAATAACGAAAATCTACATCAAAATGTTTCTTTCGGTTGTAATTTTGCTAAGAACAAAATTGAATATTTCATAGAAACGGTGATGCAAATAGTATCCGCTAGTTATATAGCACATGTTGTAATAATCATTATAGATAATTAAGGTTAGTTAAATATTTTTTGTATTTCGTTCATTAAATGTGTGTGGTGTTATCTTTCGGGAAGATCATTTGGACTTTTATGACATCACCTGCCCTCCACCTGTCCACTGATATATTTATCTTCGCTACCACTTTCCCTTGAAGATAGAATTTGCTTGGTTGGCATTCATATTTCTTTAACAAATAGACACTTCGGCCAGTTAGAGTTTTATTTTCTCAACAAAAATCTTTTGTATTTTGACTAGACCGGCAGACAGGTTAAAGATAGTATTGACGAACATCACAGAAACATAAGAAATAAAGACAAAAAAATCCCTTTTAGTACATCACATAGACAGAACAAGCCACAGCTTCAACTTATCAGATCCACAAACCTTTTATTCAAATATTAATAGTAAGTACAGGAGTTCTTGAAGCCTTAGTCTCCATTAAGTACAATAGCATTAACAGACATATAGAAATCCCATATATTTATAATAGTTTAATACAGAATCTAGGTTCATAGTTTATGATATTTCTCCTAATTTGTCCACAATAGAACTTTTAGTTTTCTTCTAATTTGTATTCAATTGTAAAATGAAGTCATATATGTTTAATAGTTGTCATTTGAAGTTATGTAAATATCACATATATATATAAATCTATTGTACAGCTAAGATTCATTTCATATTTGATATTCCTGTAGAAGGGTCATTATGCCTTAAAGCTCGAAGTTTTGGTAATAAAAGAAGACGCTTATCCTTGGAGACTTGTTGTTGATTCTAAAAATCGTTTGTCTCGTCAGGAGAAATAAAAATAAAGCATTCGGAAAGACGTTAAAAATTATTCTCTGAGAAAATAAAACTTTAACTGGCCGAAGTGATCACTTCCCCACTTTCTTTCTCAGTATTTTGTCTTCATCGATGGGATCTTCTTCTTTCTTATCTCCACCCAATCATATCAGGGTATCATATTTGTAGAGCTTGAGACTTTTGATGGTGTCTGTTGGATATGAGTAGAGCTCATTAATGGACGAGTCAATACAGTCAATAATGTGTTTTGGGGTTGCAAGTTGAGATGGAATATAATATTAAAGTTGAAAAACAAGTCAATATATAGGGATACTCCGTCATTATCATCTCTTGTAGAGAACCTAAATGGAACTGAACACTTGCTTCACTATAGATTCGTTATATAGGAAGATTCGTTTTAGCGAAGTTTTACTGTTAAACTGATAAACTGCTAAACGCTCTCTCTGAAAGGTTTACTGATAAACTTTTAAAAAGAACCCACCTACAATAAAACCTCGCTAAAACGAACCGACGCGATATAGCGAAACTTCCCTCTTATAACGAATCTAAAAGAATTATCAATTCCATTCCATTGTGCAATTGAACAATAGATATAGATAATCATGACAATTGTGAACCAAATTTTTTCATTACAAAATGTGGATTTCATTAGGATTGTTATAGGGGAATGTTTGCTATATCGACGGTTCGTTTTAGCATGGTTTTACTGTATATAATGATACGTAAAAACATCATCATCATAATATTATTACTTGAAGTGCCTATCACTCATTTCAATTATTATAATTGTGTGTGGCATAAGTGTTTTTGGAAATAGCTATAGTTAAAATTAACCACACAAACACACATTGAATTTGACTCTAAATTTCACTAAAATTATATGAGAATTGTCTTGATTGTCATCTCTATTGTCGAGATATTGCAATAATACTATAAGTTTTTAAACAAGTTTTACGATGATCTTTGTTTCAAATTATTCTGTTCCTGACCTTACAATAATTTTATAGCGCCTCAGAGAGGAACAATGACATCCTTTTTTGTCAGGATTGAGAGAGAAAATTGTAACTGCTGTTTAAAATGGTATTTCTATCAACAAAATATACTGATTTCTATTTCCAATAGCCTAACACAAAGATGAATTGATATCAAACACGAAATCTTTAAGCACTCGTATGTGCATGTGAGTTTTATATGTTGTGATATCACAATTAATACCAAGATATATACTGAAACATCGCTATAGCTAACCCCCATCGAGATTGAACCTTTGGTTCACTATAGCCACTTTTAATAGAGCCATGGTACACTCTATTATAAGCTAAAACTAGGATTATTTCTCTCTATATTCTCTATGTTGTTGTCATGTCCAATGAAGAGCCTCAGATGTCTCCGTACATCTCTATCACACCAGCAGCAATGTCCACTATCTTGGGTGTGTAAAACTGCTGCTCTGGGTCCATGTCAATTTTCAGCACGTCTGCGGCCATTGCTGGACATGAGAATATGTGGTATATTATCTATATTCCCTCTCTATATTCTCGGTTCGTTTAAGCGAGGTTTTACTCCTTTACTAATACCTATAAACATAGAGATATCAACATAGTTTATTTTAACTCCCGAGGTTTCAGTGACTTCCTGTCTATCTTTTCAGAGGAATGATTACTTTGAATCCTAGTTCTACTTATATACATACACGATTTTCTGAAATACAAGTAAAGCGTCACGTATCTACATATATTTAAGAAAATCGTGCAAGTATAAGTAGAACTAGGATTCAAAGTAATCTTTCCTCTGAAGAGAATGACAGGAAGTCATTGAAACATCAGGAGTTAAACTATTGGTTAATGTGGCTGTGTTTTTCTCTGAATCCAACCAACAAATGATCTTCAGAATACCTTTAAAGTGATAGACTTTCGAGAATAACCTAACTACAATAAAACCTCGTTAAAACGAATAGGAGATATAGCTAATCTCCCCCCTTATAACGAACCTAGAATAATCCTCAATTCCATTGTATCATTGAACAATGGCTATAGCTAACCATGGCAATTGTGAACCAAAATTTCAATCTCATTGTGGTTCAATTTAACGAGATTTTAATTTACTTAAATCTCTACACTCTCAAAATATTTTCAGACTTCTGGGTGATCGGAATGGCCATAAATGAAAAAATTCTATATTTCTTTTTAAGTCTTATGTTACGCCCGTTCGTCTATTTAAGGCCTAATACCCAGTGAACATTTGACTAAAGACTAACTAAATAATTAATAAATAAAATTAAATTTTTAAAAAGCTTAACTAAATGAACTTAGAAGGAAAACATAAAATATTGTATCTTCTGTCATTGAGCAATTAAATGTACCTGAGTGAAAATAAAAGCGGCGGGAGACGATCATATTTAGAGAAGAGGTAAAAATATAGCAAATACTTATAAAAATCGCTATCAGTTGCTACATATTAAATCACATTAGGTTCGAAATTCATGATGATCGTCTCCCGCCGCTTTTATTTTCACTCAGGTACATTTAATTGCTCAATGACAGAAGATACATTTTTTTTTTAATTTTTAGTGCATTTGAACAAGTTTTTTTAAATTTATTTTTATTTATTAATTATTTACTATCCCTAGATGATATTCACGGCAACGTCGTGCAAATAAAAAAACCATCAAGCCGAAGAATCTTAGATTTATAGATCTCATCGCAACTTTTTTTTTTTCGTTGCTGTTGTTACCATTAGAGCTCTTAATTACTTCTGAGAAAGATATATGTGTAAATACCTTCTTCTATACAGCAAATATTAAAAAAAATATTAAATCTCTTAATCTTATATTTGGTTATCAAATAAATATAGGAAATATCCTTCAAGTAGAGGTATTGATTTATTTTTTATCATTGTATTCATTTATTGAAAGGTATTTATAGGTTTAAAATACAGCAAAACCTCACCAAAACAAACTAGAAATATAGCGATCTTTCACTTGTATAACAAATATAAAACAATCCACATTTTTATTTTAGAATATAGTGAACTCTGTGACAATAATGAATCATGACTATAATGGACCAAATGTTGATTTCCATTGAGATTCGCTATAGCGAAGTTTTGCTGTATATGAAAAGTGCAAAAACATTAGTTTATAGTTAAAATAAAATGCATTTTGTTGTGTATTTAGGGTTACCTCGTCGTTGTTAACAAATTTTTGTAACTCACATTAATGCTTTTATGTATGTATTTATTTAAACAACATTAATAGTATTTAATATATAGTAGTTATAATAGTATTATATTTAATATAGTATATATATATATAGTTAATAGTAACAAATTTAATTATAAAGTCTAACTAACGACGCGGTCATTGTTTACCGAAAGCCAGAAACAAAAGATGTGTGAAAAATGATGATAAAAAGAATAATTATATTGACCGGTCATTATTTAAATTATATAGAATATTGACCAGTCATATGAAATATATATCACATTTCAAAAGTGTTAATTAAAAAAACGATATGTGTGCGATATATATATATGAAAAAAGAGAATGCTTTCCATTCCCAATGTGCACCTGCTATTGAGAACAAATTCCAAATGAAATGAGGAGTTAGCGCCCGATTTTGTAGGTCATGGATGGATTTGAGAAGGGAGAAAGAGGGAGAGAAGTGTGTGAAAACCTACTACGACAATTCCTTCACATTTCAAAGAAATAAATTCGACGATTGGCAGAAACCTGCGGAGTGGGGGAAAAAGCCTTTGGGGGTGGATGGGGGGCTCCCCCCAAGGTCGTAGCTATTTCTAGGTCAGCGGCGCTCTCATGGTGCCTTGACCTAACCCTTGAAAGAACGACGAGCGGTGACGTAAGGCCACATACAAGATCACTCATGATCGCCTTCGTTATGCAACCTAGATTCAGACCTAACCTTGGCTCCCTTTAGACCCCGGCCAACCAGGAGGCGATGAAGGGGCTCTGTGACATCATTTTATAACTTACGATTTGTTTTCTCTTCGTCCTTTCAGAGGCTCACTAGGGTTTCTTTGATCTTTGTTTTACCTTTTTTTTTTTAATGTTTGGATTGCAAATATTATTCCTTTATTCCTTGTTCTTGTTTATATTTATACTTATAGGTTAATCTTTCTTTTTATATGTGTATATATAAATAAGATTTGTGTAAAGAAATTAACAAATATTTATCTTTATGAAATGTGATTGCGAAAATAAAGGTTGAATATTTCCAATAGAAAGAATATGTAGGAAGATTTTATTAAAAAAGTGACGAGTTATAACTTGCAAAATTGGATTTTGGTTAGGAAAAAAAGGGTTAAAAATTCAAAATACACATTAATGATTTTTAACGTTTTTTTTTAATGTTTGGATAGCAAATATTATTCCTTTATTCCCCTTGTTCTTGTTTATATTCAAACTTATAGGTTGATCTCTCTTTTTATGTATGTATAAATAATATTTGTGTAAAGAAATTAACAAATATTTATCTTTATGAAATGTGTTTGCGAAAATAAAGGTTGAATATTTCCAACTGAAAGAATAGATTGGTAGATTTGTGTGATTGAAAAGTGACGAGTTATAACTTGCAAAATTGGATTTTGGTTAGGAAAAAAAAGGGTTAAAAATTCAAAATACACATCAAATTATTTACAAAAATAAAAAGACATTTTCACTCTAAATTTCATTTCTTATCTCTTGTTACATTGCTGTTTTTTTGTTTACCAATGCAAAGTTGTTTACTTGATTTATATATCCTAAATATAGGTTAAAAATGATACAAAAGATTTCTAGAGATGGGTGTATGTTATTATTTCAATCTCAAGCATTGGGGCATGCCTTCCATTCTACAGCAGTATATAAAACGAATGATAATAAACGCTGTTGATATAAGAATAATATTTCTTCTATGTTCTCATGTAGAAGAGGGCTGGGATGCCCTAAAGCTTGAGATTGCATTAATAAAGAGAAACATAATCTACAGAAACCTTTTGTATTATTTTAACGATAAGTTTTAATTAAATAATTAAAAAGGTTTTCTGGAGATAAGTTTCTTTTTATTTTAAAACCATCTCAAGATTTCAGGCATCTCTGCCTTTCTAAAGGAGAGCATATACAATGAATAAAACGCTGTCTGATGCCGCGCGTCAAGTGGGGTTTCATTCATTATATATGTTCTCCTGTAAGAAGGGCAGAGATGCCTGAAATCTTGAGACGGTTTAAAAATAAAAAGAAATTAATCTCCAGAAATATTTTTAATTGTTTAATTAATGTCCAGGAAATTCAAATCAATTGATAAGTTGTATTTATCGGTTAGCAATCATGATGATGTTAGGAATCAGCAAAAGAATCCAATTCCTGCGGTGCTTATTGAAGTGAAGTTGGTAGAGGAGAACCTGATGACCACAGTTCATCAACAGATGCTCTCTATATGTCCCACTAATTCTATTAATTAGAACTCAGAGAGCAGCTTTCAGGGGATATCTTCTTCAGGCTAAAATATAGATACGTCAAAACTAGATAACACATATATAAAATCAATATTTAAGTCAGACCTAAAAATATAGTAAAACCTCGGTAAAATGAACCCCGCGGATATAGCGAACCTTATATGGAGCTTAAAACATCCCCGATTTTCAGTTTATATTAGAGTGGAACCGAGGCTATAACGAACCAAATTATCAGTTCCATTGGTGTTCGTTATAGCGATATTTTACTGTTAATAAAATAAGATAAAAGCGAAGTTAAACTGTTAAATGTAAAATCAGTGGTGCACTGGCTACTACGAACCTGGATCGAATCCTGCATTGGACATTTATGTACAATTATAAAGAATATATTTATTTATTTTGAAAATATATCAATCCATAAATAGATATTTAATTAAAAAGGAATATATTGGATCAAAATATAATATTTTTACAAATATTTCATCAATATTTTTGACTTTATGTGGCGCTGAGTTTGTTGTTTACACACATTAATATTCGAAACTATTTTAAAGGCGTAAGATTATTTTTGATATTAAACAATTTCTACTGCCCTTATTGCAATGGAAAAATTAATGAGAGGGCCTGACTCATCAGTGGTGAACCCTCTCAGCGTTTTCGCCAGTTTAATCTACCATACCGCTGTTATATTGCATTTTTGGAACTTCCTTTTATAGTGATACTGTTGATAGACTCTTTTAATAGGTATTTTAGAAGAACTATGGACATAAGCTTAGATTACAGTATAATTACATACATTTATAAATATAAAATTAATATGTTATAATACCTTGAAAAAGTTTGGCATTCAGCCAACTGAAATATTGGTAAAATAAATTATATTTTGATTCAATATATGCTTTTTCAATTAAATATTCATTTATATAATTAATGTGATGCTCCTGTCGAAGGGCTGACAGTCCGAAAGCTTGAGAAAATAAAAGTTGTACAAGAAACATATCCCTGGAAGTATTATTTGTTTAAATTCCAACTAAGTTCAACACTCCACCCAAGAATAAAAGTTATCAAACGGCATCACGTTAAGACGAACCACAAACGTAGATATGTAGAGCTGTAGTGCATTTACAGTATAGGCATACGCAACCCTCTTTCCACTTTGAATTATCATGACCTGTTATACCTACCACCAGGTGTCCTTGAAATAATAACAAAAATTTCTTATTTTGTATCCCTATGAATTATAACTAAATCAATGAATAATCCAAATATTATTGCCATTTGTAAATATAGTAAAACCGCTCTATAGTGAACCCCAATGGGATTAAACCTGTGGTTCACTATAACCATGGTTTTATAGGCATATATAATTCACAGTATTATAAAATAAAAATAGGGCTCTTATTTCAGGTTTGTTCTAAGGGTAGGTTTGCTATATCCCAGGGTCGTTTTAGCGAGTTTTTACTGTACTTAAATTCAATTTTTTTACTGCGTTGTGCTATAAAACCATCTAAAATTTCCAAAATCGTTTTTAAATAGAGTTATAAGATCTCAAATTTAGAAAGGTTTTCAGAGAATTTGGCCACTAAGAAGGTGTCGTAAAATGTTGATAACATCGTCAATTTTGACTTGACGTGATCTAGCAAAGTGTATATCTATTCAGATATCCTTGCATTACTCAGAGGAAGGTGCGACGGGAAATTTTTCTGGCATATATCAATGATAATTATAATCAGAACTCTATCGTATTATTTGGTGCTTGACACAAGTGAGCAAGAAAGATGTTTCTATCCTGTTTTCGAGACTATAGAATCGACAATAATTTAATAGTAACATATCCAAGTATAAATGAAAAATTTGTCGGGAGGAAGTTATCCATAGAAGCATAGGGCTCCTCTCCCGTCAAAATAGATGGCGTCAGGTTTTGACGTTTATTTTGACGGGAGAGGAGCCCTATTCTTCTATGGATATCCAAGCATTTTTATTTCCAGCAAAGAAATGTATCAAAATATAAAACTATTTTAGAGGCGTAATATTCTTTTTTAAAATAAAACAATTTCTACTGTCCTTACTGCGATGGAAAAATTAAAGGGAGGGCCTGGCTCATCAGTGGTGAACCCTCCCAGCGGTTTCGCCAGTTTAATCTACCATACCGCTGTTATATTGCATTTTTGGAACTTCCTTTTATAGTTGACTGTTGTAAGACTCTTGGAATGGGTATTTTAGAAGAACTATGGACATAAGCTTTTAGGACAGCAGAATTAAATATAATTATAAATATATAATATGCTTCGAGCAATCGCTCTTCCGCAAATATCAAATTGTGTCTTTTATTTGAACAATTATGTTACGATGCACAAAGAAATGTATATTAAATTCAATACATTTTGTAGATAATTTTTAAATTATATATCAGTATCTTTTAAGATACTGATAATTTATATTATGCTGATTGTACATATTACCAGACACTTCTTTCTTTTGTATACAGTTCTTTTTTCTCGTTTTTTCTCTCTTTCTCAAATATCATATGACTATTCTATTCACGGTTTAAAATTATTGTATGTACAAGGTGCGTTCGTTAATTTCCAGGACTGGTTAAAAATAAAATAAATAAAAAAGCTAAAGAAATTTTTTTTATAGAGTTAAATATTGGACATTCGACCACACCTGACTGAAAGCACGAGTCTCGTGGCGCACGCGCCGATCTAAAAATAGAACAAAACAACTTCCTTGTAAGGTTCGCATTTCTAATTTTAAAATGGCCATTTTGAAGAGCAGAGAATCTGCATTAAGTTTTGTTTTAAATTTAAAAAAGTATGAATTGATTAAAGAAGCTTTTGGCGATGCAGCTTTATCCCGTTCAAGAACTTTTGAATGGTTTTCACGCTTCCTAAAAGGTCGGGAAAAGGTAAACGATGATCAGCATACTGGGCGTCCAAGATCATTACGTTTCGAGGAAAACAAGCTCAAAATGAAGGAATTAATTAAATCTAACAGAAGAATTTCTATTAAAGACTTATCTTCAGAGACAGGACTATCTGTAGGACTGTGTCATCAAATAGTAACAAAAGATTTGGACATGATCCGGACGTCTTCAAAATTTGTTCCCCGGATTCTAACAGAGGAACAAAATGAGGTTAGAATGGATGTCTGCAAAAACATGGTTGAAATGACTCGGACCGATCCAGAATGGATGCAAAAAATCATTACCGGGGATGAGACATGGGTGAATCAGTATGACCCGGAAACCAAACGTCAATCCAGCCAATGTATTGAAAGAGGGGAACCGAAACCCAAAAAGGCAAGATTTGTAAAATCCAAAGTCGACATTGTTTGTTACATTTTTTGATGTTAATGGTTTGGTACACTATGAATTTATTCCTTTCTGACGTTCAATTAATCAAGAGGTTTATTTGGGGATAATGAGGCGTTTAAGGGAGGCAGTGCGCCTTAAAAGACCTGAAAGATGGCAAAACAATGACGGGATACTTCATGCGCGGCCGCACACAGCCCATGTTGTTTTGCAGTTCTTGGCCAAGCATTCAACCATACAGATCCCTCAACCACCCTATTCCCCCGACTTAGCCCCCAATGACTTTTTCCTCTATCCTAAATTGAAAATGAAGTTGAAAGGAAGGAAATTTGACAACGTTGATATGATACAAGCTGAATCGAAGTCAACCTTGAGGAACCTCTCAAAAAGTGATTTTATCTCCTGCTTCGACAATTGGAAAAAAGATTGAACAGGTGTATTGAGGCAAGAGGGGCATATTTTGAAAAATATTAAATTCGTTTTTTTTATTTGTTTTATTTTTTCAAAGATACAGAGCAGTCCTGGATATTAATGAACGCACCTTGTATATATATTAGAAAATAAGATTTCTCTTGATTTTTGATTATCTTGAGAATTATGCTATGGTAATGCAGTCGTGGTTAAAAATCTTGAAAATATAATAATAAAAATAGTGAAGATTAGAAATAGCTTTAATTTAGCTTATGGGATATATAAAAAACACGATTTTATAAAAGTACTGCCTACTTTAGGCGTAAGAATAAAAAATAAACTTATTTACATAATTTACAAACGGTTTGAGCCGGCCATCGGGAAACAACAATCGGTTTTAAATAGGGAAAATCCCGACATCTAGTGGTAGATATAAACAGAATATTTGAATCTATGAAATATAATTTTAAATAAAATAATATCTTTATATAACATATATATATGTAAAGACAAATGTAAAGGCATACATGTATGACATCGGAAGTGTCCCTAGGGGGACATAGCGATTTAAATTGAAATAAATAAAAAGGAACAAGTAAAGTGAACAATCAAATGAAGAGGTCGACATATGAAGAATTTATCAGAACTCAACTCTAATAAGTCCTCTACAATAAATGATAGTAGGTCAGGAGGGATGGTTGGCAATTTAGTGGAAAGGAAAAAAAAACTGACGAAGGTCATTTAGACGATTAAAAACTAACTTTTTTTTGGCGTATGGCGCGTGTGTTATAAAAAAAGGGGCACCATTATATAACAATCTATTACAAAACACGATTGCAAATGTCATTAAAATAAATCGTATTATTTATTTATATATCTATTTATTTGTATTCTAATTATATCCATTATATGTGTTAAACTTTTTTTTTATAAAAGGGTTGTGTCTTCTCTCCTATATACATTATTTACCTGACTTTTAAATTAAATAAGGCAACAGGAGTTTCTGGAGTTGAGTTTCTTTTCATTTTTATCAACGCAATCTCGAACTTTCGGACATTTCAGCCTTTCTATAGGAATACATAAAAGCGAATAAATACCGTTAAGATGCTAACTGATTATATATATATTTAAATATTAGGATAGATTTTTTTCATATTGTAACAAAGTATTTATTATTTATTAGCAGAGTATTATTATTTATGGTTATATTTTGCTATACTCTGTACACTTTCCTCTTTTGCTTATATTTTTGTTTATCACTCATAGTGTGTTCTTGCCTGAAATAAATTGTTGTCTCATCCCGAAGTTGGTCTTCCCTAATTTTACACGTGGCATTATTGCTTGATGTTAGAATATACTATTACTATTAAATACTTTTAAATTTGAGAAATTTTATAATTAAACTTTGGTTTTAATTAGAAAAATATGATATATTAGCATCATCATAAAGGGAATATACATAGTCTACATCTATATCTATATATATAAAAAAATCAATGTTTGTATGTTTGTTTGTTTGTTTGTATGTCCGGTATACAAATTCGCAGTAGTTCACTAATTCAAACCAAAATTTCCATACATAGGTAAAAAAATACGGGAAGGACGATAGGCTATTTTTAAAAAATATATAAATCAATTATTAAAACTATATATTCAAATTATTCTACTTAGCTCACGAACAGCGCCCTCTATCAATGATTAAATTATGCTGATGCAAACAAATAGATAATGCTAAAAACAAACAATTATAAAAAAATCTTATCTAAATATATATCACTCGGGTAGATATGTACACGGGTCAATCCCAGGTCACCCGTCTAGTTTTCTATAAAGAGATGTTTTATAATACAAGGCAAGTACTTCATTTGAAAGGAATCAACACGAATTACGAGCATTATTCGCCTACATCTTACATTTCGACCGCTTCAATCGACGGATACAGGTCCAAAATCATCCCCCATCCTCTCTACCACAGAACTTGTTCCTAGCAACTTTTACTTAATCGATAAAATAATTCCTTGAATCAATATTAAAATAAGAACATTAAGCATTCAGGGAAAAGTTTCTTTTTAAATAAAAATATTTTTAAAAGAATATTTTTCCTGGATACTTTATGTTCTTATTTTAACTTTTACTTAAATTGTAGAACTCTCAATATATCGTAAAGATAAAGGCTACCTGGCCGGCAATCATAGTTCTTAACCTTTTAACCGCTGAGCCATTTTCCCATGGATACGCGCCGCTACTATGGCTTTTTTTTTTACCTTTTAAGCAATCATTGGGTTTAACAATTTTTATTAGACTTTTAAATTCATAATATATATGTTACATATATATCAAATTGAAGAGAAAATTATATTCTATTGAATAAAACTATCTTTTGAATTTATATATTAAAGATACTTCGGCCAGTATAAATCTTTTTTTTTATTATCTCGATGTTTCGGCAAAAATCTTTTGTCCTCATCAGGAGCGAACAGATTTATATTAATATATAATATTTTAGAATATTTTTAACGCCTTGCCAAATATTTTAATTTTTGTTCGCTTCTGACGAAGACAAAACATTTTTGTTGAAACGTCGAGATAATAAGAAGATTTATACTGGCCGAAGTATCTTTAATTTAAAAATCTAAATATATATTTAAAAATGAATACATTTGAAAATGTTAATGAGGTAGTTGTTTCCATTTTTATTAGGCCAAGACGAAATTCTCTTAAATAATGAATAAATGAATTAGGTGGTTGGTTGAAAAAAATATATAGATTTGCATAGGACTATATTAAACAATAATTTTATCTGGAGTTTATATTTGTTTTTAGGCTCATAATTTATAGGACAACCTTTTTATATTTTGTATACATTATAAACTATCTTTTTATATGATTATTTTAATTCATTTAACAGTGCATTATCATTAGAAAGGCTTATTATTGGGGAGAAAAAATAAGACTGTTTAAGGTCAAAAGAATTGGATGTGAGACACTCATAAAGAGGAAATGGATTGAATAGAGAAAGAGAAGAAGGTTTTGGAGGACAACTGAATAGAAAGATAATAATAAGGGGAAATTAGAAAATTGAAATGATGGCTGATAGGGAAGGAGAACCATTGAAGAAATAAGGATAAGAAAGCATAAAATTTGATAAGCATGGTGCCACTGTAGACCAGGACTTACTTAAGAACAGAGAAGCTGAAAAAGAAAAAAATATCTTGATGAGAAAAATCAAGAAAGTAAATTGATAATGTTAACCAAATTGAAACCTTTGGTGTAATCAAATATTTCACTTTCATCTACCTCACCATAATATTAATAAAACTGAGATCTTTTAAAATTTGATTTTTCAAAACATTTTTTCTAAGAGTTTTTTTGATAATGTAAAAGATATTATAAATATCTAAATCATGGTATAACAAATGAAAACATTAAGACGCGAATGTTTCTTTTCACAAATAAATCAAACTTCTACTGTCCTTAGTGCGATGAAAAAATATTGGGAGGGCTTTGCTCATTAGTGGTGAACTCTCCCAGCGGTTTCGTCAATTTTTAATCTACCAGACCGCTTCTTTAGATCTCTAATACTGTATTGGATCATTCTGCTTGTATATCTTACACTGAAGGGTTGAATCTTAGAAATGTTATTTAAGCAAACAATGGCCATAAGCTTCTATCAATGCCATTACCAATTTAATATATAGACCGCCATTATGAATAGAGACGTAGGTATAGTATAACAAGACAGAATGGCGGCTATATGTCATAAGATGTCGCAATGTCCAGCTATTGTCCCTGACAAATTAGACTTTCAGCAACAGCGGGACGCCAGCTGCAGGTTAAGCGGGCAGATGGCTGTTGGGTATGTTGATGACTATTAAATAATAAACTTGGGGAGAATTTCTAGAAATTCTTACGACATATCTCTGAGGTGAAGTGGATTTAATGACTTTTGTTTCATATTTATTAGCCACTTGCCAACTTTACCTATTTTTTTCTTGATAATGTATGTATTTTGTTAGGGGAACTTCAAGGACTTTTCAGCATTGATTTAAGGAACTTATAAATATGCACATACAATTTTTATAGCATTTTTGTAATTTTTCTCCTCTTTTATTTCATAGCAATATATTGATTCTGATTTATTTCTTTATTTTTAAAGAATTTTATGGAAATCATTACTCATAGACAGCACGCATTTCTTTCTACAAATGATATAACTTTTCTGGTGGGGAAGCTTCCCTTACTGAAGAATTTGTACACATATACAACTATATATATTTCCCTACATTTTATCTACCCTTTTTTACTCCTTTATTATATATTATCTTTTATTTGATCATAATTTTATCTATAACAAAATTGATTAAAATATTCAATAAAATTGTTTAAATTGTCACAATTGTCTAAATTTCCTATTTATATTGTCCCGGTATAGTGAGGATAAAGCATCTTCTAACAAATATTGAAGGCAAATAAACTGCTACACAGGCCCAACAAAATTTATATAAAGTAAAACCTCGCTAAAAAGAGTCGTCGATGTAATTTTTGATCGCAGTAAGGACAATAGAGAAGTATATATACACTGCGTGACATTGAAAATGGAACACCAAGAAATAGTGGCCAGAAAAGTATGCAAATTTCAGTGTAGACGCGCCTAACCGAGTTATGCAAATGATGTAAAATGCGCAGCTCTCGTGCGCACATGGAGTAAGATATAAGGAAAGGAACTTGCAGAAAGTACAGTATTCGTGTCGTTATTTCTTCAAGGAAAATCATTGTAGAAATTTTGTTCTTGTGTCAAAAGACACGTGTAATAACAGAGAATGCCAGGTCATCGTAAACGGAGGCAGTTCAAGCAGACAGACGCTTTTACGAGGGGCATGGTGATCGGACTGAAAAGGGCAGGTTGGTCCATAAGTCAAATCGCAGCTGATACACACCTTGGTGCGTCCACGGTGCACCGACTGTGGAGAAGATGGTTGGAACAAGGAAATGTGGCAATTTATAGGAATGTCGGTACAACCAGAGTGACGTCAGCACGTGTGGATCGGCGTATCCTTCAACAAGCAGTGGCGGCCCCACAAGCCACTTGTACCGCCATCCTGCAACATGTGCAAGACACCCTAGATCATTCCATCTCGACCAGAACCATTTTCCGTCGATTGGTTGCTAATGGCTTGCACTCATGCCGTCCGCTAAGAAGACTGCCATTGACCCCTCCGAATAGGCGCCAACGTTTGGAATGGTGCCGGGCTAGATCGACGTGGATGACGGAATGGCACATGGTCCTGTTCTCAGATGAGTCGCGTTTCTGCTTGTCCAGTGATAGTCGCCGTGTACGCGTGTGGCGTCGACATGGAGAAAGGTCCAATCCGGCAGCAATTGTGGAACGCCCCACCGTGCGACAACGTGGAATCATGGTTTGGGGCGCAATCGCGTATGATTCCAGGTCACCTTTACTTCGTATTCAGGGCACTATGACAGCCCAACGATACGTTGATGATATGCTGCGACCGGTGACACTCCCCTACCTTCAGGGGGTACCCAATGCCCTTTATCAGCAGGATAACGCCCGACCGCACACTGCTCGCATTAGCCAACAAGCTCTGCAAGATGTACAGATGCTTCCCTGGCCACCGTACTCTCCTGATCTCTCACCAATCGAGCACGTCTGGGACATCATTGGACGCCGTTTGCATGCCTTGCCACAGCCGCGTTCAGAAGACGAACTGTGGCAAATGGTTGAGAGGGAATGGAGAGCCATCCCTCAGGACGCCATCCGTACTCTGATTGACCCTCTACCTAGACGTGTTGCTGCGTGCATCGCCGTCCGCGGTGGTCCTACTTGCTACTAAGCCGACGCCGTTCTCGCTCTGTATTATGACTATCATTTTGAAATAAAGATCACTTATTGTTCGTCCCTGTCTCTCTCTGTCTGCCGAGTTTCATCACTTTCTGGCCACTATTTCTTGGTGTTCCATTTTCAATGTCACGCAGTGTATATATATTTGTAAAAGAAACATTCTTGTTATTTTTATTTCTAAAATATAGAGGGCGCTTTATTCCCTTATAATTAATTTATGCCCAGTTGGCCTTATTGTTTGCGGAAGAGCATTGCTCGATGGAAATATTTGTATGTAATTCTACTGTCTTTGAAGCTCTTGCCCATAATTTTATAAAATACCATAATTAAGATTCCATCAATTATTGTCGCTTTTATAAACAGAATCGTTCTCAATAGTATTAGAGCTCTAAAAAGAGGTCTGGTAAATTAAATTGGCGAAATCGCTGGGAAGGCTCACCATTGATTTTCCACTTTTTTTTTTATCACAGTATGTACTGTAAAAAGTTTGCTTTATGTGTAAAAGCCACATTCGTGCTCTTGATAGTTTTATTTTAAAATATAGATGGCGTGTTATTCCCCTTATAATTAATAAAGAACCTTTTCTTATAACGAACCTAAAATAATCCTCAATTCCATTCTATTGTACTATTAAACATTAACAATATGAAATATGGTTTCAATTCACCAAAGGTTCAATCCAATTGGGGTTCGCAAGGTTTTATTGAACCAAAAAATATATAAAACAGGTACATGAAGTAACAGTGGTTACAATTCAATTCAATAGAGTTTAATTTCTTTAAGCATTGGTGAATTTTAATTACATTTATTATTTACTGACATCTCATTCTTAGATGAACAGGATCCATCTGTGTTAGGTTACTTGAACAGGTCCTCCTGTTCCGCCGGTTTATGGCACAGTTTCACCACAAGCACATGGACAAGGTCTCTTTTCTGGCACGTGATCGTTCCATGGACTTGGTAGGTTACGTCAGATAGTTTCTGTGTCGCCTTGTATGAATCGAAGTACCTTTTATAAGTTCTTCGGATAGTTCAACTTTTCTTATCGGTGTGAAGACCCACACGAGATCCCTGCCTCTGCCACACACAACATTTCATGAGAACAGCACTACCATTATCACACTTATGATCACATAAAAATGGTGTACACAAACTTATAAAACAACTAGCTATAGTTGTGTGCATACTCTGGCAAATATTCCTTTGATTACGGACTATATGGAATCCAGAAATATAAAATATGATCTGAATAATTTATCGATTGAGGACCAACAGCGATATGACTTAGATATTCCAGACATACTTGAAAATTTTATAAAATATAAAATATTTGCATACCAACCCTTTGTGCATATTTCAATCGTGTTGATATTTTTTCTCTTTTGATCTAACTAAAACTTCATACTAATTCTAGTACATATTTCAATATTTTTCTTTCTTTCCTTTCAATGTTTAATTTACCTTTGTAGTGCAAGTGTCCCTAGGGGGACATAGTGCAATAAGTCGAAATAAAATAAAAATGGAAGTATCTTAGTTGAAAGAACTACTTATCTGTTGATAACACGTCCATAACATACATCTGAAGTAGCTTGTACACCTTCTGAGACAACAATCTCTACCTTACTTCAACAGGCTTGATCTCTACTGTACTACAAACGCTAAAATAGGAAGACCAATAGTCCAATACTGATAATAAATCAACTGTATCTTTCATATCACCCACAATTATCGATAGGATAGCGTAGAACATATAAGTTGGAGAAGCATTCATGCCAACTATCATATAGAGATGATAAAAACTAACGGTCATGAGTTTCTTTATTAAAAAAGGTATAAGATTGGCGAGATTTCGGCCATTGCGTCTTTCAATAGACTGAATATACGTAACAACAACAACAAAAGCCTTTATTTAGGGCATTCCGCCCCATACAGGATTCGCCGTATTTACACATCAACAAGAGGAGAGGGAAGAGGAAACATTTACAACAAAATAAAGTTTTTTTTTTCACTTTCAGTTACCTATTTACAGATAGGTCATCCTCCAGTATCCTTTGCCCTGCATTCTTTCTCATGCGCCCAGCTTCTGTGCAGAACTTAAAGTATCTAACAATCAGTAATTCATCATCCAGCGCTGAAGAGAGAAGTTGACATATGCGATGGTATCTAAATTGACCAAAGTTAGGGCTTGAGAAAATTTCAGTACGTTTTTCTGTTAAGAGAGGGCATTGAAAGAAATAGTGAACCAAATTATCATCCATGAGATCCTTACAAAGTAAACAGTTCCGGCGGTCTTTTCTTTCTTTCCTGAAAAATTGCCATAAAACTCTATGTTGTGCAACTAGTCTTTTGGCTGAATATACGTATCACAGCCTGCAGAAGGACGTTATTGTCCGAAATATCGCCAAGCTTATACCTTTTCAATGAAGAAACTTGTCGCCGTTAACTTTTATCTCTTCTTAGTAAATGATTACCGGCGATTCCTCTTATTTGACCATCTAGAGATTCGTTGTTTTTTTATCGCAGTAAGAACAGTAGAAGTTTGATTTATTTATGAAAAGAAACATTCGCTTTTTGGTGTTTTCATTTGTATTATATAGAAGGCGCGTTATTGCTATGTATTAATTTATGCCTATCTGGCCTTGTCCTTATTATTTCCGGAAGAGCATTGCTCGATGAAAATATTTAAATTTAATTCTACTACCCTAAAAGCTTATGTCCATAGTTTGCTTAAATTCCATTTTTAAGATTCCACCCTTCAGTGTTGGATATAAAAGCAGAATAGTCCAATACAGTAGTGGAGCTCTAAGGAAGCGATCTGGAGAAACCGCTGGGAGGGTTCACCACTGATTAGCCAAGCCCTCCCAATATTTTTTCATCGCAGTAAGAACATTAGAAGCTTGATTTATCTGTGAAAAGAAACATTCGCGTTTTGGTGTTTTCATTTGTATTCGTAGAATTGTTTATAGTTCGTATGTAAGTTTATAGTAAAACTATGGCTATATATATAGTGAACCAATAGTTCAGGACCGACGGGGGGTTTGCTATAGCAAGGCTTTACTGTAATTACTAGTAGATTATCTTCAAGATAAATGTTGCCTGGCCTTGGCATTCATATTGTAAAATTCACTTCAGCTTTTTGTCGAAACGTTAAGAAAATAAAACTTTATCTGATCATGTACTAAATGTAAAAATCTCGTGAATACCCCCTCGTAACCTCAGTATAATACTTTTGTAACGTTTCCTATTTAGACAATTCTGTTGTGGGTCGATATTGCAAAAAGAACAGCCAAATAAGTGATATTATAAATATATTATTATTATTAGATATAAGGATACATATGTTGAGACAAAAGAATAACAACCGCACACAGCTGTAGAACAAAGGCAGTCTTTTGGTATATACAAGGAAGAAGACTGACGGTTGAGGTGGGCCGTTCCCATTGGTCAGTTATCTTCATGCAGCGCCTCCAAGCGGCGTCCGCGTCCACGCTTCTCTCATCAAATTCAATATATATAATGGACACTCTTAGTTAAATTTTGCAAAAATCAAAGATAAATGTGATTAATTACAATTTGGTGATAAAAAATTAAAAATCTGTTCTCAAGAAGGAAGGCTCCTCCACCTTGAGAGAGTTCTCCTCCAGACAAGGACAGGATCAATTTGAACCGCTCTCAGTTCAATGTTTATATAATGCTTATAGAGACACGTCTTGGCAGTTTTCTATGTAGAAATAAGAGATAGTCACAATACTTTATGTTTTAATATTTAATTCAATTACAACAAGATTTATATATATATCTTATATAAAGAAAAGATGATTTTCTGCTTGTATTTAGAATTGTTGAGATTATCTTGATTTTGGTTATCTTGAGGATTAAGCTATGGTGGTGCAGTCGTGGTCGAATAATAATCTTGAAAATATAAAGTCTTGGTCAGAGATTTCTTTATTTGAGCTAAACAATATATATGAAAAACATAATTTGATAAAAGTACCGCCTGGCTTAAGGCGTAAGAATAAAAAAAATGAAAAGCTTATTTACATAATGTACAAAGATTTTGAGCCGGCCAACGGGGAACAACAACAATGAGTTTTTTATAGGGTAAGCGTGACCTCTGGCGGTCGATTTAACAGAGTATTTGTATATAATACACTGTGGCATGTAATTGTAAAACGACACTTGAAGTTTCACCGCATGAGTTTCTTTTCAACGACAAATTATTTTTTTTTTATTTTAAGGTGAAATATCGACCACTTCTAACCTTTTGGATGAGGTATGAAAAGATGAATTATGAAGAGTAATGACGAACGGAAAAATAAAAGTGTCCAGGGATGGGAATCGAACCCACAATGTTCCGCTTACCGGGCAGATGCCATGTCCGCTAGGCTTCGTCATTACTCTTCATAATTCATCCTTTCATACCTCATCCAAAAGGTTAGAAGTGGTCGATATTTCACCTTAAAATAAAAAAATATATTTTTTTTGTTGAAAAGAAACTCATGCGGTGAAACTTCAAAAGTCGTTTTAGAGTATTTGTATCTATGAAATATAATTTTAAATAAAATGATATTTTAATATAACATATATATAACTATAAAAATAAACAAAAAATAACTAAATCAAAATTAGAGAAAAGAAAGAAAGTACAGTGTTGCCTACTACCTAACTATGAAGAAAAATCATAGAATAATTAAATATTCTACATAAATAAATACAAGGCATGTTACAGCTTTATTATTCCTCCTGACGAGGAAACAAAATATTTTTGTCGAAAATTTGATAAATTAAAACTTTATTTAACCGAAGTGTCTATTATTTTATAAATACTAGTAGATTATTCAAATTAAGGTCTCTATATTATTGAAGAATTTTAATATCATACGTAACAATTAAAATATAAAAACTGCTCAAAATTTGGATTCAATCGAGGGTTCTATCAAAAGTGGATAATATCACCAGCCCTCATAAAACTAGAAATACAATGTATTGTAGGAATCGCGGTACCTGTGATGAATAGGCGGATAATGGAGTTGAAGCCGCCCAGTTGGAACAACAGTCCTGGGTTCAAATCCCGACACGGCAAGGCCATTGGAGGGATCCCAACCCCCTTGGTCCCACGGCAATCCATGTCAATTGATGCCGGGGAGTTTCAATCGACCAACACCGTTTTAGCATTCATTCAGGGCATCAACATTCATTTCTTGCCATTTGGCTCTGCCTTCTTTTTTTTTTTCATATATATAATCTTCAATACAACATCAAAATGTATCTTTTTGAATTCTCTTTACAAGTTGGATAGATATAAATACCGCTTTAAACCTAAACTTGTCGATGAAAAATATCCATATTTTTGGTATTTTATTGAATAAAAAGCGAACACAGGCGAAAATATCTATGATATTAAGTAAAAACAAGTATTAATCTATTTAATGAAGTAATTTTTATAACCACATTGTTTATTTATAATTACAAAAAAGGCTATTATATGCCTGATTAAACATATATTCTTAAATTAAGAAAAAGGCATCTCCGGCATCGTAACTTTCAGTTTTATGATAAGGAGATACCTTTTTCTTAATTTATTCACCTTATCCCAATACAAGTTAACAAATTTGTACTATTTTTTAAACATATATTCTTAAATTAAGAAAAAGGCATCCCCTGCATCGTAACTTTCAGTTTCATGATAAGGAGATGTCATTTTTTTCAAAATTTATTCACCTTATCCCAGTACAAGTTAACAAATTTGTACTATTTTTTATATATTTTTAAGAAAAATTGTTCTAGAGATTTTTACCTGTTTTTCTTTTACACTTCTCTCTCTCTCTCTCGATGTTCGAATATACTTTTTGAGCCGTTAAAAATAGAAAAGAAATTTAAAACTTCATGTATAGATATACCTTTTATATTCACACTTCTTTAAGGTACTCTAGAAAAAGTACTCTAAACGTTTATATATTTTCCTATATAAACAACAAAACTTCATTAAAACGAAGCCTATTTATGCTTTAGGTATTTATTTAATCTTTTTTGAAATGCAAGTGATGATTATAAATGATCGCATTAATTTTGGGGTCAATATTCAATTTTTTTTTTTTGAAAATAGAGTAATCCATAAATAAATCTTTAATTAAAAAGACATATATTGGATCAAAATATCATTTATTTTACCAATATTTCAGTTGGCTGAACGCCAACCTTTATCAAGGTGTTATAACATATTGTTATTGTTGTTGACACACATTAAATATGTTATAACACCTTGATAAAGATGGGCGTTTAGCCAACTGAAATATTGGTAAAATAAATTATATTTTGATCCAATATATGCCTTTTTAATTAAATATTCAATTATAAAATTATAAATATTTAATGGTGAGGTTAGATATTTGTGGGACAATCTTTGTCTAAAAATTAAATGTAAAAATACCAAGAAAGTTTCAAAATATTTCGAGATTTCCTTTCCCTGATCCGAAAGAAAACCAAAATGTAAAATTTCTCTCATATATCTCTGTTTATATTTGAATAAATAATTCTTATTATTGTCAAAGTTCACTACTACTTCATAAAATTTGTGATTTAAAATCTTCAAGTTCTTCAACAAGTGGTCGAATTATTGGAATCTGTTCCCTCTCTCTGAATATTTTAATTCAAAATAAAATTTGAAAGGGAAATATATTTTATAATATATATTATTTTCTTTTAAAAAATAGACACTTTATTTATTTATTTCTTATTTATTTATTTCAATTCAAAACGCTATGTCCCCCTAGGGACACTTGAGCTAAATGTACATACAAATATAACAAAGAAAATATTCAACATGGAAAGATACACAGAAAGTAACTTAGAAAGATTCATAAATGTTATTTACATATATAGAGATATTCTTTGAATTTTATTTACAGTTACATCATTAAATTTAAAATATATACATATATATACACACATATACACGCATACACCTATATATTATGCGGTGTAACTTCAAGTGTCGTTTTATAATCACAGGCCGCAGTGTATTATATTGTATTATAAGTTACTTTATGTATCATTTACGAACGGAAAAATACGTCCAGGGTAGCCTAGTGGACATGGCATCTGCCCGGTAAGCGGAACATTGTGGGTTCGATTCCCATCCCTGGACACTTTTATTTTTCCGTTCGTCATTACTCTTCATAATTCACCCTTTCAAACTTCATCTAAAAAGGTTAAAAATAGTCGATATTTTACCTAAAATAAAAATTTGATTTTTCGTTTAAAAGAAACTCGTGCGGTGTAACTTCAAGTGTCGTTTTATAATCACAGGCCGCAGTGTATTATAACCTATATATTGTTTACAACCACAAGATATGTCCTATATTTCCTTGAGATCGTTACATCAAAGACACTTCGGTCTTGTTAAAGAAATGTCTAATTTTAAAAGAAATATGAATGCAGGCCAGACAACTTCTATCTTCAAAATATATTATTTTGTTGAACACACACAACAAGATATATTGTGATTTTTAAGTAAATCAGTTTTGTTGGTTGGAGAATATAAAAATATATAACAAACTTTCTCTCTCTTATATATATATTTATTTATATTTGACCATATATAACCTTATATGAACGATATAATAAAAGCAGTTTCAATCTCAATCTCTCTTTCTTACGTCAATGAAATAAATATTTTTATTTTCTCTTCATTCCAACGGTTATCTATTTATAGAATCGCGTATTTTAATTATATTTATATAAAGTTTCTGTTTGACATAATATATGAAATGTGTATCATAGACGATAAATTCATATAACGATTCTTGAAGCATAGATGAAAGGGTCCAATATTTATATATTTGAGGATAGAGTCTCGAATCGTGACAAAATATATTGGATTGACGTAAAACTATAATTTATTTACATAGATTGAACATAGAAAAATGTATATCCCCAGACTTATTACACCAAGTTAAAAGAATATAACTCAGGAATAGCTGTATCGGTTCCTGGCACTAAGAGGAAGAACGAGCTCATGTTAGCAATTTTATGAAGAAGACAACCCCTAATAAAATCCAAAATATGTATTTATTTATATGAAAAATAAGGATTCATATATATTTTCTTGCACATAGGTATTTATTATAGCAACTTTCTGAAGTCGATTAAATCAATACGGAAGTTGGAAATTGAATGCCTTCTGATATTTGTTTGTATAGGATCTATGAGATATATAATATATTAAAAACGCGCTTATTTTTAGAAAATATTATCTCTGTCTTATGAGAGGGTCGAACGATATCAATCATGTTTAGTAATCACAAAAATGGCTGAAAATAGCTTTCATATATCCACTTTAATTGATTCCTCTTTCAGGTCATTGAACTAGAGCGCGTGTTTATTTTTTGTTGAGAAAAGTTTAATTTAATTTCTTGTAGTTTTAATATTTGAATAGAGTATAGGTGATATGTGACTTTTTAACATTGTAGTTGGGGCATTATATAAATCAGAAGATTTATTATATAGTACAGGGATAGGTAAAGAGATATAAAGAGATAAGAGAGATAGGTCCCTTGCTACGTAAAGATATGTCCTTTGCTAAGAGAATCCCCGCCGGCATTAACGGACTCGACAACAACTCTATTTAAAGGAAATAACAGAGCTTCCTCCCCGAGCTTTTATCAAACCTTGCCGCCTAATAACTTCCCACGCAGGGGGTGGTAAAAAAACGTCGCCCCCTGTTCTCCCACGCAGGTGGGGGCGCAGATGCCGCTTGGAAATCTGCATACATGCCCCCTAGTTGCATCACTTGCGGGGCCCCTCCACGCCTACAGCAGTAGCTGCTGACTTCGCTTTAACCCTTACTGATCGAAGGAAAATAGATACACGCTGTTATTATAGTCGCATATGGCTGCTATATCTCCTCACCCCCTTATATATATATTGTATCTCATATTCAAACCTTCGTTAGAGAGAGTTGTATTATACTTGACTAGTTCAGGTATTCTAACTTCTACCAATCTACAATAATTCTTCTCTCCAAGTACTAATGTTACATTTCCCTTTTAACCCTTCCTGATCATACAGTTGTGATACAATTATTACCGTATTGAGTTGATTTCTTTTCTTTCAAATTTGTACTTCATTTTTCAATTAATCTTTGGTTATTATATTGTAGCAAAGTATTTATTATTTTATTAACAGAGTATCATTTTTATGGTTATATTTTGCTACTCTGTAAACTGCCCTCATTGCTTATCTTTGTTTATCATACATAGTTTGTTCTTGCCTTAAATAAATTGTTGTGTCATCCTGAAGTTTGTCTCCCCTAATTTTCCACGTGGCAATATAGTTAGAGTTGTGCTGCGCAAAGGACTAGCTATTGTTATATTTTCACTATACTAAAGTCACTTTTTCTTTTTTTTTTTAGTACACATACTATTAACCCTTCGTAATTGGAGTTGTGCTACAATAGACATTTAATACATCACGATACATTTATATTTAGTACTCATACTGTATCACTTTCAACCCTTCCCCCAGTTGTACTACCATAAACTATTTCATACTACAAATTCCATGATGTCCTACAGTAGTTATTGTCCATTTAGTACTTGTAATGGATCTCCTTTATACCCTCTATGAAAAAAAGGAAGAAATTTTGAGCCGGGGTAACATAGACCATATTAAAGTGTTAGAGCTGGTGTATATAGGGCTTTGTGATAGAACTGAACTTCCCAGATTGCTGAGATGGTCAACATAGAAAACATAAATTATCTAAGAATCTTTGTATATCTTACCCAATGTTCTGACAACAGAAAGATCTTAATTTTAAAAATGTTTAACAATAATTATTTGACCACTCTCTAAATCATTTTATCATTCTAAAATACGATACTATTAAGGAATTAATTGTTTTTATTAGAATATTTCAGCACATTTCTATTTAAAATGTAATTGATTTCATACTACAGTATATTTGAGCCGAGGTAAAGTAGATCATAATAAATTGTCAGAGTTAGTGCTAGGGCTTTGTCATAGAGCTGAACTTCCTAGATTGCTGAGATGGTCAACATAGGAAGCATACATTTTTATAGAATTGTGGATCCGACAATATGCAAAAAAGCCCAACACGCCGCAACTTTTAAATTCACTTTATTGAAAGAATCTTCTGGGTTATCCCTTCTTCAGCTAACTACAGTATATATTTTTTATCGTTTGAAAATAATCGCACACAACACACTTTAATAAAAAGTAATTTTTCAGATACACCTAGAAACATACGTGTTTCAGTTTTAAATTTTAGGCATTTCAAAAATTCATTTCATAATGTATGGTAAGAGATAGGAATAAGTTATGAGAATTTTTATACATAACAAATTATATATTTATAATTATATTTAATTCTGCTGTCCTAAAAGCTTATGTCCATAGTTCTTCTAAAATACCCATTCCAAGAGTCTTACAACAGTCAACTATAAAAGGAAGTTCCAAAAATGCAATATAACAGCGGTATGGTAGATTAAACTGGCGAAACCGCTGAGAGGGTTCACCACTGATGAGCCAGGCCCTCCCTTTAATTTTTTCATTGCAGTAAGGACAGTATAAATTGTTTTATTTTAAAAAGAATATTACGCCTCTAAAATAGTTTTGTAATTTGATAACAAATAAAGGAAATAATATTACCCAGAGATTGAATTAGCTGATGCTTTAAAAAACGTTAATTGAATAATAGCGTTTTTTGTATGTTTATAGATAAGAGAGACGTTCGAGTATACAAATAAACACATAGAGCCTGTTAATCTCTGGAAACAAGAGAGAGAGTCAATGTGGATATGAAGAATAACAGAAGGGTGACCGAAGAGTTAGTTGTGTTTATCACGCACTGAGCCAGATCTGAAGATAAGCTAGTGGGACGGGATATCCGGTGGCGAGATGTTGGGTTGGATGAGTGTGCCATGTAGGGCAGCTTCGGTCGATGCACTCTGTCCTCTCGGGTCTATCTTATGTGAACAACTGTCTATGTACTGTCTCTCTTTGTGTGCCTTACACTGTCCTCTGACATCTAGGGTCTATCTTATATGAGCAACTGTCTATGTGCTGTCTCTCTTTGTGTGCCTTACACTGTCCTCTGACATCTAGGGTCTATCTTATGTGAGCAACTGTCTATGTGCTGTCTCTCTTTGTATGCCTTACACTATCTTCTGACATCTAGGGTCTATGTTATGTGAACAACTGTCTATGTGTTGTCTCTCTTTGTATGCCTTACACTATCTTCTGACATCTAGGGTCTATCTTATGTGAGCAACTGTCTATGTGCTGTCTCTCTTTGTATGTCTTACACTATCTTCTGACATCTAGGGTCTATCTTATGTGAACAACTGTCTATGTACTGTCTCTCTTTGTGTGCCTTACACTGTCCTCTGACATCTAGGGTCTATCTTATGTGAGCAACTGTCTATGTGCTGTCTCTCTTTGTATGTCTTACACTATCTTCTGACATCTAGGGTCTATCTTATGTGAACAACTGTCTATGTGCTGTCTCTCTTTGTATGCCTTACACTGTCCTCTGACATCTAGGGTCTATCTTATGTGAGCAACTGTCTATGTGCTGTCTCTCTTTGTATGCCTTACACTATCTTCTGACATCTAGGGTCTATCTTATGTGAACAACTGTCTATGTGCTGTCTCTCACACACTACACTGTCCTATCGGATCTCTGTCACGTGAAAAACCGTTTTACACTGTCCTTTCGGGTCTATCTTACGTGAACAATTGTCTATGTGCTTTCTCTTTTTGTGTGCCTTACACTGTCCTCTGACATCTAGGATATATCTTATGTGAACAACTGTCTATGTATGTCTTACACTATCCTCTAACATCTCGGGTCTATCTTACTTGAACAACTGTCTATGTGCTGTCTCTCTTTGTGTGCCTTACACAGTCTTCTGACATTTAGGGTCTATCTTATGTGAACAACTGTCTATGTGCTGTCTCTCTTTGTATGTCTTACACTGTCCTATCGGATCTCTCTCACGTGAAAAACTGTCTTTATGTTGTCTTTGTATGTTTTACACTGTCCTCTCGTACTATCCTGTCTATCTTACGTGAACAATTGTCTAAGTGCTTTCTCTTTTTGTGTGCCTTACACTGTCCTCTGACATCTAGGGTCTATCTTATGTAAACAACTGTCTATGTACTGTTTCTTTGTATGTCTTACACTGTCCTATCGGGTCTCTCTCACGTGGACAACTGTCTTTATGCCGTCTTTGTATGTCTTACACTGTGCTCTCGGGTCTATCTTATATGAAACACTGTCTTTATGTTGTCTTTATATGTTTTACACTGTCCTATCGGGTTTATCTTACGCGAACGACTGTCTATGTGCTTTCTCTTTTTGTATGCCTTACACTGTCCTCTGACATCTAGAGCCTATCTTATTTGAACAACTGTCTATGTGTTGTGTCTTTGTATATTTTACCCTGTTCTATGACATCTTGGATCTAACTTATGTGAAAAATTTCCTGTATATTGTGTGTTTGTGTGGTAAGGACAAAATACTCAGGAGATAAGTTTCTTCATTAATTTATTAGGACATCAAGCTTTCGGGCACAGCGTGGCCCTTCTACAGGATCAATTGTATAAGAAAAATGTGATACACTATATACACGAAGAATAAATCTGCATATGTATTATTAGAAATTAGTTGTAAAATTTGAAATAATCGGTAATGCTTAGGATTTTTGTTTAAAAAGAACATCGAGACATAAGCAAATTAATAAAATATGTTAAGAAGAATGATATACGAATATTACAAGGTATTAAGATAAAGGCGTAATAAGACAGAAAGGACGTTCCTACGATTCGACGGAAACTGTGATAAAATTATGAGTATTTATAAGGTAAAACAGTTTAAAAGGATATTAAAATAAATGAACAAAACAGGGAATTCATGGGGTACATCAATGGCTATTTATGTAATAAGCTTATATACGGCTCAGGTACATCAATATGTCTGTTTATACTATTATACCTCAGAGATAGCAAGGCCTCGACAACCAATCTTTTGTGTTTATGTGGTATATTAGAATAATGTGATTTTGGATCAGTTGTGTTGAAACTATGTCCTGTCTGTGAAATGTGCTGGACAATAAGTGATTTCGGATCGTTATGTCTGATGTTTCCGTCGTGTTCCTGTATTCTGTCTTTAATGTAACGGCTAGTTTCACCTACATAAACACTGTCGCAATCGTTGCATTTTATGGAATAAACAGCATTGTTTCTTTGAACAGTGTTCCGAGGCGTGTTGTTTTTAGTGATAGGGTTCCTTAAGATAGTGCCTATACTAGGGGTGTTGGAGAAGTAAGTGCGGATGCCGAAGTTCTTTAGTTCTCTAGCTATTTTTATGCTTTGCAAGGAATACGGTATTGTGCAGATGGATTTATAGTTGTCATATATCTTGGTGCGGGATGGGTTATGGAAATGCCTTAATATAAAGTTTTAAGGATAACCAGAGGACATTAAATTTGAAATTATGTTATTTGTTTCCTTTTGCTTTGACTCCTCAGTGTAACAGTGGGTATATATTCTCTTGGACAAGGTTCTTACAGTATTGATTTTATGGCTTAATGGGCAGAAAGATGAGAAATTTATATACATTGGGTGAAAGGTGGGTTTATAATAGACTTCAGTATTATATCTATTGCGTGTTTTTGTTATGCGTATGTCCAAAAATGCCAAGGAGTCACATGTTTCAGTCACGGAAGTAAAGTCTATGTCTTGATAGAAATTATTCAATGTGTTGAGTATATCATTAAAGGCATTAATTTTGATTATAGCCAAGACGTCATCTATGTATCTAGACCAGATTAAAATGTCGTTAGGGAAGATATTAACTATACGTTTATCTATCTTGCGCATCACTATTTCTGAAAGGGGAGAGGATAATGGGCTACCCATAGGGGTGCCTTTGGTCTGTTTGAAGTAAGATTGGTTGAATTTGAAAATACTATGGCAAAGACTGATTTTGATGAGTGCAATGAGTTTGGAAATGGTGTCTGTGGGGCAACCTTGTTCAATTAGAAATTCTGTGGTGCAGTCTAAAATAAGCTGGTGGGGGAGACTGGGATATAAATTAACAACATCAAATGAGACCATGATGGTACCAGGTGTAACTGCTGTTTGTTGTAACTTACCTATGAAGACAGGAATGGAGGAAATGGTCGTCGGGGAGTCACTATCTCTGAGCATCGGGGCCAGTATTTTGGCTAGATAAGTTGCTAACGGAGCTGCAGGGGAGAGGTGGTACGCGATGATGGGTCTTAGTGGGATACCTTCTTTGTGTAATTTAGGTAGGCCGTAAATATAAGCTTTTGACATTATATTGGACAAAATAATTTTGCATTCTTCGGAGCTAATGATTTTCTTCCTCAGTAGATTGTTGATTTCTTTTTTAAAAGAAGAGGTTGCGGTATTCTGATCATCTATGGATATGGGGGTAAACGTGAGCGGATCAACAAGGATTGTGTCCATCTTGGAAATGTATTCGGCTGTGTTCATGATGACTGTAAGCGATCCTTTATCAGATTTGGTGATGGTTATATCTTTGTTCGTTGTTAGTGAGCGCAATACATTTTTGTTGATTTGGTAGGTATGTTGGGTTTGGTTGTGGTCGCTAAGGACTGCTGCGGTGTGCTTCTACTCTGTCCTCTGACATCTTGGGTCTATCTTTCGTGAACATTTGTCTATGGGATGTCTCTCTTTTTATGTTCTACTCTGTACTTTGACATCTTGGGTCTATCTTTCGTGAACATCTCTCTATGTGATGTCTCTCTTTGTATGTCTTACACTGTCCTCTGACATATCGGGTCATCTTACGTGGACACCTGTCTATATCCTGTCTCTCTTTGTATGTCTTACACTGTCCTTTGACATTTCGGATTTATTTTACGTGAACAACTGCCTATGTGATGTCTCTCTTTGTATGTCTTACACTGTCCTTTGACACTTAGAGTCTCACTCAAATTAACAACTGTCTATGTGCTGTGTGATTGTATGTCTCACACTGTCCTCTGACTTCTCGGGGATATATACAACTGCTGGAGTTTTCAACTGTCAATGTGCTGTCTTTATTAGACTTATACTGCTCTCTGATACTGAAATCTCGAGTCTATCTTCTGTTAAAAGTGACTGAGTATTTCTCTGTATCTCTTACGCTACTTACTGGAAAGACGCCATGCCTGTGTTATTTTTTGTATCTTATCCTATCCTCTGACAACTAAATCTCGTGTGTGTTCTGTAGATAAGCTTCTATGTCCTATTTTTGTATATTATTATATAATATTCCTGCATCATTGTATCTTTCACCCGGCTGTATCAAAAGTTCGTTCCAGATGCGGAAGCCCAATATAAAATCAAATATTTAAATATATAACAATATAAATAAACTTTCTGTCCCACATGGTCAATGAGCATGCCCACGTGATTGAAATAACGTAATAGGGTTTGGAATAACATTTCAGTATTCTAGTAGAGAACTAAAGAATGTGTGATAAAAAATAACGATCCGAGTACTATTCCGCTTATTTTGGAGAAAAGGGGCTAAATACAAGTACGGCGGCAAAGAAAAATGCTAAAATAAGGGTAATGAATAATCAATAGAAGAGCAGCTTCAAATTGGTTCAAGATATTTAGAGAAGGAGACATCAGAATTGAGGACAAACCTCGAATGGGACGACCACATGTAATGGATATTGAGACTCTACGATTTCTGATGATGAACAACCCACAACAATCTACGCGTGAAATGTCAGCCACACTTGGACCATCCAAAGATACGATCAACCGAACTCTTCACAAATTGAACTTTGTTAGAAAACGCTCAAGAAAAGATCTCCACGACCTGACTATAGCCCAGTCCCAGATGCGAGTTGATATCTGTAAAAAATGTTAGAAAATCCGCAAGATCTTCGGTTTCGGAGGCGGATTGTAATGTGATGTGGAGATAAAAAGTGGATCTATCTTCGTATCCCCAACACAAGCAGACAATGGATACCTATATCAAGAGGCTAACCCAGGGGTGGCGAACCTTTTTATATTAGAAGGCCAATTTTCATTTTACCATTTTTGAGAAGGCCGCATCCACATATATATATAATATATGACATTCTTATTAGATATTTTCAATAAAATAATGAAAGTAATTGAAAACTGCGAAACAAAAATTATAATTTTGAATTTATGAAAAGGCCACAACTTGGGCAAGAAAAGGCCACATGCGGCCTTAAGGCTGCACGTTCGCCACCCCTGGGCTAACCTATAGTTAAACAGGATCGCCTTGGCCATGAAGTGATGTTGTCTGTATGGTGGATCATCGATGGTATTGTATACTACGAACTTCTTCCTGATGGTCTTGCAGTTAATGCCGATTTTTACTCAGAAGGGAGGGGGGGGATTCTTGTGAAAGTACAAGCCCACCAGTGAGTTCAAGTAACCAAATGGTAATCTGGCACGCTTATAGGTGCAAAAGTAAAACTGATTTAACTACATGTGTAAATATGTGGTGCACTTGCAATAAAGCAATCGCTAACTACTATCCATCAAGATAATGATAGCCTGTACCACGTGTACTAAATAAAACAGAATTAACTTTATTCTTTAACTTTAAAAATTGATATTTAATTTGATCTCTCTCTCTAAATTTAACCTTCAAACACAGACGGATGTTAATAATGTTTCTCAATTCAATTTATATTCAATATAGGTCTATATATCCTTCTGAGTGTATTGTAGCGTCTATGTATCTTTCAAAGATATTCTTGACAGCCTTTAAAGTATTTTGGAATTATTTGGTCCAAAAAAACCCACACTCAACAACAACAACAACAAAAAACCTTTATTAAGACACTATTGTCTTACAAGGGGATTCCCCATAAGGTTATATATGTACATGAGTGAGGAGGAAAAGCAATTTAGAGGGGAGGGGGAGCAATCAGCCGTTGTCTGTGGAGTTGAGCACCTCTTCTCTCATTTTATCAATCGCCTTGAAAAATTTAAAATATTTATAAACAAATGTTTTATCCAGCAGGAGAGCATTAAAGATTTTATATACATGTTGTTCATTGTAGTGAGCTAGCTCCGAAATTTCGCGAATTTCCAGTCTCTTTTCATGTAGGAATGGGCAATGGAATAGATAGTGGACCAAATTGTCTTGGATGCCAACATTGCAGAAGTAGCAATTTAAAGGGTCGCTGTTCCAAAATCCCGTGATATCCTCGCGGAAAAGTAGCCATAGAATCCTTTGACGGGCTATAAATCGTTTAATTTTCAAAGGGAGGTTTGATAGTAAGTAGTCCTCCGTCATAAAGGAGCTACTTAGAGATTGGTAGTGAATAAAATGAGTTGAGTTTTGTATCTTAGCTCGGTCAAATTGGAGTAGCTGGTCCACTGTGGTTTGAATAATTCTAGGCATTTCTCCTCGCATAACCATATAATCTTCACAGTTCTTAAGAAAAGAAAAACCCCTAGCGTCAATGATGCTATTCAAATTATGAATAAAGTTGTTTCCCGCTTTTCCCACAATTGAAACTTTCCAGAGCTGGGACAAGCAAACATAGGGTAATCTTGTCCTGTCCATTTTTAAAATCCGTATCCAGAACTTTAGAATCAATTTCGTAATGTTTAATTCAAGGGACATCCTTCCGGTTTCTGTTCGTAAGATAAAAACCCACACTCTATATTGATTACAGAAGAAAATACAGTAAAGCCTCTCTTTAGCGAGCCTCAATGGGACTGAACTGTCGATTAACTATAGCCATGGTTAGCTCAAGTCATTGTTCAAAGGCACATTGTAATTGGCAATAATTATAATTTCGCTATATTGTCGATTTGTTTTGGAGATATTTTACTTGTTTATAAAATCTCAGGGGGAAATACCTAGATATCACGATAGCGTGAGGCAAGAATACGGTCAGAATGACAAACACAAAAACATCATAGAGTTTTA
Organism: Cordylochernes scorpioides; assembly: GCA_030710605.1. NCBI lineage: Eukaryota > Metazoa > Arthropoda > Arachnida > Pseudoscorpiones > Chernetidae > Cordylochernes > Cordylochernes scorpioides. Next base: position 74,297,339 of record CP092870.1, read on the forward strand.
TTGTTTAATTAAAGACAGGTTCTAATTGACATGGGCTCAGAATAGCAGCTTGACTCACCCAAGATAGAGAACATTGCGACTGCTGTGATAGAGATGCACGGAGACATCTGAGGCTATTCATTGGACTCGACAACAACAACAGGTTCCGAGACCAGTAGCTAAAGTTGAATATCCTTCCGTCCTCCTTCGTCGGTTCCATGCTCAACCGCTGGACATCACAAAAGGAAATTGAGAAAAGCGAGGTGAGAGTAGTTTCATTTTACCTTTTATTTTTATTTTATTTCAATTTAAACGCTATGTCCCCCTAGGGACACTGTCATACATGTATGCCTTTACATTTGTTTATACATATATATACAATAATTTTAGGCCCTGAATAGAATAGTTATATGGTGTTGACAATGAGAAAGAGAAAAAAAAACGAGAAAAAGAACTGTGTACAAAGGAAGAAGTGTCTGGCAATATGTACAATAAGCATAATATAAATTATTAGTTTCCGAAAAGATATTTGTGTTGCTATATAATTTAAAATATATCTACAAAAGGTATTGAATTTAATATACATTTCTTTACTGGAAATAAAAATACTTGGATCTGTTACTATTATTTTTTTTTAGATTCTGTAGTCTTGAAAAACAGGACAATTCAGTAAAAGATGTATTGAGGTTTGTTCCTCATGTCCACAAAAACAACTTGAGTCTTCCACCGCTTTAATTCTTTTTAAAAAGCTTCTGAAATTTCCATGATTAGAAATTAATTGAGAATTTTGAAAGTTTGGTCGGAAATATTTTGGTATGTTGTTAGGGAAGAAGCTTTTAAAAGTTCAATTTGTGTTGTTCTTTGAAGTAGCTATTTTAAATTCAATAAAATCCGTTATTATGCTTGGGACATCTAAATTGTATTTTTGTTTTTCTTCTAAATTTAATTTTTTTAATCCATATTTCATTTCTTTGGATTCAATGAAATCGTTAAGCAAAGACATCTTGGCTATGCTATGTATACAATTAGAACTCGTGGTTTTATATGATTGCGTGCACCATAATAGCATTTGGTATTGAAAAGAAAAAAAAAATTAATTAATTTATATTTTTCTTATTCACAAATTTATACCATATCTCCGATCCATAAGAAAGCATTGGCCTAAATATTGTTTTGTATAATGTAAGTCTCTTTTGGGTATTTAGACCCCAAGCTTTCCCGCAAATTGACAGTAGCAGATTTTTTTATATTTTTACTTTATTTAGTATAATATCTATGTGAGGATTGAAATTAGGTTTTTTCTTTCTAAAATGATTTGCAAACGTGACTCATAATATTTAAATTTCTTGTACTGGTATAATTATTTTGTTTTCAAACTTTATTGCGGACATGTCTTTATTGTTTCATTTTACCTTCCATATTTGAGAGATTTGAGACCCCGCTAATACTGTTAGTATACCAAATATCTGTATACATACAGTAATACCTCGTTATAGCGAACCCCAATGGGACTGAACTCTTGTTTTGCTCTATAGCCAAGATTATATTACAGTAAAACCTCGATTAAACGAACCAGCGATTTATTGAACTTTCCCTTCTAACGATCATAAAATCTTCACCAATTCAATTCCATTGTAGCTAGCCAACCAGGGCTATAGTGAATCAAATGTTTAGTCTTGTTGTAATTATTTGGATCGTTAAAAAACGAAAGTTCGAAAGCTAACTGTAATTTTATAAGAGAAACGTATTGAGAAAAAGAGAGTTTTGATATCTCTTTAATTTTTTTATAAATAACTCAATATCTCCAATATAGTAATATACCATGGCATTCAATATATATTGCTGCACCAGGTTGCGGCTTGGCAGACTCTTCAACCTTGATTCTCTCCTGTGCTGGGTCTTGCATCTTACCAGAACGTGCCTCAACCATCCTACAAATTTATATAAGCGAATAATGAGATAACCCTACTTTAAGTAGCCTCCAGAATAATTTATTTATTTCTCAAATCAAAGAGAGCAGTGAAGTCACACGTGTATCTAAATACAAATGATGATTCTATAATACATATATTCTGTTTATAATACATATATTCTGTTTAATAAAATAAATATATAAATATAAAATATAATTTTGAATTTGAAATATATGAAAAATAATATTACAAATTAAAATAAAATAGGTTCATTAGCCCTGATGCAACAATATATATTTTATAACACGACCTATTCCATAACTCCTCCCGTAGGATATTATGAAATCGAAGCCGCCCCTGTACTGATGAGAGACAGGGCTCTAAACTATGGTATACAGTTTACTTTTTGTCTAAATTTGCCAAAACTGGAGAGTGGATCATTCTTTATCTCACCACCTGTGAATATATTTACTAGGGTTATGAACATGAGGCATTGTTCTAATTCATAAGTAATATATACAAGTATCAGAGTCATCAATCAATTCTTAATTCTGTCTCCGTTTGTGCTTTTGTGAATGGAATAAATACCCAAATATGGCCATTTCTTATAAGCATCGGTAGTTCAATGGCGAGAATGCACGCGGGCAACCCGGGTTCGATTCCCGGCCGATGCATTTTTTTTTTACAATTTTTAAAACTCATTTATATTATTATTATTACAAGAATAATGATACAATTCCAAGGCAAGATACTATTCTTTTAACTTCCAATTACCGAGGGAACCAATTAATATTGATTTTATTCAACTTATCGAGTATTTTTCAAGGGACCGGGAAAAAATGTTCACTTTATCGAGAGATTCGTTAGACACACCTTTACTCGGGTAAAACCCGGGCGAAGCCGGGTACATCCGCTAGTATATATATATGAAAGATTATTTTTGCGCGCGCGCGCGCCACGTGAAAGCAAGTTTAAAATATTTCAAGAACAGACCCTGGCTGGGATTAAACAAGTCACCAGACCTAACAGCCACTGTTTGACTGACCTCAATGACAATTATAATGGACTCAAAAAACATGTCACAACCACAACATACTCCATGACGTTCTGTGAAAGCCCAAGACTGATTGTTCTATTGTAACCCCGAAGTGAAGAACAGACACTGGCTAGGATGAAATAGAGCCAGAAACCACTGTTTGATTGACCCCAATTACCTTTATATTCGACCCGAAAAACACTGGGAAGCGAAAACAGGCCACGGCGCTCTGTGAAAGTCCAAGAATGCCTGGTCCATTGTAACCCAGTTGTGAAAAACAGACACTGGCTAGGCTGAAACAGAGCCAACTACCAATGTTTGACTAACCCCAAGGACAATTATATTTGAGCCGAAAAACACTGGTAAGCCAAAACACAGTCCATGCCGCTCTGTGAAAGTCCAAGACTACCTAGCCCGTTGTAACCCAGTTGTAAAGAACAGATCCTGGCTGAGCTAGGACACGTCACCAGAACCAACAGCCGCTGTTTGACTGACCTCAATGACAATTATATTTTACCCTAAAAACACTGGTAAGCCAAAACACAATCCACGACGCTCTGTGAAAGTCCAAGACTACCTAGCCCATTGTAACCCAGTTGTAAAGAACAGATCCTGGCTGAGCTAGGACACGTCACCAGAACCAACAGCCGCTGTTTGACTGACCTCAATGACAATTATATTTGACCCGGAAACATGGCGCGGCCATAAGAGTCCATGGCGTTCTGTGAGAGTCCATGACCGCCTGGATCACTGTAACCTAGTTATGGGATCAACGCAACACAATTTGAAGCTAAGTAACTTTGTTATATACACGTCAGAAACTGTAGTTGTGCTGATTCTATCCTTTACTTATGACTAAAGAACGGACTTTTGTGGTGCAAATATTTCCAACGAAAGGGTGCTGGGAATTTTTTAAAAGGTGTAAAATTTATACCTATATAAAATTGTTTGAAAAAAATAATTTACATATATATATTCATAAATATACATTATAGTATATATATTCAAACATAAAATACAGTAAAACCCTGTATAAACGAACCGAGGATATAGCGAAACTTCCCTTATAACAAACCTGAAATAATCCCCATTTTTATTCTATAATAGAGTAAACTATGGCTTTAACAAACCATGGCTATAGTGAACCACAGGTTCAGTTCCATTGAGGTTTGCTATAGAGTGGTTTTACTGTATAAATATATTATGATAATGATTTTACATGGTAATTTAATTAACTTTTCATATATCTTGTGTCTGAATAAAGACTTCAAGAAACTATTAGTCCAATAATCTAGTGAAATCTGAATTTTCTTCTGGGAACTATAATAATAATTATTTTTGTAATTTTTCTCTTTCTCAGTTAACATCTATTTTATTTCGATAAACATCTTCAACTTTCAAAAACAATGACGATTCAAATTTTATCATGCAAAAATATAGAAGATGCACACACACACACACACTTACCTAGAACAATAAAATACCTTATTAACTTCAAATTATGGTTATCTTTCTCTTTAGTGATTTAAAAATAATTAAATAAATTTTAAGGCAAAAATTAGTTTCTTCAACCATGCTCCTCACCATGTGGTTATAGGTCTTATTGGTAGAAGTAATTTCGTTACTTAATTAGCTGGAAGAATATTTTTAAAAATATTTATTCTTAAATTTAGAAATAGACATATTTAATATTGGATACATCTCATGACTTCCCTAGGTTATCTCAAAATTTAATTCACATGACATATCCTTTATAAATACACTCCACCTAGGGAAGTCGTGAGATCATATCCGAGTTCATAAAATTTATATAGACAAAGTGGCTGAGATGAAAGAGTTAAATCATTTAGATCAGGGAACAATCGATGTCTCACTTCTGTAAAGTTCGGACAGTCGTAGATGAGGTGAAGAGCAGTTTACTCTTAATACATTTTCAATTTTAAAGAATATACTTCTTCTTTACCTTATCTACAACTGTCCGAACTTTTCAGAAGTGAGACATCGTTTGTTCCCTGATCTAAATGATCTAACTCTCTTACATCAGCCACTTTGTCTATATAAATTTTATGAACTCTGTCGAATAATATATATACATGTAAATTTGTAAATACTTAGTTCTAAGTTCTAATTTGTTTGTTGTCTTGTTTCCTATGCATTAGGCACAAATATTTCAATATCGCGCCTGGTTGATTAATAAAAAAAAAGTATACAAAGTTTGATCACTGGTAATCCATTTTACCATTTCGTTATCAATTCCACATCGAGATAAAGTTTATTATTATGAGCCTGTTTTATTGAGATTTGGTCGATTTTAAGCATGAAGAGGTTGAAACACATTGGATCGATTTGATGACCATTTATTACAATAGCAAGTGAAATGGAAGTATATATATATATTTTTAAAGCGACATCATTGAAATATCTTGTGAGAACGCCCTTGGAACCTTAGAATGATTTTTAACGCCTTGCTAAATGTTTTAATTTTTGTTCGCTCCTGACGCGGACAAAAGATTTTTGTCGAAATGTCGAGGTAATAAAAAGATTTACTGGCCGAAGTATCTTTATTTTCAAGAAATCATTGATACGATTATCTAAATGTTCTGTTCATCAATCCTAGACGCATTTTCCTTCAAAATAGGCTTCCTTCTGGTATAAATCTTGTAAAATGGATGATCATCTATCTCAGAGAGGCCAAGATTCCAGAGTAAAGTTGGGGAAAGATGGGTGGACTCCAGCTGCCATGTATAAGGGGAACAGGTGCCAAAATCAGCCTTTCAAAGAAATTCATTGCAGAGGGGTCATTTAAAAATTTTCACAGGTATCTCTGATTTAATAAAAACATCAACTATATCCAAAATATTAAAATAGGATTATTGATAGTGTTTTCCTTCTAATTATAATAATATATCCCATGTATAACTTATTCCTTAGAGTATCCAGGGTACAGGCACGATATATAAAAATAGCAAGAGTTGCTCAATTGCTTTTACTAATTCACGTCTATCCATGTAGAAAACAGTTCGTTTTTACTTCTACTTACAATGTTCCAGAGCCCTGGTGGGGTTGAACTTGTTTGAGAATCGAAGCCCTCTTTGGATCAGTTTGATTCTTTTCTACTGAATCATTTAGGTTCATATTGTCGGTCCTGGTTGTAACCAATTGGCAGCCTATATGTCTAACGGTCCCCATCTATTAAAGCCTACGTGTCAAGACATATGGCTGCTAAACCCGAGAAAGATAAGTAGTAGTGCCTATCCAAGAAGTTAGAGAATGCTTGTCTGTCAGGGAGGGGACGATGTGGGTGTTAATGAACTCCGCGGTAACCCGACCCTCATGGCCGTGTGATGGATCGGCGACACTGTCTTCGCCGTCAAGACTTTCTGATGTCCCTGATCTTGATCCTCTTTTCACCTAGCATTACTTCGTCACTATTCATTCGATATTTCCTTTATTTTTTACCCACATTATGGTAGCCCATAAATATAGTGAAACCTTAAGGTGAAAACATCACGTTACCAGGGCTATATATATTTTAATAGCAAAATATAATGACAATTGAAGTGAAGCGTCTTATAAGAACTTTATTCGCAAGCTTTATATTTATAAATACTATATTTTTCTCATATGCAAAAATATATTGTTCTATTAATACTTATATTTCTTTCTTTTTGTCATAGTAAAGCCTGTAGAAAGACGTCCGAAAGCTTACGAATAAAGTTTTTATAAGACATTCCTCTTCAATCGTCGTTATATTTTGACTAGCCGAATGACCCGGGCAACGCCCGTGTTTTACCCGATTGAATGTTTTTATTCAAATACTATTTGTTACAATTATAAATTTGGCGCCTTTAATAAATGCATATATTAGTTAATAACTATAGCCTATGTACTGTTGGCTTCCGTAGGCGTCTCTTACTGGGAAAAAGAAAGAGAGGATTCCATTTAGTTATTAACTAATATATGCATTTATTTAAGGAGCGACCCGCTCCAACACAATAGTTACAAAAACGAAAGGTGGCGTGATCGTAGCCAACCAATAGGAGGGCGCCATTCCAAAAAAAAAAAGCAAACGGTGACAGAGACGAAAATTGAGGAGATGAATAATGACGCTCGTAACTGTATATAGAATATTTTCATTCGAAGAGTTCAATTTAGGCGATATATATTTTAAATTTTATAAATTCATATCGTGTTTCTCTTGCAGAGAGGCTTTCATGCCGAAAGCTAGAGATTGGAACTATAAATATTCTGAAGAAATGCATCTCTGGAAGCCTGATGTTTTCACTTTAACCTTAATAAAAAGGATTATATAAATTGATGAGGGAAATTTTCTTGAAATCACGCCTCTTTAACGACCATGTCCGATTAGCGACCATCATCCAAATGTCTCATGTTTTTTTTTTTGAAACAATGTAAATAATAAAGACCAATGCTTCAAATCTGACTATGGGCCGCTAAATTTGGTTACTAAAGTTACAATATATTTTATAAATAGTATTAAATAGCACCCCTCAGCCTATATTTTAGTGTTAAAACAAATAACCTTTAGTACCCGAATTTCGTTGAATCTGCTCCAGGCTGACGAGGACTAAACGAGATTGTGGTTGGTTTGATGAATCACGAATTTCGACTAATATTTAAGAATGGAATTAAATCTCAACTTTTTTTCATATTTATTCTTATCAAGGTAGTTCTGTTAGCTTTAAATGCTCGTTTGGGCGTCAGGAGATTTCCTTTTTATTACAACTAGTCTTATTTCACTAATGGTTTGAGCGAGTGATAAATAAATTATTGTGGATTATATAAGTGACATCTAGTGACCGTCTCTGCAAACAAGCGGACTCAGGTCGGTGACAAAGCCACAACACCAGCTTTGGTAAACTGAGAAGCGTCCACCTAGAGACCATGGTTTCGGGCTAATGGCCCTCGTCAGCTTAGGGCGGACTTTATTCCATGAGATCTCAAGTTTCTCTATTAATATTTTTGGTTCCAGTAAGAGATTTTGACGTTTCACTTTATCCTATCCTTTCATTTTCAGTTATCGTCTCATTTCAAAATGTTCGAATACTATACGTTATAGTTTTCACAATGTAAAAAACGATCACTGAATACTTCTAGAAAATCGGATCATTAACACAATGCCCATAAAATATTTGTAAATGTGTTCAAAAGAAACATTTTTCTATTAAATCAAAAGTTGCATCTTATAAGATGAGTGTTTAAGGTTAAAGAATTAACGAAAATAATTGGCTGAATATCACACTGAATTTCCTTTATTCTTCCGTTTCTCTCATATTTTATATACATAAAATAATTTATATTTTTATAGTTTTTTCTCTAAATCGACAATTCCAGTCAATATTTTAAGCTTTCATGTTTTCTAAACTCCACAGCGATATTTGATCAATGCATTACCAGCTGTAAATAAATAAATTTATCGTTTTTGCATATAAAGTCTGAGCATATACATGTATATGCTTGTATATTGACGATTTCCGTGCACTTGTAGCTTTATTCTATACTATGAAAGTGTGCACCGTGTCATTCTGATAACCATCACTCTCTCTCTGTGTCTTCACGATGACACCTCCACTATCTGAAGGAGGACTTTCTATAGGTGAAGAAGCTTCCTAGGGTAGATATGTAAATTTATATTTCTCATTCCCTTTTCCCCCCTACATATTCAGAGTAAAACCTCGCTAAAACACCCAAACCGGCACTATAGCAAACCTTCCCTTATAATGACCTCAAATAATCGCTAATTTGACATTCCATTATATTATTATGACTATAGCGAACTATGGCCACAGTGAGACAAAACTAAGTTACATTGGAGTTCGCTTTAGCGAGGCTTTACTATTTATCATATTCCCTATATATATTTATGTTTGTTTCACATATTAACCTATCACTTATGTAAAAAAAAGTCTCAATCTTTCTTTGAGTATGAAATTGAGAGAATTAAAAACCAGTAACTCTATTTTGTATATGACCACCAGACATTACATAATCGATGATGGAATCTTTTGTTCATCCTGGGAGAGGAAGGCGACAAGTACTGGAATGGATCCAGATGGATCTGCAGCTGATCTCAATCAGAAGGACTTGTCCTGCGGGCGTGGCTGCCCCACCCTCCACCGGGGTTCACCTGTACCCACACGACATCTCCAGCCTCAAGCCACGTGCTTCCGCTCGCGCCATGGGAAGGGTGCCCGTTGGACACGCCCCGGCCACGGGTTTGCTGGGAAACGGAAACCGCACGTGAAGTAGAGGAAGTATTGGGCTTTCTTAGCGGCTAGCGGTCCTAGGCAGAGAGGATGAGAGGGCGGAGTGGTTCCCGTCTTTCTCCAAAACTTACCTTTTATAGAAGTGTAAGGAAAGGGATATTGTGTGAGATCCTCTCTCTATATGACAACACCTAATTGCAGAGGCAAAATGTCTCTTAGAGAATAGTATCATCTTTAAGGAGAACAGCTAATTAGACAAATGATCATTTTGGAGATGAACTGATCTTTGTTATAGAGGTGTCATCTAGCTGAATTCTCGCTAATTAAGGTTCTACTGTATTGGAAAATAATTTTACAAAACACAGATATCAATTATTTTATTCCTATATATATGCAAAACTTTATTAGCATAAAATCAGTATACTAAAATTGTATAGTTCTTCAAAAAGAAGCATTTCGGAAAATCGATCAGAGCACATACGCACTGTATATGTAAAAAGAAGTCGGAAAAAAAAACACGAAGTAAGGTTGCAGAATCTCAAAGAGGTTTATTAAGAATCCCCCAGTAGAAAATCGAAAACTTGGCCACAAATCTTTTCTCATTAGTCAATACACAGAGCAAGTGATTGAATGATAACATTCAAATCCTGAAATAAAATGAATAAATAGTCCTAATCAATTTCACAGAAATCCAAAAATAAACTTCTTTCTTTGGGCGCACAGTAAAACTTCGCTAAAATTAAACGGAGATATAGCGAACCTTCCCTTATATAAAAAAAAAAAAAACATAAAATAATTTCCAATAAAAACTATACTACATGGTGAACCATAGCTATATGTGAATAATACATGACTATAGAGAAACAGGAGTTCGATCCCAATAAAGTTCGCTATGGCGAGGTTTTACTGTGTAGTGCTTATAAATTGTGATATATTTACATAAATATGTTTGTATGCTATGTATTTAGTTTTTACTTCGACATACCTATAATATAAAAGATATTAATTCGCTAAATTCAAACTAATAAATCAAAGATCCAGCCGGGAATAAGTTTCTTTATCAGTTTTACATCGGCTTAATCCTTCGGATCTATAAGCCCTTCGCCGGGAGTAAGACAAATCACTAAATAAAAACGTCGAAGTGTAGGAATATACACTGCGTGACATTGAAAATGGAACACCAAGAAATAGTGGCCAGAGAATTATGCAAATTTCAGGGTAGACGCGCCTAACCGAGTTATGCAAATGATGTAAAATGCGCAGCTCTCGTGCGCACATGGAGTAAGATATAAGGGAAGGAACTTGCAGAAAGGACAGTATTCGTGTCGTTATTTCTTCAAGGAAAATCATTGTATAAATTTTGTTCTTGTGTCAAAAGACACGTGTAATAACAGAGAATGCCAGGTCATCGTAAACGGAGGCAGTTCAAGCAGACAGACGCTTTTACGAGGGGCATGGTGATCGGACTGAAAAGGGCAGGTTAGTCCATACGTCAAATCGCAGCTGATACACACCTTGGTGCGTCCACGGTGCACCGACTGTGGAGAAGATGGTTGGAACAAGGAAATGTGGCAATTTATAGGAATGTCGGTGCAACCAGAGTGACGTCAGCACGTGTGGATCGGCGTATCCTTCGACAAGCAGTGGCGGCCCCACAAGCCACTTGTACCGCCATCCTGCAACATGTGCAAGACACCCTAGATCATTCCATCTCGACCAGAACCATTTCCCGTCGATTGGTTGCTAATGGCTTGCACTCATGCCGTCCGCTAAGAAGACTGCCATTGACCCCACCGAATAGGCGCCTACGTTTGGAATGGTGCCGGGCTAGATCGACGTGGATGACGGAATGGCACAGGGTCGTGTTCTCAGATATGTCGCGTTTCTGCTTGTCCAGTGATAGTCGCCGTGTACGCGTGTGGCGTCGACGTGGAGAAAGGTCCAATCCGGCAGCAATTGTGGAACGCCCCACCGTGCGACAACGTGGAATCATGGTTTGGGGCGCAATCGCGTATGATTCCAGGTCACCTTTACTTCGTATTCAGGGCACTATGACGGCCCAACGATACGTTGATGATGTGCTGCGACCGGTGACACTCCCCTACCTTCATGGGGTACCCAATGCCCTTTATCAGCAGGATAACGCTCGACCGCACACTGCTCGCATTAGCCAACAAGCTCTGCAAGATGTACAGATGCTTCCCTGGCCACCGTACTCTCCTGATCTCTCACCAATCGAGCACGTCTGGGACATCATTGGACGCCGTTTGCATGCCTTGCCACAGCCGCGTTCAGAAGACGAACTGTGGCAAATGGTTGAGAGGGAATGGAGAGCCATCCCTCAGGACGCCATCCGTACTCTGATTGACTCTCTACCTAGACGTGTTGCTGCGTGCATCGCCGTCCGCGGTGGTCCTACTTGCTACTAAGCCGACGCCGTTCTCGCTCTGTATTATGACTATCATTTTGAAATAAAGATCACTTATTGTTCGTCCCTGTCTCTCTCTGTCTGCCGAGTTTCATCACTTTCTGACCACTATTTCTTGGTGTTCCATTTTCAATGTCACGCAGTGTATATAGGTATATAAAGTTGGAACATTTTCCGGGAAGAAATTTATCTATAAAAATTAAGGTCGCCTTTACCGTCAAAATTGACGCTAACACTAAATGCCATCTATTGACTGTCTCCGCAAACTAGCGGACTCAGGTCGATGACAAAGCCACAACATCAGCTTTGGCAAACTGAGAAGAGTCCATCTAGATACTATGGTTTCGGGCTAATGGCCCTGGTCAGTCTAGGGCGGACTTTATTCCATGAGATCCACAAGATATCAAATGAAATCTTGAAAATCTGCTAAAGAGGTGTTTAGCTGGTAGAGTAGTTAGACCAAATTTATGGCCAAAATATATATGAAAATTTTGCCAGGAACAGTCTCGTGTTCAGAATGTAACACAACTTATGTTGGAGAGACGAGTAGATTGATAGGTACGACTGAACATCAGAGATGTGTTTGTAACTAAGACAGCCGTCCACCAATATATCAACACGCACCTATAGCAATATAGCAATTGCCTATTACACCAGAGAGAGAGAGAGAGAGAGAGAGAGAGAGAGACAATTGACAATTGACATATTTTTATTGACATCTTGTCAATACATGTAAAGTGCACAGTCCGCACTAATTATAAGAAAATGAGAAATTTATAATGAGGATGATGGTTATAATAAAAAATGATTTTAAAAATGATTAAAAAATACAACTATGTACATGGCGCCTCTGCCACCGCTGCAGAGTTTGATGGAAGATCGCCAATGGGTCCCCAGAGAGAGAGAGAGAGAGTATATAAAGACATAAGTTTTGAAATATAATTATCCTCCATAAAAAAACGTTTAAAACATATTTTTATTTCAATATTTTATACCGTAATGTATTCAAATCACGAGTCTATTTTTCCATATATTATTTCAATTCTGATTTGATTTGGATATACGTACACGGTAGGATCAAAAAGTTCCCGAACCTTTAAAAAATAAAATATAAAACAACTTTTGAAAAATGTAAAATTAATTTTACTGTGAAGAACAAAACCTAAACTATAATTTAATTTAGCAACGCCAGTAAATGCGCATGCATAGTTTTTATTTTAGGTATATTTTTGTTGTAAGTATTTAGCTCGCGTCGGTTTCTGCAATGTCATCATTTGAGCAAAGGGCAAATATTAAATTTTGTGTAAAATTAAAAAGGTCTTTCACAGAGACATTATCATTAATGAATGAAGCTTATGAAGACGAAAAATTGTCACGAACGCAAGTTTATTTCTGGTATAAACATTTTAAAGATGGCCGTAAGAGCATCGCAGATGATTCAAGGTCAGGTCGGCTATTGACGTCAACAACGGATCGCAATATTGGACAGGTACGTGATTTAATTGTTGCTGATAGAAAAATTACTATTGATAATATATCATAAATACTTGGAATTTTGTATGGTAGTTGCCAAAATATTATTGGTGAATATTTAAACATGAAAAACATTCAGTACAGAGCAGAAAAGAGACTGTTACAAAGCTATAATTAACTGTTAATATATGCAAATAAGAGCTCTACAGAGAAAATGAAGACCCCCCCCTCGATGATCTGGAGGAGAACTCTTCGGCGTTGAATATACCTTCTCGAATGGTATATACAGTAAAACCTGGCTAAAACGAACCTGCGATATAGCGAACCTTCCCTTATAACGAAATAACCTCTATTTTAATTTTATAATACAGTGAACTATGGCTATAGCGAACCAAGGTTATAGTGAACCACAGATTCAGTCCCATTGGAGTTCGTACTATAGTGGAGTTTTACTGTAAAAGCAAATAAGGTCGTGTTATATATATTCTTCCTCTATTAATATAAAACTTTAAAACCTATGAAATGCTACAATGGTTATATAAGTTTTATTCATCTTCAATGTACATTGTGTAAATAGCAATATTATTGTTTTAAATTTATATTATTTTTTACTCTATTAGTTTAATATTAACTTTAACTTATATATACAGGGTGTTCCATTTTTAAAATAACGATTTTTCAACGCTGTAGTACGCGAAAGAGCGCGCGATTCGCGTGATGTTATATTTATTCGAAAGAATAAGCATTGATTTATATTTCAACAAAAACTCTATTTTTTAAAATTCGAAATGTCTAAAATCATAAGTGATTTTGTAAAAGATTATATTCTCAGACTTTTCAGAGACCCTCTAGCGTCTTTCGTTTTCTAGATCTAAGAGCAGTTTTAAACAAGCCAAAAGCACAAAATTTCATAGGGGCCAAGTCTGAAGATTTTGCAGGGATGTGCTTAAAATGGATCAACGAAATGCCGGTTTCATCCATCTTTTCGTCCAGGTATTGACGTGTTGAACGTGATGTATGACTCATGACTTTATCCTGGTGCAGCCAAACGGATCTTGAGTCACTTGGATACAAAGACGGGACCTCATTGTCGAATAATAGTCTAAGACAAGTCTTTGGTAGATTTGAGAATTTATCTTGACATTTGAGTCCACCTTCTTTATTGGAAGCTTCCCATTGTAGCAGAAACTTGCAACGATCGTGTAGCCCTTTGAGAAACTTTCCTTGCATTGCTTGAGCCTGTTCTGAAAGCTGTTTATTTGAGAGTTAGCATAGTATATGGCACCGGGTTGTTTGCTATCATTGAGGTAAACCTATGCCTCGTCCATTGTAACAACATTCTTCCATTTTTCACCTGCCAGGTACTTTTCATAAAGGGCCCTGCTACAGGTCTTTCGTTCCTCAATAAGATGCGGCTTGAGGACATGAACTTTCGCTTTTTTAAGTATTTTAAGCCGATTTTTCTCTAACGGGTTGACGGTAGAAAGTGGTACATTGTTTATTTTGGAAATGTTCCTTTGAGAAGGTGAATTCTCTCTGACAACCATTTCCTTTATTTTTCTTTCGGTTGAAGTTAAAGGTTTCTTCAGGCACCTTTTTTCAGGAGAATGTTTTCGCTTAATTTTATAGATATCAATATTTTCTCTGTTTTCCTTTATTATATGACTGATTATTAATTTAGTAGTATCAATATTATTTTCTTTCATAATTTTAATAATTTGGGTAAACGAGTATTTCTCCTTGGGAAGTTTGCAAACGTAACCTTTTATAAAATCACCTATGATTTTACGCATTTCGAATATTTTAAAATATTTTTTGATGAAATATAAATATATTCCGTTTTTTTCGAATAAATATAATGCGAATGGCGTGCTTCTTTCGTGAGCTACAGCGTTGCAAAAACGTTATTTTAAAAATGGAACACCCTCGGTATATACATCTCTAGAGATGAGAATTGTGTAGTACTTCGGTGGAGCACAATTCTCTTAAATCTTCTAATTGTCTTTAAATAGAATAAATAGCTTCTTCCTCTTAACAATATTGCCACGTGGAAAATTAGGGAAGACTAACTTCGGGATGAGACAGCAATTTATTCCAGGTAAGAACAAACTATGAATTATAAACAAAATATAAGAAAAGATAGAAGTTTACAGAGTAGCAAAGTATAAACATCAAAAAAATGATACTCTGTTGATAAAATAATACATACTTTGCGACAATATATTTCAACTTTATGCGCATGATTTAGGATTGACGAATGCTGATTAAACTGTTTTAAAATAGAGAAGATCTACAGAGATAGACAAAGAAGGATCACACTACTATGTCCGTGGAACACCGACGACGCAGCCACCGCCTCATCAACGTCCCTGATGATTAATCCCATTCAATTAATTTGGATGATGAGTCGAGGTGCAAGTGGGACAGAGAGGCGCTGCGGCAAAAGGATGACATACCACGGTAGGTTCTGCATTTGCTATTTAGTTACTAACCTTTATTTCTGATTGAGAAGGATAACAATGGCGTAAAAGTGTTGCTTAAGATGTACCTCAACAACTTTTCAGAATGATCGTAGAGACTTTATAAATTCGTGAAAAGAATATTGTTAGCCAATGTTTTTTTAAATGCTTATACATTCGAAAAAGTAATAGAGAAAGATTATTAAGGTGATAAAAAGATTACGAAATCCTTTATACTAATCCTGTAACTGAATGTCTAATAGAGTATTTTCTTTGGAATTATTTCTTTCTTCAATATATTTTTTAAAAGTTTTTTCAAACTTGTGATTATTCATTTTATGATATTAACTTCTATTTAAGCTAAGGAATAAGTTTTTAGTTATTTTTCTTTCCAAATAAATATAATAGTATCCCTACGTGAATGAGAAAAATAGGTCATCTATTCAAAACAGTGGTGAATCCTCCCAGTGATTTTTCCAGTTTAATCTATTAGATTGCTCTACTAATAGGTTCACTGCTCACGTAGCAGAAAATTTCGAATAATTTCTAGAAGGGTATTCGAATAATAAATTACGAATATACACTCATGGACAAAACTTGTTTCATGTTTTAGGCATAAACCACTCCTTGTTTTTCTGAAGGAGACAGAGGTAATTTTGTTCACACTTAGTTATCTCGAGTCTTCAATCTCGTGTCAATGTGTGTATTAAATATTTCCAAAGTTTTTGTCTGAATCCACATATAGGTTTATCCATGAGTGTATATATAGCAAATGAGAACATTAAGACGCGAATGTTTATTTCACACATAAATCAAATTTCTACTGTCCTTACTGCGATTAATATGTTTTCGCTAGCTGTTTATAGATGGCGCGTTATTGCTTTACACGAGTGTATATATTGAAAACAGTAACTATGTATATTATATAATCTAAAATACAATTATTTTATTTTTTTTAAAACATATATTTTATTTTCATTTATTGACTGTTTTACATATTTGACAATAGATGCAGAACATACTACTTTAATTATATAATTGTTGTAAATATGTATAGTTAACCCTACCTTTTCTAATTAAAATCACGATTATAGAATTCATTATATAAATTCTATATTCCCCTGTGATAAATAATTTTATGTGTAAAATTGCTTCAAGTGATTCAAAATAAAAATCTGCTTGAAAGGTAAATAATTATCTTTACTTTTCCACGACTGCACCTCTTTTCAACAACAAAACACAAAAATAATTCTACTCTTAATATGTATATAGAGTAAAACCTCGTTATAGCGAACCCCAATGGTACTGAATCCTTGGTTCACTATATATAGCCATGGTGTTATTATAACAATTCGATTCACTATATAGCCTAACCTCGCTAAACCTAACTCCAATGGTACTGAATTATTGGCTTACTAGTAGAAAAGCCCGTCCAAGGACGGGATCGGCTAGAGCAGGTGGATTCCTAATTTTATTTCTCACATTTCTTTTTGATACTTAATAATATGTAATCGGAAGCGTTCGAGGTAAAATAACGTTCATGGTCCGTCAGGGATCGATCCCCTTCCGAGCGTTGCAACATTTTACCTTTCGGGTCATTTTATTGATATTTTTTTAATTAACATTTTTACTTTAAAAGAGGTGAACTTACAATGAATAAATTTCTTTGTAAACAACATTTTTGGTGAAGCAAGCTGAACTATTTTCAAGAAGCCTTCCTTGCTTGCTTCCGTGGATTATTTTTATTTTAACACACTTAGAGCTTTTCACCCTAGAAAAAGCAACATATAACTGACCATGTCTAAAAACTGGTTCAGGTAAATAGATGCCAACCATTTCAAGGGTTTGGCCTTGTGATTTATTTATTGTCATAGCGAAGGCTAATTTTACAGGGAACTGTCCCCTTCTGAGAATGAAAGGAATCTCAGAATGTTGACGGAACGGATGTTTTCCATGAAGTTCTTTGAAAGTTGATGCTTTCCAGTCATTAAACTTTCAAGTAGTTCAGAGGTTTGAATCGGTTCAAGTTCGACTTTTCCTTTGGAACAGCATTTATGAAAAGTTTTACTGTATGTTGTTTGTTCCAATTCGAAATACTTTGCTCTACATTTTGGGCAAACTTGATCAAGTTGGCCACAAAGGTGCAGGGGCATTTGATCTTCCTCGAAACATGTCCCTGGTGGCAAAGGTAGATTATCTCCCTGTCGAATTCTTTGCATCCTCAGCCTACTGTTTTCCCTTTGAAGGGCTCTTTGATTTTCGCTCATATTCATTCGGTATTGCCGTTGTTGTTCATTATGCCGTTCTCTTACGGGTGAATTTAAACGTCTTTGTCGCTGCTGTTCAATACGACGTTGCTTTGCTTCGATGGCCTCAACAATAGAAAGGGCTCTTTTAGGAGACATTGTTTATAAAAATATAATATTCAAGCTAAATTAAAAAAATAAAATTATTTTAAAAATATTATTCCTCAAATATTCACCGAATAAATTGCCGAAAGCAAAAAATGACTAATAAGGTCAGAATAGAATAAAAATAAAGGATGAAAACAAAAACCAAACAGACCTACAGCCGGCCACGTCACTTAACTACGTAACTTGAACACGTGACACAGAATGGACCAATCCTATTCGGCTTCAACGAACAAACGCTTTATTATATGTGATTATAGCTATAGTTTCACTATAGCCATTGTTAAATGGTACAATGGAATGAATAATTAGGGTTTTTTAGATTCGTTCGGTTCTCTATATTCGCTGTTTCGTTGGTTCATTTTATCGAGGTTTTACTGTATATGAATATTCAGTTATACATTGCTTCTTATGTAAATGACAATTTAGAGAAGTATGATGCTTAAAAGAAAAACAAAATTTACGAAGTGTAATTTCTATTAGATGGTAAGTGTATGAAAAAGTGAAAGTTGTATAAGATTATGATTTGGCTTTGTTTTAAAAATGAATCGATGTTGGTTCATATGCTTGAATTGAATATTACACCTTAGTTCTATATATTTTATTGCTTAAAAAGGAAAACAACAAAACAAAAAAGAAACTACAATTGCAAATGATTCGATAACTAACTAAGAAAAAAAAACAATAATAATAAAAAAATTGATTATGATAAAAAAAAAAAGAATATGTATGCCAGAAAAATGCTTCTATGAATTAAAAAATAAGAATATTTACAAAATTAACATATAAACTTCAAACCATGAAGTTGTTCATCAGAACGAGGATGACAAAGTTTGTTGAATTAGAATATATGTATATCATTTAGCATATGAAGGGGGTCGGTGGAAGGATGGTCTAAACCGTTGGTTTTTGACCGCTACGACCCGGGTTCGATTCCCGCATTGAGGACTTTTTCTGATAAAATAAAAAAAAGCTAAATGGCAAATTTCTTGCAAAGGTCTAACCACCAGCGATTGCAAGTAACCAAGCGAGACTCTGCACATTTGTAAGTGCAAAATCGAACTGCTTTTCACATGTGTAGACACGTGGTGCACTTACAGTATATGCAGTCTCCTACTTCTACCCACCATGATTGTCATGGCCTATACCTCGTGTACTAGGGATAGGCAAAAAAAAGCATATGATGCAATTTATGTTTATATAGAATTTAGCATATCAAAATATTTCACAACTTTGGATATTAATTATCTATGTAGGATAATTCTTAAATTGAAAATATCAAAAAGATTTTGTCTCTAATACACACACGTCGATATGCTTCAATAAAAAAATTTCAAAATACAAATTTGCATATTCGTTTTTCTATGTTAAAGTAATTTTGAAAGCGTTGTAAAATTTTGATATCAATCACTCTCTATTTAGGTGAAAGATTTGATAAGAGGAAGTACCAAAACCTAATAAATTTATTGATTAAGAAATTCTCTAACTTATCAATATTGATGGGTATTTTGACGGGTGGATATCTATCATAAAAAGAGAAAGACATTTCTCATGTAAAAATTTGTAGATTTCCGTTTATCAAATTCTCCATCAATATATCTGTCTTATATAATAACGAAAAGATTCAAAAAGGATAAGTTTCTTTATTTGAAAAATAAATTCGAGCTTTCGGGCGTAAGCTGCCCTTCTACAGGAATAATGGATATAATTTTAAGTAGTCATGTATTTACAGTTATAAATATTTTCTTTAAATGGTTTCTCGCTTTGGTCTTGTACAGCGCGAGTGGATCGCATACCCACGTGATTTAGTTTAAATCAAAGAAAAGCCTTGATAAAGAGAGGCGTGTTGCCCCTATAAATATCTGTCTTATAATTGAGCAAAGTAACTTTAACAGCTAAATATTTCTTTGGAAAATTTAGATTTTATCAATCCCTTATGCATTGCATGGAATCTATGCTGTTATGTATTAATGAGCCATATACTGTCACCCTAATTTCCAGTGGGGGTTCTGAATTTATACAAACTGGTGTTATGTCTTTGTGACCGACCCGAGTCCGTTAGATTGAAAGGTCAGTCAGCAGATGACGCGGAGTTTTTGGCGTCTGTCTTGATGGGAGAGGGAACTTTTTCTATCAATTTTATCATCCCAGTTTATAAGTAACATATTTTTAAAACTTATTTTCTTTATAATCAGTTATAATGGACTACATTAAATATTTTTATTGTATATATATATGTTAAAGTTATTATTGTAAATGTTATTTTTTTAAAAATATTTTTTAGATTAAATTACTGTTAAATCGACCACCAGTGGTAGCGCTTTTCCATTATATAACCCGTTGTTGTTGTTTCTCGATGGCCGGCTCAAACCTTTTGTACAATATGTAAATAAGTTTTTCCTTTTTTATTTTTACGCCTTTTTTAAATTTTATTTTATTATTACAGAAGCACGAAGTCTATCAGATTATTGTGCTATATTAGGATTATTTACATATATATCTTTAATTATTTACACGATGAATTAGTAGTGATTTATAAATTTATGTACAAATTGCTCTAAACTTGACAAAGTGTTCATAAGATTGAGTATATACAGAAAGATGATTTGGCATTGTGTCAAAGTAAGCAAGTACAATTTGGTTAGTCAGAGGGCAAGCCAACACTCTGGTGTTTCAACATTTAGACAGCATTCACATGTTGGATCATTTATAACTCTCAAGTCAAAGAGAAAACTTAAAAAGTGTCCTCTGCCTGTGAGGAACAAACTAGTGTATTTATCAGGAGCAGTGAAGCTTGGTACATCTCTCGGAAAAAAATTCTTGAACGTTGGATTAGTTTGAGAAAGATAAAATCTAAATCCAGGCAGTACTTTTGTCAAATTCTTTTTATATATTCCTTTAGTTCAATTAAAGCTTTTTCTGATAACTAATTTTATTTAATTATTGCCACGATTGCCGAACAATGCGGGATCAAGCAAATGATCAATAAATCTATATAAAATCCTCTAAAATCACAAAATCTTTTTACACCATATAAGATATACCTATATATAAGATATATCTTTTGCTGAATGTTTATAAAATAACTTTAATTTTCTATCTCCCTGTTCAACACTGTAGTCAAAATCATTTAAATATTTTCACATTGAGTGTATAAATGTTTTATTAATATTATAAATTCATTTATAGATATTAAATTTTGCAAAACAAGAAAATTTAAATTAATTTGAGATATAAATTTATTTTATATTAAAAGAGAATTAAGAAAAAGATAAAAGGACATAATCAGGAAGTTGAATATAAAGGTAGGTTCTGAGCAAAAATCAATGAACATTTTAGATAGAAAAGCGCTATGTATATATGAAATAAATTTTATAAAAAGAAAAAAAAATTGATCCATTTCTTTTTCATTTAAAATATTTATAATATATAGGTTTTTAACTTTTAATTAGACAATTTTAATTTATATTTAGACATTTTTCATTTTAATTTAGACACATGAGCTTTTTATAGAAAAGTCGATGTGTCTAAATTAAAATGAAAAATGTCTTAATTAAAATAAAAAAATGTCTAAATAAAAATGAAAGTGTCTTAATTAAAATTAAAAAATGTCTAAATATAAATTAAAATTGTCTAATTAAAAGTTAAAAACATATATATAAGCTAAGAAAATTTATAATTTTATAATAGATTCATGTAAATTATAATGTTAATTTTTGCTTTTTAATTTCCTTCTTTTTTATAAGCGTTGAAATATTAAGAAAAAAGATCATAAAATGCCTTTTTTTTCTATTTTAACGCTTATAAAAAAGAAGGGTAAAAATAAATGTAGATAAAATGTAAAAATAAGTTAAGATTATAATTGACATACTAATAACAAAAATTATATATATCAGTAAAAATATAATATATACTCAAAATGATAAAACTATCTGAATAAAAATATCATAACGCACAACAAAATCTTTCACACACACATGTAAACAATATAATCTTGAATCAAAGTAAGGATAAAAATCGCGATATTTTAAAACTGCCAAAGAGTTATACGATTCTTCATTACAATAAAATTAGGTGAGCTTTCAAGTCATAGCTCTTTATTCTCATA
Organism: Cordylochernes scorpioides; assembly: GCA_030710605.1. Classification (NCBI taxonomy): domain Eukaryota; kingdom Metazoa; phylum Arthropoda; class Arachnida; order Pseudoscorpiones; family Chernetidae; genus Cordylochernes; species Cordylochernes scorpioides. The sequence continues at coordinate 74,319,373 of CP092870.1, forward strand.
AGACAAACACTTTTCGCACGCAAGGCCTTGATGAAGAGCTGCTGGATTGAAAGCTTGCGTTAAGTTTTTTTTATTGTAATTTAGAAACATGCCACTATTGCCATTTTGAAATCTCTCGATTTTTCTGCTTATCTGCTTATCCCTAGTACACGTGGTACAGGCCAAGATAATCATGGTGGGTAGAAGAAGGCGACTGCTTTTACTGTAAGTGCACCACATGTCTACATATGTGAAAATCAGTTCGACTTTGCACTTAAAAATGTGCCAGAGCCCCGTTTGGTTACTTGCAATTGCTGGTGGGGTTGGACTTTTGCAAAATTCGAGGGCCATCGGAGCATTTTTTAATCAGTAAAAAGTGCCCAATGCGGGAATCGAACCCGGGTCGTAGCGGTCGAAAACCAATGATTTAAACCATCCTTCCACCGACCCCCCGTTTCAATTATTATATATTTTAGTCAATTGCACACACACAAAGCTTTATTAAGATCACCGGTCATATACAGATTCACCACAGGAAAAGAGGAATCATAGATGGACCTCTGTATTCCAGGCCGCGCAGCACCCAACAACTGTCAATTACTAGGATGTAAAGAAAACCACCACTTTAATCCTCCTGGGGATATTTATGATTATGATAACACGATAAGAAGACTGTGTAAAATCATCATTTCCTCTTGTCTACCCTCTTATACATCAACTTATAACTTAAATCTACCCTTCCACTTTATACTTTCATTACCTTTCTTAAACTATCTGTTCACTACAGTATCTCTAACCTGTACATATCCGGGGTTCACCTCTTTACTTGCTCTCTTTATCAGATCCACCATTTTTCACTGAACCTTCAGCAGGTGAGTCCGAAAAGTCCTCAGATGGACTTGAGGGGGAGCGATGTAAGTCTAACCCGTTAAAACTTTGGACGGATGATTTGTAAAATTTATCATCAAAGACGTGTCAACTACTCAAATATAATTTTACACATCCAATAAAAGGCTCTCCTAAATTTTAAAAATAGATTTTTGAATACGAAACTAAAATACCATTTTTTTTTAAATATATTTTCTTTCGTCAATAATCATCAAAACGAAAAAAAATTCGGTGGATGAGAGGGTAACACGCTCGATTCCCGACAGTCATGAACCGGGATTAAATCCCGCGTTAAAATTTGTTTAATATGTGAATAACCCCTTCACATATTATTCATTGTTCAATTATCATGAACTAGGTTGCTCTTGCTGAGCGGTACCTATTTATGTGAATTTGAACCAGAGAACCAGATCATCAAAACGATCTTTTATCCATTTAGAGAGAATTATTTATCTTTTATTTTGTTATAGAATATTCCAAAAAAAGGTATTCACACAATAGATGTATCATTTAAAGTTTGATTTCTCTTCAATCTTCTCTTCAATCCTAAGGAAAAATTGTCGTGTATATTATTTTTATATATTTGATTTATATATGAAGTGAATTTGGTCAATTTGTATTTTTTTTATCTCTCTTTTATGTACTTATCTCTTATAATTATCATGTATAAATAATCTTGAATTTACATTTAACAATAATTTTGAAGTGTATTTAATTGGTTCTCATTATTTTATAAATATCGAGTTCTTAATGATTTATGAATTTTTGAAAAACACTCAAAAATTGAACGTCCCGGGAGAATATGTTATACCTGTACTTACAAGCTTCAAGTGTTAAGAAAAATATTTGAAAACAGTTATAGATAACGATAAATATCGTCTATATACAGATGTATGTATTTACTTATGAACATTCCGTGTATATTTCTGGATATAATATTTGCATATGTAAATTTAAACGATTTTTTAAAGAGATAGTTGATAGAGAAATGGAGTGAGAATAGTTACTAGATGATGAAGAACAAAGAAAACGTTTTTTTTGTGAAGTGGAAGGTTGAGAAGACTCCCATGAGGGATTGTTGAGGGGGAGAAGCTGAGGGGGGGAGACGTTATGTAAAGGTGGCGTGACGTCATCCCCCCTCCCCCCTTTGAGGCTGCAGCAGACGGCGTCTTGGACCGTTCATTCCGGAGTAGGACTCAGTCGTGGCATGTTGTAGCGCTCCCACTGGATACTTACAACCTGTCTGTCTATCTGGAAGGTAAGATGTTTGTCTATCTTCTTATATCGTCTATCCTATCTTAGTATATCCTTCTCTCTATTTTTAGTTCTCAATACATGATAGCACTATCGCTTACTTTCTATTATTGTCTTTGATTACCTTAGATTTGTTTCACTTTACTACGAGGTCGTTTTTTTTCTATCATCACTTTCTCTTTTTACCTTTTTATAAATACACTCTTAAAACTATATCGATAATATTTATTGTTATTATACCTTTCTATCAATTATTGTTTTACTTTCTCTTTCAGATATTTCTATGATTTTGAAAAATATATTGACTATCTATTATTTTTTGATAATATATTGGTAATACATATATATGCTTATTTAATATAGTTTAATATTTATTTGATTGTATATTGTAATTTATAATAAAAATGTAGTGTGTTATGAGACTTTATTTAGTTTCACTTTATATAAATATATAATAGATCCTAGGTATGTTTTTAAATGTAACAATGCGAAAAATTTGAGGTGTTTGTGGCCATTTAAATACGGAAATATACAAATAGTTTTACCGAGTTTGTAATTTATTCAAAAATGTAAATATATTCTGAATATGTTTGTGTTTATCTGTGTGTTAGTTATGTAGAGTGCTTCGTTTAAATTTCCGGAATTCTAATTAAGGCTATTTGGCCTAATAATTTCTGTATTAGAGGATATTTCCAATATAAGGCATTCCATCAATACATTTCTAATCACTTCATATTTTAGCAGAATCTTTAATATTTCTTACAAAATTACTCTTTACTAATATAAAGTTGCTTCTCTTGAATGGTTTCTATCACAATTATAATATATCAATTGCTATCTATAGATAAAAAATTGGTAATTCTCTTATGTTCAACTATTGATTTCTTACGATAGGTGTTATTTGTTATCTCTGAATACCTTACTACAACGATAGATATATTAAATGAGATGGCTTGGTTCAACAGTGATAATCATTATTATATTTAGTCTATCATCATTCTTTACTTGAATAGTTGTAAAATAGTTTGAAACCTGAGATTACTTCATAAATTCATTCATGTTGTGTTGACACGATTGATAATGAACAATAACCAATCTGTAGCAGTTATAATAACTAACTCTCTCTCTAATACATCTTTCACTAGAACCTGATCAAATAAGAAGTGAATCAATGGATGTATGTGGAAGAGCTATAAACCAAATATTGTCTTAAAGGAAAGATATTTACACGCGAGTGGGGTATTTGAAGAATGATGTAAAGATGATAGTGAAGTAATATAGGTGAAACTAACTGTTGATTCTGGAGTGGACCATTCTTTGATGGTGCCGGCATTTGATAAGACAGTCATGGCTGGTATCTACCTCAGCCTCAAGTCGTTCATGTCACTACGGATAGATATATCTGTTCACACTTTAGTCATTTCATCGCAGAGTTCTTCAAGAGCTCAGGCTGAAGCTATTGACTTGTCAAATAACCTTATGTTGATACCTTCCATAAGTATATCTACATCTATCAACGATAATATTTTGACATTTAAGGTTCCTATTTTGCTCCTATATGTTCAACACTTTCTAACGATATAAATAATCTAGAAAATTCAATGTAGGTGTGAAATATTGGTCTGATACTAATGTTACCCTTTTGTTCTATCTTATGCCAAACAAAATTCTTGTTATCATTGCTATTTCTTAGTCTCACTATATTGTTCTGGTTGGATATCAGACCATCTTATCAAGTTCGTTATGTTTCCGAAGCCTTTCTGATTTTTCCCAATTCTTGCTCATATGTCCAGGCAAATATATTTCAAATGAAACTGAATTTTTCATCACTTCATATTTATTGAGAATTAGTATATGATTCAATGAGAACACAGAACTGTTCTTTATATTTTCAAATTTATTTTAGTATGTGTATATATCTCTAAAAACATTGAAGCTACATCAATAGTAAATATGTATTTGAAACACAATAGTTAGCCAAAAATGATTTAGTAAATAGGTAGATGAGATACTAAAGCGTATTAAGGGAATGAAATGCCCGGAAACAGGATGGGCGGGTTGACCACGGACGGGCAGCTATTTACTGCCTTGAAACAGGACATTGCCCTGTGGTATCCACTATGGCAGAGTTAGCTCGATGTCACAAGCCATTCCAGTACTTATATACATCCAAATGTCAGATTTCATAATTCTTTATAGGATAAGGTGATGTTTCAGTGGTGGAAATCGATCAAGTATAAACAATCTACTAATTTTATAGTGGTGTAAAAGAGAAAACTTTAGAATTGGTTTTTATTGACTTTTTGTCTTGCTTCACTATTCTTAAAAATCACCGAATAATTTTAAAAGGCATAACTACAGATTACCTGTAATAAAGCAATTGAAATCTCGAATTTGTGTTGATTTTGTATAATTTGAAAAAAAAAACTATATTTAATTGAAATTTTCAAGTATCTTATTTTAAATCAATCTTCTATCGTTCTTACAAATATAGAAAGTATATTTTTATGAAATCTAATAAACAAAGATTAATAAATTCAAATTATTATTTTCAAGTAATCACAAAATATTCTCTTTAAAAACACTATTTAATATGATAACTACAAACAAATAGAAACTGATTGTCAATAAAATTATTGAAAGTTTTCTGCATCCCAAAATTTTTCGATCCACAACACTTCAAAATGAATGCAATTCTGGTGTTTAATAGGTTTAGACCGATGTCTTGGTCTTAGAAATTGTATACAGACGAGACTGGAGTATCCACATAGTACGAAATACCAGTATATATGATATATAATGGGCTTAGACCACAATGTCTTAGAATTGTATACAGACAAAGACTGGAGTATCCACATAGTGCGAAATACCAGTATATATGATATATAATGGGCTTAGACCAATGTCTTAGAATTGTATACAGACAAGACTGGAGTATCCACATAGTGCGAAATACCAGTATATATGATAAATAATGGGTTTAGACCAATGTCTTAGAATTGTACACAGACAAGACTGGAGTGTCCACATAGTGCGAAATACCAGTATATATGATATATAATGGGTTTAGACCAATGTCTGTATGTCTTAGAAAGTTAAAAAGACAAGACTGGAGTATCCACATAGTGCGAAATACCAGTAGATACAGCACCATCCACGTACTGTGCCGCCCAACATGGGATGTTTATAAGACCCCATTAAAGGAGTTGCTGTAAACAGACGCAGTACTGGAGTGTACTTTATGAAGAGAGAGAGGTGTGAGAGATGAAAGGAACCGCTTTCAACAAAGTCTTATCACCAAGTATCTTTAGATTAGCGCCTCAGTACATCTTTGTACTCCAATACGGCTAGGGGAGATGATGGGTATAATCCTTTCATCCCATCATAGCTTGATACATTCTTACAATATTCCATATATAAAATATGAATTCACAAATATACTTTTTATAGTTTCTAACAAAAATACTTTGTATTAAGTTTAAATATATTTTTTTAGGAATCGATCATTCCATTGATATGTTTTAGAGAGGTTTTGTGGGTTGTTCTGAAATGTTGAGTCTGACTTGTTGCTTTTGTATTTTGATACCAATTCCATCACTAATGTAAAATTTCCATTAGAATTTATATCAGTGTATTTACTGAACTGAATTTCACTGCGGTGACTCTTTTAAAATGTCAATGTAAATATATTACAAATCTCTGTGGTTTTGAAAAAGGGGTAAGTTGACTTGAATCCTAAATGATGAAATATTCATACACATAATAAAACGAGTGAACTAACACTCGAAATATTATATTTCTTTTATAATAAAACGATATCAAAATATCATATATATTTGATATATTCAATATAATAAATATTCTAAAATGATAATCGCTTGAATTTCAATGTGGCTCTTTGCGAAAAATGAGATGTTCATGATAATAAGGATCTATATAATATAAAGACACAATAATATGATCATAGTTCTTAGTAGAAAGGTAGAATATTTGGATGATTTTAAAGATTCGTCTCTCAGAGATTCGCTTTTCGAACATCAAATTTTCGAATACAAGAAGAAAAGAGTTTGACTGAATGTTTCTACTCTACCATTCACAGCCTGTTTAAATAATGATGACAAAATAGTTCCTACATTTATTTATATAAAATAGAAATTTATTAACATTCTTTATTAATGTATATCTTTTGTTACAAGTGTGCATACATTTGATTTAAAATAATTAAAAATAAAAATAAAAGAAAACTATTATATTTCACCATCTTACACACATAACCTGTTACAAAATGGCAATAAATAGTTACGGTAAGGTATGTAGGATAAATGGATTGATTAAAGGTTTCAGTTGTCTTACAAACCTTTCCAAGGTCGACGATACAATCCGATAGGGGGGGAAAGATTTCTTAATGAAGATTTTGACCCAATCTAGTTGACGTAACTTGACGGTGGATAATCTGACAATCTAAATGAGGGTCAGTCTCCCCGCGACCTTGGACCGTTAGGGTTGGGACAGGCTTGAACCGCTAATTTTAAGAGAATTATTGTAACCCTGGGGGGCACAGAAGGCCCCCGAGTTGTGCCAACTCTCAGGGGGGACATTATAGGATAGAGGAAATCTATCAGCCAACTCTTCATCTCACGCGTTTATAGAAATACAAGTACTTATACTACAAATACTTGTAATAGAAACAAAAATTGTATTTTCCGCGCCACATATTCTGGTTATCTACTGTAAAAACCTCGCTATAGCGAACCCTAATGGCTTCGTACCTTTGGTTCAGTATAACCACAGTTCACTCTTCAGGTATTACTAATATTTGGAGATAAGTTTAAATTCGCTATATTCCCGGTTCGTTTTAGCGAGGTTATACTCTATCAATATCCTATCTCTTATCAATATCCTATTGTATAAAATATTGTATTTTTGTTATAAATATAGTTCTCTATATATGCATTAATATAATATATTTCTTGGAAACATTTTCAAGATTGTATGATATTCGAATATATTTCTGAAAGTGAATATTCTCTAAATATTTTGCAGAGACAATATAAACTATTTTTATTTGAAAATATAAATCCAAAGTTAAAGTATTCAACCATGATACTTTGTCTTTTAACTTTTCTATTGTTCCTTTTTTTTCGAAGATAAAGGATATGACTTTCCATACGTAAACACATAAGATAGCTATATATATATAAGCTAGTATTTTTATGAAGCAGTAGCGTATTCGTTTTTATATTATTTGAAATTGGTGATTTCACTGATTCTGTGCCATGTTCAAAGAAATAAGGTACCTCTACCCCCTCTATGTATGGTTGTCATCTATCTTGACTGGTGCTTTGGTCATTAGGTGAATATGCTGTTGTCATTTATTTTATCTTCTACCATAACAGACCTCCAGCCGCTGTGACACCAGCTTTCACCAATACACCTTTAGTTAGACTATTTCAAGAGTTCTCTGTATACCATCTCGGTCATCATAGTGGCTCAGGGTTTACATAGTTATCTTAGTATTTCCCTCTACATTCCCTAAATAACCTATTCTTTATTTAAACTGTGATATGTGAAAAGCGATATGTTATTGTGATAATCTATAAATGTAAAATCAGAATGCAGTTGTGTGACCATCATATGTGCTTGTTTCAGAACGTCATGGATCTGGAACTGTACGATGATGGGAATCGGCATTTTGCCGGACTCCGAGATGTGCTGCATTACAAGAAATACCCCATGAAGGTAAGTTTTCCTCTACATACATCACATCTTGATCGAAAGTGATCTTGAATCATTATACTACCCAATCCCTCTGCATATATTTCATATATGTTCATACATATATATGAATGAAATTTCAAAATGGCAGCATTTTATAAAAAATTGAAGCAATTCCCTAATATTCTCACTGAAATTAGATAATATTGAAAGAGGGCCTGGCTTGTCAGTCGCCAACTCTTTAAGCAATTTCCTCACTTAAATCCAACTGATCGCTCTACTAATGAAATGTTTTGGGCTGTTCTGTTTATATCGTCGGCATTTTAGACAGATTCTTGGTAATAGTACTCAACTAAACTATAAACATTTGTTTTAAAGACATATATCGAGCATTTACTCTCCACAAAATTTTATAAATTCTTTCTTTCCCCATTCTCTCGTGAATATCATAAATCTGCCTCCATAAAAACCTTTGAGATCTTATGGCAAATACCTTTTTATCACTTTCTTAACATCTTAGTGATTTTGGTGATGGTGGTGGTGTCTTTTCCATTCTGAGCTCCATTTATATTTAATTACAAGATGTTCAGGGTCCTCGTAGCATATTCTTAATGATTTTGGTCTTAAATGTATATCACCTTTGATATATATCTCTTCTAATTATCAAAAAATATATAAATATATTTATTTATAGAGAGTGATTTATCAATGTTACATTCAAAGACCTAAAATATATAATGGTTAATGATTTCTAGTTCTTCGATATAAATTGAAAGAGGAGTCAATAAACTTTTAAGAATAGATTGATCCTTTCTTAGCGGATTTCCAAGATGGATGGAGCGTGTGTTTCCACCACGCTAAACTTAGTTGACCTTGCGCCATCAACGGCCGCTGTTTGGTTTGGACGGTTCAAGTTCTCTCAACCCATCTCTTTCAGGATTCTTCAAACAAACATCATCTCAATTCTAATTATACTTACTTTATTGATACTTCATATCATTTCTCAACTTACAGTACATTCAATTATATAACATACACCCTTTCTTTCTATTTTATCCACATGTTCTAAAGAAAATGATCAACATTTTGTAGATTATCCGTAAAATTGTATAAAGACCCATTTGAAAAAAAAAGTGATATACATGTGATCTTTTGATATCATTATAATTGATAGATTAACATCTTTTAATAATGTTATTGTATTTTTTCACTAAGAGTTACGGTTTTGTTTCATGTGTGAGAATCGTTTATAATATAAATTCCGCAAATGATATAGCGACAATCTTAATATTGGCTTAAATAATATATAAAGTACTATTGATTATCCCTATATAAAGATATGAATAAAAACTAGTTAAATTATATTATATTCATATAGATGATAGAGAGAGAGAGAGAGAGAGATATAATGTGCTCTATTTAAACTAGACACATTTTATATACGAACTACGAAATACGAAAAAAAAAACATATGAAATACGATATACGCCGTAAACGATAAATGGTGGAGTGAAAGTACATATCCATTCAAGTCGGTAGCAAGCTATCACTACAATGAGAGGTCAGGGGTCAAAGGTGACCCATTCACTCCGAGGTGTAACGGGGAGCAAGCAGGTGGAACTCTGCTCCCCAGGAACAGGTGCTCCCCGTTCTCTGAGAACTCCGTACTTAATGTACTCCGCTCCCGCCTACGTCCTTTTTGTCATTGAAATCTTAGCGGTGTGCTGTATGGAGTCCCCAATGTCATAGATAGCTGTCTATTGATAATTACCCTAACGATCACGCTGGTTTTTAATTGCCATCTTCGCGCTCTTGAAAAACAAAATCCGTGTTATCTGGTGTTCTAATCAGAGAATTTTATATCTTTGGTGATTTCAGTCTAGTTATTTCTGTTAATATATCCTATCATTAATGATCACATTAATCATTTATTATAGATACTTTCTTTTACTTCTTCAGAAAAAGATGTGCATATCGTTATCCTTTCTGATACTCTTTTAAAAGAATTTTATATAGAAAATGGCTAAAGGTCTTTAATTTTTTCAACTCTTAGCAATATACCCGACCATTTATGACCATTTGAATCATTTAGGAATTCTTTATTTTAATATTCTTCTTATGAATACAATATAATGCATCATATAATTCAATAAAATTTATTTTTATTTGACCAACTTCATATTATCTATGATATATATGGTGGATTGGCATCAAAACACGTTTTCGATCGAACTCATACCTCATTTTATTCTTGTTAAAATCCAACCTTACGATTGTGTGGATGCAAGTAATCAGAAGACAACTGTTAATTTAATTAATAGATTTTCAGACATTTGATTATCACACACACAAAGCTTTATTAAGACCACCGGTCTTATAACATTTGATTATCATTTACTATATTGTAATCTGTAACTATTTTTAAATAGGTGGGTATATTCTTGTCCATCTTCTTGTAACTCCCCTTAAAGTAGATGACCTCTTCAATCAATAACAAAAACTCAATATCGTCTGTTTTTTAAGTCAAGAAAATATTTGGCCTTAAGTTTACATTGCGAGTTTTTTTGATAGGGATAAAGACATATTTATTATATTAATATTCATAGCCCACAAATTTAAAGCAAGAAAATATTTGACCTTAAGTTTACATTTCGAGTCTTTTGATAGAAATAACGACATTTTTATTATATTAATATTCAAAGCTCACTTGTCATGTAGGAATTATATACATTAATCTTTTACATTTGAAAAGTTTCAAAATTCAAGAGATGGCTAAATTTTATCTTTCTCTCTTTAACAAGAGAATAAAGATTTATATACAAGACCTAATTTACAACACGTAACCCATTGTTTAAAAGAGAAAATAGAAATTTATCTATATACCTTTAAGGCTACTCAATAAAATTTCAAATTTGGAAACAATAATCTCGCTACCTTTTTATTTAAAAATGTTTATAAGAACAATTAGATACATTGAAACAAAATTTACATATGAGCATTGACACACAAGATGTTTCTTAAATATAAAATTTCATATAATTTTCTATTACATTTAGTGTACATTTTAAACTACTTTATATGATTAGATGCACAAAATATATTCGTGAAAATTTTTTAATATAGGGTGCTGCGCATTTAAAATATAATATATAGTATACAATTCATTTTTAAACGAATATTTCTAATTTTATGGAAATATTTATCATAGCCTTTAAATTATTCTCTCACAGAACGGTATCAAGAAAAATGTACAAGTGTAGACCGTAAGTTCCATTCATAGAATCCAAGAAAGAAAAAAAAAAACGTTGGAAATTTGAGAGTAGTCAGCGGTGTGAATGGGGGGAGATATGTAAAGTAGCTGCACATTTCACATGGAGAACGGTAGCTAATTAGATTAAAGGTTGAGCTCCCGAGCATGGAAGGAATAATCCCGCAGCTGCCACAGGTGGGGACCCCGCACCGCTGGGTCAGACACCTCCTTCAAACTTGTAACGTTTTGGGGGAAAAACGGGGTGTCAAAGAGTTGTGGGATTGCAATCGGATTTCTTCACAAAGGATTATCAGATCCAGCTGGCCAGGTCTGAACTGTCAACTTTTGATCCGTCACACCTTGCTAGGACGACAGTTCCTAATTCTGACGCTTTTTATCAGCAACATGTGATTGTCGACTCCTAACATCTGTCAAACTTTGATCGAAATAAGTTTAGTAACTAAAACATAATGATTTTATTTAAACTAATCATTATTTGTAATATGTATTGGTAAAGAATTGGTCCTTTCTCTCTTTTGTGTATGTGTGATATATTTTGAACTATTGAAATCATTTTTGAGTTTTGCTTTCTTTGCTTTAAATTAAGATTACAATGTTGAACCAAAGAGAATAAGAATATTTTACACTTTGGTTTTTCAAACAAAGCGCCCAAATACATCCAAATGTCTCTAAATATATAGGCATTCCATTCTCAATTCATAGATATCATATTACATTTTTTTACATAGGTTCTAATATAATTCAACTATGTAAGATTTGGAAGAGGTTTTAGTTTCTTCAATAATTTCTCTCATCATATATGGAATAAATTTATTGGTGTTTTGTACCCTAGTATTTGAATTCTAAATGTGTTCATAATACTTAATTCTCTAAATTGTATAATACTTTCTCTAATATTGGTCAAAACAGTGACTTAGAATGAAATAGATATTGAACCAATCTCCCTTTCTTTCGCGTCACTTTGCGAAAAAGAAACACACTTTCCCCAATTTGACTTCTTATCCTTACGCAGGGGCCTTGCAAAGAATCTCAGTATTGTTCTTATGTTAGTATAAATAGTTGATTTTGTCTTTCACAAAGTATCAGTTAGAAGACGTGCGAAGAAAAAAAAATCTTAAAATTGGATGTCTCAATTAGACGTCGTGTTCCCAATGTAAGCTCGGTGGACGTCAGGTGAGAGAAGTTGGAGCACAGTCAGGTGGACGAATCACAACACAGCCCTGGTGGCTCGGCCCGATTGGTCGAGTTAATGAGGAAGTCGTTTTTTAAGGCCACTTAAATGATTGATGGCCGCCTGGCCAATCGAATTAAGTGATTCATTAAGACCGTCCGTACGGCACATGACGTCAGCCGAGCAGACTGCCTGCCGCCGTCGGAACATGGTCGGGCCGCGCTGGAGGCGCCCCGGTGGTAAGGTCCTTCTTCCTTATCTCTCTCTCTCTCTTTGGGCGGAGTCTTCTTGGTTGAAGCTCTTTCAGATAGTGTTCATAGGTAGAACGGCTTAGATGGCTCTGTCGACATGCTTGTATTCTATTTCGGTTATGTATTCATCCCTTCTTTGACAGCGTTCATAACTTGAAAGACTTAGATGACTCTAGTGGCATGCTTGTGTTATATTTCGGTTACGTATTCCTTCATTCTTTGACAGCGTTCATAGGTATAACAGCTTATATGGCACTGGTGGCATGCTTGTATTCTGTCTCCGTCATGTATTCCTCTCTTCTTTGACAGCGTTCATAGGTAGAACAACTTTGATGTCTGTGGTCGTATGCTGCCTTGCTGGTGTCTTTTTTTTTTCTATTTTGGTAGTATGTATATCTTCCTTTCTCAGACAGTCTTAATAGATTAGTATATTAATGCCTTTATATTCTCTCTTGCCTTCATCAGAATCATGTTTACGTCCATAGACAGAAATAAAGGAAATAGCTTAGGTTATTCAGGTGATTGAGAGTGTGTAACCAAGTTATCTTTCCTCTTACCTACGGCAGTCTGGAATATATTTATGAGCGGTTATTAGAAGTAGAGCAGTTTAGATGACGTTGGAGAATAAGAGAATAGTTGATACCTTTTGTTTCCTTTTTGGCATGCTTCGGTTTCTCTTTAAGCAGCGTTCACATATCGAAAGTTTATAAAACTCAGCTGAATGTCAAAATACTCATTGTTGATGCTTAATGAAATGGCATTCACAATTTGATCAGTTCATATGCTTCTTAAAGAGGGGAATATGATACCTAGCGTGTGTCGTGTTTACTATCTAGCTTTCATCGGATATTTGGTTGGTTTACGAAGTTGACATTCATGTGTGGATTAAATGTTTATGTGACGACCTCCTTCTCTATTTATAATCATATAGTTAAGCATTCGCATGGATTTGCATAGGATTTAACTATAATTTATTGTATGAATCACATATAACATAGTGTTATTGATGAACAGGGGAGGAAGTACACTTGGTGGATTCATATTGTCAACAACAGTCCAAGAGAGAATTGTCAACTTTATCTAACTTTCGATCTTTTGTATTGATTTTTTTTGCATTTTTTATCTAGCGGGATACATGCCAGTTGTTGTTGTTGATTTTTTAATGATCCATATGAATATACAATTTTAATTTATATATATTCTAAACTATATACATTTCAATATTTTTAAAAACTAATATGCATCTCTTGTATATAATCTACTTGTAAAACAAATCGATAAAATATCATAATTTTAATCATACTTTATTCAATATTTATTATCATATATATAAATTTAAGATTCCTATATACAGTTTTTAATCTATTATTATCCATGAATATATAAAAATGATATTGCTCTACATCTTTAACGGTTTTCAGGGGGTCATTTACCATATGTTTCTTCCCATTGTCTCTATTTTAAATACATATCCTAAATTAACTAGGAGCAAAAACATTTTCTGACGTATTTACAACCAAGCTTTCTTTTAGAAGACACATTAAGAAGTGCGCGCAAAATCAATTTTATATAATATTTAGAGCATGCAAATGTTTATATATATTTTCAATTACATTTTCTATATTTCTTCCAAATAATATAATATTAAAAGTATTTTATGACCAATAATCTCGTAACAAATTTATGTAATATACGAAAGCACAAGAATTCTAATATATTTTCATTCATGATAAACAAAAATGATATACATATGTCATTTATATGAAATTTAGCACAACGCACCATTTGTTTTATATTGGCAACTTCTCGTAAAATCCTAAACTGAATTTGCATTGAACTACCATATTATTGTGATTTATTTATCATCGTTTTTCTTCAGGTGAAATTACTATTTTTCATTCCTTTTTTTCAACTTCAGATTACCTCATGTTTAAATGAGTGAAAATTACACACACACCCACACACTAGTGACAAGTTATTCAATGAGTCTATATACAAAGTTAAAAAGCACATGTAATGTTTACGTCCATGTATTAGAGATCTGAGCATCAACCAATCAAGTGAATTAATGATGAGTCATCAAGCTGCCAACGACCAATCAGAGGCAAATTACAGCTCCCTTCCCATCACCCCTAACGAATCATAATGAAGAAGAATTGACATTAAGATGACTTGCCCCAAACTCCAATATTGCGAGATTAGATCTAACAATTTAACTATATAATTGGTTTACCATTTAAATACTTCTCTCAAATATGCAAATACAATTTTCCATTATGCAATTGAAGAAGTAGTTTCTAATAAAATATATTTTTCATTTAAAAAAAAAAACATATTTTGATAAAAACGCGTATTAACCGTTCATAAAACTATCTAAATATTTTATGATATGCAAATCAATTCTTAATGAGAACAAGCGAAAAATGACCTTAGTGGACTAATGCTTCATAGTGGGTTCTTTACTTCTGCAGAATGCAATGACGCAAATCCTCGATGTCTCTTTTTTCATCAACTAACCACAAGTCTAAGTCATGGGAGAATCTTCCCTCTTCAATAATGCAAAGCGAAAACTCTATTTGTTAGAATAGTCATTTTCAAAAATGCATGCTCTATTTTTCTCTGAATTATTATATATTTTCTTTTCAGACAGAAACATTCAGATTTATTATCAAGGCAAGTTGAATACATCTTTTTAAAAAATCGCAAACAGATCTGTGAATATATATTTTACACGACTCTCCTAAGATTTCTTAATACTTTCTAGACATAAACCCAAATAGAAGAATTGTATTTTAGATTATATAATGGTATTATATTGTCGATACTATGAAACATATCTCTACAAAAGAAAAGGATAAAGATAATATGCTATCTAAATAGGAACGTATCGGCTTAGATAAGGAATGATTAGGAATTGAATTCGATTCTATATTCTCAAAAATCGGGGATAAAAGCAAAGAGAAACGGTTCTAGAACATCGATCGAAGAATAAATCTCTGCAAAAAGATTCTGGGCTACCTAGGCAGGCAGGAAGGTGACGCTGAAGGATCAAGTGGCCAGCTGATTGAAGCTCAAGGCTGCTATCGGGATCCATTCACCGCCCAGACACGAGGGTTCTTCAATCGGTCAACATGTCTTCGCCTCAAGGGCTCTCGGCTAACTTTTTACCCTTTATGGCCCTCTTAACGTTTGTTTGACACTACTGCTAATACAACTCTTTCTTCTGTTTTTTTCACCTGCTATCTATTATAAATGGTCCTCGGTTGTTTAACATTTGATATAGAGTGATTCTAATGTACCTCTTTCTTTTGTTTGCATGTTATCGTTTCTCTCTACCTTTCTTTATCTTTAAATATTTAATATATCTTTAAATCATTCATTCTGGTTTGCAGCCCCGTAAATAAAGATATTTCCGTTTCTCTTTACTTTTTATAATATGATTTATATCTTATATTTTTTCAGATTTTCACATTATATTGAATGTGCACTTGAACCATTTTGTCTTATACAGTTAGGGAATCAGCAACACTATAATGTGGTTGGTTATATTCTGATGAGCTAAATGTTGATGAGAGAAATTTGTGAAGTGTTGGGAAATATTGTAATTATAAACTTCACAAATTCTAATATTTTTGTCTCTCCTATCACTTTTTTTTCTATTTATACAATTGGTTAACATTACCATTCGCACATAATTTTAAAATTCCTAAATGAAAAAGGGGTTTAATAATTTTTAATGAGTATATATTTGTAGATAGTAAAGGTTTCAGACTCTCTCTCTCTAGATTTAGAATGATTTCAAGATCATACCATATTTTGCCAAATTGTGAATTGTTCTGAACGTTAATCAATTTCAGATGTATCGAGTTTCTTGAAATGGTCGTTATATATATTTATGACTTAGTGATCACCAAATATTATGCAGGTTCTATTTATCAACACCAAGAAACGTGAACAATCCTTTCCTTCAAACTGTGACATATAAGGAAATGTTAAATCGAGAATAACCATGAGTGTGTGTGGATGGTGCAGGCTCTAAAGTTCAGCATGGACTACGGCGGTGGTGAGAAGGGGCTGGTAAAGGGGGCCCCTGGCCTCCTCCTGCCCCTGGGCGCCATCAAGCGCGAGCCCCTGGACGAACCCTGCAGGTCCCTACAGAAAGTCCCCTCGCTCAGCGACCTCTCTGAAGACACCTCTCTCGGTCAGTCCCGACACACGGCATTTCCGCTCTCGGATTCTTTTTCCTTTGTCATGGCGCCGCTCGGCGGTTATTTTAAGCTAGCTTTGTATCCTTCCTGTCCCCTCATCTGTCTCGCTGCTGACGTAATCCGCAGCATATTAGGTAGCTAGCTGGGACTTAATTACATACTCTCTACTGACTATACACCATATTTACATAGGCAACAATTCCGCATACTCTCTATACTGGGTATACATAAGAAACATATTTACATATTCAACAATTCCCCTCTCTATTAATAGACAACATACTCATAATAACCCCTAGGCAGTAAAACTTCGTTATTATACTCTTTGACGCCTTTTTCTAAAACATGGTGGAATAATGCTATGTAGGAGACATTAAAAATGATATTTTTATCCCGATATCAAGAAAATGGTGTAATAAGTGGAATATCGTTATACGCGGACGTATTATAACAAAGTGTCACTGTCATTTTATATCTATCTGTGTTTTATTGACTGTAAATCTGTTATAAGGGTACAAATGTTAGGAATGGACATGTAGCAACAATAGGTTTGTACAAGGTTGGATTAGGATGAATTCCCAGAATGAGGGAATATCCCACGGTCCTCGAACTCCAGTTTAAGATGATGGATCAGCGGGAAATGGTGATAGTCCGACGACAGTCCAAATGACCAGAGATAGACAGACGACCAAGCTGCTGACTGATCACCAACTAATAGACACTGCTTATCTTCTCCAACTTCCTCCCATCTTCCATAATGACTGTTTCTAATTGACCGATAAGATATGACGAGAACTTACTTTTGAAATCATAAACACAATATGATTATGTACCAAAAATGACTTTGTTTTAATGCCTATTTAAAGTAAGATTACCATTTTTGGTACATGAATATCTTCCTCCCTCAACTTTATATTGTACAATATAATTATATATCATATAAAACATATGCTTACCCCTTAATTCATCTCTTTCGTTAAATGAATGTTATCTAAGGGCATTTAAAAGCTCTTCTATGCTCTATATCAGTTTTCGTGTAAATTAAGAACATTTAGCTAAAGATATTTTAGTTTGTATATTAAACCCTCGCCTAAAAGTAAGCACATATATAAAACTGATCATCTTGTTAAGTGATTTCAGAATACAGTATAGATAGAGAACCCTTCTCTCATTCTCTTTCTAACAATATTTGTAAACGTTTTTTTCATTATTAAGGTTCTTCACACACAATTTTATGGTCGTTTTCTTAATTTATTTCTTTTGTTTTTTAAATAAAACATTTATCTTTTAACATATTCGTTTACCGGTAAGTCATAGTCATAAAAACAATCCTAAACTTTCTAACTATAGGATGTGTGTGGGGAAAAGGGGGGTAGGAGGTCCTATATTCAAATTTTAAATATTTTTCTCACAGGAACATAAATTTAATGATAAGGTGTATCAATATTAACATTTTGTGTTTATATAAAATAAAGAAAAATTCATTTAACGGTATATTGAGAATAGTTAATGTGTAAGGAGAAAGATTAGAGTCATTGACTGAAGAATAGAATAAAACACACACGAAAAAAAAAAAGAGAGAATCTCCAAGATGGAGGAAACAGTGTTTCAGACGATTATGGGTTGTAAAATAAACAGAGCTATAAATAGTGTGCTGACACCAAGCCACGCCATCCATCCCAGTCCGGGGGAAGGGAAGGGTGGACCCCCTCATCCAAATTTCGATAATAGTCAACGGAAATCCGGCGTCAGAATGGCTCGCGTGTCGTACCGCTGTGTTGTTCTTATTGAAATTGACGAATCCACGTCGACCCAGTGAGGCGGAGTTTTACTAGGAAGACCGTCAATTGATACCGCTTTCATTCTTCTTCTTTCTTATCCCAGTTTAAGGTATTCAAGAATCTTCATGAAGGTGACTTCTTGCACTTTATTGCCTTTTTATAGGTCTAGTCCCACTACAAGCTAACCCACCACTCTGTTGATGGCTGTTGGTTCGGGACTTCTTATTAGACATTCGCAGCTAGCCACCATATCTGATGGCTGTTCTCTTATCTGTCACCTAGGAACTATCCTGGTAGGATCCAGTCCTACCACAGAGATTTTTTCATTGAAATCTATCAACTTATAGTTTCTTCTAACATATGTTTGATCATCCATTAGAAGAGTAGGTACATGTTAATGCTTGTTATATATATTAAGGTCATAAAGAGAGTAGGTACACCTAAAGAGAGATAAACCTTAGGGTTGATTTAAATGAAAAATAATAAGTAATATAAATGATCAGTTCTATAAAATAATGATAAAAACAAGCTCTACTTACGTCAAACATAATTCTTCCATACTTCAACAATTTCATCCTGGTAATAAAAATTCAAAATTGGAATGATAATATCAGGACGAGATAAATAATTAGAATCCTTGTTTTTAAAGACATTTTAAATGTTAACTAAGTGATAGGCTCCTTCAAAATATTTGGATAGTTTATTTCAAAGTAAAGCGATTGCTCATCCGCAATGGATACAGATTGCTTAGTTGTCTTTACCAACCAATAAAGAAAGGTTTATAGTTTTGCTGAGTGGAAAATCACACACTATGGCATGCTATATCATATTTATATGAGAGATCAATGGCCAATACCAAAAATATAAAGACTATCTTCCATCTTTCTGCCAAAAAATCCAATTACCTTAGTCCAATGAGATTAGCGTGCGTGTCCGTATGCACGACCCAAGGCCATCTAGAGGTAAATTACCAAGTGACCGGCCATTCAAGCGTTAAATCAAGGTTGTGATGAATTGTCCACAAATTGAGTGGTTGGAAGATGGATGGTGGAGGGTCCAGGTAGGGAGCGTGGTGACCCCAACGGAAGTCTGTAATTGGCCAGCCAATCGGTGCTTTCACTTGACATAAGACCTTTTCTTTCTTTGCCCATCATCACTTTCACCTCTCCTATTTCAATCTCGGAGATATATTCATTTTTTACAAAATTTTGACAACTAATTTATTTCAGAATTCTATATTTTTCTCACTAAGCTTTTACAACAATGGTAACTGATCTACATTTTCTTTGCTAACGATTTGTTTATTTTAAAAAGTCTTGCTATTGTGAATAGGAATGGGACTGAACTTTTGGTTCACTATGGTCATAGGTTAATATATGGAATCCGAATATTGTGGATTATTTTATGGATTATTCATATTTAGGTTGGTTATAAGGGAAGGTTCGCTATATCCTCGTTTTCTTTTAGCGAGGTTTATTGTATATATTGTGATATTATCAGATTATTTTTTTAGAGATTGGAAGAAGACTTCAATAAGAATTTTTCTAAGTAAGATAATAAATTTCTGCCGGAATCTTTATAGATATAGCCAAAGATTTGACTACGGAAGTTGAAATTTCTCAAGAAATTTCCCCAAAAAGAGATATTGGAGATAAAGGCTAGTCTTTCTTTCTGGACTTCTAAGAATCCCAGCGGTCAGTTATGGACTACTCAGGACTTTACAGAGGCGGGTCCGTAAGCTCCTCCTCTTCCTTCACCTGGAGATAAGATTCTGAGATGGTTCTCGTCTTCTTCCGAGATTCTCCGCGCTATCACTCTTCACTTCCGAACAAGGACCGCCTCCTCCGGTCCTCTCCAGGTACCGTGCCCTCCCTCTGACAACTTTTCTCTTCTTTTTACCGGATCTTGGGTACATCTCGATTGTAAACATTATCTTCATATGGCCATCAAATTGAAAAGAGTATCTTTATTATCTTTTAAAACCACAACACCTATATTTTAATCAGTTAATTTTTATATAATTTTTAAGATGAACTTGTAGCGTTTTTTTCATGGGTACAAGCCTAACTTAAGTTTAAATATCTCTTATACATTTTCAAAATCCCAAATATGAGTTGCGTTTATATATTTGAATATTAAAGGATATTCAAAGGTAAAAATAATAATGCCATAGAGTATTTCGTGTGCAACTGAAGTTTCAAAAAGCTGAGTACGAATTACCTTTAAAATCATTGCCGAAATATTTATATATATAGATTTATGAAATGTCACATTTAATATGTGAAGCGATCTATTTAACATAACTGGATTATCTGTATTATTTTAAAGTTGAAATAATTTTAATGTTATAAATAATTTAACATTGAGAATTTTTTAAAAATATTTATCAGTAAAACTCCGCTAAAACGAATTTGGAATATAGCGGAGTTTCCCATTATAATGGACCTGAAATAATCCCCATTTTAAAAAATAATAAAGTGAACCTTGGTTATAACAAACCATGGCTATAGTGAACCACAGACTCAGTCGTATTGGGGTTTGCTATAGAAGGTTTTACTGTATTTAGCATCATATTACTATGGTATCTACATAACGATTTAATTCGAGCGAATATCTTCAGAATAATAGAATAATAAAAGTACAACACCATAATATAAAAGAACAGCTGAATGTACAATTATGTTACTAGGTAACACAGAAAAACTAGGTATCTATATTTCTATAATTTTATTGATTGTTTCAAGGATGTTAGATATAGGTAGGCTATACATTAAGGTAACACAGAAATACCATTGATTGCTGCTAACACATATTACGATAATTTGTTCGCATACCATCATAAAAATAAATACAACATATTCAGAACAGAAAAAATAGCCTCTAGATATAAATGCATGTTACCTATTATTCAAAATAGAAATACTATTGGGTATTACATTGCAATCATTTGAGATGCAATCACCAGAAAGGTAGACATAGAACCACGACATAACAAAGGTTAGACCGCTAGATGTGTATATTGATAATACCAATCAGGTAAAATATTGATTACTATACAGTGATTACTACATGTATATTGCGAAATAGTTTGCTCAGCGTGATTAGAAAGAAAATAAAATGTATCCAAAGCAGATATGGTCCTCTATATGTACAAACATTCTTTCAATCACAGGTAAAACAACAATACTATTGGTTACTACATTGCAATCGTCTGAGCTATGATAACCAGAACGGTAGAAAAATCACTACGGTATAGAAACGGGATAAACGCTAGGTGTATAGGTATATCACTTAAGATATGTCAGCAATACTATTTGTCACAACATTGCAATCATCTCAAATATCATCTCCAGAACGGTAGAAAATAACTACGGTATAGCAATGGTAGATACGCTAGGTGTATAGGTATATCACTTAAGATATGTCAGCAATACACTATTGGTCACAACATTGCAATCATCTCAAATATCATCTCCAGAACGGTAGAAAAATAACTACGGTATAGCAACGGTAGATACGCTAGGTGTATAGGTATATCACTTAAGATATGTCAGCAATACACTATTGGTCACAACATTGCAATAATCTCAAATATCATCTCCAGAACGGTAGAAAAATAACTACGGTATAGCAATGGTAGATACGCTAGGTGTATAGGTATATCACTTAAGATATGTCGGCAATACTATTGGTCACAACATTGCAATCATCTCAAATATCATCTCCAGAACGGTAGAAAAATAACTACGGTATAACAATGGTTGATACGCTATGGGGGTATAGGTATATTACTTAAGATATAAGTCAGCAATACTATTGGTCACAACATTGCGACAACCTGAGCTACCAGAACTGTAGAAAATAACTACGATATAGCAATGGTAGATACCCTATGGGGGTATAGGTATATTACTTAAGATATAAATCAGAAAAACTATTGGTCACAACATTGCAATCACCTGAGCTACCAGAACGGTAGAAAAAGCACCAGAACATAACAAAGGTTGGGCCGCTACGTTGAAGAAAGTGCTGCGCGGTGAGAGCGGGGTCGACGGCATGCACCAGCTCGGGGGAGTACGGGGCTCTACCGTGAGAAGCGCCTACCTCAAGGACACAAAAAATCGAGCGCCTTTTTGCCCTCTGTTGGGTTGGTTTTTTGCATCGCACCTGTCCCCGCCCACCCTCGCCTCCCACCGTCCCGCTTCTCACCGTTGGCCGTGAACTGCGAGATACATTCAATGGCAGAAAGTCAAATGAATGGAATCCTCCCGTATTCCCGTGTGTAAAAAGACCTCCTCAATGGAATGGCTTTCATTCACGTTCTTCAATCACGCTGAAATTACGAATTCTATGATGAAAGCTCGAGACATTCTTCGATGTTCATTTTTAACTCGTTTATACCATTGATTAATTAGCATAGGTATGATCTAACTTTGATCCACACATTGACTTTCGTATATGTCATAGATATCAGTATAATATGTAAATATAGGAGCATATATATATGTGTGTTCTCAAAACTTCAATAACATCTCTAAATTAATGAAGCTTTACTTCTACCTTAAATTTATAAATGTAATTTGTGTGTGTGTATATTAAAGAGAACAAGAATCAAAATGTTGGATTAAAAGTTAATTATTTAAACAAGACTTTATCTATAGTTGGCTCAAGTAGTTGTGTGTGTGGCGTTCTGCACTCCAGGAACCTGGGTTATAAATATCTCTATACGCTCAAAATTCACAAATTGATATTTATAATTAATTTTAACTACTATTGTTTCCAGAAAAATATTGAAATAGCCTATCTGATCAATGGAGAACCCTTACTAGTTTAGCCATTCTAACTAATAACTTCAATAGCAATTTTATTTGAAATCTATTAAAGGTTAAATTATGGTATTGAAATGTATTATACACGTTTAAATAGCATTACACATACATGCTTCTTTTGTTTCACATTGTGAAAAACATGTAGATTTGTATTCTTGATGAATTATCATCACAGATATTCATCCAAAAGATGCAGTATTTATATTGAAGTGAAACACAACAAACATCCGGCTTTATCAGTCGATTTCAGTAAATTTTTATCATATAGTACTACATAATATAACATCCAAACTTATTAGATGACGATGCTAAATAGCAGTATTTATATCTTATATCTATCTAAATGTCAATTCCAGTAATAAACGACAAACAGATGCTCAAAGACATCCCAGAAGACACATTCCCCGGCCTGCTAGTCAAGCAAGCCCCGAAGAAATGATTGAATAGGGTTCAATGTATTTTTAGTCAGCCAAGAGAGAGGGTGGCCCAATATTGGTGACAAAAAAGAAGTCAAGTTAACGACCTGCAACCTATTAGCTGCCCATACAACAAGTTCGTTTTTTTTCAGATTGGCTCGAGCCATCCTTTTTTTGTCTAACCTTTCTTTTAAGTTGCATAACCTTTGTGCTCGCTGAAGGAGTTAAAACTTAAGATACATGTTCCCTTATTTCACTACCATTCTGTTTCTGTAAAGTTGATATGCTTTTATGTAGAATTTCTAATTACAAATTCTTTGTTAAACGTTCTCAACAAAACGACCATCAATAAATTTGTTTTACTGACATCCCCATTACAGACAATAATTAGAATTCATCTGAATCTATGGTAATACATATGTCAATAATTTGTGTAAAATGTAAAGTAAATAAAATCATGATTGTATCAGGACTAATAAGATTTTTTTTCTATAGGTTTTTTAAGTTGAGTGTTCTAAACATATTCATATAATATACTCAATGATTTTTAGAATATTTCTTCCTTGCTTTTACATATTGATTTAATCAATAAAGAATCACGGGTTTGTTTCTTTTCACAATTCTTCTATTTCTCGAGCTTTCAGGACAACATGTCCGAAAAGAAACGAAACCCTTGATTCTTTATTGATTGAATCAAAATGATTTTTATATTTTTACAAGCTCAGTATGTCAAATATTTTTCTTTTTTATAACAAATCCCCTTTTCTTAAGTGTATGGCTTTATATGTCAAAATCAAAATTTATAAACTTACTGTGATATGTCTTTTTAAATCGAAGACTTTTTGAATATCGTGCTTCTATTATGTACATTGAAATCTCTGCAAGAATTAGCTTATTGAGAGAGAAGAATATAGGAATCACAGAAGTAATTTTTAAAATTGCTCATATCATAAAAAAATAGATTGGATGAATCATTGTTAATATTCATTTTAATTATTTTTAAATTATTGTTACCATTGTTATTCTCATTGTTGAGATCTTTCTTCCTTTTAAAATGGGATAATTTTGCTGATATATTTTTTTAATTGTTATCAGTTGAACAAAACTTCAAGTTAAACCTTATTCTAAAATACAATTTTTTTGTTTCTTTTTAACTTTTTGTTTGATTTCTTTATAATCTAAAGTAGTAATTCAAAATATTTTACCATTTCACCATTTTGGCAGATTACTGATATAATCTAACTCAGGGAAAAATATATATATACTACGTTTCAATATATTTTTAAAATGTATACCACACTGGGTTTCTTTCTATATATAATTCCTTTTTTAATTAATAATTTCGTCAGATTTATGAAGTTAATATAGTGTAAATATAATTTATATTGTATATAGAGAGAGAGGCGTATGGAATTCAATTATTAGAAAACTGTTTTTCTTAGCTATATAATTCTAAATATAATTATATATATATAATTATGAATCAAATTTGTAAATTTATATATTTACAATAAATTATAATCTAAAAAAAAATATTCATCTTAAAAAAAATCATTCTTTAAAAATGAAAAAGAAAAAAAAAATGCCGGCATTGAAAATAATTACAAAAGCTTTCAACAGGTGGCAGCACGTGACTAAGTCGCCCCCTCTACACCCTCATACGAGGCGATGCAAAGTTTTTTGTTGAGTTTCCGGTGACGTCATCTTTTTTCAAGGTTGGTGGCTCGACACAGGTGAATGTTGAGGGAGGTGTTTCCGGTGGGGGTGCCCTCCTCTAACGGCCTTCTTCGTCCCGCCATAATTGATTCCACCCAAGTGGGTCACCCTTTATGTCTTCTGCCGTGGGGGCATAACGGAAGGAAGAGCATTCTCTACCCACAGATGATAATGACGTAGAGACTCTTCACTACACATTTCCCTCAAGCAGGATCTTACAACATCTTACTGATTGCCTGAAGTTCACAGCCATTCTTTTGATGAAGGATCTCCTTAGCGTCAGCTCTTTCAATCATATAGAACAGATTTCTACAATTAGTAAACACCATTACAAAGAATAAAGCTTCAAATAACGACTATACAAGTATATTGAACAGTACAATAGTTCAAATTTATAAATAATTGAAATTGAGGGTTGATATCAATTTCAAGAAAGCAACATATGATAATTCTTAATAATTGTCTTTATTATAAACCGCTCTGAGAACTTTTAAATAAAGAAAAAATCAGGAAATGTTATAGTTAATAACTGATATAGTTAGAATACTAGTTGTAGGGATCTTATAGATTAAATTGGCCAAATCGCTGGAAAAATTCGCTACTGATGAACCAAGCCTTCCCAAATTCTTTTTCATCTTCATTTCAATAATGAAGAAATTCGTACTACATATATATATGTTACAAAATTATGTAAATCCTAGAAATGATTTGTTAAAGTTGAAGGTGCAGTCGTCTTGAATTTAATTAAAAAAGAGAAAATCAGTCTCAAGAAGTTTATTGTTGAACTCTTTGAGCAAAAAGATTATATTAATTTTAAGTAAATATAGAATTTTAACATCTAATTCTATATCACTATTTACATATTTATATAAAATAAAATCTAACTTACCTAACCTCTACTAAAAAACAAAACAATCTATTTATATTTAAGGTGGCGCCATCTAGTGGCCAAGAATAACAGAGTTATTTTAAACAGATTATAAATAAAAAAAAGAATATGTACAAGGATTTACATCTATGACACTTCTATAAATTATTTTTTAAAAATTATATAACATTTATATAAAACGAAAATTAAAATTATACCGCGAATGTTTCTTTTAAAAATCGAAATTTATTTTCAAAGAGAAATAGCGACATTTCTAACTTTGAGGATGAGGTATGGAAAGGTGAAACATGAAGAGTAATGGAGAACGGAAAAATAAAAAGTGTCTATAAATAACATTTATATACAAATGGTTCTATAATTTCTGTCTACTAATCCTTCGTTAACTCTCGGAAACTAAGGAAAGCCTCTCAATAGCGACTGATTCTGAGGAGCAACTAGCTCATCCTCAAATTAAGAAACGACTTATCCTTATTGAATTCAATTTCTGATAAAACAAATACATTAAAAAATAATGGAAGTATTTATATATGGGAGGTTTTATTGCTGATAAAATATTTAATGATTTCTGAAAATATTTATATATTTTATCAACTTAGTATATCCCGAAATTTCCAAAATTTTAAAAGATTCTTCTGAATATTAAAATATAATATCGAAATATCTATATGTAAGAAATGGGAACATTTTTCATCGCAACTATCTCTTTATTATTCAACTTATCTCTTACTATTGAGAAACACTCAAGGATTTCATATTCTCTATCCTAATACTTAATGATTCATAGGCTTTACATAGTTCAAATATCCTATGTGAAAATCACATGAAAAATAGAATTTATTATTATTTTACTAGTTGTTTTAACTGAAGTATAGAGACTGATTCTATAAACAGTAATTTTTGTCTTTCTAATGAATCTGGTAACTTTTGGTAAAAGAAATAAAACACAATAAACCTCGCTAAAATGAATCGTAGATATAGTGAACCTACCCTAAATAATTCCCAATATTGGCTATATAGTGAGTCAAAGTTACTGTAAATACATAGTTATAGTGAAAACCAAGAGTTTGGTTTCTTTGAGATTTTCAATAGCTGATTTTTACTGTATTTCTACATTTTCAAAATTATTCATCGAGTAGATCAAGAAATTAACATTTCTTAAGAGAATCCTTAAAAATAAAAATAAAATCCTTTTATAAATGATCTATTTGGAAGAATTGTTAACAACAACACTTCGATTCTTTCTCATAACTCAGCTATTCGCATTTCTTACAGAGAAATCTAATCGGATCTCTATAAATCTTATAATTTAAAAACTAAAAAAATATAACTAGTTGATACACGATATACGCTTCTTTGTTAGTTAAATATAAGACTAGCCTTTGAGCTAAGAGCTCATCTACAGGCATGAACAGACTTAACTAAGGGGAATGCATCCTTCACTGTCTGAAGGTGAATTCTGTCAAGGTGCGGAGGAGCCTCTCAGGCTCATATGTAAATGTGGAACATAGGTAAATATGTGTTTAATATCAGTATCTTTCTTTTCAATCATGTTTATAGATTTCCTGATTATTAACTACGGGTCAAACGGTTTTCAGATTGTTAAATTGTCTAAGGGCCTAAATATGAGAAAGTGATACAGTTTTGATTCGTTAGGTCGGTAAATGAGTTATCATCTCAAAAACGTGGGTTATATCTGGCTAAATCAAGAAACATCGTATATCAAAAGAGTGTATTCAGTTTTTAAAAAACGTTGAACGATTTAGTTGTATTTGTAAAGCTTATTCTTCTAACATAATTGTCTGAATTTTCAGTAGTTGAAGCTATCAAGTATGTTCTAGCATTTGGTTGTGGAATGAAGCCGCTCTACAAAGCAGTCGAAGAACGTGTCGGGGTGAACGGTCTTGTAGGTATAGGACAAACAGCTCCGGGTGGCTTTCTTTATCTCCGGGCGACAATGTGGGACAGGGCGGTCATGTTGACACGTTCTGAAAGTCACACACACACTTCTTGAAATACTACACCTTGTTAGAGTAGAGCTGAGCACATACAGAAACTCTATCATGGAATAGAAGAACCGAGAAATCAACCCGCTGTTGAGAAATCTATTGAGATTCAAAGAGATAGGGGAAACACAAAATAAAATTTTAAAATTAACAATTATACAGTAAAAACGATCCTGAGATTTTGCGAACATTCCTCTTTTTATAACAATGCTTAATTAATTCTCATTCATACTTTTAGTTTTGTAATACAGTAAAAATTCGCTAAAACGAACTGAAAATATAACGAAAAGTCTCAAATGACGAACTTTAAATCATCCCCGTTTTTTTTTTTTGTCGTGTCCAATGAAGAGCCTCAGAATCCTATTTTATAAATTTATTATATAGAGAACCCTAGATATAAAGAGCCGTAGCTATAATAAACCAAAAGGTCAGTCCAATTGAGGTTCGCTATAGTGAGATTTGATTGTATAGTGAATTTTTGTGCGTATGTTGACGAGAGAGTATCCTTTCTTTTAATAGGTCAGTAGCCTCCTAGCATTACTTCCATCTTCAAACTGTTATCAAGAGTTATTTTTTCTGTTCAGAGTTTCCATGGAAAGAGTTGTCCACGCATGTATATATATTTGTTTAGTTCTCTTACTATTCCCGCGGACTATAGACGTCAATGGTCACAATTTACAGACTTTACTTTCAAACCCCATCCTATCCTAGGAATCCAACGTTCTCATCAAGGTTCTTAGTGAGCCACGAATTACCGCGAATCAAACCACCACGTCGGACACACACCGCGACACACTATAAAGTGTCGACTCATTACCCCCATTTATGGACAAACTGTGGACGTGCGCACCTGCGGGTGGCCCCGGGCGGCGCCTTTGAAGTGGAGGTGCGGCCCCTGAACCAACAGTCTGGTCGCTCGAGGAGCCCTAATGAAGCCTTGGTCTATAAACACCACAGCTCGACAATCGGTTCTTCTACACCAGCTAATTCTCCGTATCAGCCTTTCTGGCTAAGTCTCATCACTTCATCTTCTCGATTTTCTACCATAGCTAATCCCCTGCCACTTATCTCTTTTATCTTTGTTAATTCTCTAGGCTTTTATCCTTCTTGATGTTTTAGTCCGGCTAATCACCTATCTCAACAATACACTCTTATCTCTTTGTTAATTATCAATTTTTGACTCTTTTACTTCTCTCGATGTTTACCCCCCTCAGTAGCCACTTTTCATTTCTTCTATTACAGCTAATTCTCCATCTCAATTCTGCCACACTTGTCTCTTCTTTTCCATTTTAATGTTATCCATTTGCCTAATTCTTCGTTCTCAATACTCGTACACATATATCTCTGTGATAATATAGGCTGGGAAAAATTTTCCAGTTTGACATATTGATGTTCTTTGTTGATGGCTAATATTTATTTTCAACACAGCTACAGAAATCTACCCTCGTTTTCTCCTTTTAAGGGACCGTTGGGTGGTTCTTCGTATCAACACTTCCATCATTCTCTTCGTCTTTTTTTTTTTTTTGTTATCTGTTAAAAACACACATACTTCTTGGATTCTCGTTATTCTTTAACGATTAAAATATTTTATCCAATTCTTTTATAAATCGATTCAGTTATTTGAAAAAAAAAATAGATAGCCATTTCTCCTAATGCATATTTAATGTTTTTTTTTTTTTAAATATATATATTTCTGTTTTAATGAAATGACGCTTTTTTAATGAATCTCTTAGTTTACCTGACCATATTTTATAACATGAAAAAGTAGTGTTAACGTCGTGCCATCTAAATCTTTATCTCATGAGATAGAGAGGTTTCTTTAATTTAAGCTGTCAACAAACTTAGTCTTCCAGAGGCAATCGCTCAACTGTTTTCTGATTATCATCAAAGTTTATTATATAACTCTTTATTGTTTGAAAATTTTGATGAAAATCTTCAATTATATGAGGAGAAGTTGACTAATTTAAAAAATAATAACCTATACATATATATTTCTCTCTCGTTATGTGCCTATATATAGTTTTCTCGAAAAGCCAAAGATCAATCGACTATTTTAGAAATGCAGACAAACGAATTTACGTATCATTTCTTTTTATAAATATACTTAGATTCTATTTTGTAAATATTCATTGTCAAAGAAAGAAATCACAGTAGCCAATCACAAGCAGGTAAATTCAACAAGTTGACGCCATACCAAATCTATCAACAATTATCCACGGCAGATATCTTCCGTGACAGTTATAATGGGAGCATCATTTCCACTGCTGAGAGATCATATTGACACCGCAGGTGTTGTTCGGACAGACAAGTGGCTGGACAAGTATTTCTTTTGTTCCACGGCTGCACGTGTCAGACCAGCAAAAATTGCTTGAGAGGGCGGGTGGGCAAGAAAAAGCGTGGGCACCATCTGTTGTCTCTCAATGGTTGAGCGGTCCCTCATTAAGAAGTAAATTACAACAGGTGGCATCGCAACTCTTCGGAGCCCAATTACCTTGGCAGAACGTTCCTTGTCTTTCTTGGTCAGAGCATGGTGTGCCCATGGGACTACAGACTGCACCTAGAGGTAACCTATCTACCTTGAAATCTACCAATGGAATAGTTTCCAATGAATTATTGAGGATAACGATCAAAATTTTATATATTATGGATAGATAGTTCTCTGAATACAGGGAATTCTCTTTATAACGAACTAAGGGGATATAGCAAAC
Organism: Cordylochernes scorpioides; assembly: GCA_030710605.1. Taxonomy (NCBI): domain Eukaryota; kingdom Metazoa; phylum Arthropoda; class Arachnida; order Pseudoscorpiones; family Chernetidae; genus Cordylochernes; species Cordylochernes scorpioides. Next base: position 74,350,452 of record CP092870.1, read on the forward strand.
CATTCCATATAATATATCTTACTATTTCATAACCTATAAATAACCATAAGCTCAGTTCCATTGGGGTTCGTTATAGCGAGGTTTTGATATATATTTTTAAATTCTCCTTTAAAACTTTTAGATGATTTTTTTATATTAAAATTCTAAAATAGATCTTTTTTTTTCACACTGTTTATCATTCCTTCCATTCGTTAAGTCAGTACTTCTATAATCGTAATTTTTCTTAATATCCTTTTTTAGCTATGAAAAATGCTAATCCTCTTGACACACGTGATTTAATGATAAAATTATACAAAACGTTTGAGAATATTGTTTATATGGGCCTTCTTAATTATGTGTTATTATTTATATGTATTATCTCTGTAGTATCGCCACTAGTAGCATAATCACCACTTTGATTATCCATTTGCTGAAAAAAAAATTATGTGAAACATATGGAATCATATAGTTTCAATAGTATTTTATGCGTAGTTCAATTTAATTTTGATAAAGGCAAATATATTATGTTCTATAAGAGTGAAGGTTCGTCAGAAAATTTGAACTTCAATCTATTTTACATATAGATGAGAGGATTATACCTTATGTATCTACAAAAACAAGAATCTTAATAAGGAAGATTCGTAGTGAAAGATACTAGCAAAGTGGATATTCTCTTTACTAACTCTGATTATATTGGTGTATCTACAAATATGTCTACATAGAATAACAATGTAGTGAGCTAAGTAACTGCACACAATGTGAATAGAAGCCATCACACAAAACATTCGGAACGACGAAATAAGTAATAAAAAAACGACGTAATAAGCTTTGTTCTAAGATACACAAAGCTGTCTCAAAGATCCTGACGAGGTAAGCTAAGAATAAACTACCTATTCCAAGCAGACTTAGCTGTTTGTTTTTTCTTTCCATAGGTTACGTTACGGAAGTAAATTTGAATGGAGCCAACCAGTCTTGTTGGTTTAAATATAGTTAGCGAAACTTTGCGACAGCTTTTTTTTTTTCAACAACATGACAGTGACTGATAGATATTGAATTGTTAGCGCGTTCTCGCATTAATTTTAGTTCCGTAAAATTGTGTGGATATATGGAGAAATATATGATAGATTCAGGATATAGAAAGCTATCCAAATAAAATAAAATTCGAATGATCTTTCGAGATTCCTATCTTTGTTCTATGTTATATCTATGTTTCTCTTTTGATTATTATATACCCTCTTAAAATATAAACATGATTTATTATTGATATTCAATGTTATGTATAATATTTTAAAATCACATCTGTTTTTTTTTCATATCGTAGGATGGTCTGAATTAAACTCCCCAACAATTAGATGTGTAAATAATACAAAATGTAGTATCCGTTCTTATTATACAAGATAAACAATGTAAATGTGATAGATGTTAAGAATTAAAGTATTCCACCATATGTACTATGCTGTTTAACGAGAAATTATAGAAGGATGATTCTTATATACAGTAAAATCTCACTATAATGAATCCCAATTGAACTGAACTTCTGATTGATTATAGTCCCGTGGATCACTGAATCTATTGTTCACTATATGGTATTTCCAATATTGGGGATTATTTTAAGTTCGTTATAAGGGAAGTAGCGCATATCCCCAGGTACGTTTTAGAGAGAATTTACTGTACATTTACTTGAATGCGTATAATTAACACAAAGCAATAACGCGCCATCTATAACAAATGAAAGACGTGAGTGTTAAGACGTGAATGTTTCTTTTCACGAATAAATCATACTTCTGTGTAATGTATTTTATGGATGGGCAGCAATCGGACTTGTCAATCAGTGGCTCTAAGCATTCTGTCTGTGTGTCCCAAGATCTCCCGAGCCAAGTGCCGCCGCTAACCCCGGGCACCCACCAGAAGATGTCCCAAGCTCTGCGCGTGACCTTCTGCACGTGGGACAGGGAGCGGGAGAGGATGTGCATCCCCAGAGGTGAGGAGAAGCAGTGTGATTCCGGCTGGACAAAGGGCCACAAAGAGCCACCGGAACCTGTCGGTCATTTCCCTTCCACACAGACTGTATTTGGTGACAGACAGATACCCATCCATTGTCACCACATTCTCTCTGAGGTCCGTTTAAAATAAAATCCATCATGGAAACACCTTAGACGATTATTTGATTCTTGACCTCATATCAGCCTCAATAGAAGCAGAATATTTATTTAAAGAGAAAACAATTTATTCACACTTTATAAATATATGAACCCTATTTACTCCATATTTCATATATGTCGAACTAGGGGAGTTTACAAATTAGTTTCATGATAGCAATAAAATTGAAGCCAAATGATTTGATATTTATAGAATAGTTGAGTTGATAAAAATAAATATATCATTAATGATCACAATGCACTATATTTCACTACCTCTATAAGAAATATTCCAAACATACATATATCAGGTGCAAAAAACAATGGTCAGAGTCCAATATATCTCTTTGATTGTATCCTAGCTCTCAAAGGGGATTTTTTGAATAACCGTGGAGAAATACTAAGCTGTTTTGACATTACCAAAAAATGAATTTATGTTAGATCCATTATGGATATATAAGTAACAGCACCTTTTCTTGATTAATGCAATGCGAGAAGAGAATAAGTATGTAAATACATATTAAATATCTATATCAAGAATATGCAAATAGATATCTCAGTAGGGTAGCTGAAGTGAGATTGACCTATCTGAACGGGGAGTAACGAACCTGGCCGTGTGCTCCAGACCCCCGCCTGTGGACAGAACAAGACGTAGGACACTGGTTGGTCTGGGTGGCCCGTGAGTTCTCCCTGGAAGGGATCGCCGCCAACCAGACCCTCCGCATGAGCGGCAAAGACATGTGCGCCCTGGACAAGGAGAGTTTCCTAGCCCGGGCCCCCATCTTCATGGGCGACATCCTATGGGAACATCTCGAGATCATCCAGAAAGGTCAGTTATCCTCTTTGCATATCTACCAGCGGTATGCAACACGATCGTCTTCGAGGTAAGCTGACAAAAGACAGCGGCAGACTCGCTTTTCAGATTCAACAAAATTAAAATAATTTTATATAAATTTTACTACTTTCATTACAAAAGTTATATAAAACTATAATATTTTAGTATATATTTATTAATTTATTTTTTAAACAGAAAAAGTTAATTCAATTATTCTGTTTCTTTCCCTTTTTCAAGCTGCTCTCAATGATTTTGAGCATTTACAATACTTTTATCTTGAAACTTGCATTAGTCCAACATGACTATGCATTTAGGAAATTTTCTCATCTAAACTGTATGCATTTTTTACAAACTTATGTAGAGATGAAATTACATTAACCCTTACTTTCCAAAATGATCTCAGAGTGCTATATTATGAAAATTAACAATTTTATTCCTTTTTCCACATTGAAAAACTAATGTTTTTTTCATAGTAAAAAGAAAAATGAGGCTGGAAATATAATATCAATTAAAATTCTTTGTGTAGATTTCATATCTCTTTTAAAAACAATGGGGTTTTGGTTAGTGATGAAGAAGAAAGAATAAGTAATTTCCCAAGTGGCTGGACACAAACAAAATTCCGAGACACCGAGGTAGCTGTAGCTCCATCATAAATATCCAATGGCGTGGGCGAACCAATGGCGTCCCATCTACTGGAATGCATCACCTTGGGCTGCTAAAATTGTCACAATTGGACGATGGACAATAGATGGGGAGGGGCTTGCCCTGCAGTTTCATCAGGCAGGAAGCGGTCCGGTACACTAACCAGGTCGCCGGGATGTCCTGTGCTTTATCCTTCTAATTGTGGGACAGACGTACAGTACGTGGAGTGCTCATTATCCGTCTTAATGATGAGCTAGGTGTTCTTGGATAACCTAACACAAGATAAAAGTCATCCTTAATGAACAACAATCAAGAAAATATGGATTCCAGAAGAGAATATTTCAATAATAACCATTCTGTTAAAGAGATCCAGACCTCACAACTTTGTAGAACACTCAAGCTGTAATTCCGCCAAAGTTCAACCTATGTTTCTTTCTCTAATGTTAATTTTGTTCCTAACACACTAAAGCGTTTTAAATTTATTATATAAAGTATATTAAGAATTTTATTGTTACTTAATACCATAGTTACACACATAAATTAAAATTCCATTCCAAAAAGACTCAAATCAAGATAATTTTATTACATTTCTTTAGCTAAATGAAAAATCAGGAGGGCTTTCAGAGCATTAGTTTCTTTAGAATTTGCATATTCAATATGTCTTACGCCTATCAAATCTATATATATATATCTACATGAACATAAGTTTTCTTAATGAGCGAAATAGATAGCACTCGTAATAGGTAAAAATACATTCGTTTATAAGATCATTTGAGAATATTTTACATCAGGAATTTGACGACAGTACTTGCGTTAAGTAGGAATGAAACTAACTATTTGCGACTCAAACAATTAGCACCAGCTTCAGTCTCCAAACTGATATCTAATCGCGACTGTGCAATTATTTTTCGTTGGAAAGGAAGTTTGGCAGCGTGAGTAATTTCCTATAGATTAGAGCATCCGCTAGAACCTCTACCCAGCTAGCTGTTGAAAACTACTGAAGTTCTCATGGAATGATTCTTGATACTCATTTGAAGGATATACATCTTCAGCAGACTATATGCTCTTCTATTTGTATTAAAACATAGCTAAAAACGAACCTAGAATATAGTAAATTTTCTATTATAACGTACCTGAAATGACCTTTCTTTTTTCTTTTTGACTATAGTGAACCAAAGTTTTAGTCCCAATGAGGTTCACTATAGCGAGTTTTTACTGTATATTGCAATTTGATTCAAGTTGTATATACATATATTTATTTTGAAATGTCATATCTATGTATGGCATTTTAGTTTTAATTATAAAAAAAAAATTCAGGAAAATTCATTCCTAAACCAAATTTCGAAATTAACACGTCATCTATTTTAATACTCACACATTTATAAATTTCAAATACGTCTTTATTTTACTATTTCGAAATCTCAAGCTCTTAACAAATCTTCATTTTTATTAATTCTATTCACATTCTACTTGAAATTATCTTTTCACTTCATATGCTTATACATCCTTCATACAACATGATTGTCAAATGTAAATCTCGTTCTACTAAAATAAATTTATAATATTCATAACCACTAATTCTAACATCATCTAATTATAGCATTTTAGAATATATTTTAAAAATTTAAGAAATGAACGCCGAAGAAAGTGTATTGGTGCTTCCTTACATCCTTTTTGAGGTGAAGCCCAATTTAAAAGACCTTTTCATATATATATGAACAAAAATTGTTAGGATAAATCTATAAAAACTTTACTAGTTTAAATATTTTTAGTATATTCTTTGTATTATTATATATTTATCACATTTTTATATAATTATTTGATCATAAACTAATAATAAATCATATGATTATTTGGGTAAATTTATTTCTATATCTTTTTTTTTTTTAAATCAAAATTGATCAACTCTAATAATTTCGAAAAAAAGTCGTCGTTTGGTTTTTAATGTGTAACATATTTCCCGCTAGGTGGCTACCAATTATCCCAACTTTTGAATTCACTTTTCCATATAAAATAATATTAACTAAAATCATATATTCAATATATAATCACTAATTTAGCTTAATCGCTATATTATTAATATAAATATAGTTTAAGATTCTCTAAAATATTTTGTAAAATATGTAAATATGTAACAATTGGTGTCTGAAATTCAAAGTTTTAAGTTATTGCTATATTGTTATAAAAGTCTTAATATATAATATATTGAATATTTTCAATTAACTATTTTTTATATTTTATAGCAAAATTATTTTCTATTTATTATGTGCGTATTATTAAATCCAATTCCTGTATTATTATAGATGTATATGATCTTAGAAATTGATGTCAAATTTCAGAATAAAAGTCTTAATATTTACTACCATATTTACACAGGTGATATATATGCAATAGAGTAAAGGTAGATTAAGAAATATTGATGAGTCATCCATCAATAAGTTGACGCTTAGTAAAGAGAAATTGAGTTCCATTTCAGTATTCTTCTCTTCATTTATAATTGACTTTTTCAAAGGTCCATATAAGAACTTAACATTTGTTTAAATTTCGTAAGTAAACAGTTTTAGCTGATAGTTGAGTATGGTACCCTCGAAGAAAGCGCCACCTATAATCTTTTCTGATGAGCGATTGCTCTGCAACAAGTTCGTCTGCTTTTACAAATTTGGTAAGTAGACAAGAATTCGTATTATTTTTTGTAAGATTTCAGAAAACTTGAATACTGTAAGTATTATCCATATATAGATCATTCTTTAGAAGCAATCATTGTCATCTTCAAAATGCATATACTACATCTTTGTTCTTTTGGTTAGTGTTTCGGAAAAGGCTATATATATATAAATATATTTTAATATATAGTTTATAATTCTTAATATATTATCATTCACTATATATTTTTATTTGAGAAAATGATCTAGTTAATTTAGATTTTATATCGATAGAGAAATTATATTGATATATTAATAATAAACGAATTTGATAATAAGGTGACATTTATTATAATAAGATTCTCTATGAAGAATATCTTATATTAATAACGCTATTCGTGAAAAATATATATACAAAATCATTATTGCGATTAAAGTAGATTTATATAATCCATTCAAGAAAATAGATAATGATAAAATATATTATGTCTTTTGATAAAGTAAAAATACTGAAACATGCAATGTAAAGTATACTATTTACTTTACAACGATATTACTACAATATTTTAAAAAGAAATTCTTAACGACAACAAATATCAAATCTAAGATTAATTTGAAATAAACACGAATATTTTCAAGAGATTAAAAAACAATGTTAAATAGAAAATATTAAAAAATATATATGAAGATAATGATTGGAACTAAATTCTATACTATAATATATCAAAAAGAAGAGTGGTTAAAAAGTAAGAGTAAATGAATATCAAAAGATAATGATGAAGATAGAAAAAGAAGAAGAGAATTGTAGAATAGGTGAGAGATACGGGAGGTTGGGTGGGATAGGATGGGCTAGAAAGAGGCTTACGGCGGTGGAGCGTGGCGTCACCTCTGCGGACAATCCTGTGTCACACAGTCCACGCCGGACATCCTCCCGCTAGCTGCTTCCCTCACAGGTAAACACCATGGTGCAACCACCCACACCACAGATAAGACATCACAGATCCACAGTTATTAAGATCACACTTTCTTACAAATCTTTAGAATATCCGAAGAGTTCTTACAAATCAAAAGAACATTCGAAGATAAGTAACTTCACTCAACTCAAATTACCAATCGAGAAATTCTATCCATCTTCAAACTTCATCTACCAATCGAGTCAATTAAGAATTTTCCAAAATACCAACATTCAATCCATTTGACGAATAGTATTATCAAGAGTATTGACGCATAATACTATCAAAAGTTATAAGGATTTTTATTAGAAATAACTAGAATTTTCAACCAATCAATACATTCTGATGCCTTTTATCTATATTATAAAATTTTACTTGAACTATTTGCTTCTATAAAAGCGTTATAGAATACTAAATAAATGCATATATTATCATTTTTCGAATAGATGCTACTAAAAACTTTTCAATGCGCGCTACCTATACTCGGAAGAAAGAAAATATTTGTTTCAAAGATTAGAATTTTTGTTCTCAATTCTTTTTGAATGCTTGTAAAATTATTTATTAAATCTCTTAAAAACATTGTTAGAACGATTATCATTTATTTAGAAACACATGGAATAAGTTCCATTATAAATTGAATTTATGTTTTTTTATAAAATGATATTTTAACTTTATTAATGCTATTAATATAAGAAAACCAACGTCTTTTTAACTTTAAATTTCTAGACATGCCTTTTTCAATTTATTAAATATAATCATTACCGCAATTTTTTTAGATATTCAAGCGCACAATTATATATCAAATAATATACAACTTCTATAACAAAAAATACCTTTTTGTATTTTGAATTCATATATGTAGCACATAGTAAACGTAATATATATATATTTTTTTTATAAATTTCATATATAAACATTATTATTTTAAATTTCTATGATTTGAATGTAAATATAATTAAAATTAAAGTTGAAAGAAAAAAAATAATTTTTTTAAAATTTCCTCTTTAACATATTAAAAAAGCGTATACTTATAATGAGTTACTGTGTATTATAATATCATTTCTATTTTTTCCTTTATAATAATTTTATGTTCTAATGTTATATATATTATAATATGAAGATCTTCAAGTATTAAATAATATATATAATCAAAAGAAATTTATTTAAGCAAAGTGTATAGGTTTTTCATAAATAATATGAAAATCTATATATGTTTTTTTGAAAGTTTTATAGTTTTTTATATACAATTTAATAATAACCACTATATTAATACAAATAAATATCTATATAATATATATAGTTGAAGTAATTAAATTTTAATAAGAGTTCAAAAATATTTTGGAATTTCTATATAATTTACAAAAACAGCAACAAAAAATTAAGTTGCAATACACCTAACAAATTATTGTATTGATTAATATTTTGAGTTATATTTAAAGATTGCAAGGCATTATGTACTTGTATAAATATAACAAATATATCAATATTAATTAATTATTATTCGAATAAACACATCAAAATTAAAATATATATATATATTATTTAAAATACTTATAGAACGATATTAATAAATAAAGATATAGAAAATTATGATTGCGAACATAATCTAGATTTTTTATATAAAATTGTTAAAGTATTTTATAAAACTTTCTACAGAAATGTAGAAGGGCGACTTTACTCGAAAACTATACTTATTTGTTATAATAAAATTAACTAATTGTTGCTTTATTATTATAGGTTTTATAATCAAGATTGATCAAAATTATGATAATTTGTTAATTAGTAATGATAGGTAGCAAAAATGTAGTATTGTGAGATCCAGTCTATTTGGGTGACCTCAATAATCAGGCGGTGTCTCTGGCGTATTTCTGGCAAGTGGGCGAGGGTCCATCTAGGGAGGTAGTGCAGTAGTGTAGTGCAGTAATACAGGTAGTGTAGTAGTGACCAGCCTACCTCTGTGTTGAAGTGATGTAGAGTGAGTGTTTGGACGGAAACTATCAGAGGAAGAGGGTATCCTGTCTCCGACTCCATAATAAAGCCACATCCCGGAGATATGACCACAATACCATCATCCGTTCATCCGCAAACCTCATCGCAAATATAGAGAGTTCTTTGTGTGTGGAATTGCTACTGGATTAAATTACTGGAGTACAATAACTTAACATTCACGTCTCCAGACATGCTGGTCTGTTAACAACACACACAGTACTGTACTAGACTTCTACACAATATATTCTACATTCATCGACACATGATGGTTTCCTAAAACAAATGAAGAATTTGTTTTATTACTAAATATATGTGTTTAGCTTAAATTATTATTTAAAATTGTTTTACAAATAATTATCATTGTGTGTATCAATTTCTTGTAGAATTGGTATCAAAGGGAAATGTTTGTTAAAGAAAATGTTCTCCATTTTATTTCTATCTTCGAACTTTTTTACGATTTCAAATTTTCATGAATGTCGTAAAAGATGTATCCCAAAAAAGGTTAATAGAATGTATAGATATTGTAATTTACGTATATGTAGAATTATGTTAAGAGGTATTGAAAATATAGATGGTACGTTATTTCTTTATATTAAGAGGTCCTGTTCTATCAAATAACCTCACCTGACTGATAGAGCAAATGTAAGAAGCCCGAGCTGCAAGTTAAGATAAGGTGGTGTGGCAGATGTGTCCAGGAGCCTAGAATCCTCCAGCAGTCTCTACGACAACTACTGTATGAAAGAACTGGACGATATCTTCCAGAACGGGAGCTCGGCTGGTTATCACGCAACGGATCAGAAGATCATGAACACCCCCACCTCCATGTCCCCTTACATTGACGGTAGGTATCTGTCATACGTTCAGACATCTTCTGTGTGAATGGTGAGACCAAACATAGCTTCAACTATATTCTAAAATCCTGTTAGATGCAAAAACACCACTCCAACCTTACTATCAATTCATTGTCGAGGCTAAATTTCGCTTTAACAATCGTATAAATATATCGTGCCAAAATTAATTTGAACCATGCTATCAAGCTTCCTGACTAATTCTATAAGAACAGCTTCAACCTTGCTATTAAGTCTTCTGATTGAAAATAATCCAAGGTCTTTTGTTTTCTAATTAGAATTACTTCCACGACGATTTGGATTAAGTCAGCACTTTTACCATTGGAATCCCACTTCTGCTACTCGAGTCACCTGATATTTGTCCAATAAATCATTCTACCAATCTTATATAAAACTCTCTAATCAACACACAAATAATTTATAATTATCATAATATTTTAAATTCTCTTATATTTTGACATTTTAAAAATAACTTTGTGACATAGGTATATAGGGAATAGTATGCTATTGCTATAGGTATCGTACACTTTGACCAATAGTGTAGGTATTTCAAACTTTACAAAGTAGTCCATCTACAGTTCCGGGTTCCTACATCCTGTGGTAAGTCCAAGGTTCTCGCAGGAAAACATTAGAACGACGAGGGTCCACATCCTGTGACTGCCCTAGTCCTGAATCCATCCTTCTGTGGCTGCTACACCACCAGGATCTTAGAGTATCGTGACTCAGCATGTCTCTCGCCCAAATACATCTCTAACATACCACACTCTGGATGGAAACATTGAACACCATTAATTCCTTTAAAATAACGAATTTCTACAATATAAGCAGAATCAATTTACAATAGTTATGGTGATCTGAGAGATTAAATTATCGAAATCTCTGATAAAGTTGACTACTGATAAGTTAAGCCTTCCAAATTCTCTTTTTCATATTCACCTCAATAATTGTATAAATTCCTTCTTTATTTAAAAGAAATCAATGGCATTTAAATGCGCCGTCCTTTACACAGGAACGTCTAAATACCATCCGCGAAACACATTTTTGATATAGCTCTATGCTCATAAAATATAACAAAGTGATTATTCATATCAAAAATTGCAATTCTATGTTTATCAAGTGGTCAAAATATTAAAGGGTTTAAAGGGTTAAAAATAAATCTAATATATTTTAAATCTATATATAAAAACACAAACAGACCAACTTTTTAATCGATAACATACACCTAAAAGTTGACTTTTCTAAACTTTTAGCAATCGTAAAAGCAAATTTGTTAAAAATCATTATAAAAAACAATGGATATACACTAAAGCCAATAGTAAAAAACTCTTCCATTCTGCTGGTGGTACAATCAAGTAGCTCAGCGTCAAGACGTCTAGCTCGCCATGATGGCAACACCTGCTTGCGTTCCGCCTGGGGGCTTTCAGACTGGTTTACTTCTGTATTCCTCACCTGGGGACCGTTATGTCTTATCGTGTCTGTACCTCCTTTCTTATTATATATCGTGTGTGGATATACAACAACAAGCTTTCATTAAGGATACTCGTCCCACACAGGATTATCTTGATAAGTAAACAGAAATAAAATAACAGTTATCTTCTTCTTCTACAGAAAGTTGAAATTAGGATCGATCTTTCTTCAAATTGGATCCATCATTTGTGTTACGCCTATTGTCTAAGTTGTTTTCCAGAATTTGTAGAAAGTTAATTGGTTTATTTTTACTACTTCTGCTATTAGAATATTGTGTTTTATAAACATAATAATATAATTAGCTAGAGTTTTATAGATATTTATAACTCTCTCTATATAATATATATGTCCCTGATAATATATACTATTCCCCCTTTAAAATAAACATAACAGAAAGAAAAAACTTTTGAAATTTCTATGTAGTTTAAAGAGAAATGTGAAAATGACCAGAATTTGACAACAGTTATAATATATGTAAAGGCAATAATATAGTTATGCCAAAATATCCATTTACTTAAACGTAAATTCTTTGAACACGGTATATTCGATATATGGATGGGAGATCCTTATTTAAAATATATTTTAATATTGATGATTGAGAAAAAAAAGTAAATTAATATCATAGTTCATATATATAGTAACATAAATTCATTAATATCTTTTTTTACTCTGAAATAATTCGTTTTTATATAAACTAAATGAATACAGGCTGATAATCGTTACTTAAAATCAAAATTAGAATGAACGTGTGATTACTAGCAAAATAATATTTTCGTATAAGACTTGCTCGTCATAAAATGTATTTTATATCTATATAGGTTCAATAGGGTGTTATAACTATAGTACTGCCGAAGATAGTTTAAGGGTCAAAAAGAGATCTTAAAAAAGAGATTTCAGGTCTACTGTTATCTCCTTCAAAGGGTTGAATAAGAAAAGACATCATGTCCTACAGGATATTCATGTAGTTTTAAGGAAGAGTAGACACTCTATCGTCCCAATTAAGTACATAAAGTCCTTCAAAAGAATAAATAACGGAAGTGAGGGAATGGATAGAGCTCATCACTTTGTAACTCTTCCACAGAGTCCGACCACAGGGTCTCATAATAGTTTCCGGTGCTTGGACTGCGCATGCGTCCAACTTCCGGCGCTACAATTATTGTAAGCCCCCCCCCCCCCTCACTTCCTCTCGGGGGCGGTAGAGGGGGGACAGGAAGGACATTGCACACGTCACCATTGTTTTATTTTACACCCCTTTGCTACCCCCCTGTCTGTACCGAGATTACAGAAATGGTCTTTATTGATTTTTGATGTGGAGGCATGTGTTGTTGGTAGATGGAACACCAGCCTTCCGCTGGATCTACTTCCGGCCGCCCGACACTCCCGGTAGGGATTGAGGCTCTTTAATTTGCATAACCTACAGTGCTTCGCTTACTCGTAGATTGGCTTGTAGTTATTATGTAGATACACACTTTGGGATGGCGAGTTGTAACAGGTTGAAATTAAGAAACTTATGTTTCATTATGTATATATATAGTTGTAGTTCTGTAGTATAGTACACAATGGAATTAGCGAATTCCTCTAGTCGTAGATAGATTTGTAGTTCCCTTGTAGAACACACTGGAGTATAACGAATGTTGGATCAGATTGAAGATAACCTACATGAACATTGTTCTTTCTTTACTGGCAGATAGAAGTATACGTAGTTCTCCTGTAGCTAGGTACAATGTTGTCTCTAGAAAGTTGTTTCAGGCTGAAAAAAACAGATCAAATAAATAGTTTTCATATAGAACTGGGGTATACCAGGCTATATCCCATCTTCAATATGGCGCTTCAGATTCTGATCGTCTGGTTAAGTAGAAGAAAAGTTATTGAAATCAACTAAAGACGAAAGTTCCCAATTTATAGGTTAAAATCAACATGAAAAATTGTTTTCAACCATATTTTTATATTACTCTGGATATCTAATACGATTCTATTTGTTTTAATAGGTAACTATTGGAATTTGAGATTCTCTGTTGTCTTGGCATTTTTTAAGATAGATCTCTTTACTTCAGTAGCATCAATGTAGCGGTGCAAGACAATTCTTAAGTTAGAATTCCGGGAGTTTCAACCATTCGAAGAAATCTATTTCCTGTTTGCTAGCAAGAATTATCTGTTGGAAAATACCTCTCTCCTTTAGATCCTTTGTCTTTGATCCATTCATTCCATTCTGCAAGATTGATTTCACCAGATTTTTTCAAAATATTATTTCACTTCCATCCACACATGAAATTTTTTTTCAATTTTTTCACTTTTTAAATACTTATTCGTATTGTTAAACAAATTTTGGGAAAATAAATGTTGCAATAACCAAGTTCCGTTTTGGCATCAATACCGACTCTGTCACCTTTATTAAAGAGAAATTTCTGGTATCTACTTAATAAATAATTTTTAAATAAATATGCAAATGATCAAAATTGGAATATATAGACTACAGATTGCATATAAGCTGATTACCTATTTACATACCTATACTTTCTACCATTGTTTTCACCATTTTTCCTTCTTTAATTCTTGGACTCCCCACTATATAAGATGAAATATCTTAAAATGAAACTTTTGTTGAGTAAAGTTTGTCGAATATGAGAATTAAATAAAAGAATAGAGATTGGTTGACACAACATTTATTCTACTCTACAAAATCGTTTCTAGTCATCAAATACTTTTTTTTATATATAAAACTGTCTTAATATTAAATTACATATAAGTCCTTTGATTTAAACATATTTAATATTAAAATTATACATATTTATATTTAGTACACCTATCCCCCGATTTACACGGTACTTGTTTTACACGTTTTCGCTTTTACACGGTTTTCCAAATAAGTTTTTTTTTTTGTTTTTATCGCACTATACTAAATGCTACTGTGATTGAACACATGCGCTGTGTACACATCTCACGAGGAATCCCGAGCTTATGTGCTGACTACATATTTTAACCTGTCAACGCATTTTTTTTATTTCTGTGTACACCTATCCCCCGATTTACACGTTTTTCTCAGGAACGTATCTACCGTGTAAATCGGGGGATAGGTATATTTTCTTTAAATCTAATGATATAGTGTATGTTTATATGAAAATAAAGGTATATATATGATCATATAAAGTTCTCTAACAATGATATATATCCTATATGTGTTTAAGTTAATAATTTATTAACGTTAGAAACACAAAAAGCTTCATACCTTATCTATTTAAAAATGGACATTTTCAGGCTATACCATTTTTCTCTCCATCAAAATATATATTATAGAAACGCCTATAAGTAATATAAACCTCATATATTTTACTTTCTAAACTTTTACCTCGTTATTTAAATACAACCTAGTAACAATTGCAAATAGTAAACAAAATATTAATTTAGCTTTTTTGTATTTCAAGCTAAATAAAGTCACATCGCACATTTCAAAATAGTCCTCTATAAAATATATCACACAATAGTTATTATAAAAATTATTTGTTAAAACATATACTTCTTTATGCAATTAATTTTGTTTGTTATAAAAATCGATGATCATTGAAAACTTATAAGAAATATCTGAAATAAGTTATTTTTAGGCAGAAACAAAATAATACAAACTCTAAAAAAATTCACTTCTATTACTAAAAAGAAAAAATACATCAAAAAAGTGTTATCTTTATATTTGTTATGCAAATACGTTTTCAGGTATATTCAACAAAAGATGCTCTAAGTAAAGAATAAAAGAGTTTAAAGAGAGAAGCGGTAATAATTGGTGAAGAAAGGAGAAGAAAGAAGAATAAACATGACTTCTTGAGGTTGTGAAGTAATCAGTCAATTGGAAGCTAAGTGAGGCAGCATTCATTGGTCGAGCGAAGGAGGCGCCCCCTGTGTGGCACCAGAGCTGGCCATGGCGTGTCGCCGGTTAAACTGACTGATGCAGGTCGAAACCTTCTGTGTGATCCCTTCAGGTAACAACCGTTATTTTCTTTCATCAACTTCTACTCTTATTTCATCTATACTTATATATTCCATTGATTAACTTCCCTATACATTGTCTTTCCACTTTTTATTACTATTGCATACTTTTTTTTTTACATTTTATCTTTTTTTTTATTCATATCTGTATTGTAGCGTTTTTTTTCTTGTTCAAAGAGATTCGTTTATTATTTTATTTATTATATTCTTTAATTATTATAGCATTTCTATAATCCATATATATATTATTATATATCTTGTATTTTTTTTAAATATTTCTCTTTATCCATCGTATTTTTGAGAATGTTCGAAAACTTCCTTTTATTCTTTCTTTTAGTTTTTTTAAAAATCTATATTCTATATATTTTTATTCTTTATGAATTGATAAAATGAATATTATAATGGTATTTTAATATCTTTATTTTCATTTCTATCGATGTTAAATTCTAGAAGAAAAAGTCTATTTTATTCTTATATCTTCCATATTTCCTCTATGTATCGTTGGTTTTAAATAGTTTCATTGTCATGAAAATTAACCCCAAATATATTCTAATTCTTTCAATTATTATTATTTTTTGTATGCTGGAAAACTTGCTTTATCCTTATTTGCACATATTTATTCCAGTATATCTTTATATTTTTAACTATTTTAAATTTTCAATGAATATTCTATAAAATCTATGATCGTATTTTATGTTAATATCTTCGTATTAATCCATATAGATTTTAAAATTTAGGAAAAGTTATATCTTTTTCCCTCGCCTTTTTTTTTTAGTACGTAGTTTCTTCCATCAAATTTTTCAATATTTGTAATTTTATTATCAATATATATTTTGTAATACCAATTACAATAGTATTTTCTTAATTCCATCTCTTTCTAATCAATGTTTATTATATTGTCTTCATATGATTGGATTACGGATAGCTAGCAATAGAAAAATCTTCATAATCCACATTTTGAAACCCTTCCTTTATGATTCAAATTTTATACTCTAACATTCTTTCATCTCTATAATAATAATTAGCCTATATAAATTTTAAGCAGTTTAAAAGTTTCACCATTTCCTTCTCTTAAGATGATTTTTGGATTTTATTTCACATTGAGTTTCTTTATTCTTTCTATATGTATAGTTAATATACCAGCTCAATCTCTTTCTTGAAACCCTCGTTTTTATATTTGGTAAACTTGCACGGTATTACTTACTGTATAAGAGAAATTTTCAAAAACACCTTTATATGCAAAGAAAAACACTTTCATATAATTCTTTCGAAACTTATTATTTCATATCGATTTATATAATATTACGTAGGCACCTAAACATCTTATATTTTAGGGATAGTAATCAACAATTATAATATTCCTTTTATGTTATATCTCTTAATATATTTCGTTTAGTTTACAATTTGAAATTATGGGTTAGGAAGCAAGTATATTGTTCGGTAAAAAAATATATAGTTTAATTTTCAGTTTAGAGATCATATCACGCTAAGTGTGAGTAAGGTATGAAGCTTTTAAACTTTCAGAACTCATGTTAAATTCGAAATCACTAATAATATTATTGCAGCAGATTATAAATACAAAAGCTAAATCTATAACAAGAATATTCAAATCACCTTTTTATTATATTTTATATATTTTAAAGAAGCATAGAGCGCCTCTCCCGTCAAATTAAACGTCAAATCTAGACGTCATCTATAGAGAGGCACCCTATGCTTCTTTGGATCAATTTCTTCCCGGCAAAATTTCTATCTCTATATATTTCATTCTGAAAAGATACTTTATATATTTCAATGCTGACTTCAGAATAAATTAGTATTAACTATTACTAACATATTACAGAGTTTACATGTTGTCGACCATGTATGCATTTTAAAATGGAGATTATAAAAACGTTTTATTATTTGAAAGGTCATTTTAAATAGGTTTCTTCCTGAGATTATGTTTATCTGTAGATAAATTGTTATCATTTTATAAACATAGTTTCACATTATTATATGGTGCAGTAAAACCTCTATAAAACAAACCTGATATATAACGAAACGTTCTCTTATAACAAACCTATAATAATCCCCAATTTCGTACAATTAAAACATGGCTATATTGAACCAATGGTTAAATTCCATTGAAGTCCACTATAGCAAGGTTTTATTATTATTATGCTTAATGTAAATTAAATTAATAAACGGCGATGATATACACAAAATTATACTGTGATTACAAGTTTGCAAGCATAAGGCAATGATTAAAGATATGCAAATAATAATCAAAAGTATAAACTATAATTTATTGTTTATATCAATATATATATTTGATAGGCTAATTATTATTAGAATATTAGTTAATTCAAAGAGACTTGGGATAGGCCTTTAAATAATGGTATTATATAAAGTTCTTCCAGATTTTTTCTAAATATTTGGTAATTTACCATATATAAGGATATATATGCAATAAAACTTCGCTAAAACAAACCACGGATATAGCGACACCTCCCCCCCTCCTTTCACTTATAATAAATCTGATCTTATCTCAATTTTATTTCATGGCTATAATGACTGTGTATATTATCGCTTTATCCTATTATAAAATACCAAAAGAAATCCCAACCAAGTCGTATTTTAAGAATATTTATTGGGCCAACGTATCCTATAAGTAATGATTAATATAGAACTTAAGAACTTATAGAAGCAGCACAAGTAAGGGACTGCCCTGTAGTACGGTGTCGTGAGCCCTGAGCCTCTACGGTAATCGTGAACAAGGAACTCTGAAATGTGGCTTACTAACGGGGTAATGGCAACCCTTCTTTCCATGGAGGGACAAGACCCCACCAATTATATCAATAATATTATAAATGACTTCGAACTTCAATTTAGAAATGAACTTGTTTTACTTATAGTTTTAAAATCTTTTTAACGCACACCAATCTCGCTGCAAAAATTAACAATACTTACAGAAGCTTTCAAATATTAAACATTTTGATTGTAAAATAATTGTTTTATACAGTCAAAATACCTCTTAAGTTAGTATAAATATAGATAAAATGATATCTATAGATGTTCAATAAGAGAAGACATTCTTAAATATATAATTGCTTTTGTTTCAGACTCTCTTGAAAAAATTTTAAGAAATCAAAAAAAGTAAATGTAATACATAACATTATTTTTATCTCGTGTTTTTGGCAACTTATGTATAACCTAGTTGTTGCATGAGTCTATTGAAATGAATAGGAAATATATTCCAGACGTGTGTATATTTCTTGTTCAGACGATAGGGCGTTACAAAAAAAAGTTTGCAGCTGCCCTCTAATGTAGCGGCACTACGACGCATCTGCTGTCTTTTTGGCTGGCGTGTCCTTATTGTCTCTCATAGACAGCAATATCTATTTCTTCTTTCAAATTCTAACAGTCAACCTACATTCTTCAATTCTCAAAAAGTTGTTCCAATTTCACACACACGCACACAATGACTTACACTTCTAATCACCATTATGGGTATGAACGACCTCCATTCGTAAACTATAACAAAACCATATATTAAAAATTATTACCATTTAAGTTTTTGCATCTATCAATATTTTATATTTTTTCAAATAAATTACGCATATTTATATAACTAAAATTCAAATTTTCATTGATATTTTAAACAATTCATTATGTCATTCCAAAAGACACCTGTAGATCAAAATTGATATACCTTTCTGAAAACTACAACAAAAAGCATATCCTATATTCTTTCTAAGGATTTTAAATTTGAACCTTTAAATATTTTCTTCCTTTGTGATATGAATGTACTCTCTTACGCACAAGATAACCCTATAATCCAAATCCACCAATATTCTAAACAACAAATTGAGAATCCTATATGAATTTCAACGTGTTGCCCTCAATACATTATTCTTACAAAAAGCTCTTACTATAAGTAGGAAAGAATATTAATGAAAAGAAAGGCTAAGACTTTTCTGTCGATCTTATTTGAATAAAGACATCTTAGCTCCATTGATTTTCAAGCATTCGTTTTTTTTTTTACGCTAAAGGGAAACATTCCGGTCTTTCTTCCTTTCTGTTCAGTCCATCCATGACTTATTGTGTTTGGGAGAAACCATTTCTTTCTGGCGTCTTTATTTGTTTACGTAAGTCTTTTTAGTGGGAGAATGGTTTCTTTGGAAAGACTTTCGAATACGAGATAAATTCCATAATTTCAAAGTTCTTTTGTAACAAAAATCATCCAGTTATGTATTTTCGAATAGAATAAAAAAAACATTAAGAATTGCGCTAAATTTGATTTAAGAAAGTTTAATAAAGAACTGAAAAAAAGAGAGTACTTTAGATAATGGCAATATTTAAGAGACAGTTGAAAGACAACTGTTCATGTATTTTGTAATAGGTAAAGCTTACTTTTGTATTTTTTTCAAGTTTTGAACTCTTAAATTTTGGAAAAATATACCTTTTCTATTGAAATATTCATAAATATTTATTTCACATTTATGCGTGTATATATATTCTCATAAGAGTTTTTATATATGAATATTTTGAATAAAGTTTCTCAAATATAAAGATATTACAAAACAGTTCATCTATAACTATCAATAATCAAGGAACTATATATGTAAATTGAACTATATCATAGTTGTATATTTTCTTTTATAAGTAAAAAAACTACTTATTTAAATATTAAAAAAAAAGAGTCCAATATAACAGTTTAGAGTAATAATGAGATTAGATTGACAAAGCTGCATAAAGGTGTACCATAATTCTTTCTCTCCTTAGTTTTCGGTTTGGTGATCCGTATGTTAAGACGAATTGAGAGTTCTTCACTAACTTAACTCTTCAATAATCCGCTGTCTTTGGTATAACGGTTTCAGTATGAGCTGAATTCAGTATGGTTTCGATGGTTTGTATCCAGCTGGTTCTAGACCTTCTTGGTTTATTGAATTCGTTCATTCGTGAAGTTTTCTGCCAGAACTATGCACATGGCTTGACATATATACATATGCTGTAATAAATACAGTTAAAACCTCGCTATAGAAAACCCCAATGGACATCGAAATTTTGAATCGCTGTGATCATGATTCTCTCTTTTATAAAAATGAAAATGTGGGATTCTTTTATGATCATTATAAGGGAAGGATGGCTATATCTTCAGATCATTTTAAAGAGTTTTACTGAAGTTTTTATTTTGATAGCTAGATGAATAAGTTATAGAGAGACAGGTTGTATATAGAGAGGTAAGAAGACACCAAAGAACGGTATGAAGGAGATGTGAGAAGTCCCCCCAGACTGACTTCTCCGTTACAAGCAGCAGCAGCACCTGTCGTCCGACAGTCGCGCGCCAGATGTCTTCTACCCTCATTACTCCTCGTCATTAGGCCAGCTTTTTAAATGACCAGGTTGGGACGGAGTCACCCTTGGGGCGGCAGACCGCAGGTGCGCAAACACGGCACAGGTACCGCCTCCCGGCCAATGGGACAGCCGCTTGCACAAGACCCGTTTTTTAACACGCACAAAGAGCCTGACCGCTCCTTTCAATGGTCCGCCCTCAGCCTTTCGTTTTGCGGTCAGAGAACACGTAAAGGCACACGCTCACTTTCCCCTACCTCGATGCTGACAACTTCTTACCGAGACTTGTGTTCGTCTTTACGTTTCAATCTTGAATATTGAGATAAGAACCAATTTCTAAAATCAAACGGCAAAAGTTATTATCCTATTTTCATATATGATCGATGGCAGCAAATACTAACTATACGCACAAAGTGATCAGTAATTTCTTTCTCGCGCTAAGAAAATAATTAGAATTTTTACAAAAACACGATCTATATTTTTCTATCTCTAAATAGGTTAGGGCTCTTATTTTTATAGATCGACTCTCAAACTCTAACCTCACTAAAACGAATAGACGATATAGCGAACCTTCTCTTTTAATGAACATATTAAATCCTCCCTAATTATATTCTAATATGTCATTTAACAATGGCTATAGCGAACTATGGTTATAATGGACTAATAATCCAGTCCTATTGGGGTTCGTTATAGTTTTACTGTAATCAGAAAAAAACTTAATATGACAACAAAAAACGACTTCGAGACCTATCTTGAATGAAACCATGAAATCATGCGGGCAGATTTATGACATTTACAACCTGCGGAACATATAAATTGTGAGGGTGTGGTGTGGGTTTTGATGCCCCCTGACTTCCTGTACGTGTGACTCGGCATGTAGCGCCGTTAATGCCCCTCAGGGGCCACCCCTAGCGTGGCCCGTTAGGCCTAACGTTGGCGGGTTCTAATGATGGTTAGGTCAGGTAAATGATCGGTTTTCATAAATACACTCCCCCCGGTAATTATCTCTCTATCCCCCCTTAACTTACCCTCAAGTTCCACCCACCAATGTCTTAAATACTATAGTGAAATCTCGCTTTTTTCAATGCCTTCCTCTACTTAGGGTAGGCCACATGGTCTCTCCATATCTCCTTCCTTCACTGCCTTCCTCTACTGAGGGTGGGCCACAGGGTCTCCATATCTCCTTCCTTCAATGCCTTCCTCTACTAAGGGTAGGCCACATGGTCTCTCCATATCTCCCTCCTTCCGTACCTTCCTCTACTAAGGGCGGGTCACATGGTCTCTCCATACTTCCCCCGCCATCCTCTTCATCTCCTCGTAGGTGTGTCGTCCAGTCCATTGTTTTAGATCGTCTGTATATCCCAGTCGTCGTCTTCCCCTTGATCTCTTCCACCGGAGCTTTCCTTTCAACACTGTAGGCAAAGTCTCTCCTGCTGATCCGCGCATCACATAAAAACCTCACTATAGCAAAACTATAATGGGACTTTACCTACTATAACACCATGGGGAGGTTCACTTTATTATAAAATTCAAATGAGGACAATTTTAGGTTCACTTTTATATCAAACGAAGTTTTACTATATATTGCAACTGTGAGTTTTTTATTAGTGAAAAACAGAATAATGTAGATTTAACGGTACTAATACCATTTTATATGACTATAGTAATCCACTATATAACTAAAACGGTTAGTTTTTCTAAAGACCCAACACTTGTGTGGCTTGAGGTATGATGCCTTGGGACTTAAATAAAAGCAAACGGTTTATCTCTAAGAAGTTGTCGGTTATATAATCTGTATCCTGAAGATTATTTAATTATTGTTATATAGGTATAGGGATTATTTTTACATTTACAGCAAAACCTCATTATAGCAAACCCCAATGGTTTAAACTTCATGTTCATTATAGCCACATGTATTCACGCTATATTTAAAATAAAAATGGGCATTACAGTAAAATATCGTTAAAACGAACTGGTGATATAGCGAAACCCCTTCCCTTATAGCGAATCTAAAATACTTCTAGATTCCATTCCATTGTACCATTGAAAAATAGTTATAGTGAAGTAATGGCTATAGTGAACCAAAAGTTAGTACCATTGGGGTTCGCTCTAGTTTACTGTATTTCAGGTTCGTTATAAGGGAAAATAGGCCATATCCACGGTTCGATTTAGCGTGGTTTTACTGTATTTGATTATAAATTACAATATTTAATCGTATATTCGTATAATCTATAGCCTGTGTAAGTTACACCACTATATAAAATATATAGTTTATATTTCCAATAAATAAGAATATATTACAAAGTGGCATGCATATATAATCAATTTACAAAAAGGTAGAAAACCAGGAAAATAGAATTGTCTACATCCAACTACAATAATGAGGAAACTCAATTATGAAATGAAAGTTCAGCCTTGTGTTCAGCCTTACACTGAAATTCTAGGGATTTGATTGAAGTACATGTGCAGCCTTTCGTATAAATACGTAATATTTTAATTCTGTAACTTTATATAGTACAAACGATTGTGTGATATATTTGCTACTTCGAATATTACTTTATTATGTATATTTGTATATATACTGGGGTATCGTCTGCGATGTGTTCGCTGTAAGGAGACGTATGAAAGGTTACCCAGTGGCTTGTAGGCCACGGCCATATATGTTGATTTCATGTGCAACACCCACTCTACAAGTGGACTTAGCCCAATCAACAATGGCCTCCATTGTTTTCTAATTGTAGGTGTCCCCTACCAGGTGACACTTGTCATCAGTAGATATTTATGACCCTCACCTTTAAAATATCTACGTGACTTTATTGTAGAACACTTATCTCTCAACTGGACACTGTCTTAAAGTAGACATGCCTTGTATACGGTTAAAATGACTTAGTTGCATAGTTACCGTGTACATGCATCTGACTATCCAGCCATATGCTTCTTGTCATCTAATTTACATATTAAGTAAAGTTTTACTATATTTGATTAATACAAGACATGCGTAATGAAAAATGGAAAATTATTTAACGTTTTGTAAATTCTGCTTGTCTCTATGGTAGATTTCTATCTCCTCTTGATGTAACTCAATCGGATATTTTCTTTAAATGTTTGAATTTTACATCATTCAAATAGATATTTCGTCAGGGATTTTGAAAATAAGAGTTACACATTTTCACTTGACCTTCATATTTGAAATAATGATTGCTAATATATGCTGAGCTGAAACAAATAAAAATGCTCAATTTATCCCTAATAGAACATCTAGGTGTTTGGTCTCATCACACGGATCCCCTAACTATACAGTAAAACCTCGCTTAACGAACCTCAATGGGACTAAACTTTTGGCTCACCATAGTGGGGCTTATTTTAGGCTCGTTTTAAGGGGGGAAGTTCGCTATATCCCCGGTTCGTTTTTGCGAGGTTTTACTTTTTGTTTATCATTTCCCTCCCAACATGTCCAAACTGGTATGTTCAACGAGCTTACAAGATCTTGTGTTTCAGGAGGGTTCTCGCAGCACAGCGAGCAGATGCACGGAACTGCCGGCATGGGCCTACAGTTCGAAGAGGGCCCGGGTCCCAACGACTACCTGGACGTGGCCTCAGGGACCGCGCCCCCTTCCCACTATCTGGACTCCCCGCCGGAGTTCTACGGAAGCCTGCTGGGCGATCACAAGCCCCCCTACCCCTCCTACGTGCCAGCCTCGCGCCAGCCGCCCGTGCCGCAGAGCCACTATAAGGGTGGGTTTCAATCGACGTCCGTCCTGCTTGACCTTCCTTCCCATTGTCCCGCCCGCCCGTTGCCCAACTGTCGCTAGCCTGAGGCAACAGCCCCGAGGGACATCGCTCCCTGCATGTCGTACCACCGGGCTTTGAGAGATAGGCATTTGCTAGCCGAACTCCTTTCATGGTTTCAATACAGAATTAATTGTTTAACATCCGTAATTTTTCTAAATTACTTTTCGTTACATTCTGAAAATACCTAAATTTTAAAAAATATTTCGAGAAATATCAGTTATAACTATATTTTTAATACAGTCTTGTGGCCTTAAAAAGCAAATCATTCACCTTACGAGAAGAAACCGAAAACAAATTTTCTTTGAATATTAGATATTTTTCATTTTATATAGAAGTTTTAGGAAAGGGGTTTGTTAGTAAAAAGGCGATGGTTTTTAGGTTTGTGATCGTCCATTTCATTTGTATTTACTCTGACAATTCCTGTACAGAGGCTTGACAGAAGGTTGTGTTTCCAGGATCCAGATACCCTCAGGATCTGTCCTCACTGCAAGAAACCTACAGTCCCTACGATACTTCATTCCACACAGTGCCTATTGCTGACCAATGGGGAGATGTAACACTTACCGCGGCTCATCACAATGGGGCAGGTGGACATGTATATGGTGGAGGACATCTAACTGCCCTGCCGCCTCCTGCCCATCATGAGGGGAAGCCTCTTGGACCCTCCATGATCACCGGCTACTCAGGAAGTGGACCCATCCAACTCTGGCAGTTCCTGTTGGAGCTATTGTCTGACAAGTCGTGTCAGGGTATCATCAGTTGGACGGGCGACGGCTGGGAGTTCAAGTTGACCGACCCGGACGAAGTAGCCAAGAAATGGGGTGTACGGAAAAACAAACCCAAGATGAATTACGAGAAATTAAGCAGGGGTTTACGTTATTACTATGACAAAAACATCATCCACAAGACCGCAGGGAAACGGTACGTCTATCGTTTCGTATGTGATCTTCAGGGAATCCTCGGCTATACCCCTGAACAGATTCATGCCATGGTGGATTTCAAGTCACCAGACAAGAAAGAAGAGGATTGAATAATCTAATATGTACATTTTGAACATGATATATTGTAAATACCATCAAAGATATATATATATATATAGATTTTTTATATAGTTATATGCTTTTATGGCGAATACATTTTATAACGTGTTAACGCTGTCAGGTTATATGTTTTACAGTATCTCTCTCTCATCATCATTAAAAAAAGAAGAAGAGAAATCTATTCCTAGTGTTAAACATATCACAAATGTATTCACAAACTGACCAAAGTGCCTTGTCTTCAATCTGCCTTTTTTTGTCTTGTTGAAATCTTGCTGTTACATTTGAATGCCTTTTTATTGACCAATATACAGTCTTCATATAGCCAAGTGCCTGCATTATTGTAACTTTTGGGAGAAATTTTTAAAAAGCCTTTCTCTTTTCTTTTGGGATGCATTTTTTTACGATATATATGTTTTGTTTATTTCTCCAACGCACATTTTCACAACCTTTTTTAAAAAAAATTTTCACATAACCTCATTTTTTTTAAACACCGCCTAGTCAATTATCATTTTATGATTAAAAAAAAAAAAGAATATTTTTTAAAAGTCTTACTAAATCTGTTATACCTGTATTTTATTCTCTTTCTAACTATATATAAATCTTTTAAAATTTATATTTTTTATTAAATTCTATGCTTTATTTTTATTACATTCTTGCAATTTCTATATGTATTGATGTTTTTTTTTATTTCTTTATTCTTATTTTTGCACTTTAACAAACGATTTTAGAACTATCCCAATTCTTCTCTCAAATTTTGGAGTAAATATACAAATACAAATAATATATATACATTAAAACATATATATATATTATATGAAAGTATTTTATAAAGATAATGTACATTGTATCTATCTTTACATTAAATGGCTTGTCAAATAATTTTTAAAAGTATCCATACATTTTCATTCTATCTTTTATATTATTTTTTAGTCAATTCATTTTTGTATTTGTAATTTATAACGAACCATTATGTATTTATTTTTTTGCTCCTTTTTTTTACTCTCCATTTTCCTTACAGACATTTTTTTCCAGAATCTTATCCGTTTTTTTTATATACAAAAACAAATAAACCAAAGTCAAAAATCTTATTTAAAAAAAAGAATCTGACATTTATAAATAAAACACGTAGTCAAAATATATTTTTGAAAAATAAAAATTGTATGTATTTTTCTGTTCGAAAGATTAATATATATATATATATATTGATGAAAGTGATTTTTATTCACTTTTTTATTCCTCAAAATCGCAATAAGTCATTGTAAATATGTTGGTATGTAACCAAGCTGTTCAGTCTTAAATAATGTACTTAAATAGTACATATATAGAAACAATAAAGTATAGAGTTTTATACTTGTATAGTCTCATATTGCTTCTCTATTACTACACCATAAACATTGTCCTCTAAAGTACTAAAGGAATGTGTTTGGAATATCTTACTAAGATCATATCTATAAAATGAAAGGATTTTAAAAGCACGAATGTTTCTTTTATACATAATACAAACTTCTATTGCCCTTACTGCGATGAAAAAATATATTAGGAGGGCTGGGAGGGTTCACCACTGATAAGCCAAGCCCTCCCAATATATTTTTTTCATCGCAGTAAGGGCAATAGAAGTTTGTATTATGTATAAAAGTAACATTCGTGCTTTTAAAATCCTTTCATTTTATATGTATAGATGGCGCGTTATTGCTTTGGGTTAAGATCCTATCTATTGATTCAAATCTCCTTGAAAATAAATTAAACAATACCACAGGTTACTGGAGACGAATTTCTTCTCATTTTATTAACGTTGTTTCAAGCTCTTTCAGGCATCTCTGCCCTTCTACAGAACAACATAAATAAACGAATAAAATTCTACCTGATGTTAAATTATTGTTAGCATCAATAGCAACAATAATTTAGCATCAGACGGCGTTTTATTCGTTTATTTATATCCTGTAGAAGGACCGAGATTGCCGAAAGATTGAGACTGTACGATCATTAATCACCACAGACACGGTTAGCCACTAAACTTGTTTTTATTTCAAAAAGGTCTCTCGACTTATTTAGGCATACAATTTTTAGTTAAATGGTATTCTAACAAAAAAGAAATATAACATATTGTTTACAATAAAATATAAAATAATTTAATAAATAATAATTAAATATTTACATTTACAAAATGTAACTTTTATAATACACAAAGTTTAACACAGCACCATCTAGGTTTGGCAATTGGAATTATTTAACCCTACAAGACTACGTTAATAAAATGAAAATAAACTAATCTCCAGTAACCTGTGGTATTGTTTAATTAAGATCCTATCTGGATGAGATATTATCACTGGTGGATTCCAAAGGTGCTAATATCATTTGTCTACAAGAAACCAAACTTAATCCCAACCACCTTTTTAAGGCAAAGGGCTTCAATATACTGAGAAAAGACAGACCTTCAGTAGATGGAGGAGGAGGGCTCCTGACCCTCATCAAAGACCTTTTTTTTTAAAAGAAATTGTCACTCCTTCAACGACCCACACTGAACTACAGGCCTTCAAAATACACCTATCTACTCAGAGACCCCTAACAATTGTGAACACCTATCACCCACCCCAAAAACGAAACCCTAAACTAGACTTAGTTGCACACCTACTTGGCCCCAATATACTCATCCTTGGTGACTTTTTTTTTTTGAGATAAGAAAGAAGAAAATCCTATCTACTAACTGGTGCCTCCATATAGCTAAGTGTAGATAATTCCATTTAGTGGCTCTGTCAGGAAGAGGCCGGGTAGAGATCGGATATTGGATTTGAATCCCATTCCACAATAAAGGATGACTCTCATTTGCCTTTCTAATCGGAAAATGGCTTCTAAAGGCGGATGATACAACTATTAAATCAACGACATATCTGACAAAGGAAGACTATTGCACTAATTTACTCACGAAGATCCTCAATGAATCAAAATAGTACTAAAATACGATCATCCTGTGAGAGTTTCATTAAAGAGGCACGTCAGTCTTAGGATTGGTTCATGGGAATATCAGGTGTTTAGGCTTTTAGCTCTTTTCTTTTACACATACATTCATGGACAAAAATTAAGGAAGTTTTATCTTATAGCATATACAAGTATATAGAGACTTGTACTTGTATATAGGGATTCAGACAATAACTCTGAAAGTTATTTTATACACAGTGACCTTTATTAAAGACATACGATATACCCAAGTGTGAACAAAATTGCCTGTCTCCTTCAAAAAAAGAAACGACGGTTGACATCGAATACTTTGTGGTAAAGATAAAGGCTGCCTGGCCGGCATTCATATTTCTTGAAATTAAAGATTTACTGGCCGAAGTATCTCTAATTTCAAGATCAAATAATTTCCAATTTCTTAAGATTTGTCCATGAATGTAGGTCTACCATTTACACGGCGGGCTTGTAGGCATTGTAATTGGAGCTAATCTAAATCTTTGAAGACTATATAAGTAGGTGTATATGTCATACTATTTAGAAATATATAAATAAAATGGATTGTATGGAAGTATGAAGAAATAGAAGATAAAATAACCGGGTCAAAAAAACCTCTTGGTCACCAGATGTCCAGCCTTCACCATACTTTCACCTGGGAGATAGTTTATCTTACTCAAAGCGGTTTCAAATCACCTACAGTAGATGATCAAGAGACAATTCGCACCGAGGTGGTCTTGAGACCAGTAGTTGCCAGGGTGATCCTCGTACCTTCGCTCTTCCCTCTCGATCTACTCATCACGGATTTATGCCTCTGTATCCTGTTTCCTGTGTGTCTTTACCACACAACTACTACTACTGCTTCACAAATCACCACATATATATATATATATATATTAAAAATAAAGAAGGCATCTCCTTACCACGAGCACATGTGCTTTTTAGATGGCAGAGTGCCATCTAGTGGAGCAAAAATAATCTAAACGTTTATTTAGCTTGCTCCGTGATCTAAAAAGCACATGTGCTCCTGGTCAGGAGATGCCTTCTTTATTTTTAATATCAACACCTGACCCACTTATCTTTTATTTTTTTCTATTGTTTTTCATATATATATATATAACCAATCAAGTTCAAAATCTGACACCAGACGTATTCTGTTTTCCAGAGAAACATCGGTTTAGATAATCCGAGATAGTTTGTATGGAGGAACAATCTGTCCCACTTCAACTACAGCAAGATATTACTGCATCTATCATAGCCCAACTGTTTTTTTTTAACTAGGAGAATCAAACTTTCTTGATTTCACCTTAATGAAGAAACGAATCGTTATAAATTTAGTTCTCGTGTTTTGAAGTGTAGCATATTCACGATTTATCGAAAAAATTCGATCTATCTAACATGACTGAGCAATAGGGGAAATCCTAGATATAGTTAGTTCATCATAACTATTTTACACTCCATTATAAACTATAAATGAGTTTTTATTTCAGGATCGTTATATGAAAAAGTTCGCTATATATCCCCGGTTCGTTTTAGCAGGGGTTTTTCTGTATGTTTACTTTATATTAACTGTTTTTATTATAAATGAACAAGTCTGACTGGTTCAGATTGATGTGAAGCTTACATTTTTTTATCCCTAGTACAGGCCACATTAATTCATGGTGGATAATTGTTAGCGACTGTTTTTACTGTGAATGCACCACATGTTTACACATAAAGAAAGCGGATCGACTTTTGTACTTACAAATTTTCCAGAACCCTCTTTGGTTACTTGTATTCATTGGTGGGGTTGAAATATTTCAAGAATCAGGAACCATTGGAGCATTTTTCATTCAGAAAAAAAGTGACCAATGAGGAATTCGATCCCCGGTTCGTGGCTTCACCCCCGTGTAGTGTACCGATACTCCCATGTAGTCACCCTCCTAAGTATTGACCGGATTGGATGTTGCTTAAATTCAGTTATTAGACGACGAGAACCGATATTTTCCATGTGGAAATACCGTATAGGCCGTGCTGCATCCCTGTATAACCCACCCCACACTACTGTGACTATAAAGAGATATAATTGTACCTTGATCAAAATTTGCACCTTAGATACTAGTACAATAAAGTTTTAAAGAGAGTCCGCCACACCCAAGGCAGAGCTAGGTCATTTTCGTTAAGATTATGTCATTTCCTTCCGTTTAACTTCCATAAGTCGTTAGTGAGTTTTACGACACCGCCGCTGGACAACAACAGATCATCTTTCCCACTTTTTCAGATTAAACACCCTTTTTGACTTTGCCTCGTCTTCGGTCGCTGGCCTCTCTCTCAGGTGCCATTCAACCTGCCTCGTCCTTTGTGTTTCCCATAGACGCCTGAAACCACTTGGCCCCATGACTGCTAGTACTTGTGATACGATATATAATACTATAAATAATATTGAAAGTAAATCACATATCTAATACCCATTAAGTAAAAATAGATCTGTCTTAAGCCTAAAAGAGTCACGAATATTTTGGGTAATTGACACTTATTGAAACTACATGGAAGTTTTTGATTTGCTTTCACGCCATTTTAACCACCTGCGCAGTTGGATCTTTTAATATTATCATCTCATGTGTCATTACACTTTGTGAATTACAGAAGGTGTTCCCTTTTCAAAAGAACGATATTTTAGCGATTTACTGATAATAATTTACGAATGTTTGTACAACTTATCATTTACTATGTGTAAGCCTTGACGCTTAGTAACAGCCCTGCATCGATGTTTCCAAGAAATAAGGCTTCGTCTTTGAATAGTTTGATCAAGACCATCCTAACAGTCCTCAACGACTTTCCAGAGACCATCTAGCGTCTTCGGTTTTCTAGATCTAAGAGCAGTTTTCAGCATGCCAAAAACATAAAAATTTATAGGAGCCAAGTCTGGTAATTTGGCAAGGATGTGCTTAAAGGAATGTACGAAGTGCCAGTTTCATCCATCTTTTCGTCCTGGTATAGTGGTGGTGTCTTGTCCATGGAGCAGATCAGACCAGCCAACTGAGGTGCCTTGTTCGTATGGATATCCTCTTATTGATAAGGTATTGACATGTTGAATGTGAGGTATAACTCATGGCTTTATCCTGGTGCAGCCACACGGACATTAAGTCACTTGGATACAAAAATGAAAGCTTTTTGTCGAATAATGGGTCTAAGACAACTCTTTGGTAGATTTACGTATTTTAAAAAGTCGTCGCGCGTTAACGTGGCATTTTGTTATAGTGGCACATTCTTAAAAGAGAGACGCTTTACTCTAATACACATTAATTCAAAATTGAATTTTTATGAAAAAATAGTAACAAACTAAAAATTTTAATTTTTAAATTATAATTTAAAAAAAGATTATTTAAAGAAATTAAACACTGCGATAGAAAAAATATATAAACTTAAACTTGAGAATGTATGTGTGTGAAAAATTTCAGAGTTTCCGCATAGAAAATTCCCCTTCGCGATATTTGATACTTCTTCCCATATATTGTGCTCAGATAAATCAGTTCCTGATCATGGTAGAGTTACGTGATCATTCTTAAGTTTAGGGAAAGGCAAACACTTAGTGGGGATTAACGTCTTCATGGATATACATTCGTTTCATAACATCTTTATTTTCTATGGTAAATTCTTTCATTGATTTGTTCTTTTATCATAGGTCACTTTGGGTCTTTATTGGTAGTTCTTTCGTCGAAAGTCTCGGAATACTTGGTCGACTGGTTCACCACAACTTCCCCATTATATTAGAACTTACTTCTAGACTCTCTGTAGTAATTCCCGGTGGTTGGATCGAGGAAACTGGGTTATTTTATTTCTCTCATCTACTTATATATTTGCCTTATTCTGTTTGTCTGTTTGTCTGAAGCTCACGGATAGAATGCGCGCCCATTGGCTGCCAGAAAACACGTGACCTCCCTGCCCGCCCCCCTCTAGACAACCCTGTTATCAGCAGTGTGTTACATCCACCTGTCTATACAGACCACCCTGTCTATAGCGGTCACTCTAGACAACCCTGTTATCAGCTGTGTGATACATCCACCTGTCTATACAGACTACCCTGTCTATAGCGGTCACCTTAGGCAACCCTGTTATCATCAGTGTGTTACATTCACCTGTCTATACAGACCACCCTGTCTATAGCGGCCACTCTAGACAACCCTGTTATCGGCTGTGTGATACATACACCTGTCTATGTTACATCCACCTGTCTATACAGACCACCCTGTCTATAGCGGTCACTTTAGGCAACCCTGTTATCAGCAGTGTGATACATACACCTGTCTATACAGACCACCCTGTCTATAGCGACCACTCTAGACAACCCTGTTATCAGCTGTGTGATACATCCACCTGTCTATACAGACCACCCTGTCTATAGCGACCACTCTAGACAACCCTGTTATCAGCTGCCTGTCTATACAGACCACCCTGTCTATAGCGGTCACCTTAGGCAACCCTGTTATCATCAGTGTGTTACATTCACCTGTCTATACAGACCACCCTGTCTATAGCGGCCACTCTAGACAACCCTGTTATCGGCTGTGTGATACATACACCTGTCTATACAGACCACCCTGTCTATAGCGGCCACTCTAGACAACCCTGTTATCGGCTGTGTGATACATACACCTGTCTATACAGACCACCCTGTCTATAGCGGCCACTCTAGACAACCCTGTTATCGGCTGTGTGATACATACACCTGTCTATACAGACCACCCTGACTATAGCGACCACTCTAGACAACCCTGTTATCAGCTGCCTGTCTATACAGACCACCCTGTCTATAGCGGTCACCTTAGGCAACCCTGTTATCATCAGTGTGTTACATTCACCTGTCTATACAGACCACCCTGTCTATAGCGGTCACCTTAGGCAACCCTGTTATCAGCAGTGTGATACATCCACCTGTCTATACAGACCACCCTGTCTATAGCGACCACTCTAGACAACCCTGTTATCAGCTGTGTGATACATCCACCTGTCTATACAGACCACCCTGTCAATAGCGACCACCCAAGACAACGTTTTGAAAATATATTCGCACTCGGGTAAACCCCGGGCGTTGCCCGGGCCTTTCGTCTAGTTAAGGATAATGTTCAAGTCGAGCTGCTTTTCAAATGTGTAGACATGGGGTGCACTTACAGTAAAAGCAGCCACTAACTACCCACCATGATTTTTATAGTCTGTACCATGTGTACTAGGAATAATAATAATAAAGAGTAATGTTCCCTCTATGCTCTTTAATCAGTTTCATTCCTTCAAGTATGTTTTCAATTTCGTTTTTTTTTTCATAGGAATCTAGTGATTTTTCGAGGTTGTTTTCCAAATGCAATATCCACTATTCATAGCAATATATCAACATAGTTTGTTTATTCCAATATGACTTAAGATTGGTTTCCAAAAAGAATAATATTTTCTCTCTTCTTGACTTTGTCATAGGCAACAGTGAAACGATGGCGCTGCCAAATCGTATAAACAAGTCCGAAAGCTTGAAAATAAAAGGTTTGCACAAGAAACTTAGCCCTGGAAGCTTTATTCATTATAAACTGCTTTGAAAAACTCACGCATCTTTATTTGAATCGTTTTCTTTTTCTCTGAAAAAAATAGGAATTTAAAAGTTAAAAATCTGCATTACGCACATTTTATCTTTATCATACAATACGTTTTCCGGAGCAGCTGAAATTGAATAGACTTGCACGACGCTTTAAAAAGTCTTAATCATTAACTCAATTAATTAAATTATCACCACCCCCACTGCGTGCATCATAAACTCCATGCAAACTCAACGCACCACGCCTCACTGAAAATTATAACAGCTACGGTAAAAGAATATTTATATGAATATATAAATTTATAGAATTAACCTTTGTAGATGGTTTTCGGTAAAGCGTATTGTTCAGAGTTGCATATATATACAGTAAAACCTCGTAAAACTTTCCCTTTTTTAATACAGAACCAAAAATAATACATGACATTTGTTATATAGTAAACCACTTCTGGAAAGAAAATGGCCGGAACTGTTTACTTTGTAAGGATCTCATGGATGATAATTTGGTTCACTATTTCTTCCAATGCCCTCTCTTAACAGAAAAACGTACTGAAATTTTCCCAAGCCCTAACTTTAGTCAATTTAGATACCATCGCATATGTCAACTTCTCTCTTCAGCTCTGGATGATGAATTACTGATTGTTAGATACTTTAAATTCTGCACAGAAGCTGGGCGCATGAGAAAGAATGCAGGGCAAAGGATACTGGAGGATGACCTATCTGTAAATAGGTAACTGAATGTGAGACAAACTTTATTTTGTTGTAAATGTTTCCTCTTCCCTCTCCTCTTGTTGATGTGTAAATACGGCGAATTCTATATGGGGCGGAATGCCCTAAATAAAGGCTTTTGTTGTTGTTGTTGTATATAGTAAACCATTACTACAGAGAATCTTGGCTATAGAGTAAGCCAATATATCAATTTATCATTACTAGTAAAGCTTTTTATTAGGGATGCACAGTGCATCGTTCTGTTGGACAATTAAAGTGAGAGATACCTCTTTTGATACATCAATATCATCCTCCCGTAACTTTATGTTGTAATCTTGCCTGAAAATCGGCCTTTGCTGCTTCACCAACTTAAATATCTGTTTAGTAAATTCTACCGATTCCATAACCCTTCTCGTAGAATGCTATGGAATCAAAGCTGTACTGATAAGGGTCATAGCCCAAAACCATGGTAAACAGATTGGCTTTGTGTCTGAATTTTCCAAAATTGATGTTGTGGCTAATTCTTTATTTTCACTAGTGTTGTGTTCCCTACCTAACAAAAATAGCACTTGACGAACACTATAAGGTATAAGCCATTTATTTCTATAAATAAGATTCTTTCACTCTCCTCTTACACTCTATATACATCCAATCATTTTTACATATTTAATTTTCTATCAGAAAATTAATACATATCTACATATATGCTGCATTTTTTCTTTAAGAATAAAATTTGCATATGGAATCATTACAACTAGTAAAGTGTTTATTAGAATGATGCACAGTAATGTTCTGATGCATAATTAAAAGGAAAGGTGCCTGTTTTGGTATACGAATACATTTTTGGTGCATTATAGAAAACCCCGATATGACTGAACCATCGGTTCACTATAGCTATGGTTCATTATAAACATGGTTCACTGTATTATAAATAGGGATTATATTTTAGGTGCATTATAAAGGCAGGTTCGCTATATATTCTACGAGTATGTTAAAAGTCATGACATATAGTGTGTAAATATCTTTTTGAATGTATGACTTGGAATGTAGATTTCTATTGAATGTATAAATTATTATGTAAATTTCCTTTGAATGTATATAAATTAGCCGTGCTGTTCAAATAAAGTAGTAGTAGTAGAGTAGAGCAGAAGAGCTTTACAAAGTGTAGCCGCTGGTTTTGTCTTCCTTATTTTCTTTCTTGCTTGATCACCCGAGGCAGCCCAAACTATATCAAAACTTTGGGTAAAAGTTTTTTTATTTGTTAAGGGAGGTTTTCCTTTTAGTTTTAACCTCTTATATTTTAACATTCTATGTTTGTTCAAGCGACGTTTTAGTGCATTTGTTGCTTTTATTGGAAAATAATTTGTTGGTCGCGCTTTTTTAATGTATTTAATGCTTTTACCGATACAATAATCTTGAATAAACTTTAAACGCCATATTCTTAAGACACTATTCTATTTAGATGGGAATTTTGCAGGTAGAGTAATGAACTATAAAATAAAAGTTAAAATAGAAGACCAAAAATAAGCGCCATCTTTAGCAGATTGTGATGATTCCATTTGATCACTTGTGGATCTCATGAAATTAAAGGCCTCCCTAGATTGACGAGGGCTATGAACACGAAACTATTGTCTCAAGGTGGACACTTCTCAGTTTTCCAAAGCTGTTGTACTGCCATACAAGTAAATATCATTTCATTAACTAATTCTGGGGAGAAAATTCTACATATTACTATAAAGAGAAAGGCGTCTCTTGACAATTGACAATTAAAAATTGTTTATTGACATCTAGTCAATGGTCAAGAGAGAGTTTACAGAGTTTAAAATAGTAGAGAAAATATATACACCAGACGAGGCCTTCTCCGAAGGTACGTCTGGATCCTATCAGGAGCTTAGAATCGTCTTGAGTTCAGACAGGCTCTTGAGAATTATGGAATATCCGTGTCCCCAGCATGCTCGATGACTGTGTTGAGGAACTTAACAAGAATAATTTTGTGTTTAGGTAAGGTATCCTCGAGGAAACTCTCCCTAAGATGGAGGTACAGGACCGCATACGCGACATCATTAATGGTCGTCCCTCGATTATATAGGGGCCTAAGGATAGTTTCATCATTCAGTTGTTCAAGGCGTCTCCTGATCATGCAACTAAAAGTTGCTAACGGCTTGCGCCATCTGTCGGTATAAATAACAACTAATCGTTAATTTTTTATTATTATTTCAAAATTGACCAAATACCCTTGGCTGATTAATCAAGAAAATCTGACCACGTACTCTTTACGGGCTGTTGGCTCTCATCAGTGTTGTGCAAGCTGTACTTCAACGACCAAAAAAGGTGGTCTTTGTGACATTCTAAAAAATATTTTAAACGGTAATTTAAGGACAGAAAGGCGTGAGAACGCCTATGTGAAAAATAGTACTAAAGTGAAATTTTACTTGTGTATACACTTTTGTACTATTTTTTCACATATCACTATATCTCGAAAGCAAAGGTGAGACTTTGAATTGCTAATAGGCCAAACAACGTAATACAGTAAAACTTCGCTATAGCGAACCCCAATGGAACTGAACTTTTGGTTCATTATAGCCATGGTTTGTCATGCTGTCTACTATATTAATGAAAATTAGAAGAGTAAGTTCGCTATATTATTGGTTTGAGTAAAAGGTATCAGATAATTATCCCTGAAGGCTTGATATTTTTACTCAATATTGATACAAGGGTTTATTGATATTATCGGTTTGTTTCAGCGAAGTTTTACAGTCTATGAGAATTTGAAACTATCATAGACGCGTATGATTCTTTAAAATTCTGTTTTGTGTATTGTGTCTATTCTTGTTGTGTTGTTATGCGTTTATGCTCTGTTTTGTGGTATATATTGTCTCTTTTAAAATAATCATACGCGTCTATAATATATAATACACTGCGGCCTGTGATTGTAAAACGACACTTGAAGTTACACCGCATGAGTTTCTTTTAAACGAAAAATCAAAATTTTATTTCAAGGTGAAATATCGACTATTTCTATCCTTTTTGGATGAGGTATGAAAGGGTGAATTATGAAGAGTAATGACGAATGGAAAAATAAAAGTGTCTGCCCGGTAAGCGGAACATTGTGGGTTCGATTCCCATCCCTGGAAACTTTTATTTTTCCGTTTATCATTACTCTTCATAATTCACCCTTTCATACCTCATTCAAAAAGGATAGAAATAGTCGATATTTCACCTTGAAATAAAATTTTGATTTTTCGTTTAAAAGAAACTCATGCGGTGTAACTTCAAGTGTCGTTTTGCGTCTATAATAGTGTCGAATTCTCATAACAGTTGTCGCGCT
Organism: Cordylochernes scorpioides; assembly: GCA_030710605.1. Taxonomy (NCBI): domain Eukaryota; kingdom Metazoa; phylum Arthropoda; class Arachnida; order Pseudoscorpiones; family Chernetidae; genus Cordylochernes; species Cordylochernes scorpioides. The sequence continues at coordinate 74,388,628 of CP092870.1, forward strand.
AATGTATCATACTTTACTGTCTATCTTTATGTACACGAAATATATCCATATAAATAAACACTTCTATCATGACATCGACGCAATTATCCCTAGCCGGGATATCGCGTTTTGTGTGTTGAAATAAATAAATAAATGACATAAGCAAACCTAGAGATACATGATACGTGGATTTTTCCATGCCTTCTTCAGTGTTTTACTTGCTGTGATACCAATTGGGTACATTTAGCTTTCAAGCATTCAATCGACGCAATTATCTCTAGCCGGAATATCGCGTTTTGTGTGTTGAAATAAATAAATGACATAAGCAAACCTAGAGATACATGATACGTGGACTTTTCCATGCCTTCTTCAGTGTTTTACTTGCTGTGATACCAATTGGGTACATTTAGCTTTACCTACTTATGATTCGGTCATCGCCAAAAGTTAAGAATTGTTTATAACCGTTTTCTAAGTCCTTTAAAAACTATGTAAAGTTGTATTTCGACAAACACTAATTACAATTAAGAAGGTTTAGTATGTGTGACATGTCGCGGTATTTCTGTACGTCACGTCAGGAATGTATCCACGTAGAAAGGACAGAAGACACAGGTCTGACACCGCTATGAGTCATCAGCGAGTCACTGCGCATGTCAGGAGATACTTCCTGTCGACTGAAGCCGCTGATAATCTTTTGTCTTTTTTTTTCTGGGAGGTCAATTTTTCAGAGCTTTGTTTTCAGATGAAGTGTGTGTGGTTGTTGCTTGTGTTTTATCTGTTGTCTGTCTTGTGTGTATTCCTTGTTGTGTTGTTATGTGTGTAGTTGTATGTATGCCCTGTTGTGCATATTGTTTATATGTTAATATCATGTTTAACGAACATATGTATATTTTCAAACTGATATATATTATTACAATTATTGTTATAAAGGACTGCGGCGTATGATTATAAACAACGCTTAAAGTTTCACCGCATAAGTTTCTTTTCTGTGAAAAATCAATATTTATTTCAAAGAGAAATATTTACTATTTCTAACTTTTTTGGATGAAGTATGAAAGGGTGAAAATATGAAGAGTAATGGGGAAGTATGAAGTATGAAAGGGTGAAAATATGAAGAGTAATGGCGAACGGAAAGTTAGAAATAGTAAATATTTCTCTTTGAAATAAATATTGATTTTTCACAGAAAAGAAACTTATGCGGTGAAACTTTAAGTGTTGTTTACAATTATTATTATAAACATCACTATTATTGGCTAATTTTATTATCTTTCTATTACTATATTTTATATAACAAATATTATATTTTTATTATGGGAGAGATAGAAATTAAACTATATAGGATGATTTTTCTCTTCTTTTTTCTCAAATAGAACAAACTTCAAGTTGTACTTACTACGATGAAAAAATATTGGGAGGTCGTAGTTCATCAGTGGTGAACCCTCTCAGGAGTTTCGCAAGTTTAATCTACCATATTATTTTATAATTTATTTTATAATTGAAAAAAAAAAACACACGAAAATTTCGGTCTAAATAATTTTTTTCTTATATATTAATGGCGCGCTAACTCCTTACGTTTATAAACATGTTCATCTCTCAGTAAGGACAGTAGAAGTTTGATTTATTTGTGAAAAGAAACATTCGGGTCTTAATGTCTTCATTTGTTATATATTGATGGCGTATTATAGCTTAATATCAAACACATATATGTTTATTTATTAGATAGTAAAAAGGCATATATTAGATTGAATAAAAGATTTATTTGCCTGGCTGAACGCCATCCTTTATTGAGGCATTACATAAACATTGTGTATACAAAGATGTAATGCCTCGATAAAGGTTGGCGTTCAGCCAACCGAAATATTGGCAAATAAATATTTTAATCAATCTAATATATGCCTTTTTATTATCTAATGATTTAAGTATTGATTGTTCTATTTTCAGAATGTTAATTTATATTGGTTTTGGTTCAATTCTACTTGAGACGTGGGCAATGAAACTTCACAGTTCAAAATTTAAGGTAGAAAATACGACAGTTGAGAGAGACCGAGAATGTTGACCCTTAATGACCTGTGTAGATATTCCCTTCATGTTGTCTGCCGTTTCAAAGGAGCTATTGTTACTGACACACAAACTTTCGGCTCTATAATAGAGATAATTGTTCCCTTGTGTTTAAAGAACTTCATCTTGTAAGTCGAAATAATTCTGCATGCATAGAAGTATGGCATACTTATAGTATATACAATATCACAAGTAGTCGAACTGCTTTTCACATGTGTAGACATGTGGTGCACTTACAGTAAAAGCAGTCGCCTACTTCTACCCACCATGATTATCATGGCTTGTACCATATGTACTAGGGATAAGCAAAAAAAAAAAACAATATCACAAGTAATAAGGAAAGCAACAGGAAAACACAGCCATAATGATATTTTGTATGATAGACCTCGTTGAGCCATACCTTGAGAAGAAAACAGAAAATATACCACTGTTCCAGGTACTTGACTTTATCACAACAATAAATAATAGTTTATTAATGAATAAATTAATGAAATTACCTCCTGAAACACCCTCACCTGCTCCTTACTTGAACTTGCTCCAGTATTTATATAATGGTCTATCAACCTCAAACAATCCCTACATAACCGCTATAAGGACAGTACTTAGAGTTATATATAAGAAATGAAAACATCAAAAAGAACGAATGTTTATTTTATGCATAAACAAACTTTTTTCTATTGTACTTTCTGCGATGGAAAATATATTTGAAGGGCCTGCTCCACCTTAGTGGTTAACCCTCCCCCAGAGGTTTCGCCAATTTAATCTAACAGACAGCTTCTTAGAGCTCTAATACTGTATTAGACGATTCTGCTTATAAATTTTACACTGAATGATGGAATCTATGGACATAAGCGTTCAGGACAATAGTACTTGGTTATACTTGACATGGTCACATAACAAACGAAACTATCCTATTATCTCTAGTACACGTAGTACAGGCCATGATAAGCATGGTGGGTATATATAGACATAGTTAGCAACTGTTTTTACTGTAAGTGCTCCACATGTCTACACATGTGAAAAGCAGTTCGACTTTTGCACTAACAAATATGCCAGAGCCCTGTTTGGCTACTTGCACTCGTTGGTGGGGTTGGAATTTTGCAAGAATCGGGGGCCATTAAAGCATTTTTAAAATAGAAAAAAGTACCCAATGCGGGATTCGATCACGGGTCGTAGAGGTCGAAAACCAATGGTTGAGACCATCCTTCCATCGACCCCCTCAACGAAACCATCCTAGTTAAAAACAATATTTATTTGTTAATACTGGAGGGGCGTGTGCGCTTCCAGGGACCTTCTACATCAAATATCTTGATCTACGATATCTTGATACAGATAACTTCATTAAATCAACTTCCATCATTGCTTAACATACTGTAAATAACTACCTTGCGATTTCTTCTATCTGCTTATGTTGTTGCTTATTTGTTTAATCTATATGTTTATTCAATGCTCTTTTTCTTATTTATTTTCTTTTTGACATTTCTGTTACCTACTCTACTACAATATGAATTATTATAAATTGTTTCACGCGCAATTATCCAGATCGGATATAGCGTGTCTTGCTTGCAACTGGTAATAAATAAATCTTGATGTATACTGCCCCCACAACAGAGAAGATCAACAGTGCTATACTGGTAATAAATCAACAAGATCTTACATCTAAACAACCCATCACCCACAGTTATCCACAGGAAGGTATAGAACAAAGAAAGTTTGAAGAACATCCTTCATAACAATCAGGTTTGTATACTTTTATATAGTTTGCATCTATATTATTTGTACTTTATTTAAAAGAGAAAAAATCGCCTTTAAAGGTTCATTTTATCATCGCGTTATAAATTGAAATAAATATTTTAAATAAACACACAACACAAACACAACTCAATCTCGTACTCCGCAAAATATTTTTCAATAATTTATTAGAATTCGCAAGGCTTTCGAGTTAAAAAATACTCTTCCACAGGCTTTAATTATAAGTATAAGATTTCAAAATATGAAATGTTTATACTCAGAAACATTGCCTGTGGAAGATTTTTTTTTAAATCGAAAGCTTGCAAATATACAGTAAAACCCTGCTAAAACGAACCTGAGATATAGCGAACCTTCTCTTATAACGTACCTTAAATAAATTTACATTTTTATTTTATAGTACAGTGAACTATGGCTTTATAAGCTCCAATGGGACTAGCTATAGAGGGGTTTTATTGTTCTAATAAATTATTGAAGAAACCTTTAGCGGAGTACTTGATTAAGTATTTAAAAAGTTTCATATTTATAAACATATAACGCTGTTAATGTGTCTCTTATATTTAATAATTTTCAAATAAAGTTTTAACAACACTTGTGTATATAGAAATTGTGTTTTTCTAAGATTTCTCTGTGAAGGGGTGTTGGGGTAAAGATAGGATGGAGGTCGTTGAGCAATGCGAGGTGAGATAGGGGAAACTGTGTTGAACTTGCAACACCCGAAGTGGAACCCCCCATACAACACCTGTGACTTGAGATGTGCCAATCTCCGTTAACTTCATCTTTCTGTAGTTGGCTCTAGAGATATTTATCTAATTGTAAAACGACACTTGAAGTTACACCGCATGAGTTTCTTATAACGAAAAATCATTTTTTTTTTAATTTCAAGGTGAAATATCGACTATTTCTATCCTTTTTATATGAGGTATGAAAGGGTGAATTATGAAGAGTAATGACGACCGGAAAAATAAAAGTGTCCAGGGATGGGAAAGAAACTCGTTAAACTTCGTTAAAAGAAACTCATGCGGTGTAACTTCAAGTGTCGTTTTACAATCACAGGCCGCAGTATATTATATTGTATTTATCTAATTGTACATAGCACATGGACGTATGGACATGTGTTTGAACCTAAAACAATAACGCACCATCTATATATATATATATACGAACTGAAATTATTAAAACACGCATTTTCATTTTTCGAATAAACAAATTTCCACTACTTACTGTCAAATAGAATATTTGAATTGCTATTTTTCTTTTTCTGATCGAAGTATCCATTTTTTACTAGAAACATCAGTACCAGTCAGTCAGCTCCTATTTAGAAGGGAGATAAAAAATAATAAAAATATTTTCAAATTCTCTTTCACAATCTTAACTTTCATCTCATTTCTATATGTGGAATGTTTAGTTAAAAGTTTGTTATATAACTGAACTTGTTGTAAGCTATAAATGGATTCTTAGGAAAGGTTGGATGTGTTTAAAAAAAAAAAAGAAGGTCAATAAAAAATTAAACACAATAGAACCAACAAAATGAATTTATTCTATAAAAGAATATATTTAATTTGAGAAGATTGACTAATCCATAATAGTAACTATATTTAGAAATCTGCATATATTGGATTTAATTTTTTTTATTTATTCCAATATTTCGAGGGGCAACTCGCCTCTCATTATCGAAGATGTTTCATCGCAAAACACGAAACATCCTCGATCAAAAGAGACGATTTGCTCTCGAAATATTGAAATAATGAAAATTATCTAAATCCAATATATGCAGTTATCTATATATATTTAATAATATCATTTCACTGTTTGAGTTCTAATTATATTATTATAGTGATATACATCTAAGCATCTCAAGCCCTTCATATAAGATTTTTGAGCCAATTTATATTAGAAGTAAAATTGTCAATAATGTTTTTGTGAGTGAAGGTTTCCTTGTGTGTGTATGCGCGCTGATCTTCATGCTCATTCTTTAAGGAATGTTGAAAAAAATTAAGACGGAGATTGCTCAAGATGCAAATTATTTTTATTACCGATTTGGCATGTTTCAAAATTAATTTCTAAATCTTCTGTTTGCACTCTGATAGTTATTCTTTGATTTTCTTTGAGAGATTACTGATTTAATTATAGGGCAATAACGCGACATCTGTATATAAGAAAGAAAAACAATTAAGCACGCACGTTTTCTTTAAGCATAAAACAAACTTCTTTGTGCTTACTGCGATGAAAAATATATTGGGAGAGCTTGGCTCATCAGTGGTGAAACCACCCAGCGGTTTCGCCAATTTAATCTACCAGACCGCTTTTTAGAGCTCTAATACTGTATTGTTCCATTCTACTTATAGACGCTGCACTGAAGGGTGGAGTCTTAGAAATGGTATTTGGAGAGCATTTTCGTAGTTTACTATCGATAAAGTTCTTCAGTGTGACTCTTGTTCAAGTAACTTCAAATTGTGAAAAAATCCAAATGTCCTTAATGGTGATAGAATACCTTCTTTAAAATCCTGCTTCAACATCTCTAATTTAAATCGAAATCTACCTAGATTTGATGTTTTTTTTTCAATACGGTCCATACTGAAGAATATTTTGATATACTCGAGGTTGTACTAGTTTGTTCACTTGCAATGTTAGTTGAAATGAAATAGTCTTCTAACCAGACTTCAAAGTGGTCTGGAAGTACGAGGGTTGGTCGATAAGTATGGTAAAAAGAATATAGATAGCGACACCTATCTCCCTGGTGGAATAGAAAGAGGTTCTTTTATATGATGTCAAACCTCTTGGCCGCGTGCTCCGCCTTTTAGAAAGCTCGCGCCGTAGCGATTGATTCTAACATGAATTTCGAGCTATCAAACCTTTTATTTTTAAACGTTAAATTTAATCCGATCTGAACGAAGTATATATACACTCAAATCCAACACATTTAAGACCATTTATTACTGAATAAATTAATTTAAACGTGGCCGAAAATCGACACAAGGTGAACCACGTTCCGGACGGCCTATGGATGTACCAACCCAGAAATGGTATCAAAGATTCATTGAAACTTTTTGGAAGATCGACGAGTGAAGATACGTGAGATAGCTGAGACCTCGGGCATCTCATTAAACAGGGTACGCTATATTCTTCTCCAAGATAGTGGACATTACTGCTGCTGTGATAAAGATGCATGGAGACATCTGAGGCTCTTCATTGAACACCACAACAACAAAACGCAGGTGCCGCGTTTGCTTACAATCGATCAAAAACACATGCGGACAGACATTTCCCCAGTAGTGTTTATCGTTGATCACTCTTAATCCTTGTGACTTTTGGCGTCGTTTTGTAACGGTAGACAAGACCTGGATACACCACTACACACCAGTGTCCAAACAGCAGTCAAAGCAGTGGACAGGTCCAGGTGAAAAGGCTCCAAAGGCAAAGACTGTTGTGTCAGCCAGAAAGGTGATGGTCACTGTCTTTTGGGATTCCCAAAGAATAATTTTAATGAACTAATTGTAAATGGAAAATAAATAACAGGAGAGTATGATGCAACACTTTTGGATCGATTAAAGTAAGAATTGCGTGTGAAACATCCGAGATCGGCTCAGAAAAAAGTGCCTAATTTCCATATTTCCATATTAGAATAATTTCCATATTTCCTTTCAATTTTTGTGCCCAATATCTATAGAGTTTCTGAACAAATAAAAGTATTAAATTTTGTACACTCGCTCGAACTAGCTACCAATACAAGTCCATAAAAAATAGGTATACTGATTTGTAAAAAAATAGACTACTTTCTATACGAATTCTTTCCAAATTTGAGATCAATTTTTAGTTTACTTCCAGACCACGTAGAAGTCTGATATTGTGTATAATTCAATAGAACAAAGTGTTTTGCGCTATTTTATGAACCTATTTAGTTTTCTTTCATAAAGGTGACAATTTGTCGCCGAAACGTCGTAAAAATATAAAGAAAAGTTGTGTATAGTTGATAATATTTTAGTTTGTCACATAGAAAATTAGGAAAGACAAACTTCAGGATGACACTCAATCAAGCTACTAACACAAGTGTGTAGAATATTAGAATACTATATAGCCGCAATTTACTGGAAGAGACTATAAAATATAATTTGTATATACACTCACTCTATGACAAAAAAAAAGGATCAATGCACCAAGAAGGAATTGTCCATTTTTTATGAAAATATACATACAAAGACGTTTCAACTAAAATTGCAAATGATTCAAATTTGGTGGCCTATTTATGGAAAGCAATATCTCCAGCGCATCTGAACTGCGCATCCAAAACGAGTATTCTAGACTTAATATTCGGCGCAGCCCGAGCTGATTTTCAAATTTCCCGTTTAATATTTTTTAATTAAGTCTATTTCTACAGTATCAATGTCTCGACGAAAGATTCGTGCTAATTAAGAACATATGTCAGAGTTTGAGAGAGGTCGTGCCATTGGATTGAAAGAGGCTGGTTGGTCAAATCGACTAAACGCGCGACATCTGTGTCGAAGTGATGCAGCTAGTAGACGATGTTGGCAAAATTGGGTCAACAACGGGAGAATACAACGTCAGGACGGCAGCGGTCGACCAAGGGACACAACAGAACGGGAGAACAGAGCAATTGTCAAAACGGCTGTCGCAGCACCGGATTCGACGTTATCAACCATCCAACGTGTGACTGGTACACCAGTGTCCAAAATGACCATCAACAGACGACTGAAAGCCCGGAATCTAAGAGCTCGCCGACCGTTACGATGCCTACCCCTCACATCCGTACACCGACAAGTCCGACTATAGTGGTTAGCAGAAATATTTCTGGTTATCATTAATATTTATTTTATCCTATTTAGTGCATTTTTAATTGAAATCTTTTTAAAAAACTATTATTTCACAATTAATTATTCTTTATTTCTAACGTTTCCGCAACCTTCTCTCACCTTTTTCAATAGAACAAAGTGTTTTGCGCCAATTCATGAAAATATTCAGTTTTCTTTGGAAAATGTGACAACGGATCCCCGAAAGGTCGAAAAAAAAAGAAAGAGAAAATTATATGTAGTTGATAATTGTTTATATTATCAAGTAGAAAATTGGGAAAGACAAGATTCAGGATGACACGGCAATTTATTTAATTCAAGAAATAATCAAAATTTATAAAATTATTAGAAAGGCAATGAGACAAGCTTATATATAGAATAGGAAATATATAATAATCAAAATTAATATTCTGTTTATAAAATAGTAAATATTTCTCTCTATAATATTTATAAATCCATCTTGCCGAAAATAAATTTTAAGTGTGTTGCGTACATTTAAGAATCAGTATTAACTGATTATTGGTTGGAATGTGTAGATGCCAGAGAAACTGGTGGAGTTTGTTTCTTCTTGGAAACGTCAATCGTTAGTGAGGGCAGGTGCGATCTCTCAGAGATTGCTATTAAATTAAAATAATTCATCGGGAATGATGGCTGCTTCATCAGATCACACCTGCTACTGATTGGGGAGATCCTCGGTGGCCTGAAATATTTCAGAACAGTTAGAAATTTGAACATTTTGGCTGAGTTTATGGATTAAACACAAGAGAATAACGAACCATTTATATAAACGATTTGAATTTATTAAGCAGGTATTATCTCTGCATACTTTTTTTAAAATTTTTATTAAGTACAATTTTTTATTTATTTTTAAAATAAAACTGCTACTCCTCTTACAGCGATGAGAAAAATCAATAAACCAAGCTCTGCCAATATTTTTATCGCAATAAGGACAGTATAAAAAGTTTGTTCTAATATAGTATAAATGTGGGTGCAGACAAGAGCAAAATAAAAAATACCTGAAAGTTCAAACCAATTAACTGTAAGGAACGTTTAGATATCAGAATACTAACCAACTTCAAGCCGGTATTCCATCAGAACAAAATATAACGTGAAATTTCCTAATTTTCCATCATATGATGCCATTTCCGATACACAGTTCGGCCCTATGATAGAGCATAATTTCACCATTTATATTGTATGAGGGTCCTTAGAACCAAATAAAGTTTTAGTTATCTAAATTGTGTTTTTATTTGGATTATTTCCTGATCGAGGCTTAGAAAGAGCTCCAATTGCCTTTAGCTTGGAATCAAAGAAATCTTTCTCCTATAAGAACTCTCTAAATTCTGGTTATGCAGCTTTATCTGCTTTTACGCTTGGCTTTAGGTGACCAAATGACCTGTTGTCATTGTAACGCCTTTGAATTTATATAATATATTATAATGTCAAATGCGTAGTGTATTTATATACAATCCTTTACTATTAACTTATTGCCAATCAATGCAAATCTTGTTCAATAAATAAACCTGTTTAAAATTTCTGGGCAAAATTATACATCTATGTTGTCAAAAATGATATATATTAGGCTGGTAAAAAATAATTGCCGTTTTTGGTGGTAACTTTAAAATGCAATAATTCGCTTCAAATAAGACTTTATTAATCAAAATGAAACCTATTGGAATCTATACATCCTTTCCAACGAAAATCTAGCTGGTTTATTCCATTTAAATAAAATTCTGGAGTTCTAGTGGCAATGAAATCATTGAGAGTCGTTTCGGCTTCCCTTCGAGCATTTCCCTCCCATGAAGTTAGTGGTGAGGTGCCTGAAAAAGTGGTAGTCGGTAGGTGATAGGTCTGGTGAGAATGGTGGGTGATCAAGAGTTCCATGTCCCAGCTCATTCAGCTTTTGTCGCGTGATCATTGAGACGTGGGGTATGGTGTTGTCGTGGAGAAGGATAGGCCCTTTTCTGTTGACCAATCTGGGGAAGATGAGGCGAAGTTTTTGGTGTATTTCGTCAATTTTCTGGCAATACCTCACCGCTGTTATTGTTTCAATATGATTCAGGAAGCTGTGATGAATCAAACCTGTTCTAGACAACAAAATAATCACCATAATCTTCTTTTGGTGCAATTTGGGCTTTGGAAAATGTTTCGGAGCTGCGTCACGGTTCAACCATTGCGCTGAACGCCGCAGGTTGTCATAGAGGATCTATTTTTCGACGCAGGTTAAAATACGGTTGAGAAAAGGCTCATTCTTCTTTCGCAGAAGCCGAAGACACTTCAAAACAGTGATTTTTCTGATTTCGACTCAATTCGTATGGTACCTATTTGTCGAGCTTTTCCACTTTTCCTATTTGGTTCAAATGACGAACAACTGTAGAGTGGTCAACGTTGAGCTCTAAACCTACTTCTCGTGTAGTATTGTTTGTGTCCACATCGATTATTGACTTCAAATAGTCGTCGTCAACCACCGATGGACGTCCACGGCCCTCTCTAAGACTGGTGTCTCCGTTGCGAAATTTTTCGAACCACCTGCGCGTTTTACGTTCTGAAATAACACCTTTGCCCCACGCGCTGATGATATTTCGAGTTGTTTCCGTAGCGCTGCGCCCTAATTTGAACTCGTGAAGCAAAATTACGTATTTCCTAATTTGAAAACATTTTAAATAAGTCTAATATCGCGAAAATTTTATTGGAAATATAAATATTAGTAGATATGATGACAGTGCGAAAGGCGTGCTTCATAATGATATATTACTTGAAAATATCAGAATAAACTTCATGCAATAAGCAAATCTTGAAAATTGCTTCATTTAAATCGACCATTATTTTCGCCCCGATTTGAAAATTAAAATATCCTTCTCTATAATAATAATATATACCTCTTCCTTTACACAAAAGTTGAATTAATTTCAACAACTTTTAATCCCAGTACCTGGAATTAGGCAATTCCTTCAAGATGATGGGAGTTGACGATGTTTGAATAACATCGGTAGTTGATTCAAAGAATCTGGAGCACATACTGTGGAAGTCCAACTTAGTTTTAGATGAGGTCGCTCCTAATAAACCGACTCTGACATGGATTCAGAAGTTGCTATTGATTGGCAGTGCGTACTTTTAATAGCCTCACATTATTTCGTCATTCCTCCAGCATCACCTTTGAGGTTATGTAACTTCTTATAGTCCTACTATACTCTGTTGAGCACTAGGTATGTTTATCCAGGACTTTTGGCTGGATATACCCACCATATCTACCACCGATCCTCCACCTGAGGAACCACCTAGTACAGGGGTCGGTAATCTGCGACTCGTGAGTCACATGCGGCTCTTTGGATGTGAAGCTCTTTATATAGTTCCATACGTAAATATTAATTATGCGAGTACTATTTATTGTTGCCAAGAAAAAAATGTATGATTCTTTAAAAACCTTGAAATTTTGTAAATTGGAATTTTTGACTCTTTCGACTCAAAGATTTGCCGACCCCTGCTTACCTAGTAGGATTTGTTTCTTCGCCAGGATTGTCAGTATGAGTCTTTGAAAGGTAATTTTTATATTCTGAGGTCAATTGGATGAAAAAAGTAAAGCATTTCTAGAAATGAAAGTTCGTTAAAGATCCTCGTCATTTCAAGACGATTCTATTTTATGCGGTTCAACAAGGTAATGATCCTATGATACCTCGAAACACACCATTTAAGAAATGAACCTTCCGAATTTGATGTAATTGATGTTATGATCTTTATAACGAATACATGTTTGTGATTGCTAATACGCTCAATAGATGGCACATACTATTTTCGTTTACCAGGAAGTGGTATATACGTTTTCTTTTTGTTTTAGTGTACAGTATGTGTTTGCGTGTGTATCTCTGTGTGTAGCGTATGGGTATCCTTTTTTGTGTGTGTAGTGTTTGTTTTCTTCTATCTATGTGTGATGTGTGTCTCTTTATGTATTTAAGTATGTATTCTTGTGTGTTTCAAAATATCATTATAAATATCACCTACCTATCATGGTAACATTTCCTGTCCCTATATTTCTAGCTCTAGCAGCTGCCTGCATCTAGTTCCATTCCCATAAGCTGATAAGTAAGAAGCGTGGACGCTCTCTACCCTAGAGTACACAGGTGTGTACAGTATGTGTTTACGTGTTTATCTCTGTGCGTAGCGTATGTGTATCCTTTTGGATAAGTAAGAAACGTGGACACTCTCTACCCTAGAGTACACAGGTAGGTTCCATGTAGTTCCACTCTAATGGCAACACCAAGCCAATCAGCGGCGACCGCCCGCAAGCACAGACGACCATCTGTCCCACCCTTGGTAACCAAGGTTACTATCCATAGACTGGCACCATCTAACTGGCCTTCGGGGCAAAACATGGCTCGAATGTCTAATGTTTCTTTAATCTCGCATCTGATCAACATCTCTACAATCGCGTAGGAAGTTGTAGAAAACCTAATAGAAATTCACACTCTCCGTTATACGCCTCATTAATAATTTACTGAAAATCTGCAAGTTTTCAAGCTAAAAGGCTTTTCCACTGGCTTACCTCTTTATTCGACTCATATACAAAACATACTAAATATTTCGATATATAGAGAGCGAACTAAGAAGAATTTAACTCGAAAACAGACAGATTTTAGTAAATTATTAATGATCCTGATTGCTGATAATATGACTCAGTATTTTATTCTATACACCTATGTAAATATATAGAATCACAACAATGATCATTCAGTCCCCTCAGCCTACTCTAAATAGCGTGAGACAACTAGAGTTTCCAGGATTCCCATTCCATGCTACAGTAGAAGATCTCTCTCCCTAATACAAGAAACTCGGTGAAAGCGACTAACATCAAATGGTTCCCTAGTTACATTCACATGGATCTGTGTAAAACATGTACCATCCTGTCATCATGTCCCCTGAGGTACTCTTAATACAGGTTTTTCTCTATTTAATTCTATTCAGTCCTTCATTATTTACTATAATTTACAACAATGATTTTTTCGCATTTTAAGAGATTTTGCCGATATATACAATCATATAAAATCCTTTATAAAAGAATAAACATATCGGGGAGTATAAATTCTTTTATAAGGGGACGCTCGTACAAGCTTTCAGACAAAACGTATGTTTAACCTTGACTGGAGGCAGTTTTCAACTTACAAATACCAATCCTTATGCCTCCGCTACCTTCTGAGGACTGTAATTGTTTTGAGTTGAGGCGATCACTCGTTGACTCCCAAAGGGAGAGTTATTCTTTAAAGGAATCCCACACACGAGCGTAGTTGACAAATACACTGATTTTATTTAACAAAACTATCCATTAATACATACTTGGTACGTGGTCAAAAAATAATTATAAAAAAAAATTATACAAAACAGGTAAAATTTAACTATCATGCAAAAAAGGTAGAATTTAACTATCATGCAAAACAGGTAGATTTAACTATCATGCAAAACAGGTAGATTTAACTATCATGCAAAACAGATAGAATTTAACTATCATGCAAAACAGGTAGAATTTAACTATCATGCAAAACAGGTAGAATTTAACTATCATGCAAAACAGGTAGTATTTAACTATCATGCAAAACAGGTAGAATTTAACTATCATGCGAAACAGGTAAAATTCAACTATCATGCAAAACAGGTAGTATTTAACTATCGTGCAAAACAGGTAGATTTAACTATCATGCAAAACAGGTAGATTTAACTATCATGCAAAACAGGTAGATTTAACTATCATGCAAAACAGGTAGATTTTACTATCATGCAAAACAGGTAGAATTTAACTATCATGTAAAACAGGTAGAATTAACTATCATGCAAAACAGGTAGATTTAACTATCATGCAAAACAGGTAGATTTAACTATCATGCAAAACAGGTAGATTTAACTATCATGCAAAACAGGTAGAATTTAACTATCATGCAAAACAGGTAGAATTTAACTATCATGCAAAACAGGTAGAATTTAACTATCATGCAAAACAGGTAGATTTAACTATCATGCAAAACAGGTAGATTTAACTATCATGCAAATCAGGTAGAATTTAACTATCATGCAAAACAGGTAGAATTTAACTATCATGCAAAACAGGTAGATTTAACTATCATGCAAAACAGGTAGATTTAACTATCATGCAAAACAGGTAGAATTTAACTATCATGCAAAACAGGTAGAATTTAACTATCATGCAAAACAGGTAGAATTTAACTATCATGCAAAACAGGTAGAATTTAACTATGAAGCAAAACAGGTAGAATTAACTATCATGCAAAACAGGTAAAATTTAACTATCATGCAAAACAGGTAGAATTTAAATATCAATCTGAACAACGTCCTTCTACGGGTACCGTATTATAAAAGATGCTCTTTCTCCCAACTTCTGTTTATCCTTCTATAGCAAATAGGGATATCATTGTTGTCTTAAATACTTTGTTAATTTTTAAAGAGATAGCAATAGTGATTTGAATTGTCCAGGAAAATAGAGAGGATGGAGAATACTTCAATTTTTCAGTAAATGTGCAAAGAACATTCCTAAACATCTATGTTCTTATATAGTCATATAATATACAATAAAACCCCTTTGTAGCGAACCCCAATGGGACTGAACCTGTGGTTCACTATAGCCATGATCCATTATGGTCATAGTTAACTGCATTATAAAAATGAAAATTGGAGTTATATACAGTTCGTTATAACGAAGGGTTCGCTATATTCCTGATTCGTTTTAGCGAAGCTTTACTGTATATGAATCAAATTCTGTCCATGCGTTGGTTTAGTCGTGCATGGATTGATCAGTGCTGTAGTTTGCGGATAACTCTCCAAGACTGTAAACACTGTTGTCTACTTAGGACATTTCTGATCAAATTTTATTATCGGTAACATAAAATGCTTCTAGCCCCTCCCCCTTTTTTATTTAATATAAAAACAGTAAAATATTCCGCTAAAACGAACCTTGGATATAGCGAAGCTTCCCTTATAACGAACCTGAAATAATCCCATTTTTATTTTATAATATAGTGAACCATGTCTATATAGTAAACCAAAGGTTCAGTTCCATTTGGGTTTGCTACGTATAGCGACATTTTACAGTAAATATCGTTAATAATGGTGGATATTTCACATTTTCACAGATAATGGAGCTGTGTAGTGTATTCCAAAAAAGGCATATTTATCTGTGTAAGCACCGAACACTAGAGATAAGTGTCAATACTATTCTGTTTGATTGGAATACCATCAATGAAGAAGTAAGTGAATTACCCGGAGAGACAGTGGACATGACTCAGCAACTTCCTCGCCCAAAATAAACCCGGGCAGGATGCGGGAACAATCGCCGGGGCTGGAACGGGGCCGGCTCTTCATCTCTGTCCTCGGACATCAATCTTTCTCTCCGTTATATGGTCGTCCATCCACCTTTGACACAACAGATCACTGCGGTGGTGACAAGATAGGTAGACAACTTAGGACTCAATACTAGGTAAACATCATATCACATATATCTATAACTATAGAGAGATTATATAACAAAGCATATCTCCCACTCCCGTCAAATTAAACGTCAAAACTAGACGCCGTCTATTGACCGTTGCCGTAAACTAGCGGCCTCGGGTCGGTGACAAAGCCACAACACCAGCTTTGGCAAACTGAGAAACGTCCACCTAGAGACCATGGTTTCGGACTAATGGCCCTCGTCAGCCTAGAACGGACTTTATTCTATGAGATTATGACTTTGTCAACGACCCGAGGCCGCTAGTTTGCGGCGATGGGCAATAGATGGCGTTTAGTTTTCACGTTTAATTTGAAGCCCTATGCTTTTTAGATCAATTTACTCCCGGCAAAAATTTCCATCTATAAAGAGATTCTCGTCTGGAAATTGACAATTTATTGCAAAAACGTAAATATAGTCCTAAAACATAATCGGTGGTCATTCTATCTCTTATATCCATAACGTTTGACAGACGTATTTGATCTGAAAATCGACAAGTTATTATAACAACCAAAATATAGGCCTTTAGAAATAGCGACACAGTTGTTAGTTACTCTATCCTGTATTCGTAACGTTTAACAAACATATTCCACTCAATATTTTAAAAATGTATAGACTATTCAGGCGCACCTGATATTCGTCATCTCCTGAGAGGTCTTGGCCCTCTCTAGACGAATTTCTATCACAGCCCATACAATATCCGGGAGGCAACGGCAATGGTAGACCAAACACTAGAGGTTCATCAATGTTTGAAACCATAATCCGAAGGTCGGGAGAAACAGAACTATAAAACTAAATGAAGGAATAACAAAAGTCCAACAGGTCGAGTTAGCTGTTGTGCTACCGTCTCGTCTATTAAGTATAGTTCACCTTTAGTGACTACTAGACGAATGACCCGGGCAACGCCGGGTTTGCCCGATTAAATGTTTTATTCAAACACTATTCGTTACAATTATAAATTGGCGCCGTGGATGTCACTCTTGTGAAACGTCCCGCTCCAAACTTTACATGTACATTAGATCAGCTGATATTACCTCCCATCTTCACCGCTAGAGGCGCTGCTCGCGAGCTAAGTAGAATAATTTGAATATATAGTTTTGAAATTTGATTTATATATTTTTTAAAATAACCTATCGTCTTCCCCGTATTTTTTTACCTATGTATGGAAATTTTGGTTTGAATTAGTGAACTACTGCGAATTTGTATACCGGACATACAAACAAACAAACATACAAACATTCATTTATATATATATATATATATAGACAAATAATTTCCAATTTAATCCGTTGATGGTCATCACTCGCAGATCATCTGGTGAACTGCCAGTAGCTTCCTTGACCCCTCCCAGCCAGATTATTGCAGGATCTTTCTTCCTCCTTCAATCTTTCCAAACATCAAAATATTTTTGGGAAGAGAGAAGTCCGACCACACCTCCCTACGGTCCTCCCTGGACCCTTGGAATATTTGATCAAATTCTGGTTCGTTTCCAAGGTGCCTAACGTGGCAACGGCACCCATTTTCCAACGAAGAGCAAGCAACTCTACACACCCAAGATAGAGGACATTGAGACTGCTGTGATAGAGATGCATGGAGACATCTGAGGCTCTTCATAGGCTCTAATCTAATAACTCTCATTATGTGTCTGGTACGTAGGTCGGTCTTTGTTTTCATATTTGTGATTATAGGGAACTAAAAGGATTTATTTCATTTAAAATTGAAATAAATCTGTTCTTTTATCTATCCATGGCATTCTGAGTAGCTTTCTCCATGTCAACATATCAAAAGCCTATATTATTTTCTTCCTTCTTTTCTGAGAGTCCAGCTTTCACATCCATATATGACAACAAGAAATACCAATGCCTCTACAAGTTTCATCTTTGTCTTGAATTAAAATCTTTTATATTTCATAATATTGTACAATTTCATCATTGAGTCCCTTCGTAGTGCTATTCTTCTTTTTATTTCCTCGAAGCAACCTCCCATCTTATCAATTCTATATCCTAAGAATATAATATATGATAAACTATTTCAAATATTTCTTGATGAAATTTTCAAAGCTAATTACATTATCGGTAGTTATAATTTTGGTTTTTCTGATATTCAATTTTAACCTAAAATTATTGTTATTTAAAGATCTACCTTTGAATTTACGGCGCAAAAGCTTCCAAGAAAGAAATAACTCGATTTCGAGTAAATTCGTAACTATATTTCCAAATTATGAGCCGTCGATTGAATCAAAACAATCTGATTTTAGATCTAATTATTTCGTTGCTCTAACAACTTGGCTTGACTTAAATCCGTTAAATTTTATTGGACGAAATTTTGCAAGAAATACGATTCAAGACCTAGAAAAATTAACATATATAAAGTGATTTGTAGACAATATTATGTTTCCTCTTTAATTTTCTCAATAATCTCTTTTATGTCTTCTCTTTGTATTCTGATAGGAATATGGTGTCATCAGCATAGCGAAGATTTTTATGTTATCTAGCTAAGTAATAAATCAGTAATCCGAGAATACTATCCCTCACTCCAAGTCTAATTCTCTTAGACGCCGTGTGTGCATTCTTCAGCCATTGTTCCTAACACCGGAACTCCGGCCAAATTGGAAGACTTGACGTTGCGTGGATCTTACAGCGGCCTATTTACTTCAACAGTTACTGTCACCTGGTAGGTCCTCCAGCTTTCTCTTCTCTCTTTAGAGTGACTCAAGATATCGAAGATTCTTCTTCCATAGACTTATCAGTGTTATCTAAGACATATGTATTGTTCTAAGTGAGAGCGGTATGAAGATTGAGCGAAGTGAAACGATAAGAGAATTCATCATCGAAGAACCTAGTTCTCCCATTGCATTCATCCATAATAGAAGTGATAACAAATGAAATGCGAGAGAAGTTCTTAAAATCATTTTATTTTATCAAATATTCCGCTATGAAATTTTCTACTCAAATGCTTCGATGCTTTCCCGTTGTTAATAAACCTAAACGTTTGTTTACGTTTTTTTATAACTAATCTGTGAAATCCGTGTTATAGAGAATCCCAATTGGACTAAACTTTTGATTCAATATAGCCATTGTGTCATTATAAAAATGGTTCACTGTATACGTAGTATAACTTCGCTATAGCCGCGAATTCGAATGGGATCAAACTATTGGCTCAATATTGTCATGGTTTCACTATATAGTAAAACCTCGCTAAAATAAACCTGGGATAAAGCGAACCTACCCTTATAACGAACCAGAAATAATGCCCATTTTTATATTATAATACAGTGAATCATGGCTAGAGTGAACCACAAGTTCGGTCCCATTGTGGTTCGCTAAATGCGGGTTCTACTGTAATAAAATAAAAATGGAGAGAGAGAGAAATTACTTTAGGTTCGTTATAAGGGAAAGTACGCTATATCCATGGTTCGCTTAAGCGGGGTTTTACTGAATATAGTAGATAATATAG
Organism: Cordylochernes scorpioides; assembly: GCA_030710605.1. Lineage (NCBI taxonomy): Eukaryota > Metazoa > Arthropoda > Arachnida > Pseudoscorpiones > Chernetidae > Cordylochernes > Cordylochernes scorpioides. Next base: position 74,408,161 of record CP092870.1, read on the forward strand.
ATATTTAAAATATTTTATCAATACTTTGACTAAAGCAGATCGACAATCTGCTCGATGAAATAACCGCCGAGAGTTGAGAGAATAAACAAGTACATATGTCTCATTATCGATATCTGACAGTTGAAATAATATTGACACATTTTTCTTAATATAATACAGCAAAACCCCTCTTTAGAGAACCACAATGCGACTGAACCTCTGGTTCACTATAGTCCTGGTTCACGGTATTATATATAAAAAAAGAGTTTATTTGAGGTTAGTTTTAGCGGAGTTTTAAACTGTATATGATTTATTTTATATAAAGACGTATATAAGTATGAAAAGAATTCTGCGGGAAAAAAACTAAAAAAGTATTTTTCGTTGACATGGGTTTAAAAATTGTGCGCTATCTATCAGCTGTCTCTGCAATCTAACCGACTCGGTTCGGTGACAAATCCACACCATAGAAATGGGCCAGAGAATTGTCCGCGATTTTTTACAGTTAAACGCATCTCTGCTGGATTAGGAAGATTCAATCAAACTCTTGGAGATCCCATGGGATTAAAGTCCGTTCTGGATGACGAGGGTCATAGACTGACACCATGGTGAAGTTCTGAAATTGCCAAAGCTGGTGTTGTCTTTGTCATCGACCAATGACTATCATTAGATGCACCTATTTTTTTCGTCTATTAAACGGAAAGTAGCCATTCTCTTTGTGTGAAAAATATAATTAAGGATTTCTCTCTTTCACTATATATATTTTCACATTGAAGTTCTGTTGATAAGAATTTTACTGGGGGAATAAAGTCATCTTCAAGAATAAAATTCACCTATACAGTCAATATAAGGAAATATTAAACAAAAAGTAAGCAAGTAGCATATAAGAAGTAAAAATGTGCATACAAGAAGTAAACAAGATGCATACAATAAGTAAACAAGAAGCATACAAGAAGTAAACAAGAAGCATACAAGAAGTAAACAAGAAGCATACAAGAAGTAAGCAAGAAAGCATACAAGAAGTAAGCAAGAAGCATACAAGAAGTAAACAAGAAGCGTACAAGAAGTAAACAGGAAGCATACAAGAAGCATACAAGAAGTAAACAAGAAGCAAACAAGAAGTAAACAAGAAGTATACAAGAAGTATACAAGAAGTAAACAAGAAGCGTACAAGAAGTAAACAGGAAGCATACAAGATGTAAACAGAAAGCATACAAGAAGTAAACAAGAAGCATACAAAAAGTAAACAAGAAGCATACAAGAAGTAAACAAGAAGCGTACAAGAAGTAAAGAGGAAGCATACAAGATGTAAACAGAAGGCATACAAGAAGCATACAAGAAGTAAACAAGAAGCATACAGGAAGTATACAAGGAGTAAACAGAAGGCATACAAGAAGTAAACAAGAAGCATACAGGAAGTATACAAGAAGCATACAAGAAGTATACAAGAAGCATACAAGAAGTAAACAAGATGCTTACAATAAGTAAACAAGAAGCATACAAGAAGTAAACAAGAAGCATACAGGAAGTATACAAGAAGTAAACAAGAAGCGTACAAGAAGTAAACAGGAAGTATACAAGGAGTAAACAGAAGGCATACAAGATGTAAACAAGAAGCATACAAGAAGTAAACAGGAAGCATACAAGAAGTAAACAGGAAGCATACAAGAAGTAAACAAGAAGCATACAAGAAGTAAACAAGAAGCATACAAGAAGTAAACAGGAAGCATACAAGAAGTAAACAAAAAGTATACAAGAAGTAAACAAGAAGCATACAAGAAGTAAACAAGGAATATACAAGAAGTAAAGAGGAAGCATACAATAAATAAACAATAAAAATACAAGAAAAAACAAAGAGAATACAAGAAAGCAAACAAGAAGCATACAAGAAGTAAACAGGAAGCATACAATAAATAAACAATAAAAATACAAGAAGTAAACAGTATAAATACAAAAGTCCAGGCGAGGCAGAGCTAGAACGTGTCCTATATATGTTTGATATTTTCAAACGTTAATATTTTAAAATTTCTAAGTTTCACAAGATATTATTTTCTATTCTTCCTATAACATTCAACTTTGTGCACTCGAGTATACGTAAGTAAAATATCATTATTATCATCTTTATATATATATCAGTATATGCATTTGGTATATATAACTAAGGGTTTGACAGAACAGTAAGGTAGGTCATTCTGTCACTGTAAAGGTGACAAAAAGATGTCGTCAGCTCCACCAACACCTACGTCATGTTTGTACATTCACCATTACCGTTAATTTTCTTCCCCGCGAACGATGTCTTAACATTACTGTTGATATCCAACTTCTTATCGTCAGGAAAACTTGTGGACTTTTTGTAACTTCTACATACCGGAAGAATCTTCATTTACATTCCGAAATTTAGTATTATTTTCTTATTCTCAAGGCTTTTACTAAATAGATACTCTCTACGTTTTATACACTATGTTAGTAATGCAAGGTGAAATAGAGAGCGGTGTGAAGAAGAGTACCAATCTTTTTATTTCTAGTTCCAGAGCGTGAAATTTTGCTGGGTTCATGGAATTCTTCAGGATGAGTAAATGTAGATCTGATGTTGAATTCAAAGAATCTGGAGCCCATACTGTGTCCGACTTAGCTCCAAATAAGGTCGTTCTAACATGAAGAACAGTTGATGCCGGTCTTAGCATAGATTCAGACATAGCTGTTGGTTGTTAGTGCTTTCTTTAAATGGCTGAACATATTGCCACGTGGAAAATTAGGAAAGACAAACTTCAGGATGACACAGCAATTTTTTTAGACAAGAATTAACTATAATTAATAAAATATAAGATAAGCAAAAAGGGAAGTTTACAGAGTACCAAAATATAAATACCAAAATTGATACTCTGTTATTAAAATAATAAATACTTTAATACAATATATAGGTTGTATATATCGAAACGAGAATTTGGGTTATACGTGAAAAAATCGGGTAAAATAAATAATAACGTACAGATATTGTAGCCCAAAATGTTTAATATTTTATGAACAGATTATTAATTTTTATATTTATATCTTCTTTTCTCTGTAAACTTTCCTCATTGACTCTCTGGTATTTTATTAATATTGTTTTGTTCTTGCCATAAAAAAATTGCTCTGTCATTCTAAAGTTTGTCTTTCCTAATTTTCTTCGCTACAATATAAAAAGAAGCTTTCTATCTGACTTTAACTAAACGAGTCCCCAGCAGCCTGCTGCGTTCGCAAGTAGCAAGGGGCTAAACTTTATAATTTGAACTTTGAAGGCGTTCAAACAAGAACAAATGTCTGCAATATGCTTATCTGGTGTTTAGAGAGTCAAGACTTCCGAAATATTCCGTCGTCTGGAAGATGTATGTGGTGGGAACAGAATGGTCACAGGCAAGGGTGTTGCATTGGATGAAATTATCTGCCAAATGTTATTCACAAATAATGAATTCTCGGCCACGAGGTAACTTTCAGCATGTAGTCATTGATCAGTAGATGCTGCAAGAAACATACAATGTTTTTTGGAAGATCCACGAATTACCGTACGTATCCTGGCTTCTAGACTACAAGTCTCAATACGAAAAGCAAAAATTGCTCTTGGAACACTTGGAACACCTAGGATTGCGAACTAAAAGTGCCCAGTGGATTCAACATTACCTCAAGTCTGAACAGCCAGCCAGAAGAAAATCACTCAGCGGTATTCGACTTGGACGATTTGCAACCGAGGGTATGAACTTCTTGGAACCCATTCAGACTGATGATGAAACATGGTGCCACCATTAAAATTCGGAAACCAGAGGACAGAAAAAGCACTGACAACTTTCAGGTATAGATGTACCAATAATAAATTTCTCTCCTCTTTGTCATCTCTGAAAATTTCGTCAACTGCGCTCTTTGAATGTAAATGACTTATCGATATTTAAGTTATAACCCGTGTAACCACAACTAACGCTGAGTGATATCTTCAAAATCCTAACTATCTCTGTATGAGAATAAAGAACAGGTAACCTGGATTGATGTCGCGAGAAATGTCTGCTGCCTTCTACATGATAACGCTCGTCCTCGGGCGACTAAGGCAGTTCTTAGAAGGACTAAATGGCAGCTCCCTCCATACAGTCCAGACATTTCTCCAAGCGGCGTTCATGTCTCTGGACATTTCAAAATGCACTGTAAGGACGGATTTAGGATAGGACGCTGAGGCTGCGTCAGAAGGATGACTACGTTCACCATATAGATATCTATGAGCAGGGATTAGGTGACTTATCCATCAGTGGCAAAAATACCTGAGATCAAAACAGTTGCTATTTTCTATAAACTTTATGACTAATTGTAATTTATTTCTGAATTACTGAACTTTGTTTTGTTTGGATATATTCATTGCTATAATTATATAACTAAATACTACGTAATGCTCACAAACACTCAGCATGCTTCACAGGAATAACCAAGCTAAATGTTAGATCAAATGCTTCTCTTTGTATCTGTACCGTTTTCATTTCTTTAACTCTTTTTTTTTAAATTAAATATAAATTTTTGTTTTGATATATAGTCATTATAATTTCTCCATTCACTCAGTATGGTTATAGACATCTAGAAGGTCTAACGCTACCATATACTAGCCTACCCTAGGTCTGTTGATGGCTGGGACATAATCACAGCTAATCACCCGATCTGATTGCCGGTCCCCTATCCGCTGCAGCCAGGAAACACGCCTCATGGAATCCCCCAGGTGTGTGCACCATTCTTATTTTGTTTCAATCAAAATTGAATATATATATAGTAGAACCTTCATTAGAGGACACTCACACTAAAAATAAATCTCTCTAAAAAGGATAGTTTTCATTTACAAAATTACTATTTTTACTATTTAGAAACTCTCCAGTAAGAGGACATCTCTCCCTAAATGACACTTTAGTTATTTAGGTGTCCTTTACAGGGAAGTTCTACTGTATTAACATTTTACTTTTCAAAAAATAGTACAAAATTGATATTGTACTGGGATCAGGTGGATGAATTAAGAAAAAGGCTTTTCCTGATCCTGAAACTAAAAGTCCCTGATGGTTTGCGCCATTTTCCATGCGCAATGCTTGATTAATCAAGGAAGGGTATTTATCCAATTATGAATAATTAAAAATCAACGGTTAGTTGAATATTTATTCCGACAGATGGCATAGACCACCAGCACTTTTAGTTGGAGGATCAGGAGATGCTTTATTTATTAAATTTACTTTTTGTTTCGATGTTTCGGCAACCAACTATCTCCTTTTTTAAGAAAAATAGAAGATAGTCCTATTTTAATTGAATATGAAGTTTTAAAAGAATTTAAATGACAATTAAGCTGATCTAAAAATATAATGATCACACATACATTTTGTGAAAAAATAGTACAAATGTGATATTGTACTGGGATAAGGTGCATAAATTAAGAAAAAGGCTTCTTCTTATCGTACAACTGAAAGTTGCTGATGGCTTGCGCCATCTATCGGAATAAATATCAACTATTCTCGTTGATTTTTAATTATTCCAGAATTGGCCAAATACCCATTCTTGATTAATCAAGAAAAGCTAACCACGGACGAATAGTTGATATTTATTCCGATAGATGGCGCAAGCCATCAGCAACTTTCAGTTGCTCGATAAGAAGAAGCCTTTTTCTTAACACATACATTTATTTTAAAAAAATAAGAAAGAAAGGTCACCTCTCCCGTCAACAATAGAAACTTTGGATCATCTATTGACCGTCTTTGCAAAGTAGCAAGCTCGGGTCACAACATCAGCTTTGGAAATTTCAGAACGCCCACCTGGAAATAATGGTTTCAAGCTAATGGTCTTCGTCAGTCCAGTGTGGATGTGAAATCCCCAGGAAAGTCAAGAAATCTTTAAACTCTGTCTTTGCCGGTCCCAAGCCTGGATGAAAAAGCAGGAGGGGGAACAGTAACAAGCTCGGTAAAAAATCTGGGCTCAGTTGGCCCGGCTGATAGTACCCACTAAGAGCTCCTGATCCAGGGATACAGAATGAGCAGTGTTTGTACTCTATGGCATCTGATCCTCATGTCAGAGGTGGCCATTTCATATTGGAGTTAAGTCAGCCTGTTACTTAGTAGTGCCCCTAGTCTTAATGACAAAGGCAGACGCATTCTACTTCACCCAGTCATGATGGAGCTCTACAGGCTTGATACCCTAATATGATTGAGAGAGAGAGAGTAGGGATAAGAAAGAAGAAGAGAAGAATAAATCTTCATAATTTGCCAAAGAGGTGGTTAACTATCAGTTTAGAATAATATCTTCTTGGCACACACACACAAATATATATCTATATATATAAATGAATGTTTGTATGTTTGTTTGTATGTCCAGTATACAAATTCGCAGTAGTTCACTAATTCAAACCAAAATTTCCATACATAGGTAAAAGAATACGGGGAAGACGATAGGCTATTTTAAAAAATATATAAATCAATTATTAAAACTATATATTCAAATTATTCTACTTAGCTCACGAACAGCGCCCTCTATCAAAGATTAGATTAAATTATGCTGATGCAAACAAATAGATAATGCTAATAACAAACAATTATTAAAAAAATCTTATCTAAATATATATCACTCGGGTAGATATGCACACGGGTCAATCCCGGGGCGAAGCCCGGGTCACCCGTCTAGTAAAATATATAATTTTATTAATAATTTTTGCGCTTTTAAATTAATTTTTGAATCGAGTACCATGGATAGGCTGAGATATAAGAATAAGAAAATGTCAAATAAAGCGCTATGTGTCGCCATAATAAATATAAACAGTAAAACCTCGCTATCACGAGCCCTAATAGAACTGAACAATTGGTTCACCATAGCCATGGTTATTATAAACTAAAATTGTGGATTACATTCATGGATAAAACTTAAGGAAGTGAAAAGTATTTAATGTCACTGGTCGTCTATTTTTTTGTTTTTTTAGGGAGGCAGAGGTAATTTTGTTCAAAAATGGTTATCTCGTGTGCTTTCAATGAAGGTCACTGTGTATCAAGATAGGGGAAAGTTTATACATCCCTGCACCAGAAATTCATTCCATTCTGCACGACTATCTAAAATTCAGTAAAGTTTATTCCCTATGGGTTCCCTATTCCTTAACTGATGAGCAGATGACTCGACATGTTTCATGGTGCCGAGAGATGTTCAAAGTGTCTGATAATGGATCATCTCGTTATTTCAATAGCATCATAACAGGTGATGAGACTTGGCTTTATTATTTTAATGTGCCTACTAAATCCCAGAATAAAGTATTTTATACGGTATTCACACATTTCAAATCACAATTCTTATACGTATTCACCTCACCGTATTCACATACACTTATGGACAAAACTTAAGGAAGTTGTACCTTTTAGCATGTATATCGGGATTAAGACAATAACTGAAAGATATTTGATACACATCGACCTTTATTGAAGACACGAGATAACCAAGTTTGAACAAGAAAAATTGTCTCCGTCTACTTCAAAATATATACATAGAGAGAGAGACAACCGGCGATATAAAAGACTTTCCACTTTCTTAAGTTTTGTCCACACACATCAGTGTATAATATAGATTTTAAATGATGGACATGTGGAGTGTAATTGAGAAAGGTAGATACGCGCGCAATCTAGTTAATTATGTATAGTCAAGATCTTCTAGTTATTGAATTTTATAGTTATATCTTTTCTAATCGGTTCAATAATATAGTAAAACCTTACTAGAACGACTGGAAATATAGCAAGCCTTCCCTTATAACAAACCAAAAATAATCGCTAATATTCGTTATATCATAAAGAAAGCCACCATGCTATAGTGAAAACAAGGCCTTGGTAAACAATGACTTTAGATACAGTAAAAAGATTTACTAGCCGAAGTATCTTTAATTTTAAGAGCTATGAATACCGGCCAGGTGTAGCCTCTATCTTTATGATAATAACTATAGAGTATTATGCATTAGAGTGCCATCTTTTATAAGAAATCTGAACTATTTTTAATGCATATGATTCTCTTTCAAATAAACCAATTTTCTATACTGTCCTTACTGCAATGATAAAATTACTTGGCGAAACCGCTGGGAGGGTGCACCACTGATGAGACAGGCTTTCCTATAATTTTATCAATGCAGTAAGGTCAGTATTGATCTCTGAATCTTGATCTCTTGATCTTGATCACTGAAATGATCCCTTAAAAAATTTTGAAGCCTGCGGTGCTTTAGCTGTGCTTGGTGCTGCCTTGGTTCCCTCATAAACGGCGCTCTCGCCCTCTTCTCCCCCGGGGTGCCCACTTGCCCTGCTGGCGCCTCTCCAGCCCTCTCCTTGGCCCTCCACCGCGACGGGCGCTTGGTGACTCCTAAAGATGAATCGTGCCTTAAAATGCTTATCCGAAAAGCATGTAGAAGGCGGATTAATCGTTATATGCAGTAAGGGCAGTAGAAAATTGTTTTATTTCAAAAATAATCATACGGGTAAAAAATAGTTTAGGATTTCCTATAATGGCTATAGTGCATCCAAAGTTCAGTCCCATTGGTATTCTCTATAGCTGTAGTTTACTTTGACGGCTAAGAAATGAGCGATGTCGCTGAAGACCCGAATATTTTTTATCGATTTCACCCGTACATAATACTTGTACATAGCATACATATACAAAGCAATAACACACCGTCTATATATAACTAATGAAAACATTATAAGACGCGAGTGTTTCTTTTACAAATAAATCAAACTTCTACTATCCTTAGATTGCTTAAATATTATTTCTAAGATTCAACCCTTCAATATAGCATATAAAAGCAGAATGATCCCATACAGTATTAGAGCTCTAAAGAAGCGGTCTGGTAGATTAAAAATTGGCAAACCGCTAGGAGGGTTTACCATTGATGTGTCAAGCCCTCCTACTATTTTCCCATCGCAGTTAGAACAGTAGAAGTTTGATTTTTTATGAAAGAAACTCTCGCGTTTTATAATGTTTTCATTTGTTATATCATTTATATGTTAATTTTCTACATCATCTTATAATTTTAATAATATTTTTGCATACTGTGTACCTATGTAATTGACAATATGTTAATAAATTATTGTAAATTGTCAATTGTCTATTTTGCGAGGTTTTATTATACTTTTTCATGAACGCTAAATGTGGTCCGATTGAATAGAGAGTATCGAATTTACGGTTTCTGTGTTTTTAGTCTTTAAGATTGCCAGAGATGTTATATCTTCTATGTGTGCCTATTGATTATAATACAAATTAAAGTAACCTTGATTCTTCGGAATGAGATTCGCATTTTGTAGAAACGTCGCAGCATTGAAAAAAAGAGAGGGATGGTTTTAATGAATGCTTTGCTATGTAAAAGTACTGTGGTCATACCATGAATAAAATGTTCTGGATGCAATCTCTGATAGTTAAATCCCGGTAGTTGTGACCGAATAAGGGCATGCACGCACCGACAAACCTGTTCCCAAGGCCGCCACGTGTCATTGAAACGTGACAGGAAAGAAACCCCATTGGTTTCTATCTAGCAAAGTTCGACTAGTTAGATTTTATTCGTCTTTTGAAATTCTGAAGGTCTCTGTCTAAAATTATATGTATCAAAAGGAAGAATGTGTTTCTGCTCACAGTACAAAAATGCTCAACAAATAAATTTGGAAATTTTATTTTCAAAGATCCGTTCCACACTTAACCGTTAAACCAATACGTTTAGTTCTGTTGGGAAAAAAATGAAAAAGATAGAAAAATGAATTGAGAAATAAATAAATAAATGAATAAATAAATATTTTTGTATCTAACTATTGTACTTACAGTCGCGATAGGCAGGTGATATTCTGGAGGTAGTGAACGACTAGATCTGATGAATTTAACACAATGAACTTTATTCTATTATGATAATATGGTACATAAAAATAAACTAATTTCAATCGGATCAATTATTCTCAGCTATTATGCTAATCACCAATCTTTTTGCTAACTTTAGCTTCTTCAGTTTCTACAACAGGCTTCTTATCAAATTCTTTATCCTTTTCACTCTATTCAGTTTCTATCCAGGCTTCTCATCAGCTTCTTTAGCCTTTTCATTTAATTTATTTTCTTCAGTTTCTACAAAAGGCTTCTTATCAAATTTTCTTTATCCTTTTCACTTTATTCAGTTTCTATCCAGGCTTCTTATCAAATTCTTTAGCCTTTTCACTTTATTCAGTTTCTATCCAGGCTTCTTATCAGCTTCTTTATCCTTTTCACTCTATTCAGTTTCATCAATTTATATAACAGGCTTCTTATAAACTTATTTAGCCTTTTATTCTTTTCATCTGAGCTTGAGTTCTTTATCTCCTAGTCTCAGGCACTCATAACAAACTTTCCTCTGAGCTTGAGTTCTTTAACTCCTTCGCTCTGGCACTCCTACCCTCATAAACAATTCTTGCAAACAACCCTTACAATCCTGCGCCGCCCATCCCGCCTTGCCTTTTATACCTTGTTTGCGCAAAGTCTCATCTGATTGACCTTCTTCGTCACGTGATCAACAAATGATACAAATGAATTAGTTTTAACAAGTTCATCGATATATTCCAGCGTGATCATTCTATCCTTTAAGTCATATTTCTATTTCTTATCCACCATTCATAGGCTGACAATATTCCAGTCCTCTCAGAGCTTCTTTCTATGGCTAGTATTTTGACGATATCGGATAGGGTCGTCACCCGATGTTGTCTCAGAATTGCATTCTCGGCCTTCCTCTCTTTTTGGCCTTCTTTCTTTCCATGCATCCTTCCAGTAATACCTTTATCCATTTCGAGTGTATTTCGTTAACTTCAAAGACCATTTTTTGTAACTACAAAAATAAATTCATGTTTGAAATATTATTTTATTCCAAAAAGATTTGAACTTACTGAGTAATATATATATATATATATATATATATATATCTTAGGGGGTATATATGGATTTTATGTCATTTCAAAACTCAGACTTTGCCGATCCCAAGCCCAGATGAAAAAGAAGGAGGGGGGGGGGGGGGGGCAGTAACAAGCTCGCTAAAAAACCTGGGCTCAGCTGGTCCGGCTGATAGTACCCTGTAAGGGCTTCTGATTAAGGAATACAGAATGAGCAGCGTTTGTACTCTATGTTAGGAGCGGCTGAAAATGGCGTCTGTACCTCATGTCAGAAGCAGCCATTTCTTTTGGAGCTAAGTCGTCCTGCTACTAAGTAGTGGTCCAAGTCTTAATGACAAAGGCAGACGCATTCTACTTCACTCAGTCATGAAGGTTGTAAGAAGATGTAACTTCAAACCCGAATGAAAGATGTTTACCTGTCTACGCATGCGTATTATAATATGAAACAACCTTCTCATTTTTGACTCTTTAAACATGTTTTCACGCTAACGCAATTTAATGAGAGAGCAGAAGGCTTCCCAGTTTCAGCTTGCCATGAAAGATATTCAATGCTATCTTTCCGTGAAGGTTCCAAAGTATAAATATCGTGACCTTAGTTGTCATTGACTTAGCTTTCTTTGGAGCGTGTTCCCATTGTTTGGATCGCACTCTTGTCTGTCTAGATTGTAATAATGTATTATGGCTGCATATCAACAACAAATATTTGATGGTGAGTTTGATTATATAAGTATTCTTTGTATAATTAAAATGAGCTGTGCTACAAACATGTTTTTTTTTAATTAGGTGCCAGGAATCTTAATGATCACAGAATTGGAGAGCATTTATCAACGATAAACTCTATAGCGAACCCCAATGGAACTGAATCTGTGGTTCACTCTAGCCATGGTTCGCTAGAGCCATAGTTCACTGTATTATAAAATAAAATTGGGGATTATTTCATGTTTTTTATAAGAGAAAGCTCGCTATATCCCAGGATCGTTTTAGCCGAGCTTCACTGTATATTGTGCGTTCAAAAACACAGTGTATACAAATATAATTTTATTTAATCAAATATATCAATACCTCTTTATCTGAATAGAGCACACATATCAATTTCTTCAAAAATACATTCTTAAATTGAATAGTTCAAACGTTTCTGTCCAAAAAGTTATTTTTTCATCTGATCTTATAAACGCCTTGAAATTCTTCACATTTTAAAAATATCTATTTTTTTTTTTTTTTTTTAACAATATCAGCATATTTGCATTATGATTTTGAAAATTGCTATTTGGAAGATGAATCTATATTTGACAAAAATACGTACATCAGCTTGATTATTTTGTTAAAATATCTTCGCCTTAAACGTAATCTTCCAAGACCGTTACTACTCGTATGGTGACGTCTGATTGAGATCCTGGTATTCGAATACTTACCTTTTAGGTGAAGAAGTGTTTTACAGAGATTCTAGTTACTGTAAGTATTTTGTCGAATGATTATCATCCTATGTAAAATGTGAAACTCGACCTATATAAATGTACTAATAGATTCAAATGCACTAACAGAATATCACTGAAAAAATAGGGTATCGCCAACAAAAATTTCTTTATAAATCAATAGCAACACAAAACAAAAGATTTCTCCCACAAAATTTTACAATGTCAATCAAACAATATCAAAATTATCCCAGTAATATCAAAATAAAAATTATTATATATAAACTGAAAAATAATAGTAAAAAAAATAAATTTAAAAAAGGTTAGGTGTTGATATTAAAAATAAAAAAGGCATATCCTGACCAGGAGTTTCATGTGTAAAGCGTAGTTACGCAAGTTTGGCCTTAAATACCCATTTCTTGGTTTTTCAGGAAGCCACTGAGACCAAAATTCTTTTTGGTCGCAGTGGTACAGCCTACTCCACGCTGACGAGCGCCAACAGCGCGAAACGCGTTCGTAGATGGCTTTTCTTGATTTATCAAGAAATTGGGTTGGCAAAATATCAGGGAACAGGCTAAATCAATGTTTAGTTGATTTCTGTTCCACTAGATGGCGCTCTGCCATCTAAAAAGCACATGTGCTCCTGGTCAGGTTATGCCTTTTTTATTTTTATATATCAACTCTATCCAATATAGAATAAGTCTTCGCTATAGAGAACCCCAATAGGACTGAACATTTGGTTCACTATAGACATCGTTCATTTTTTGAAATTGTAATTTCTATATAATATATGACAGTAAAACACCGCTAAAACGAATCTGGGATATAACGAATCTTCTCTTTTATCTAACCTGATAAAATCTCATTTTATAATACAATGAACTCTATGGTTATAGCGAATCATGGCTATAGTGAACAAAAGATTGTTACATTGGTGTAGGCTATAGAGAGGTTTTACTGTATATTGCTTATTAGTTTAAGTTTGTTGTAAGAAAAGGTTTGCTATATTCTTGGTTCGTTTTTGCCAGGTTTTGCTCTATGTACATATGGTCTGTTATTAATCAGCCCCGTATTTCAGTGATTTTGAGTTAAAGAAAAAACGCCCAGGAGTTCATACAATGTGAAAATATAATCTCTCTAAAATTATCTAGACGTAAAAAATATATCTTTTTATCGAAATTTGATTTTACTGTATCTCTCTCTCGAGGTGCGAGGATGCACGGGCGCGCGCTCCTGCCCCAACTCTAGAGGCTTGGAAATTTTAACCGCCTCCAAAGAGAAGTAGGAAAAAAAAAAGATTTTTTATGGGGGATTCCCCTCCCCTGACCGCACCAATGGCATTGGCTGAAAGCTAATTGCCATCCTCACCTGCTGATGCCATCAGCACCCTTCCGGCGACGGAGGGGACAAATAAACCACAACCTGGCACAGGCATTCCATCGACGAGTTGGGCCGATCTCGTCGATCGGAATAACCAAATTCCCATGGAGAAGGACAACGACGGCTTCACCAAGGTGGGGCCCAGGAGGAAAAGGCCGGTGGACTCCGAGACGGCAGGCCGGAAAGCCAAGAGAGGCTGCGTCCAGGCAGCTGCAGCAGCAGCCCTCACCGAACGCCCAATGCTTAAGTCAAAAGTACAAGAATGTACGACGACTCGGCAAAAAAAAACGGCGTTCAGCGCCAGGTCGGCGGTGGCCAAGGTAGAACAATGCGTCTATCTTGAATTCTGCCCAGACTTCAGCCAGGCCCAGTACTTTCTGGCGCTGGAGGCGAAGCTGGGCAAGGGCTCCGTCTATCAGCTTACAAAAATGGAGGGGCATAACCTGGTCGGCCTCTCCAGCGTTCAACTGGCCGACAAGCTGATAGAAGAAGGCCTCGACATCGAGGGCACCACCTTGAGGACATTCCCCCTGCGGAAAAGAGCCGAACGCATTGTGCTCGGCAATATTTTCCTTTTCGTAGAGGACGCCGACCTTGTCGCAGCACTTCGGCCTTATGGACAGGTGATATCCATTGTCCAGAAGATGATGGAGATGGGCGACTCCAGCTGGGCTGATGCCCGTCGGAAAGCTTTCATCACTCTGAATGATAGAGTCAAGCTATCCCAGATCCCTGCCCGGCTGGACGTCAAGTCCAAGGGGATGGCCACCCATGTCTACGTGACTTATGGAATCAAGTGCTCCTTGTGTAATAGGCAAGGTCACAAACGCGCCAACTGCCCACGAAAGACCGGCCTGCAGGAGAGACACCTGGGCCGCGGAAAGGTGGTCGCCTATACGGACGACATCGTACTCTTCATCAGGGACGACGCTCAGTTTGAGCTCGTGCCCCTGATCTTCGAAGAGTTCCGCATGTCCTCCGGGGTGGCTGTCAACTTCACGAAGAGCTGCGGGCTCTGGTGCGGTTCCTGGAAGCACCGGAAGGATTCTCTTCTGGGAATCTCCTGGACTTCCGAGTCGCTGACCGTCCTGGGCTGCACCATCACCACCAGAAACACCTTCGCCTCCCAGGCCTCACACCTGATGGGGCTGCTGGAGCGAGCCATCGCGAGGTTGTCACCCTTCACCCGCGGCCTGTCGCTGGTGGGTCGTGCTCGCGCGGCCAACAGCCTGGTCCTGGGTTCTATCCTGCACCACCTCCATGGCTACCTTCCACCTGAAACAACCATCGGCTAGCTGTTGGCGCGCTTCGTGTGGAGTACGAGTCGAGTCTCGTGGCTCCCCGGGCGCATCCTGGCTCGTCCAGTCTCCGATGGTGGCGTCGGCCTACTTGAAATCGCGGGCCAGCTTCGGCTCGCCTGCCTGAAGGGGATCCAGGCCTCTCTTCGCGGCGCCGCCAACGGCTACTCATGGCTGGTCCGCAGCCGGGCGTGGCTGACACCGCCGGGTCCTGACGTCTGGCTCTCGCCCAGGAAGAGGAGACTGCTGAGCCTCTGGGAGGCCGCGTCCAGCGTCCTCGAGCTTGACCACCGGGTTCTTCATCCCGCCAGCCTGAGGTTTCTGCGTCTTCGAGGCGACAACAGGTTCCTGCGGCCGCCAGACCTGCTGGCTCCCGAGAGCTGGCTACAGGCTACTGTCGGGGACTTCTCCGATGGCGCCCCTGCACTAGCGCGCTCAACGCGAGCCGCACTCCTGGATGCGTCTCCTGCGGGAAAACGCCAGCTCCAGCTATCATGCGGAGTACGAGGCGGAGACCATCATCCTGCGTGGATCGGCGACCCCCATTACCCATCTTACCAGCCAGCGGGCCCGCCAGGCATTGGACTCGGCACGGCTCCAGGCCCATCCTACTGCAGAGCTAGCTGCCCGGTGGAACCCCACCGTGGATGTGCCACGCTCCATCCCTTGGGCCGACCTACGTCGTAACTGCTTCTCGGGGCAAGATGCAGATGTCGCCCTACGGCTGGCCCTCCACGCCCTACCCCATCCTGACCATCCTGCCTCGAGGCGTGCCAACTGTGCCGCCTGTGGGTCCAGCGACGGACCGCTGACCCACAGATACTGGAGTTGCCGAGACATGCGACCCCTGCTCCGGGAGGTGTTCGCCTCCTGCGAAGTGCCCCTGGATCTGCAGGCCTGGCTCTTCGGCGTCGGCCTCCATCCCGAGGTAGTGAAACTAACAAGTGTGGCGAAGGCTACCATCCACAAGTAGCATCTTGGTCTTGAGTTGGGTAATGCCAGCCAACACCTAGACCTGCCCACTCAGTGGGAGAGAACTCTCGCAGCCCATCGGTGGCGGAGTCTTTCCCGCGGTGGGCGCCACCAATGAAGACCTTGTATATATTTATATATATACCTATCCTCCGATTTACACGGTAGATACGTTCCTGAGAAAAACGTGTAAATCGGGGGATATGTGTACACAGAAATAAAAATAAAATGCATTGACAGGTTAAAATATGTAGTCAGCACATAAGCTCGGGATTCCTCGTGATATGTGTACACAGCGCATGTGTTCAATCACAGTAGCATTTAGTATAGTGCGATAAAAATAAAATAAAAACTTATTTGGAAAACCGTGTAAAAGCGAAAACGTGTAAAACAAGTACCGTGTAAATCGGGGGATAGGTGTATATGTATATTTATCAATTATTTTCATCTATTTATATCGATTTTTCGTATATTTATTCATATTTATATTTATTCTGTATTTAACCTTATATAATCTTATATGGACTTTGAAATAAAGTAGTATCAATCTCAATCTCTCTCTCTCTCATATACACTACCGAACATATACAATAGCGAACCCCAATGGAACTGAACCTGTGGTTCACTATAGCCATGGTTCGTCATAGTCATAGTTCACTGTATTATAAAATGTAAATGGTAATTATTTCATGTTATTTATAAGGGAAGGTTTGCTATATCCCCCAGGTTCGTTTCAACGGGGTTTTACTGTATATACATTGAAGATTTTAGTGAAAATTGGTTTCAATTTTAAACATATCTTTTCAAATACATATAATCAAAGATTATGTTTTCAGACCTTATACTGCAATGAATAGGAATTGTAAAAGGATTATCATGGTTCAGCAGTCGTTGATCCTCCGAAAGGTTTCGCCAATTTAATCTCCAAATCTCTGTTTTAAAATGGACGACACTAAATCGCTAATGAATAAAAGACTAGAGTATTCAATTAAAGGTTACTATAACTCAACAAAGTTTTAGTCCTTGACCAAATCACTAATGCTAAATGAAGTTCTTTATTAAATTTCAGTAAATGTTCCATGCTGAAATGAGTCGCATGCACTTTCTGCTTCCAGGAAATGTCTTATGCAAGGATCCGGATTTTTCCGGTTTCATGATAAGATTCTACAACGTCATTTCTCAGAAGATTGCATCCCTACGCATGCGTGTTAAATTTACAAGCGCATGTTCTGTACCCCATTCTCCGTTGTGTTCTCTAACCCCTAATTGAACAATAATCTGCTGCAAACATTTAGTAATACATAGGGGGTTCTCATTTGAAAATATAGTCGATATTTTTGTTTAATAATTTGAATTATTGTATAATTATTTTAATTAATTTAATATACTTATTGAGAGGTCAACTTATAATAACTTGGGCTAACAATATTAAAAGTAAAATGGAGCAAAACATTCATAAATAAAATCAAAAATATTTGCGAAGAATTTCTTTTATTAGATATCTCAAGGGAAAGTTTTCGAGCATGCGCCCATATGCAGGCGCGGGTCCATTGCCATTAGAATTAAATAATACACTGGGAACATCGTTAATATCGACAATAAGTCATATATTAACGAAACAAGGTATAAGTTCAACCTCACAGATGCCACAAGCCACCACTAGAACATTCCTCTAAGAAATGCAAGAGATTAAAACTAGAATCCTTCTTATTACAATAACGTAGTACATTACTCTCCCATGAGGGACCATAGCCTGAAAAATATTACAAAACCAGTCTTTCCTGGAGGTGGTCTTTCATTAGTGACTATTTTATTTGAAAGACTCATCATGACATAACTTGTTCAGACGTAGTCTCTGATAAAAGATCACCTTAAGGAAAGACCGGATTTATCCACGTTTTTAGGCTATAATCTCTCATGGAATACTCGATATCAGTACCAATTAGAGATTAAATATACCCCATCAGTGTTATAGGCATATGATGTTCTCAAAAAGGTCGGACATTTTGCTTTAAAAACAAACATGAAATTGATATACAGTAAAACCCCGATAAAACTAACTTGGGATATAGCGAATCTTCCCTTATAAAAGACCTGAAATAGTCCTCATTTTTTATTTTCTAATATAATAAACTATGGCTATAACGAACCATGGCTATAGTGGACCACATGTTCAGTCTCATTGGGGTTCGTTATAGAGAGGTTTTACTGTACATTGTTAAACTTTATGGTAGTAATTCTTATATTATCAGTTTGGGCAAATCCATCGCACAGATAGCTTAGAACGACTTCCACAACTTAAACGAAATAACTAAGA
This sequence comes from Cordylochernes scorpioides, assembly GCA_030710605.1. Classification (NCBI taxonomy): domain Eukaryota; kingdom Metazoa; phylum Arthropoda; class Arachnida; order Pseudoscorpiones; family Chernetidae; genus Cordylochernes; species Cordylochernes scorpioides. Next base: position 74,426,411 of record CP092870.1, read on the forward strand.
CATAATATATTTTAATCTTAAACGGGTTCCCTAAGACAGACAAAAGAGGGTTGGTTGTCTGCGATGTTATAAAGTAAAAACTATTGTGACTGACAAATGTACAATAAATACTGGGTATTGTGAAGATAGAGGCTGCTTGGCCGGCATTCATATTTCTTAAATAAATAGAAACTTCTTTAACGATTTTTGACGCCTTGCCAAATGCTTTATTTTTATTTCTCCTGATGAAAACAAAAGATTTTTGTTGAAACGTTGAGATAATAAAACTTTAACTGGCTAAAGTGTCTATTTTTTTTATGAAATATTTAAAGAAATATTTGGGTGTTGCATTAAATATTTAAAGAAGTAAAAATCTAAATAATTCTCTTGTGTATAGATGGCGCGTTATTGCCTTTATAATTAACATATGCCTAGCTAGCCTTATTGTATAATAACTTCAAACTAGTAAGACGAGATAAAAATCATAAAAGTAATATCAAAAAGCTTCTGTACAATATTGTTGCACCAGGTTGCGGCTTGTCAGACTCTTTAACCTTGATTCTCTCCTGTGCTGGGTCTTGCATCTTACCAGAGCGTGTTTCAACCATCCTCCAAATATATATAAGGGAATAATGAGATAACTCTACTTTAAGTAGCCTCCAGAATTCTTTATTTATTTCTCACATCAAAGAGAGTAGTGAAGTCACACAGTGTACCAAATTACAAATGGTGATTCTATAATACATATATTCTGTTTATAATACATATATTCTGTTTAATAAAATAAGTAAATATATAATATAATTTGAATTTAAAACATGTGAAAATTAATATTACAAATTAAAATAAAATAGGTTCATTAGCCGTGATGCAACAATATTTACAAATTTGAAATTGCTTATAAAGAATTTATTTTAATATTTGATGTTGAAATGATTTTCCAGTATTCCTGTTTTATCTTACTCTCCTTAAGAAGCGTTGTAAAATTAGAATGGTCATTATTCCGCAATAGAGATAAATGTATTGTAGTTTTAAATAACTTGTTTGTCTTTGACTTAAAGATGATGATAAGATTTGATTCAGAATGTCCTCTACATTCTAACTAGAGAGAGAATAGAAGAGGCAGGGTGTAAGAAATCACATTGACACAACGGGACACTGTCCCGCACACAGGTGACATTTAATGTCCTCTGAACGGTGAATGCACACTTATGGCTGCTGAAATTGTAGGATAAAATGATTTTGTTCTTCTTCTTGTTAATATGATTCTGAATATTCCTTAATATTGTTTATAATTCTTAGTAGGTGGCATTGAAGGTATCCTTATGATCTGTTTCTTCGGTTTAGAGAGTCCTGTTTAGTCTTCTTCTTCTTTCTTATCTCCACAGAGATTTGACAACCATCATGATTTGGCGAAGGGGAGTGCGTCTACCTTTGTCATTAAGACTGGGAGCACTACTCAGTGGCAGACCGACTTAGCTCCGAAAGAAATGGCCGCCTCTGACATGAGGAACAGATGCCATGTGCAGCCGCTCCTAACATAGAGTACAGACATCCTGTATCCCTGGATTAGGAGCCCTTACAGGGTACTATCACCCGGGCCAGCTGAGCCCAGGTTTTTTAGTGAGCTTGATACTGCTCCCCCTCCTCCTTTTTCATCCGGGCTTGGGACCGGCAAAGGTGGAGCTGTCCTGTTTAGTAAATTCGCATTGTTTTGGTATTCATTTCAACGTTTCAAAATTTGATTCTTCGTTTGAATCTGGATATAATATATCTACATATTATTTTAATCTTCATTGATGTTTAAAATCCTTGAAAACGCAATTGATTTCTTAATTGATATTCCATGTTCAATATGTAAATATTGAGCTAATATGTTCTCTTTCGCAACATAATGCTTAATGAAAAAATAGTACAAATGTGATATTGTACTGGGATAAGGTGCATAAATTTATAAAAAGGCATCTCCTTATCGTGCAACTGAAAGTTGCTGATGGCTTGCGCCATCTATCGGAATAAATATCAACTATTCTAGTTGATTTTTAATTATTCCAGAATTGGCCAACTACCCATTCTTGATTAATCAAGAAAAGCTAACCACGGACGCGTTTCGCGATTCATGATTTTTTAGGATGCCTTAATGACCAAATTTTTTGGTCGTTGAGGTACAGTTTGCGCCACGCTGATGAAGGCCAACAGCCCGAAACGCGTCCATGGTTAGCTTTTCTTGATTAATCAAGAATGGGTATTTGGCCAATTCTGGAATAATTAAAAATCAACGAGAATAGTTGATATTTATTCCGATAGATGGCGCAAGCCATCAGCAACTTTCAGTTGCACGATAAGGAGATGCCTTTTTCTAAAAATAATGCTTAATTTCGAAGTTCATATGTATCATTCACTTCTTAGTTTAGTTCTGGATTGTTATCTTCAAGATGCTTAATAGTAATTTCAATGCGATAGCACCTTGGTGCTTTGTACAGTGCATTGCAGTTTGTCTGCTTGCTACATCCATTTTTGGGCTCGAAATTCACACACTTTGGTTAATAGCCCATAAAACCATATTCTCTCTCTTCAATGTGATGTTTACCATCTTCATGCCATCTGATTCTCTTAGTTAAAATCTCGGTCATTTTTTAACGGCTTCATATTTGCGCTATGAGTTACATTTTAACATGGTGTTCACATCTTCGCAAATTGGATTGACTTGTGTGCTATCGTCAAGCCATTATATAATGTATATTAAAGAAAGGAATAAGTGTCACCGCAACATTCCTTATTAAAAAATAAATCAATGTATCTTTCGAAAAAGGCTTTCTTCAACTAAAAACTTTAACGTCAATTAATGTTCATTTTAATGTCTCCGCATATGCGATTTGCTGCTTCCTTGAGATGATATGTGAAATGCTTCTAAAGCCAGAGATTTTGTTTCTTCTCATGCCATAGATATTATTGATCCATATAACATATGAAACTCGTCATGTTATTATTCTTCATATTTGAAAAGCGATACTAGTTTTGCAAACACAAGGGCCGAGTCTTTATCGATTCCAAGTTTGATATTGTTCATACAACCGAGTTGTTCTTTTATTTCCGTCATCTTTTACCACGATGAATCCTTTTCATTGATAAACTTTTTTACACATTTCCCCTCTAATCGTTTACAAATTGAAAGCAAAAAAATGATTGTTTTTCATTGAGATCAACTTGAACATCCTTTTGTGCGAAGTTATTGTTCCATCAAGATCAGTAACATGAATCACTTCTTCGTTGGAATAAAGTTTTAAGTTCTCCGCTAATACGGCTCTTTATGGAGACATCAAACTATTTTGTTGGGTCTTGAAGTGATTGATTTTGAGCCTCTAGTTGAGCGTTTGGTTGCTATTGGTTGTCTTTTATAGGACTTATTCAGCATTTGGTTATTCTTGGCGCAATATTTAGAAATTGTTGTTCAAATGCACATTTTGAATCAATAATATTGTTGATTGTGATACTTGAAAAGTCGATAAACATCAATTCCAAAATGTTCATACAATATAAAGTTCCAACAAGAAAACGCTATATTGTGTGAAGAATAGCAATAAAAAATATTTGGCGTCAAGTCCTTGAAGAGTTCTCGACGCTATGGTAGATCAACAATGGGAGAGCCATTTTGAAATAAATATTATAAATACCCATATAAAAATAGGTCAGCATTGCCATTAAAAACAAATTAGCCATACCCTGACCACTAATATGAACGTTTTTAGATGGCAGAGCGCCATCTAGTGGAACAGAAACCAACTAAACGTTGATTTAACCTGTTCTCTGATATTTGGCCAACCCATTTTGAAATATTAAAAATAAAGAAGGCATCTCCTGACCACGAGCACATGTGCTTTTTAGATGGCAGAGCGCCATCTAGTGGAGCAAGAATAAACTAAACGTTTATTTAGCTTGCTCCGTTATATTTGGCCAACCCATTCTTTATTTTTAATATCAACACCTGACCCACTTATCTTTTATTTTTTTCTATTGTTTTTTCATTTTAAAATATATTCAGTTTTATTACACTCAAATATTTTTAGTTGAGTTTATCACTACTTTATCATTATTCTAAGTAGATATAGATCATGATAATCATGGTGGTTAATGGGTTGTGATTGCCTTTTTTATGGTGCGCCACATATCTACCCATCACAAATTTTTCATTCGTTCCCTTGGCATTATAAAATGATATAGATAAATATTTAATATAGCCTCTAAGATCTATTAAGCCTATTTACATCATGTATATACTCATGGACAAAACTTAAGAAGCTGTACCTTTAAGTACGTATATCGGGATTCAGACAATAACTCTGAAAGATATTTGCTACACAATTAACTTTAATCAATACACACGAGATTACCAAGTGTGTACAAAATTGCCTCTGTATCCTTCAAAAACAGACGACCGGCGACATCAAAGAGTTTCGGCTTTCTTAAGTTTTGTCCATGAGGGTATATACAGTAAAACCCCGCTAAAACGAACCTGGGATATAGTGAACCTTTCCTTATAAGGAACCTGAAATAATCCCCATTTTTTATCTTATAATACAGTCAACTATGACTATAACGAACCATGGCTATAGTTAACTACAAGTTCAGTCCCGTTGGGGTTCTTTATAGAGGGATTTTACTGCATATATAACTCTTTTTTGTGTGCTTAAGTTTAACATAATAAGAGAGATATTTATAACCCAGGTTCCTGGAGCGCAGAACGCCAACTACCCGGGCTGTCCAGATCACTAGTATGGACTAGTGCTGAACGCTTTTACACGCGTCCTGAGTGGATTACTGAGTTGAACCAGTTGACCAGGAAGTTCCATGCTGAGGTTGAGTCTGGAAGACTGGCCATAGATGTAGGGTTGAGGTGGGTCAGTCCAAGCAGGATAGCTGTCTGTATCCTGTCTCAAGAAATATGGACATCCGAAGAGATGATCAACTGTCTATGGCTTTTCTCTACAGCGAGGGAGGGTTGGGTTTATTTCAGGTTGCACACGTGTAATGTCTGCCAGTACATGGCTATGGCCCGTGAGGATGGTAGTGGGAGCCTCTTCATGGCAGAATTTTGGTATAAATTTGGATTGGAGAGGAAGCAATTCTCCTGAGAGATCTATAATCGAGTACTCCTGGGAATATAATACAGTCCATGACGCTAGGGCAGCCATGTGCGATAGGTTTTGAGTATAAGTTTGAGGCAAGGTGGAGTATGAATGCGGTAGGATAGAAGTAGCGTCATCTTTTGCTACCCTGTCTGATAGTTCATTGCCATTGATTCCAATATGTCCTCTTAACCAGCACAGCTTAATGTGAGGATCCGTGTTCAAGACTTGTATTATTTCGTATTATATCGTCGCTAGAGATGATCATATTAGTCCAAAGGATCAGATAAATCTGATCTGAAGTACAAAGTAATGGTCACTTCTTCGTTGGTTGGATTCGTCTCCTCGAGTTGAGCAGCTCAGAGATTTTTTGTGAGTTCAGCTTGAAAGGCAGTGCAGTCTGGGTGAAGCCCTAGAAGAACTGGCTGATGTTCTTGGAAAGGGAATACAAGAACTAAATAAGATATTTATCTACATGATTATTTACATTATCTACATTATTCTTGAAGAATATTCATAGAACAGCACAGTTACATTATTGTAGATATTAAGAATGGCATATCCTGACCAAGAGAACATGTGCTTTACAGAAAGCAGAGCGCCATCTGGTGGAACAGAAATCAACTAAACATTGATTTAACCTGTTCCCTGATATTTGGCCAACCCAATTTCTTGATAAATCAAGAAAAGCCATCCACTTGCTCTTGGTCAGGATATGTCATTCTTAATATTGTACACGCTTGTTCGGCGGTACAATTACTAAAATTGGAACGATACAGAGAAAATTAGCATGGCCCCTGCGCAAGGATGACACGCAAAATCGTGAATCGTTCCATTCTTAATATTGATTTCAACACCTTATCTTTTTATCCTTTATTTTTCTTTCGTTTTTTAATTATTGTAGATAGTGAACTGTAAAACTACTTCGTGAAGAGCACATAGCTCTCATTCACAATGAGACCATCCAAAGAGCAGACAACTATTTATGGTTGTCATTCCACCTACAACTAAACTAAACAACGTAAATATCTATTTATATCAATGCGTCAGTATTTGTAAAAAATATATTAGTCAGCATTCAAAATTTGATGATTCAACATGTGACGCACGCGCCCCATTTCAACGATTTCCATTCCAGCTCTACACTGCTAGAATTCTACATGGCTGTAGTGACCAGTAAAACAATATACTGTATTACTGGAACGAACAGAACTTCCCGGTCGCTCACCTGGTAAAAGCATCCATTGACGAAGAAATTAACGTATCTAAAACCCTCTAAGCCAGATAGCATATCCAAATATTTTGTTGAAATCTTGTTCAAAATTAATTTTACACTTGAGGAAGCAACTACCGAAGAATTTTTGCGCTTAATGAAATATTGAGAGGTTATTTATTCTGCAAAAATTCTTTCCTGCTCGTCTAACCCACGATGAGTCTGAACCATTTTCCACTGCATCACCACGCAGACCTGCAGGGCTTCCACAAGTCTCTCGCTGCATCTTAAATCATTACATCGATTCAAAAAATAATAATTGAATGCATTCTTCACTTGCGGTGTCACATCATTTGCTCTAGATATTTGCTCAGCGCTTTCCATTAGGAAGTTTTTACATGTTTGAACTTTGCCCAGCTCTTCTGTCATCCGTTTTGACTGGAACCTCGTGGTATATATTTTCATTTCTCTTCATTCTAAGATGATTTTAAAAATAGTCTTTACTTAAATTTATGATCAAGTAATACGCTCTCTCTCTCTCTATTTAGGCAAGAAATTATCATTGTACTTCACGTGCTTAAAGCTTTTAGATTTTTTTAGAATGACTGATGTAGCAGCAAAGGTACCTCGTTAAACAAGTCAATAATAATGTCAAATAAAATGTATTTGGCATCCCCCCTGAAGACTACCAAGCATCCACCCTACTCAAAAATTTTAGCTTTTCCTCATAGCTTTTTTGCTTGTACACTGCTGGCCATTAAAATTGCGCTGCACCAAGAAATAATATACAAGTAAATGTAAAGTAATAATTATGTAAATAGCGTAATAATTTTCGTTGAACCCATAATATATATTAAGAGGTAGTATTGATTAAATTTTCAAGCGTGTGAGATTTTGAATCATAATGTAACATATCCGTGCCAGAGTAGCCTGTATCTTGCTGGCATAGAGTTGAACATGGTACAGAAGTCCATGAGACAATGTACCGAGAAAGTTAAGACATCATGGACAACATGAGGCTGTGAATTGTCACACACACTTGCTAAAGGATAGAGTAAAAAAGACTTCAAAAATAGAATAAGAGTGAAGCCACAGGCCGTAACATTTCATAAATGTAACGGCGGTTGTCCAAATTACCAGCTATGTGAGCTAGAGGTGACCGTGATGTATACCCAATGGCATCACTCCAGGTGATTGGCCCGTAAGACGGTGACGAATTGCAAGCAGGCATTAATCATTCCCTTCAGTGTCTTCACACGCAGATACGGTGCTATCATGGTACTATAGGCATAACTGGTATTCATCCAAAGAGGGCAACGTGGAGCCACTTCTGTGTTATATTCGTCGTTTAACACACCACTGTAGACGAGTCTGTCTCTGCTGCAGTATCAAGAGAAGCAACTGTCGCCGTGCTGATTGCCTATAGTGATGCAGGCATCGTCGTTCTGACACTTCTCGTCGTGAAAACGACTCAAGTTCCTGACTCACGATAATGATGTGACAATACAATCTTAAAGGGTCATGATAACAAGATCTCGGCTGTGGTGACCGAGGGCCTTTGAGATCCTGTTTGACATTCTGTATGGCCCTCCTGAATCCATCAATTTTAATATTCGTGTAACGATCATGAGATCTCGAACAACCCGAGCAGTAATAAGACAAGATAGGTTAAACCACAGTTCCAGTAGACTACGATTCTGCCACAATTAAATTCCGTTATGTTCTGCTATGCGTTGCTCCTTTTTGCACAAGGCATAAAAAGTTATTTTCCCCAGCATTAAAAATTTAAATGCTATTTCTATAAGTGAAATTCGAATTACAATCTGTCCTTTTATACAGAAACTCTATGTGACTTTACTCTTATTTGTTTTGCATTTTCAAGAGCATGTTGTACCTTTCATGAAAAACTTTTGACTATCGTGTACCTCCTTTATGGTGGAGAAATTTTATTGTTCAGTAATGTAATAATGAAGAGCTAAGAATGTTTCCACTGCGAAATAGACTCTTTGTGGCTTTAGGATACCTATGCCTACCTCTACTTCACATTCTATGTAGAAATATGATAAAGTTACCAGTATTTATTATTGCAATATATATACGCCATGGAGTAACAAAAATTCAGAATAATACATATTCACATATACACTCACCTTATCTCGTGTGTCTTCAATAAAGGTCACTGTGTATCAAATATATTTCATAGTTATTGTCTGAATCCCGATATACATGGTAAAAGGTACAACTTCCTCAAGTTTTATCCATGAGTGGATAAATATATAAACTGTTTTCTCTATTAATCCTTCTATTTTAAACAGATCCAATATTTTGGGGCATAGAGAAATCGTCCATAATTTCACTATTAGAGAAAGAAAGAGACATCTGTAACTCAGGTTCCTGGAGCACAGAACGCCAATTACCTGGTATATGTCATCACAATTTAAAAATATGGTAGTTTCATAAAAATTTGTGACTCGAGTCAACTTTACATTCACTGAATAGTGTAAAAGTCAGCCTGTGTTATTACTTTCAAAAGCATACAATAATAGGATATAAAGCACAAATACAATAAATTCTCACCAATATGAATACCTGGGCTCAGCTGGCCCGGCTGATAGTACCCTATAAGGGCTCCTAATCCAGGGATACAGGATGAGCAGCGTGTGTACTGTGTCTGTTCCTCATGTCAGAGGCGGACAATTCTTTTGGAGCTAAGTCGGCCTGCCACTGAGTAGTGCTCCCAGTCTTAATGACAAAGGCAGACGCATTCTACTTTACCCAATCATGATGGTTGTCAAACAGACACCATCAAGGGTCACATCTTAATACCCTAATATGATTGAGTGGAGATGTAAAAGAAGAAGAAGAGACCAATGTGGATTGGAGATATAACGAACCTTCCCTTTAAACGAACTTAAAATAATCCCCACAATACAGTAAAACCTCACTAATATGAACCTCTTTGAGAATTTGTTTCGTTTTTTATATATATATACAGTAAAATCTCCCTAGACTGAGCTCCAAAGGGACTGAACTTTTGGCTTACTCCAATCATGGTTCAATATATTATCTTAGGCTCGTCATAGTACAGTTAACTATGGTTATATCGAACAATGGCTATAGTGAACCACAGGATTAGTGTCGTATTTTATTTTTCAATACTCTGTGTGAAAGCTAGATTTTGAATAGGAACTAACCTAAAAGGTTTTGTTTTTGCATTCCGTGTTTGTTTTTGTTTTCTTATTGTCTTGCTAAATACAATAAATAATTCTTTTGTTGCTTTAAAGAGAGTTGTAATTATTTAAAATACTACAATTAGTTCCAGTGGGGTTCGCTATAGATGAAGGGTTTTACTCTATTTTAATTATTAATATGAAGTGTTAACATTGCGGGACATTCAAGTCGAGACATTTGGTGACTATGAGAACAGATATTCTCCAATGAGATCAGTTAGTGATCACCACTGGAAGCTCATCTAGTGACCTCCCGGTAGCTTTCTTGACCCCTTGCAGCCAGCTCATTGCTGTTAGTGTTTTTTGGGGTAAAAAAGAGAAAATGTTACTTAAATATATTTTTAATCTTTATGCATAGAAACTACAAAAGTAAAATTTAAGAATTAAGAAGAGAAGTACAAAAAAAGAATCAAGAAGGCACTAACTCCGTTACCAATTGTTAATCATCACATGCTAGCTAATATTATCATCATCAATTTATATATTTTTATTCATATATCTATTTTACACAAATAAATTTACTGGCAATGCGTTTCTTTTAAATATCATCAAATAATTATCTCTACAGACCTTACTGCAATGATATGAGTTATTGAATGAGAGGGCTTGGCTCATCAGTAGTGAACCCTCTCAGCGGTTTCGCCAAATTAATCTCTAGACCGCTCTACTATTGTATTGGACTGGTTTTGTTATATACCCTGCATTTTCTATGGAAGGCAGCTTAGGGGTGTTTAGTGAACTATGGACATAAGCTTATAGGTCTGTAGAGGTACATACATATAATTTCAAGGTATTGCAGTAAGGTCTGTAGAGATAATTATTTGATGATATTTAAAAGAAACGCATTGCCAGTAAATTTATTTGTGTAAAATTTTAATGATAGATGGCAATAAAATTTAATTTACTCATATATCTATATAATTTATTTACATAGAGAAAAATTCTTTGAATTAATATACCTAACAATTGCAAGTCTTCCTCTGTACCTTCAATTTTTCCCAACATCATCTTTTATGAACCCTTTACTCTTATTATGTGTCAGAAGTAGGTTAGTGTTTGTATATATATTTGGAATTCTAGAGGTGCATCTAACAGGATTCATTTCATTTAATATTAAAAGGTAGAAAACCCAAAAAAACAGACCCTCCAACTAAACAGAAGGGAATCAACACAGTTGGCCAGATGGAAATCTGGTCACCTGCGCCCTCTAGTCTATAAAGAGGGAGCCAAAAGCTTCCCCATGTGCACTAGGTGCAAAACCGAAGAGGCCACTCCCCAACATTTACTAAATTGCATTGGAAAGGACAAAAGATCCCTGTACAGAGAACCAAGAAGAGTTCTTGAGCTTCTTTACGAGCACGACCTCCAAGATCTTGTCTAATTTAGACTAAAAGGATAAGTATAAAAAAAAAAAAATTAAATATTTGTACTTTAATATCTGCCCATGGCATTCTAGAGAGTAGAGCTTTCTATATGTCCACATTTCAAAACTTTCAATTCTTTTTTCTCTCTTATTTTCTGAGAGTTCAGCTCTCACAACCATAAGTGACCACAGGGAATACCAATGCTTCTACAATTCTCTTCTTTGTCTTAAGAGAAATGTCTTTATCTTTCATAATCTGTCCAATTTCATTATTGTCTCTTTCTAGTCCATTCACTAAAGTTATGGTCAACTACAGTAAAACCTCACTAAAATCAATATGGGATTTAGCGAACCTTCCCTTATAACAAACCTAAATTAATCCCATTTTTGTTTTAGAATGAAGTGAACTATGGCTATATAGTGAACCACAGGTTCAGTCCCATTGGGGTTAGCTATAGAGGGGTTTTACTGCATATGGTATTACCAATATATTGGAGTTTATTTTAGGTTAGTAAAGATAAAGTCTATTTATATTTAGGGTTAATTCTAGTAAGTTTATACTGTATTTAGAATGTTGTTGTTTCTTATTCCCTCGTGTAAAGATTACACAAATTTCATGAGTTCATGCTCTTTAAACTGTTTTATGATAAGCAGCAGCCTCTCCCAAAGGTCTGTTTAGTGCATCTAATGTGAGCCAAAATGTGTTCTGGAGCTGCAGGTACCAAGCCACATTTTAGGCAGGTGGGGTAGATTTTGTGGTTATTTTTCTATCTTCAATGGCTTGAGATGGCCTGTTCTAAATCTTGTTAGTGTTGTTTGGTGCTGTCTATTTCTGAGGTTCAGGGCTCCTCCTGGGTTCACTCCAGTGTACCAACTGTGGAAAACCAAGGGGTACACACAGTAGTACCACCCTCTCGCCTCTGCGCGGTTTCCCCGTGTCAACCTCGGAACCTCAGAGGTCTTTGATTCGACGGCAGATTCAGGGAGTACTGTGAACAAAGGGTACGAGGGCCAAAGGGGGGGGAGTCCTATTGGAGCGTAGGACGGATTATACCAAGTCCAAATGGGAGGGCTAGGACAGAAACCTTGCCATGAACTCTTGGAGACGCCTGTGGGTTGACTGGTCATGCCCACGGAGCCAGACCATAATGGTGGGCGCGAGGGGCCAAACAATGTCCGCTCGGTGCATGGAGAATGCATCATTCCTATGGTACGGTGACTATATGGCAGCAGGGGTGCATGCTACGCATGCCGGCTTGTGGACCTTCAAGATCTGGGTAGCCATTACTACTTCTAGGATGTACCAACTGTGCTTAAGTGGGATCCTCCAGTTCTTGTTTATTTTTGTTTTAGCTACTGTCTCTATTTCTTTAAAAGTAAGTTTATTTATCCGTGGCAAAGGTTCTCTTGTGCCTTGTATAATGTATTTAGAATGTTTCATGGTTAACTTTAGTAAGGGACAAATTTCATTAATACCTATTTTTAAACATATGCTATTTTATCTATACTCATGGACAAAATATAGGAAGTGAAAAGTCTTGATCTTGCCAGTTATCTTTTTTTTTTTTTTTTTTAAAGAGACATAGGCAATTTGGCTCATACTTGGTTATCTCATGTTTTCAATAAAGGTCACTGTGTATCAAATATCTTTGAGTTATTGACTGAATCCCAAGATACAGTCTACATATAAAATTGAAAGAATTTAAAAGCACGAATGTTTCCTTTATACATAATACAAACTTCTACTGTCCTTAATGCGATGAAAAAATATATTGAGAGGGCTCTTGGCTCATCAGTGGTGAACCCTCCCAGCGGTTTCGCCAATTTAATCCACCAGACTGCTTCTCAGAGCTCTAATACTGTATTGGACGATTCTGCTTATATACACAGCACTGAAGGGTGGAATCTCAGAAATGGTTTTCAAGAAAACTATGGACATAAGCTTATAGGACAGTAGAATTACATTCAAATCGAGATACAGTCTAAAAGGTACAATTTCCTTAAGTTTTGTTCATGAGTGGAAATGAATAATTGCAATGGAAAGAAAGTGAATAAATTATGGGAAATAAAAAAAAGGTTTTATATTTACAAAAATCATGAAGATCTTTTGAAGAAATCCTGTATAGTTGTTTGCTTTTGAGTCTGAACCAGGGTGCATTCTAGCTGATCAAAAGACATACAACCCATTCCTCCTCTATAAGTTCCTTCAAAGAGCAGAATGTCATCCTCGAAGACACCTCATTGTTTACGTCAGTGAAGGGGGTCAGTGGAAGGGTGGTCTAAACCCTTGGGTTTCAACTGCTATGACCCAGGATTGAATCCCGCATTGCACACTTTTTTCTAATAAAAAAAAAATGCTCCAATGACCCCCGATTCTTGCAAATGTCCAACCCTACAAGCGATTGCAAGTATATAACCAAATGGGCTCAGGCACATTTGTAAGTGCTAAAGTCAAAATGCTTTTCACATGTGTAGACATGTGGTGCACTATCAGTAAAAGCAGTTTCTAACTACCCACCATGATTATCACGTGTAATTGGGATCAATTTTTTTTTAAAAGGCAGTGACTTGCGGCCACATATGTTGGTCCATCAAACCAATGTGCTGTACAATGCTTAAATCATACACAAGAAATGGAATTGATATGAATGTCCCTGCCGTAATGCAACATTTTTAGCCACTATCACGCAAATACCAACGTAAGTAGTGTGCTATTGCTTTAAAAATGAATGATGCTATGTGCTGACCATAGCAGCATTTCCACGACAGTAATTCATTTATAAACAAAAAAAAGTGTATTCAAACAACAATTTAAAAAAATTGATAAAGGAAATGGTGGCATTATCGTGGGTCAAATTAATGTTGATAACTTGATTGGCTTCAGGTTGAAAAATAAAAAAATGCTTGAATTATCATGTCAAATTATAGGTTAGACTGTAATTGAAATACAGTAAATCTTCTCTATAGCGAACCCCAATGGGACTGAACCTGTGGTTCACTATAGCATTGGTTCTTTATAGCTATAGTTTACTGTATATTATAAAATAAAAATGGGGATTATTTCAGGTTTGTTATAAGGGAAGGTTTTCAATATCCCAGGTTTGTTTTAGCAGGGTTTTATTGCATACAAAAATGTATATACAGGTGGAAGTGAAAAAAAAAAAAAGAAGTTGTAAAATACCAATAAAAAATTGATAGAAAAGTAATAGTACAAATGTTTAATGGACAAACATAGGTGGTGACTGAAGTGTGGGGGATACCATGAGTGAAGGATGAATGTTGCGATCCATTTATTCACAAGGCTAGGTGGGGGCCATAGGTCAGGCCATGGAGGGGGTGGCTGGTGGGGGCGGGTCAATGGCCCCTGAGCTGTTGGAGAGTTTGGAGTGTTTGGAACGCCTCTCCTTGTGGTGGTGGGACCTGGGAGGTTTGGGGGGCTTGCTGCGGGCCTGGGGGGGCTTCTCCTTGGCCCGAGCTGCCGCGACCAGCGGGTGGAGCTCTGGACAGTTTGTTGGGATGGGCTCAATTTGGAATATTTATATGTGACAAATATAGGTCATTAAGAAAACGGCATCTCCTGATCGCGCAAGATGGTGCACCATGTACCGCTGGTGAGGGCCAACAGCCCGAAACGCTTATGTGGTTAGCTTTTCTTGATTAATCAAGAATGGCTATTTGACCAATTCTGTAATACAGGGTAATAAGACCAAATCCAAATAAATAAATAGTGTGTGAAGTTTCGGTAACAGCGTTTTTACCATCTTCAGACAAAAGTTCTGGATGGGATTTTCAGTTTTTTAGTACTTTTGTCTGAAGATGATAACAACGCTTTTACCGAAACATCACATACTATTTATTTATTTGGATTTGGTCTTATTACCTTGTGTTTATAATCTTTAATTCAAATTGAGCATTATCAATCCTGGAATAATTAAAAATCAACTAATAGTTGATATTTATTCTGACAGATGACCCAAGCCATTAGCAACTTTTAGTTGCACAATCAGGAGATGCCATTTTCTTAATTTATCCCCCTGATCCCAGTACAATTTCACTTTTGTATTCTTCTTTCACATATTCCTTTGTTTATAAAGTTTCATTTAAATGAGAGATTGGCACAATTTCAATATATATATGTCATAATATATACTCTTCCAGGAATAATAAAGCAAACCTACAGTAAACCCAGAGAGAGACGGGAGGGTAAGGACCAGTCACTTTAGACCTCAGCGACATTCCAAGGGGCGACTACTGGGGCCCGTTACTTGGAACCTCGGGACTTTTAAGACAGTAGGGGGATTATGTGCGACACGAACGGCCGCCCGGCTTTGCCAAGCCCGTCTCTCTCTCTCTGGTTGTCTGGGATTCCTCTTCCAACTTATTGTGTCCTTATTTCTCTTTCCCCACCTTATTATATTGCCACATATATATTGTAGAGAATAATTTAAATATAGTTAAAAACCTCGTTTAAATGAACCTGGGATATAGTAAACCTACCTTTAGAACAAACCTGAAAGAATCCCCATTTTATAATACAGTAAACTATGGCTAATCAAACCATGGCTATAGTGAACCACAGGTTCAGTCCCATTGGGGTTCGCTCTATAGAGGAGTTTTACTGTACTACAATAATAAAAAGGTCCATATTCCCATATAAGTAAACAAAGCATTAGGTTTTTCTAGGAGGTTTTTTTGTGTAGAAAGACAATAAAACCTTTTTGAATAAGAATTGGGGATATAATGGAACTTCCCTTATGATGAACCTAAAATAATGTTCAACATTTATATAATACGACCTATAATGATCCAAGAGTTATTCCGAGTTTTACTGAATATTCATATATTTAGAGTAAAACATTGCTATAGCGAACCCTAATGTAACGGAACTTTAAGTTCACTAGAGCCATAGTTCACTCTAAGATACTACTAATATTGGGAGAGTACAGTAAAACCCCACTAAAATCAACCTGGGATATAGCCCACCTTCCTTTATAATGAACATGAAATAATCCACATTTTTAAAATTTTATAATACAGTGAACTATGGCTATAACAAACCATGGGCTTTAGTGAAATACAGGCTCAGTCCCATTGGGGTTTATGATAGAAGGGTTTTACTGCATTTTAGGTTTATTATAAAGGAAGGTTCATTATTTTCCCAGTACATTATGGTGAGATTTTACTGTAAATAGAGTGATTGAAAATCAAAAAATGGTTGAATTGAGGTAAAAGTTTAATCATAGCCAGTTAAAATAGACTATACTGTATTGGGAATATTTTTAGGCTCATTATTAGGAAAGTTTTCTATATCCCCCTTAGCCATGGCAAGGTTTTTACTATAGTTATAAACACTCCGCAGCATACTTGAAATCAATATTTAAACTGATTTTCTGAATTACTATCACCGATAAGTTGGAATTTGAATATTTTTCCCTAAAAATTCTAAGATTTCCCAAAATACAGTAAAAACCCTTCAATAGTGAACCCCAATGGGACTGAACCTGTAGTTCATTATAGCCATGGTTGGTTATAACCATAGTTCACTGTATTATAAAATAAAAATGGGGATTATTTCAGGTTTGTTATAGGGGAAGGTTTGCTATATCCCAGGTTAGTGTTAGCAGGGCTTTACTATAGTTAGGGAATATTGCTGGAAATTCGTGTAAGCCGTGCCAGAAATAGTCCTCCATATCATGGCCATGCTGTAAAAAGTCCACAGCGCCTGCTGATAAGGCCTCACACTCTAATTGGCTGCTATCGTTCGTGACCCTGAGCTCTGTAATAACAAGTCACTAGTAAGGATATAACACCAGCTTCCTGTTTACTCTTTGTTTCCAACAACATCTTTCCTTTGATTGGTGGACACTTCAAGGATGATCAACACTGAGGATAACCTTGCTATAGACAACCTCAATAAGACTGAACTTTTGGTTCACTATTGTCATGGGGGGTCGGTGGAAGGCTGGTTGAACCGTTTGGTTTTCGACCACTACGACCCGGGTTCGATTCCCGCATTGGACACTTTTTTCTGTTTAAAAAAAAAAGAAAAATGTTCCAATGGCCCCCCGATTCTTGCTAAAGTCCAACCCCACCAGCGAGTGCAAGTAACCAAACGGGGCTCTGGCACATTTGTAAGTGCAAAGTCGAACTGCTTTTCACATGTGTAGACATGTGGTGTGCTTACAGTAAAAGCAGTCGCTAACTACCCACCATGATTATCATGGCCTGTACAATGTGTACTAGGGATAAGCAAAAAAAAAAACTATTGTCATAGTTATATAATGCTGTGAAACCTCACTATAGCAAACTCCAATGAAACTGAAATTCTGGTTCACTCAAGCCATTTTTTGTATTATTTATAATTATCGCTAGTACACATTGTACAGGCCATGATAATCATGGTGGGTAGTTAGCGACAGCTTTTACTGTAAGTTCACCACATGTCAACATGGGAAAAGCAGTTCAACTTTGCACTTACAAATGTGCCAGAGCCCCATTTGGTTACTGGCACTTGCTGGTGGGGTTGAAGTTTTGCAAGAATCGAGGGCCATTGGAGAATTTTTCTAATTAAAAAGTCCTCAATGCGAGATTCGATTCCGGGTCATAGCGGTTGAAAACCAACGGTTTAGACCATCCTTCCACCGACCCCCTACTAAAGCCATGGTCCACTATATTATAAAGTTGAAGTGGAGTTAATATATATATATATATATATATGTATATATAAGTCTGCTATATAAGAGAGAGAGAGAGAGGGAAGATTCACTATATATAGCCCCAGTTCATATTGTCAATAGAAAATAACTTAAACAGAAGCAGTCGATGTTGAATCTAAATAAAGTTTTATTCTTAGTAAGAGAGTCTCGATTCACTCAAGCCGAGATAATCAAATAAATAGATAAATACCAACAACAAGTATGCAAAACAGCCTGCTTTGCATAAAACGAAAAAATACAAACGAGATAAAGTAAATGCCACAAGATGATAAAGGAGACTTTACTGTGTCTATTGTATATTGGGGTTTAGGTTTGCTAAAAGGAATGCTTGCTATATCCCCAATTTGTTTAACAAAGTTTTCCAACTAGCTAACCCTGTATAGTACAAATTATAAAGCTCTATGATTTAACCCCCAAAGAAAGCCAGGCCTATAGAAAAATAAAAGTTGCTAGAGACAAAATACAATCACATTGAAACCTACTTTACCATTTTTCAAACAGCTCTCTAAAAGGATCTTAGTTGAGGGGAATTTTTATAAACCAGCTTGCTATAAAGGGGTAGTTTTTGATAAAGTAGAGTAGAACTTCCATGAGAGGACACTCCCGCTAGAGAATACCTCTCTACAAAAGACAGTTTTCATCACCAAAATTATCATTTTTACTACAGCAAAACCCCTCTATAGCAAACCCCAACAGGATTGAACCTTTGGTTTGCTATAGCCATGGTATGTTATAGCCATAGTTTACTGTATTATAAAACAAAAATGGGGATTATTTCAGGTGTTTGTTATAAGGGAAGGTTCACTATTTACCAGATTAGTTTTATCAGGGTTTTACTGTATTTAACAACTCTCCTGAAAGAGGACACCTCTCTCTAAAGGAAAAAGGATCTGCAACTAGGTAACCTTCACAGAGAGTTATTACTGTATTTTGATTGGCTCATCTCTGCTCTGAAGTCCCCATGATATCATCATGACCATACTACTTTCTGGTGTGGGGGGGGGGGGGGGGGGGGAAATGTTCAAAAATTAATTTAAAGATTAATCAGAAAGAGAGAGAGAGAGAGAGAGAGAGAAAGAGTAATTATTCATAGAAAAATAACATATTGTAGTTATCATTTATTCTGTACAGTAAAACCTCGCTAAAAGAACCAGGTATATAATGAAACTTCCCTTATAACAAACCTTAAAAAATCCCAAATATTAGTGATACCTTATAATGAACCATGCCTATAGTGAATACAGTAAAACCCTTCTATAGCGAACCCCAATGGGATTGAACTTGGGGTTCACTATAGCCATGGTTCGTTATAGCCATATTTCACCGTATTATAAAATAAAAATAGGGATTATTTCAGGTTCGTTATAAGGGAAGTTTGCTATATCCCAGGTTCGTTTTAGTGGGGTTCTACTGTACATGGTTATAGTTTAATAAAATCAACAAGGAATCCAGGGGTAAGGCTCTTTACTTTTTTTGGTTTAACACAGTTATAGTGAACCAGGAGTTCGGTCCCATTAGGGTTCTCTATAGTGAGATTTTACTGTAAATTGTCACAGTAATTTTCCATTTTATCTAGCTTAAAAAATATTTTTTGTGACCGGTGCTCATTATCTACTCTATAAGCAGTAAAACCATGTTGAAACAAACAGGGGGAAGAGCAACTAATGTAGTGAGCCATATGTTGTTGTTGTTGTTTCTTATCCCCTTGTGTAAAGATTACACGAATTCCATGAGTTCATGCTCCTCGAGCAGTGAGCCATATAGTTATAGTGAACCTACGATTCAGTTCCATTGGGGTTTTCTATAGTGAGGTTTTACTGTATCTCACTTTCATTAAAAAAAATTAGAAAATGTCTGAAAAATACAGTAAAACCCCGCTAAAATGAAACTGGCATATAGCAAACTTTCCCTTATAACAAACCGGCAATAATCCCCATTTTTATTTTATAAAACAGTGAACTATGGCTATATAATGACAATTCGCTGAGGAGAGAGATTCTTTTATAAAAGAAACTCTTCCCTCAGCAAATTGTCATTTATAATTTTACCGATGGGATTATATTATTAACAGTGAACTATGGCCATAACGAACCATTGCTATAGTAAACTACAGGTTCAGCCCATTGGGGTCATCTTCTGGGACAAATAACCAAAAGGTTTTTAGGTAAGAGATGTACTCACCATCCCTGGGAGCATCTTTAAGTTCAATATCAACCAGCTTGGGCTTTTTCCTAGGGGCAGGCTGGCTGGGGGAGGCTTCCCTCTTGTTGGAGGGGTTCTCTTCCTGGCCCTGTCACACCACATCTATAAATGACCAGGAGAACTCAATCACTTTCTGGAAATCTTGATGTGTGGATTCTGTAAAACCTTACTGGAACAAACTAAACCTTTCTTTATAATGACCCTAAAATAACCTCCATTTTTATTTTATAAACCAGGGCTAATAAAACCAAACGTTCAGCCTAATTGAAGTTGGCAATAGTGAGGTTTTATAGTTAGTTATATGGGAGGTTTAGTGTCATATGTGTATAGATATCTTTATCTCTGAAAATGTAGAGTCAAGAGTTTTTTTTTTACTTATCCCTAAGTACACATGGTACAGGCCATGATAATCATGGTGGGTAGTTAGCAACTGCTTTTACTGTAAGCGCATCACATGTCTACACATGTGAAAAGCAGCTTGACTTTGCACTTACAAATGTGCCAGAGCCCTGTTTGGTTACTTGCACTCGCTGGAGGGGTTGGACTTTTGCAAGAATCGGGGGTGATTGGAGCATTTTTTTTTTTAAATCAGAAAAAAGTGTCCAATGCGGGAATCAAACCCGGGTCGTAGTGGTCGGAAACCAAACAGTTTAACCAGCCTTCCACCGACCCGACCCCCCCAAGAGTTTTGTAGAGAGAGTGAGGTTCAGGTGACAGGACTTGAGCTGTACCTCTCTGAGCAGCCTCTCAAATTATCGAGAGACAAGAGATAACATTAAGGATCTGATGGGAAGGTTTTGTGGCAAGACTTCCCTGGGCAAGTTGCAGAGAGAGAGAGAAAGCGGCAAAATCACCTCCTTTACAAAAGAATCCATCCATTCAATATAATTGTACAGGAACTAATAAAAGCTACAAAGACAGCTATCTCTCAATTGGGGTGCTATATACACTAAAACCTACGCATTTTAAAAGCTTTAATTAATCTTCTTTACTGAGAGTACAGCTCTCACATCCATACGTGACCACAGGGAATACCAATGTCTCTATAATTATCTTCTTTGAGACAAATGCCTTTATATTTATTGTGTTCCTTCCTGGTGCTATTAATCTTTTTACTTCTTCTAAGCAACCCCCCATCTTATCAATCCTGAATATGAAGAATATGAAGTGTTCAACTATATGATATGCCAATGCAAGAGATAAGCCATTCAGAAATTCGAAGTTGAACAAAGAAAAATAACATTTAAAAACAAAAAATTAATTTCAATATGTGTTTTCAATGGTATTCAACAAGTTTACTATAACCAGTTTACCAAGTATTCGGGGGGTCGGTGGAAGGCTGGTTAAACCATTTGGTTTTCGACTACTACGACCCGGGTTCGATTCCCAAATTGGACACTTTTTTCTGATTAAAAAAAAAAATGCTCCAATGGCCCCCAATTCTTGCAAAAGACCAACCCCACCAGCAAGTGCAAGTAACCAAACGGGGCTCTGGTACATTTGTAAGTGCAAAGTCGAACTGCTTTTCACATGTGTAGACATGTGGTGCGCTTACCATAAAAGCAGTCGCCTACTTCTACCCACCATGATCATCATGGACTGTACCACGTGTACTAGGGATAATTAAAAAAAAAACAAGTATTTGATTTGAATCTCCTGGCTATAAATTGAAATAATATGCTCCTAAAGATTACAAAAAATAGCAACACTCTGGTAAGAGGACACCTCTCTGTAACTTTGGCTCAGCAACTAGGTGTTCTTTACTGGGAGATTCTATTGTATAGAAGTTTTCTATAATACAGATGAAAACAATGAGAAATTTGATATTTAGAGAGATCCATATACACCTAATATTATGGCAGAAACTGCTCTGTCTTATGTTTTACTAGCCGAATGACCCGGGCAACGCCCGTGTTTTAATTTAGACACGTGGACCTGTTGGATCATTAACGCCCGTGTTTTACCCGATTGAATGTTTTTATTCAAATACTATTTGTTACAATTATAAATTGGCGCCTTAAATAAATGCATATATTAGTTAATAACTATAGCCTATGTGCTTTATCTGTCTATGTACTGTTGGCTTCCGTAGGCGTCTCTTACTGGGAAAAAGAAAGAGAGGATTCCATTTAGTTATTAACTAATATATGCATTTATTTAAGGAGCGACCCGCTCCAACTTAATAGTTACAAAAACCAAAAAGCGAGTGGGGGGGGCAAAGTGTCTCGCGCAGTGGCGGCACCATCGTAGCGAACCAATAGGAGAGCGCCATTCCAAAAAAAAAAGCAAACAGTGACAGAGATGAAGAACGCATGACGCTCGTAACTGTATATAGAATTGCTGGCTGAATCTGGGGTGGAAAGAGAAGTTAGAAGAAATGTTGCTGTTGTTTCTTATCCCCCTGGGTAAAGGTTACATGAATTCCATGCTCCTCGAGCTGAGAAGAAATGTAAAGATGTAACTGGGGGGGGATATCTTGAAGGACAGAGCCACTCCAATTTCCACAAATCTCTCTACCTCTGGGAAACAGTTCTACAACAAGGTAGAAATTCCATTAAGGCAGGGTTGTTTACCTGGTCTGAGATGGCATTCCAGGTTTCCTCTGGATCATCAATTTCTGGAGCAATGGGGAGATAGAGCAATGCACTGGGGTCCTCTGATTCTTCATCACTGCCCACACACACAGTGGTTGGCTGGCCACATCTATAGTGATGGAACAGTAGTGCTGTCAAGAAGTGACACAATAGGAAGTTGGCAAGTTCAATGCTGTAACACATTTACTAGAATGGAATTATGGGGGCAGCTTTAGGGGTGGAGAATAAATAATAAAATGTAGAATTTTTTCAGCATATTTTTTAGGAGACATTCCATTGTTAAATATGAGAGACTAGACGAATGGCCCGGGCAACGCCCGGGTTTTACCCAAGTGCGAATATATTTTAAAAACGTTGTCTTGGGTGGTCGCTATAGACAGGGTGGTCTGTATAGACAGGTGTATGTATCACACAGCTGATAACAGGGTTGTCTAGAGTGGCCGCTATAGACAGGGTGGTCTGTATAGACAGGTGTATGTATCACACTGCTGATAACAGGGTTGCCTAAAGTGACCGCTATAGACAGGGTGGTCTGTATAGACAGGTGAATGTAACACACTGATGATAACAGGGTTGTCTAGAGTGGCCGCTATAGACAGGTGTATGTATCACACAGCTGATAACAGGGTTGTCTAGAGTGGCCGCTATAGACAGGTGTATGTATCACACAGCTGATAACAGGGTTGTCTAGAGTGGCCGCTATAGACAGGTGTATGTATCACACAGCTGATAACAGGGTTGTCTAGAGTGGCCGCTATAGACAGGTGTATGTATCACACAGCTGATAACAGGGTTGTCTAGAGTGGCCGCTATAGACAGGTGTATGTATCACACAGCTGATAACAGGGTTGTCTAGAGTGGCCGCTATAGACAGGTGTATGTATCACACAGCTGATAACAGGGTTATCTAGAGTGGCCGCTATAGACAGGTGTATGTATCACACAGCTGATAACAGGGTTGTCTAGAGTGGCCGCTATAGGCAGGTGTATGTATCACACAGTTGATAGCAGGGTTGTCTAGAGTGGCCGCTATAGACAGGTGTATGTATCACACAGCTGATAACAGGGTTGTCTAGAGTGGCCGCTATAGACAGGTGTATGTATCACACAGCTGATAACAGGGTTGTCTAGAGTGGCCGCTATAGACAGGTGTATGTATCACACAGCTGATAACAGGGTTGTCTAGAGTGGCCGCTATAGGCAGGTGTATGTATCACACAGCTGATAGCAGGGTTGTCTAGAGTGGCCGCTATAGACAGGTGTATGTATCACACAGCTGATAACAGGGTTGTCTAGAGTGGCCGCTATAGACAGGTGTATGTATCACACAGCTGATAACAGGGTTGTCTAGAGTGGCCGCTATAGACAGGTGGATGTATCACACAGCTGATAACAGGGTTGTCTAGAGTGGCCGCTATAGACAGGTGGATGTATCACACAGCTGATAACAGGGTTGTCTAGAGTGGCCGCTATAGACAGGTGTATGTATCACACAGCTGATAACAGGGTTATCTAGAATGGCCGCTATATACAGGGTGGTCTGTAAAGACAGGTGGATGTATCACACAGCTGATAACAGGGTTGTCTAGAGTGGTCGCTATAGGCAGGGTGGTCAGTGGTCGCTATAGACAGGGTGGTCTGTATAGACAGGTGGATGTAACACACTGCTGATAACAGGGTTGTCTAGAATGGCTGCTATAGACAGGTGTATGTATCACACAGCTGATAACAGGGTTGTCTAGAGGGGGGCAGGGAGGACACGTGTTCGCCGGCAGCCAATGGGCGCGCATTCTATCCGTGAGCTTCAGACAGAATAAGGCAATTATATATATAGATGCATTCATTTTTAAACTGTAGAGAATAGGAGAGTGGTGGAGGAAACCAAATGCTAGAAGACACATACACATTAGGTAATAAAAAAAGACATATTGGATTGAATTGGATTTGGTCTTATTACCTTGTGTTTATAATCTATAATCCAAATTGTACATTATCATCATCATCATGGAATGCTTTATTTTCTAAACAACATACACATCAGTTGTTGTTTCTTATCCCCTTGTGTAAAGATTACAAGAATTCCATGAGTTCATGCCCCTCAAGCTGTCTCATGATAAGCAGTGGCCTCTCCCAAAGGTCATTTGATATCATGGAATGGGGTGTAAGGGTGCAGCTTTCATTGATCATGGCACCCATGATCCAGGCACACTTGGGTGAAAGTCTGACTTTGCCTGTAGTTTGAGGCCGTCCCTAACATGGAAGCAGACACGTTTGCTGCAGACTCTAACATGAGTACAGACGCAGCTCCTCTGTATCCCTGAGGTCTATCAACCGGGTCAGTTGAAGTCAGGATTTTTAAAGAGGTCTACTCCTCTTCTAACAATGCTGCTTTTGGTCTGAGACTGCTTATTCGTCAGAGTTATTCTGCTTGTTTCGCAGCTGCCCTTCATATCTGAAGGTCGCTCCCCTATCCGCCACCTGGGGACGCGCCCTATAGCAGTCAGCTCTGCCACTGGCCTCTAAATGGCTAATTATTTACCTAAGAAACAGTGCTCAGGGAATTCCTATTTTTTTTTTTTTTTTTAAGAAAAAAGGATTATACAGTAAAACCCCTCTACAGAAAACACTAATGTGAATGAATCTGTGGTTCCCTATAGCCATGGTTTGTTATAGAGCCATAGTTAACTTTGTTATAAAATAAAAATGGGAATTATTTTATATTTGTTATAAGGGAAGGCTCACTATATCTCAGGTTCATTTTAGCATGGTTTTACTGTATCTGTACATCCTTGGAATTTGTGTTATGCACAGTTAGTAGCATATATTAGCAGATATTTCAGGTACATGATAAGTCAATGTCCATCACATTTCCAGTTCATTTTATTGAGGTTTTACTGTATGAGACATGTTAGTCATTTATTCCCACACTATCTTGACAATTTTTCTATTAATTTCTTTCAATTAATGTGGGTCTATGTTACAGAAGTATTATTTGTCCTAATATACTAAATTCTGCTAATTAAATTAATAGAGGAATTGACAAGAGTGTGAATAAATTACTAATATGTTACATACACTGGAACTAATCTAAAATAATCCCCAATATTCACATGCCTATAGTGAACCAAAAGTTTAACCCCATTGGAAGTTACCACACAGAGATGTTTAGCTATAAAAACTTTAGAAAATATCAATTTATTTATTCTCTTACCAGGACACAAGGTAATAAGACCAAATCCAAATAAATAAATAGTGTGTGACGTTTCAGCAACAGCATTGTTACCATCTTCAGACAAAAGTACTGAATAAAAGTACAAAAGTCCAGGGTAAGTCTAGTGGACATGGCATCTGCCCGGTAAGCGGAACACTGTGAGTTCGATTCCCATCCCTGGACACTTTTATTTTTCTGTTTATCATTACTCTTCACAATTCATCCTTTCATATCTCATCCCTAAGGTTAGAAATAATAGTTTTTTTTTTTTTGCTTATCCCTAGTACACGTGGTACAGGCCATGATAATCATGGTGGGTAGTTAGCGACTGCTTTTTACTGTAAGCGCACCACATGTTTACACATGTGAAAGCAGTTCGACTTTGCACTTACAAATGTGCCAGAGCCCCGTTTGGTTACTTGCACTCGCTGGTGGGGTTGGACTTTTGCAAGAATCGGGGGCCATTGGAGCATTTTTTTTTTTTTAAACAGAAAAAAGTGTCCAATGCGGGGATCGAACCTGGGTCATAGTGGTCGTAAACCAAACGGTTTAACCAGCCTTCCACCGACCCCCCTGAGAAATAATAGTTATTTCTCCTTGGAATAAATTCATTCAGTACTTTTGTCTGAATATGGTAACAACGCTGTTACCGAAACGTCACACACTATTTATTTATTTGGATTTGGTCTTATTACCTTGTGTTTATAATCTATAATCCAAATTGTGCCTTATCATCCTCTTCTCTAACCAGGATTTTTATAAAATAGCAGTGTAAAATTCATAGGACAAAAAATAAGCATTGTTTGGTGTTCTCAAGCAATGCTGGCCTTAGCTACCCATTTCATATTTTTCAGGATGCCTGAATAACCTTTTTATATATATATTTTTGTCGCTTAGGTACAGCTTGCACCACGCTGATGAGAGCCAACAGCCCGAAAACCGTACGTGGTTAGCTTTTCTTGATTAATCAAGTATAGGTATTTGGCCAATTCTGGAGAATAATTGAAAATCAACGAATAGTTATTCCGATAGATGACACAAGCCATCTGCAACTTTTAGTTGCATAATCAGGGGTTACCTTTTTATTTTTTTCTTAAAAAAAGAAGCAGGAACTTAGTAAATTTTGTGTTGGATATACTTCCCACTTAGGAATATATTGGCACAAAACTACTCTCTTATTTCTCCCATAGGCTGGGAGTATTGCTGGCTTCTCAGTGATTCCTTTCTATGGTTCGTCTTCTGGTGGTAGTGTATGGTCTTCTGAAATTGCCCATGTGAATTCCAGCCTTCCTCTTTCTGGTCTTCCTTTCAGCTATATCCCCCCTGACAAGTTCTCTTATTCTCAATTGTCTCCAATAGGGCAGGCATATCCCTCCTTGATCATTTTTATAACAACTTCTTTGTTTAGTTAGTCAGTCCCGAGGTATTCTCATCATTTGGTACCACATCTCTATCATTTCTGAGAGCCCAGGTCTGGGAGGTATAACACACTGACCTGGAGCAGAAGGCAGGGATGGGCTGTACCGTGGTGACATCCACCTCCCCGTCCTCTGTGTCAGTCTGATCGCCCCCGTGGGGATGGGCTGGACTGCGGTCCTCATCATCCGCATCAAACTCACTCTCCCTCTCCTCGTACTCCACATTCTCATCGAGTTCCTTGAAGTCCGGGGCGAAGGCACTCCAGTTCTCCTGCAGTGCCCCAGCAGTGAGAAACAGCCAATGATGGTGGCAGCAGAGTACGTACCACTTGGGCCTGGGCCCAGAGAGACACCACCCCACTGGAGATGGATGCAATGATGGGACGTAGTGGGTGCCACACAACATCAAGTAATAACTCCCCCTTGGTGCCATGGAGAATCTTCACCAGGTTCCCTATGGACTTTTCCCAAATGTAGAGGGCGTGTTGCCTAGCCGAACCAGCACAGATGTACTCTCCATCTCCGGAGAAACAGCACTTCTTCCACATTGTTCTGCACACAATCCACATCTGCTGCTGATGGTGGGGACACATCACTTCTGTTTAGTCTTCACTAACACACATCAAATACACCTATCCCCCGATTTACACGGTACTTGTTTTACACGTTTTCGCTTTTACACGGTTTTCCAAATAAGTTTTTTTTTTTTTTTTTATCGCACTATACTAAATGCTACTGTGATTGAACATATGCACTGTGTACACATCTCACGAGGAATCCCGAGCTTATGTGCTGACTTGCTGCACACGCACACTGTGTCTGTATTTCTAATTTAAAAAAAAAATTAATTTTCGATTTACACGTTTTTCTCAGGAACGTATCTACCGTGTAAATCGGGGGATAGGTGTACTAGGTCACCTTTTATAAAAGAGGTAAAAACTTTACACCATATTATAAGGCACAATTTGGATTATAGATTATAAACACAAGGTAATAAGACCAAATCCAAATAAATAAATAGTGTGTGACATTTCGGTAACAACTCTGTTACCAAAACGTCACACTATTCATTTATTTGGATTAGGTCTTATTTTCTTGTAGCTATAATTTATAATCCAAATTGTGCTTTATCATTTATACCATATGTTTGTTTATTAGAAAGAAACTGCAAGATTTTCCTCTTTATCAGGCAAAATATTAAATTAGGGGTGAATATGGGTGAGAACTACATATTTCTATATTGTCCAAGATGTTTGATATAATGGAATTTCTCCTGTTGATATTAATTTTGTTCTTAGATATGAGAGATTCCAAAGTCAATCTTACAGATTCAGTAGGTATGTTACTGTATGATAGGTATAGGAGCTATTACTTTAGATTCATTATAAAAGAAGGTTTTGCTATATCCCTGGTCAATTTTGGCAAGGTTTTAATGTAATCTGTTGTGTGCACAATGTTCTTTGAACAAAACCAAAATTTGTATAATGAAATATCAGTGGGAAATTACAATGGCGAACAGATAGAATGCAACCACTAAAGTGATTAGGGTGGATTCGCTAAAAAGAAACAGCCTTCTTCTTCTTTCTTATCTCCACTCAACAGCCTAAAAAACCTGAATACACAATTCAGTAAAACCTCACTAAAACGAACCTGGGATATAGCCAACCTTCCTTTATAACAAACCTGAAATAATCTCCAATTTTTATAATACAAGTGACCTATGGCTATACAAACCATGGCTATAGTGACCACAGATTCAGGGGTTTTACTGTATCTAGTTTCTTCCTGGAGGTCGTTTCTCATTTAAGGTTGGGTTTATTCATTTCTTTTTTATTATTATTATTTTATACAGAGGTTGATGGAAAGAACAAATGTCAGAACTCTGCCTTTGCCAGTCCCAAGCCCAGATGAAAAAGGAGGAGGGGGAGCAGTAACAAGCTCACTAAAAAACCTGGGCTCAGCTGGCGGTGCTGATAGTACCCTGTAAGGGCTCCTAATCCAGGGATACAGGATGAGCAGCGTTTGTACTCCATGTTAGGAGCGGCCATTTCTTTTGGAGCTAAGTCGGCCTGCCACTGATTAGTGCTCCCAGTCTTAATGACAAAGGCAGACGCATTCTACTTCACCCAGTCATGATTGTTGTCAAGCTTTACAAGCTTGATACCCTAATATGATAGAGTGGAGATAAAAATAAGAAGAAGACAATGTCAGTATTTGATGCTGATGATTTGGCAAAATACAAGATAATTAAACAATAGAAAAGATCAAATATGCAGAATAAACTCTGAAAGAAGAATTACAAAAACAATAACAAGACTCAGAATGAAACACTACAAAAGAATGACAATACATCCAGATGGCACAAGAACCTATAGGACATGCAACAATTGCCTTGGTGTGGAACTAACACCTATCCACATATTTTCATGTCCAGCAATGGCCGCCTCCCTGCAGAAAATTGACATAGACCCAGAACAGCAACTTTACACACCCAAGATAGAGAACATTACAACTGCGGTGATAGAGATGTACAGAGACATCTGAAGCTCGTCATTGGACACGACAACAACAACAACAAAGGTGGTCACTCTCGGAAATGTATTAAAAGCTTATTGGACAGATTACTTACTATGGTACAAGAGCAATCAAAGGAATTTAAGGTGCCATCAGCTGTCAGTATGAGGAGTAAGCAACTTACTTATTGACCAGGTCCTGGAGTTTCTGAATGGGCTCTGGCTCCCCGGACCTGCCACAGGCTAGGACCTCTCCCGTCTCATACACCCGGATGATACGGTCAGCGGTGCTCACCAGGAAGAAGCTACACCACAGAGGTCATGTCTACTATAGATGCCCGGTTGATGGTCTACTCACTCTCCCCTCTTGGAGAACTCAATGGACTTGACTCCGGTGGTGTTGAAGGTGCCAGTGGTCACCCTGAAGGAAGCTTTGATCTCCAGGTTGTCCACCTGAATGGCTAGAATCTGGGGCACCCAAGCTGAATCAAAGTTTGAAATAAAAGTTTTTAAAAACTTGCAGTTAGTCTTTAATTTTGTGTCAACATACAGTATAACCCCACTAAAATGAACATGGTATATAGTGAACCTTCCCTTATAACTGTTGGCTTCTCGGCAACCCTGGAGCTGACTCACTTCCTGCAGATGATGTAACCCTTGCAAGCGGCGTCTCGCCATCGCTGTCTTGTTTTCCTTCTCTCCATGTGTGTTTACTTTTAATCTATATATATTCCCTTTACCTTGTAGTTAATTAAAGTATAATTAACGTTGAGCGCTGTGTGTAATCAATTGGAATACAACAATAACAAACCTAAAATAATCTCTGATGTTAGTAATACCATATAGTAAAGCATGGTTATAATGAATACATGGCTATAGCGAACCAAGAGTAAGTTCCATTGAGGTTCGCTATAGCGAGATTTTACTGTAGTATATCCTGAAATTGCCAAAATATCAAAGATGGTGAATAGTTACTATGTTTATTTTGATAGGAGAGGTGTTCCTCATTTCTTCTTATTATTATATTTTTGTGATTAAGGCCAAAAGGTTGTGATAGGGTAGCACTCATATGATCAAAGATAGAAGCCATGTTGCTACCTAAACACTACTTAAAAGTTTACTTGCTATTCTATTGATATTTCCATCTACAATCCAAATTGTGCCAGTCCCCCACATTTCTGAAAATACAAAAGAAAAAAATATTAGGGGAGGATATTATTGTAATATGGAATCCTATATCCAGGGGGGAAGTGTGGTATATGGCTTTCAAATTATAATTTCTTAGCGCTGTAGGAATTATAACTTCCTGGACTTCTCAACTTTTTCAATGTGTAGCACAATTACAGTAAAACCTCGCTCTAAAACAAACTGGGTATTTAACAACCTGCCCAAATAATATACCTAAAATAATGTGCCCCTATTTTTTATTTCAGAATGGATATATTGAACTAAAGGTTCAATGAGGTTGGCTATAGTGAGGTCTTAATGTAGTTAAATGATTAGATACCATTGTTAGAGAAAGAATATTTTAAACAACAAAAGTAATTTTGATATTAAAATTTATATTTAATTGCTTTATCAAAACTTGAAGATGTGAAGATGTTCAGGATTACCCCAGAGTACATTTGACCAAGACTGGAACAAAAAGGAAGAATATTTAGAGCAGTCTGAAGTGATCAAGTTCTTCAATGGCTAGGAAATCATTGCTGAGGATCAGAAGGATAAGAAAATCCACCCAACTTGCACATGTGTAGTGGCTTCAAGAAGATTCTTGGAGGAGAAATCAATGACCTTACTCAAAAAACAGCTTTTGCTGGCAGGCTGAAGTATGTGCTGTTATAGAAATCTACAATGAACCTTTCCTCTGTGTAGATGGATCATCCTTAAAAGAAGTAAGCGAGTCATAGCAAGTTGGTCACACTACTTTGCCAATAATCTCAGTGCATTGTAAACTTATAAGTTGGAGAACACCAGTTTGAGTGGGGGAGTGTAGAAAATATTACCTTCCCCTTGGCATTCCCAGTGTAGATGTAGTTGCCTCTGCGATCAAAGGAGGCCACGATGTTGAGGTCTGACTGCAAGACATCACAGAGAAACAGAGAGGGTGTAGATGGCATCACTTCAGGTCTACCTACCTCATCATCCAGAGGTATCAACTCATGGGGCCCACCAAGGTTGACCAGCACTGCAGAGTGTTTCATGGGACACACCAGGAACATCTTACTGCACACCCCACCAGTCAGGTACTTAGTGCTCAGGGAAACACTTCAGAAAATCTGGCAAAACTCTGCTAAAATGAACCTGGGATATAGCAAACCTTCCCTTATAACAAACTTGAAATAATCCTCATTTTCATTTTATAATACAGTGAACTATGGCTATAACGAACCATGGCTATAGTGAACAACATATTCAGTCCCAATGGGATTCAATATAGAGGTAGTTTATTGTATGATGGGGATTATTTTAAGTTAGATTTTACTGTATATTGGAATGAATAACAAACCAAAGAGTTAGAAAGAAGGAATCATATATCGCTGCAACTCTTTTTTATTATTAACGCGATTAAAAGCTTTCGGGCAAGCCCTTCTTCAGCTAATTATAGTGTACAAACAAGGAGAGATTATATATCGTATTTAAAATAAAATAAAAGAAAATTACCACGCCCCTATCGCCCTCGTTTCTATAGCACCGCGTGGCCACGTCATGTCTGATCCTAACTTCAAATATAATATGGTACAAAAATATCTTAAAAGAAATTTACGTAATTGAATAAATATAAAGAATCAACTATAAACAGTTCATATAGTGTCTACATCGGCGAGACATCAAGAGACCTTTCAATCAGAATCAAAGAACACCAAAGAAACATCTCTAAACTAAACCCAAACTCCTTAATAGTTGACCACGTCAGAGAAACCGGACACACTCCAGACTTCAATAATACCAGAATCCTCCATACAAATGCCAAAACTAAAACCCAAAGACTCATTCTTGAAGCAATAGAAACCATGAAGCACCCTAAACCATTAAACAAAAGTATACAGTTGCCATCACAGTACGTTCCCCTTCTATCCTAAAAATCTTCAAAAGTCTCCACTAAATCCTTTGAACTGTTTATAATTGATTCTTTATATTTATTCAATTACGTAAATTTCTTTTAAGATATTTTTGTACCATATTATATTTGAAGTTAGGATCAGACATGATGTGGCCACGCGGTGCTATAGAAACGAGGGCGATAGGGTCGTGGTAATTTTCTTTTATTTTATTTTATTTTAAATACGATATATAATATCTCCTTGTTTGTACACTATAATTAGCTGAAGAAGGGCTTGCCCGAAAGCTTTTAATCGCGTTAATAATAAAAAAGAGTTGCGGCGATATATGATTCCTTCTTTCTAATTTGTCGAAATCCGCAAAACGTTTACCATGAAAACCAAAGAGTATTATGTAACAAAAATTATGCAAATAAGTATAACTATCACATAATATGTAAAAAAATTACTAAAAAGTAGAAAGCAGTATACAAGTATATTTGAGGTAAACATGAAGTATACAAGAAATAGACAAGATATAAGAAGTTGACAAAAGTATGCTAAAAGTAGACAAGATGTATAGAAGTCTAAGTGACCTAGAGCAAAAATAAGTCTCATGCATTATACTCTAAATATGGTAAGTAAATAGAAATAACCACAGGGGATCTGTTTCCTTGTCATGAGGCGAGGTTTCTTACAAGGTGGGAAGGGATTTTTTTTGGATTTCACCCTAAGAGTAGATATTTTTTTGCACAACACCAACTCTATAGTGTATCAAAAAAAAAAAAGAAATGTCTTTGTGTAGCAAGGGGAACACAGGGACTGGAAGGTGTGTTACCTATTCCGAGGGTTGAACTGAGCCTTAAGGATGGGGGAAGGGAACCGGAAGCGATTCTCGCATTCCCCAGTGAGGGCGTCCCAGATGGCAACAGTGTTGTCTGTGGAGGCAGAGAGCAGCAGCCGGCCATTGCGGGACCAGCTGAGGGAACACACGGGGTGGACGTGGGCAGTGATGATCTTGGCAATGCCCCGGGTCAGGAAGTCCCAGATCACAATGCGGCCGTCGTTGCAGCCCACGGCAAGCAAGGTGCCTCTCTTGTTGAACTGACAGGTGACCGCCAAGCTGATACTGTCCAAGGTGCCATCAAACTCCTGTCACCACATCTGGTTTACTTGGGAGAACTTAAGATTTGGGTGGATTTTCTTCCTATTCTTTTTTTTTGCTTATCCCTAGTACACATGGCCATGATAATCATGGTGGGTAGAAGAAGGCGACTGCTTTTAATGTAAATGCACCACATGTCTACACATGTGAAAAGCAGTTCGACTTGGCACTTACAATTGTACCAGAGCCCCATTTGGAATTCTTCCTATTCTGATCCTTAGCAATGATTCCCTAGTCATTGAAGAACTTGATCACTTCAGACTGCTCTGAATATTCTTCCTTTTGTTTGAGCTTGATCAAATATACTCTGGGTTAATCCTGAACATCACATCTTCTAGTCTTCATTTTCTAGCTTGGCTCCCAATAATCTGTCTTTTCCTAACAATGTTAGCTAACTGTCTCAACACCCATTTTTCATATAAATCTTCTTCTCTTTCTCCAATGAGCAAATTCATACCTCATCAATATTTTTGCCCTCATTAGCAAGGTTATATAAACCTCTTTTAATTCAAAAGTTCAAGGGATTGGTATCCTCTTTGTTGGATTGAGGGATTATACTACAGTAAAATCCCACTAAAATGAACCTGGGATATAGCGAACCTTCCCTTATGAAAAACCTGAAAAAATACAGTGAACCATGGCTATAGTGAACAACAAGTTCAGTTCCATTGAGGTTCACTATAGAGGGGTTTTAGTGTAGCAAAATATTTATTTTATGAACATATTATTAATTTTGATATTTTTATTTTGCTATTCTCTGTAATTTTAAAGTTCTATGGTATTTTATTAATGTTGATTTGTGCTTTCCCTAAATAAATTTCTGTGTCATCCTGAAGTTTGTTTTTCCTAATTTTCTATGTGACAAACACAAGGTAATAAGACCAAATCCAAATAAATAAATAGTGTGTACACACTATTTATTTATTTGGATTTGGTCTTATTACCTTGTGTTTATAATCTACAATCCAAATTGTGCCTCATCAATTCTATGTGACAATATATTTTGAAATTCTAATTAAATCCGTTGACTATTTAACATTTTGTTCAGAATAAAGAGCTGC
Source organism: Cordylochernes scorpioides (assembly GCA_030710605.1). Lineage (NCBI taxonomy): Eukaryota > Metazoa > Arthropoda > Arachnida > Pseudoscorpiones > Chernetidae > Cordylochernes > Cordylochernes scorpioides. The sequence goes on from CP092870.1 coordinate 74,461,240, forward strand.
ATAAAAAAAATCTTGCTAAAACAAATTGGGGATATAGAGAACCTTCTCTTTTAGCAAACCCCAATAGCAGTGATACTATATAGTGAACCATGGCTATAGTGAATCCAATGTGCAGTCCCATTCGGGTTTGATTTAGAGAGGTTTTATTGCATATAAGTAGTGTTTCAAATGTTGAACAAGTACAGTAAAACCCTGCAAACCTTCCTATATAATGAACCTAAAATAATCCTTACTTTTTATTTTATAATAAAATGAACCATAGCTATATAGTGAACTTTTGGATATAGCAAACCATAGATTCAATCCCATTGGGATTCACGATGTCGAGGTCTTACTGTATTTGAGATTGTAAAATTTTTTCTGACTTTTGACACATAGAGGAGGAAGAAGAGTCCTTCGAATACAATAAAGCTTTTAAAATGTTTGTGGTTCATTTATCTAACATATTTTTATCTCTTTGTGTCCATGCATGTGCAACATGAAAATGTTGTCAGCTGATTAAAAGAATATCACCTTTAATAATGAAACATGAGGAAGGTTAAATTTTTGATTGCTTTTAGTTCGAAACAAAGTAATTTAGGATAGTTGTAACTCCGCCTTTGCCGGTCCCAAGCCCGGATGAAAAAGGAGGAGGGGGAGCAGTAACAAGCTCAATAAAAAACCTGGGTTCAGCTGGCCCGGCTGATAGTACCCTGTAATGACTCCTAATCCAGGGATACAGGATGAGCAGCGTTTGTACTCCATGTTAGGATCAGCTGCATGTGGCGTCTGTTCCTCATGTCAGAGGCGGCCATTTCTTTTTGAGCTAAGTCGGCCTGCCACTGAGTAGTGCTCCCAGTCTTAATGAAAAAGGCAGACACATTCTACTTCACCCAGTCATTATGGTTGTCAAACAGACACCATCACGGGTCACAACTTGATATCTTAATATGATTGAGTGGAGATAAGAAAGAAGAAGAGGATAGTTGTTATAAAAATCAAATCTCAACTCCCAATGGGATTTAAGCTCTGTTTCACACAGATATCATATTTACATAATGAGATTTAAAAAGAAGCGTAGGATTCCTGGATCAGCTCCGATATCCCAAACAAGAACCTCATCACAAGCCCAAGTGTCAAGATCCCAGGTTTTTCCCTCCCTCGACGAGAATGGGTGCTTCTAAACCGCTTTAGGACAGGACAGGGAAGGTGTGCAGAGCTGATGAAGTTATGGGGCTACAACAAAGATCCAAATTGTGCCTGCAACGTCCCACAATCAATGTCCCATATACTAGATGACTGCCCGCTGTACAAATTCAATGGAGGAATCTCCAATCTCCACTCTGTCACCCCGGAAGCCCTGAACTGGCTGAAGGCCTTGCCTCTCAGACTTTAATGACCGAGAAGTCCTCACTTCTTTTTTCTAGATTTGATTCATTTTGTCTCCTCTCTTATTGTAAAGACGTTGCTGTATCACCTCATAAGCGTAAATAAATCAATACTATCACAACTATCGATTTTGGAAGATGACTGACATCTGTGGCGTGTACAACGAAATTGTTTGAGATTCTTCGGTCACATCACGTGAGGCAGGGGGATGAAGTACACCATACTGACCAGAAAGACGTCTGGGCCACATATACCTGGACGCCCGTCGACAGGCATCATGAACCAATTAAAGGAACTCACTGACTTAACGGTCTCCAAGATGGTACATCTAGCTCAAGACAGAGATGGCTGGCGTCGCATTGTGTTTGGGATGTGATACGTACAGTGGGCCACAATGTTTGATCGCAAATAAAATTATTTATCTCTATTTAAAAAGAAACACTATCCCCGTCATCAAACTAGACACTAAAACTCAGTGCCATCTATTGTCCATTTCTGCAAGCTAGCAGATTCTGGTCGATGACAAGGCCACAATACCAGCTTTGGTCAAATTCAGAACATCCACTTGAAGAATGCCCTAGACATAACTCAAAATCATAGTCTCCGGGTAGGAATTCTGAATTTGCCATAGCTGGTGTTGTGGCTTTGTCATTGAAATGAGTCTTCTAGTTAGCAGATTTGGCCAATAGATGGCGGTGATTTTTACAGTCTATTTTAACGGGAGAGAGGTAGCCTTTATTTTTCAATATAAGTCACTATCTCTTCCTGGAAAAATTTCCATCTATAATGACATATACAAAGAGAAGTTCTCCCATTAAAATAAATCCAGATCATTGCATTGTTTTGATATCTTCAAGTTAATCAAAATAAGATCATTGTCACATTCTGTGCCAATTCAGAAAAAGGTAACCAGTATCCCGTGGTTATGACCCAAATCATTGACTGTATAAAACAAATCTAGATTTAAATTTACAGTAAAACAATGATTCTTCCAATTGGCAAATGCCACATAGGGTGAAAGAAAAAGGTGTTGTGTAGAGACATGCTCTCTCTATAAGGAGAGCCAAAAAATGTCCAATTCCCATCAATTAGGCCTTACAGTAAAATCCCAATAAATTGAATCAAGGATAGGGCAAAACTTTTCATATATATTGTACATAAAAAAAAAAAAGTCCCAATATTTGTAATGCCATACAGTGAACCATGGCTATATTGAATACAAGGTTGAGTACCATTATGGATTTAGTTTACAATAAAAAAATGTACACTTGTTTCTTTTATCTGTAGTTCTAATTGCCACTAGAGTGCTAATCAACATACAGGAAAACCCCGCTAAAACGAACCTGGGGTGTAGCAAACCTTTCCTTATAACAAACCTGAAATATAATCCCCTACAGTGAACTATGGCTATAACGAACCATGGCTATAGTGAACCACATGTTCAGTCCCATTGGGGTTCGCTATAAAGGGGTTTTACTGTATGTGCATCTAAAATCTCACATTCTTACATCTTAAATTTGTGTGTATCAAATATTTACAGCAAAACCTCGCTATAGTGAACCCTAATGGGACCCAATTTTTTGTTCTCTATAGCTAGTCTAACCTCATTAATCCGACACCCCAAGGGATCTGAACTTTCGGAAAAATTAAAGTAAGTGTTGAATTAAAGCAAGTTAGAGGATTTCATCACAACATTCAGTGGATATTTTATATGATAACCAAATACATAATTGAAAAAACAATTTTATAAAATACTGTAGTAAAATATATTTTACTTAATAATGTGGTTGATACCATATAGGGACTTTTTTTTTCAGAATATTTATGTTCAACTTTTATCAATGGATAAAATTGCATTATATAATATATTTTTAACAAAGGGAAAATTTTACAAATAATATTTTAATCTAAGTGAATAAATGCAATGGGAAGAAAACAAATACATTTTTAAAATAAAGGATAGAGAATTTATTTTGCTCTTTAAGACACCATTACTAGTAGTCATTAAGTTATGCCTAAATTGCCGAGTAAACAATCACGTGTGAATGTTGTCACCTATATTTGTGATGCATTGTAACACATTTAAGCACAGTGTGCATACGTTAAACACAATCGCTTGTCACGCATGCCAAAGTATGATATTTTCAGCAATAAATTTTTATATTACCGAGAATTATATAATGTTGTCGAAATTTGACTTAAAAATCAACCAATGTGTCAATTTATCGTTAGGTTGATTTAACGTCTGCTATTTGAGAGGCTGGAAGTCGAGGCATGAAAATATGGTCGAATTAATGTAAGTGTCAAATTATAGGGTGTCGAAAAAATGAGCTTATACTGTATGTATTCACACATTGTTCACTATATATTGTAAGATTATAAACTCAAAAGGAGCTTCTTCTATAGAACATGTTGATTTCACTAGCCTTCTAATGACATCATTCTTCAACGGACGTAAAGACAAGGTGTGATGTGTGCAATTATATAGATGTACATTGATGACGTACAATTGCACACATCTCAAAGCATACCTTGTTGAAAAACAATGTCGTTCGAAATCTAGCAAAATAAACATGTTCTATAGAAGAAGCTCCTTTTAAGTTTATAATCTTACAATTTAGTTATGGTAATGTTGATGTCTACATACAGTGAACTATATTCACTTATATGGATGGTATCACTAATATTTGGGATTATATTTTAGGTTCCAAGGAAAGGTTTGTTATACTACACTTTGATCTTAGCCAAAAGGCCCGTTTTTGCGAGGTTATTACTATATACAGTAGAACCTCCCTGTAAAGGACACCTAATTTCAGAGCCAAAGTGTCCTTTAGGGAGAGGTGTCCTCTTACCGGAGAGCTACTAAGTAGTAAAAATGGTAATTTTGTGAATGAAAACTGTCCTTTGAAGAGAGGTGTCCTCTAGCGCGAGTGTCCTCTCATGGAGGTTCTACTGTATTAGAAACAGAAAAATTGTTGACCATAATGCTATGAGTAGTGTCAGCATCAGCACTCAAGATTGCTCTGTTTTTAGTGGATGTTGATGATACTGGTCTCAATTTTATTTTCTGTTCTTTAAATGAAATATTTTATAATACAATATAATGCTGCATATGATTGTAGAACAACATTTGAAAATTATCCCGCATGTGTTTCTTTTGAACGAAAAATCAAAATTTATTTTAAGGAGAAATAACGATTATTTCTAACCTTAGGAATAAAGTATGAAAGAGGTGAATTGTGAAGAGTAATGATAAAATGGAAAAATAAAGTATCCAGGGATTTATTTTTCCATTTATCATTACTCTTCACAATTCATCCTTTCATACTTCATCCCTAAGGTTAGAAATAATCGTTATTTCTCCTTATAATAAATTTCAATTTTTCGTTCAAAAGAAACACATGCGGGATAATTTTCAAATGCCATTCTAAATGAAATATATAGGGGTGTTAACTAAATGGAACCTTAGCCCAAATACAAAGTATAGAACTCTTATAAAACTGTGAATGTTCTTTACCAGGTCAATTGGAAAGGGAGAAAACATTAGATTCAGCAAAGTGGAAAGAAATAACAGTTTATGAAAGTTTTATTTAGAGGGAAGGTTGGAAGGAACACTCACCTCAGGATAGCTCTGCCCGAATGATTCTGCACAACAACCATTGTAAGACAATGATCCAAGCTGAAAATGCCAACAGTGTCTGCAATTACAATTACTATAATATAAGTCTTAATATTTATATGGATTCTGTTTTATTGGTTCTCCACTATCATGTGACCTTAAGCAGCCAATCAGCAGAGTTCATTACATATTCAGAATGCAAAATTATTTCTTACCTCAGTGGTTACATTAATCATTGAAGTTCTGTATTAAACACTAGAAACCTTATTAAAACTAACCGGGGATAGAGAAAAGCATCCCTTATTGCAGAGGTCATTACATATTCAGAATGCAAAATTATTTCTTACCTCAGTGGTTACATTAATCATTGAAGTTCTGTATTAAACACTAGAAACCTTATTAAAACTAACCGGGGATAGAGAAAAGCATCCCTTATTGCAGAGGTCATTACATATTCAGAATGCAAAATTATTTCTTACCTCAGTGGTTACATTAATCATTGAAGTTCTGTATTAAACACTAGAAACCTTATTAAAACTAACCGGGGATAGAGAAAAGCATCCCTTATTGCAGAGGTCATTACATATTCAGAATGCAAAATTATTTCTTACCTCAGTGGTTACATTAATCATTGAAGTTCTGTATTAAACACTAGAAACCTTATTAAAACTAACCGGGGATAGAGAAAAGCATCCCTTATTGCAGAGGTCATTACATATTCAGAATGCAAAATTATTTCTTACCTCAGTGGTTACATTAATCATTGAAGTTCTGTATTAAACACTAGAAACCTTATTAAAACTAACCGGGGATAGAGAAAAGCATCCCTTATTGCAGAGGTCATTACATATTCAGAATGCAAAATTATTTCTTACCTCAGTGGTTACATTAATCATTGAAGTTCTGTATTAAACACTAGAAACCTTATTAAAACTAACCGGGGATAGAGAAAACCATCCCTTATTGCAGAGGTCATTACATATTCAGAATGCAAAATTATTTCTTACCTCAGTGGTTACATTAATCATTGAAGTTCTGTATTAAACACTAGAAACCTTATTAAAACTAACCGGGGATAGAGAAAACCATCCCTTATTGCAGAGGTCATTACATATTCAGAATGCAAAATTATTTCTTACCTCAGTGGTTACATTAATCATTGAAGTTCTGTATTAAACACTAGAAACCTTATTAAAACTAACCGGGGATAGAGAAAACCATCCCTTATTGCAGAGGTCATTACATATTCAGAATGCAAAATTATTTCTTACCTCAGTGGTTACATTAATCATTGAAGTTCTGTATTAAACACTAGAAACCTTATTAAAACTAACCGGGGATAGAGAAAACCATCCCTTATTGCAGAGGTCATTACATATTCAGAATGCAAAATTATTTCTTACCTCAGTGGTTACATTAATCATTGAAGTTCTGTATTAAACACTAGAAACCTTATTAAAACTAACCGGGGATAGAGAAAAGCATCCCTTATTGCAGAGGTCATTACATATTCAGAATGCAAAATTATTTCTTACCTCAGTGGTTACATTAATCATTGAAGTTCTGTATTAAACACTAGAAACCTTATTAAAACTAACCGGGGATAGAGAAAACCATCCCTTATTGCAGAGGTCATTACATATTCAGAATGCAAAATTATTTCTTACCTCAGTGGTTACATTAATCATTGAAGTTCTGTATTAAACACTAGAAACCTTATTAAAACTAACCGGGGATAGAGAAAACCATCCCTTATTGCAGAGGTCATTACATATTCAGAATGCAAAATTATTTCTTACCTCAGTGGTTACATTAATCATTGAAGTTCTGTATTAAACACTAGAAACCTTATTAAAACTAACCGGGGATAGAGAAAACCATCCCTTATTGCAGAGGTCATTACATATTCAGAATGCAAAATTATTTCTTACCTCAGTGGTTACATTAATCATTGAAGTTCTGTATTAAACACTAGAAACCTTATTAAAACTAACCGGGGATAGAGAAAACCATCCCTTATTGCAGAGGTCATTACATATTCAGAATGCAAAATTATTTCTTACCTCAGTGGTTACATTAATCATTGAAGTTCTGTATTAAACACTAGAAACCTTATTAAAACTAACCGGGGATAGAGAAAAGCATCCCTTATTGCATAGGTCATTACATATTCAGAATGCAAAATTATTTCTTACCTCAGTGGTTACATTAATCATTGAAGTTCTGTATTAAACACTAGAAACCTTATTAAAACTAACCGGGGATAGAGAAAAGCATCCCTTATTGCAGAGGTCATTACATATTCAGAATGCAAAATTATTTCTTACCTCAGTGGTTACATTAATCATTGAAGTTCTGTATTAAACACTAGAAACCTTATTAAAACTAACCGGGGATAGAGAAAAGCATCCCTTATTACAGAGGTCTGTGTTTGAAATAACGATTAAAGTGAATGAATATATATATTTATCATGAAGATAGAGGTTGCCTGGCCAGCATTCATTGTTCTTAGAATTAAAGATACTTCGGCCAGTAAATAATTTTATTATCTCGACATTTCGACAAAAACCTCCCAGTAAAAGACATCTAATTGCAGTGCCAAAGTGCATATACATGCCTGGCTATAATTACCAATGGGAGGTCTCTGTCAGCTTAACTCTATATTGAACCAAAAGTTCAATCTCAATGGGGTTTTCTATAGCAAGGTTTTGCTGTATTTGATTTATATTACAGTAGAACCTATCTGTAAAGGACAACACCTAGTTGCAAAGCTAAACTGTCCTTTAGAGACAGGTATCCTCTTAGCGGAGATCTGTTGAATAATAAAAATGATAATTTTGGCAATGAAAACTGTCCTTTGTAGAGAGGTGTCCTCTAGTGCAAGTGTCCTCTCTTGGAGGTTTCACAGTAGAGTAAAACTCCACTAAAACTCTTCTTCTTCTTCTTTCTTATCTCCACTCAATCACACTAAGGTATCAAGCTTGTAAAGCTTGAGATTTTTGATGGTGCCTGCTGGGGAAGAGTAGAGATCATCAATGGATGAGTCTTCTTCTTCTTTCTTATCTCCACTCAATCACACTAAGGTATCAAGCTTGTAAAGCTTGAGATTTTTGATGGTGCCTGCTGGGGAAGAGTAGAGTCCACTAAAACTAACCTTCCCTTATAGTGAACCTGAAAATAATCCAATTTTTTATTTTATAATAGAGTGAACTGAGCTATAAAAACCATGGTTATAGTGAACAAGACGTCCAATCGCATTGGGGTTCGCTATAGAAGGGTTTTACTGTATATGTTTTGTGAAAAATAGTACAAAATTGAAATTGTACTGGAATCAGAAGGATAAATTTTTAAAAAAGGCATCTCCTGATCATGCAACTAAAAGTTGCTGACAGCTTGCGCCATCTGTCGGAATAAATATCAACTAATCTTGATTTTAAATTATTCCAGAATTGGCTAAATAACCATTTTTGATTAATCAAGAATGCCTTTTTTCTTAATGTATATGTTTTGTAAAAAAAAATTATTGTAAATGTGAAAATCTATAACGAAGTTCTGTAAAACCCTGCAAATGTGAGCCGTGTTTATAACAAGACTTCCCTTATAATGATAAAACCTAATATAATTCCCAATATATATTAGTAATACCATATAGTAAACCATGGCTTATAGTGAACCAATGGGTCAGTTCCATTGTGGTTTATTTTAGCAAGGTTTTACTGCATTTAAGCTAATATATTGTCGCGGCTTGACCCTTCCGGTTCTTCACGACGACGACACTTCCTCCTTCGTGGATCACCTGCCCCTGGCTCCCATTGCTTTACCTCTGCAGCTCTAACCTGCAGACCACCCAGAGACCTCCGAGAACCACCGCTCAAGTGGATCTCCTTTCCTCTGGCAGTATCTCTCAGCCTTACCACTGGTGGGGGGACACGAGAGACTTACCAGAAGAGTAGCGACTGTGGCGTTGGCGAGAGTAACATAACAGCAACGGGCAACAAGACTTCTAACACTCCTTTTTTTATTATCACCTCTACTACACATTACATACTACATGCTATTACATATAATAGAATAGCAATCAACGGGTATTTACATTACGTTACCTCCTAGGGCCAATATAAACGTGTATTTACAAACATTTGCCCCAAGAAATAGGACTACAGCAGTCGGCGATTCCCACACCAGTTTCAGATCAGAAACAGGCGAATGCGCCATCTATTGGCGGAGGTTGTAGGTGTTTTCAGGCCTTATATGCGACAATATAGTAAAACCTCGATATAGAGAATCTCAATGAGACCAACTCTTGATTCGCTTTCGCCATGTATTCACTATAGCCACGGTTTGCTATATAGTAGTACTAACATTTAGGGGATTATTTTAGGCTCATTATAAGGAAGAGCTTGTTATATCCCTGGTTCGTTTTAGCAGGGTTTTACTGTATATACAAATATTGCAGTTAATACATTTTGAAAGGCAATGCTTCATTGTAATCAAATTACAGTAAAAGCTTGATATAGACTGAAACTTTGGTTCACTATAGTCATGATTCATTATAAGTATGGTTCACTATGTTTTTTAAATAAAAGGAGGGATGATTTGAGATTCAGGCAAGTTTCACTATATCCCTGGTTCTTTTTGCGAGGTTTTACTATTTTTTTGTATTTTTCATTGGGAGTATAAATAAGTTTGTGGGGTTTTGATAAAGATGGCGCTACTAGTTTATTATTCCATTGTTTCATTTGGTAACACCATTATTTTGAAGTGTCATCATAAGCTTCCTTTTTCAGTAACTGTCATTTCTCTGAAGTATAAACAACCTAGTTTCTGTTTACTCCTAAAATGTCAACTTTTGTACCAAATAATGTGTTTTTGCGGGGAGTTTTACTTCATTACTTCAATATGAAGAAAATAGCTGCTGAGAGGCATCATATTTTAGTGGAAGTTTATGGCGAACATGCTCTAGCTGAACAAACTTGTCAGAAGTGGTTTGCACGGTTTAAAAGTGGCAATTTTGATTTGGAAGACGAAGAAATACCCGGCATGCCACTAAAGTTTGAGGATGAAGAATTAGAGGCAAGACTCGATTAAGATTCAACACAAATATGCAAAAGGAACTCACAAAAACACTTCGATATTCTTTTTGCTAAGATACAAATGCAATTTAGAAACAAAAGGTAACAAGAGTAAATTCAAATTATTGAAATGTTTGTGAAGTTTCAGTAACATTCAATACTTGAGGATGGTAATAACGCTGGTATCGCAACACATTTCAATAATTAGGACTTTTCTTGTTTTACCTTTTGTTCATATCCTTTATGAAAATCATTTTCAATGGAAAATTAGAAGGATCTTATCAAGATGGAAAGAGAGAGAGAGGATTTACAATCAGAGCCTGTGTTCTAAGGAGAATTTGTGAAAAAGAACTATTTTGTTATTCTAATGGACAAATGTTTCTTTCAGCCATTCAGAAATGACCATTTAAAATTGGGGAAGGGGATAAGAGACTGGGGGTTTATTATTACTAAGCATAAATTAATACAAAGCAATAACGCGCCATCTATATAAAACGAATGAAAACATTAAAACAAGAATGTTTATTTTCACAAATAAATTAAACTTCTACTGTCCTTACTGCGATGAAAAAATATTGGGGGGGCTTGGTTCATCAGTGGTCTTCTTCTTCTTTCTTATCTCCACTCAATCATTAGTGAATCAAGTTGTGACCCTTGATGGTATTTGGCAACCATCATGACTGGGTGAAGTAGAATGCGTCTGCCTTTGTCATTAAGACTGGGAGCACTACTCAGTGGCAGGCCGACTTAGCTCCAAAAGAAATGGCCGCCTCTGACATAAGGAAAAGACGCCATGTGCAGCCGCTCCTAACATGGAGTACAAACGCTGCTCATCCTGTATTCCTGGATTAGGAGCTCTTACAGGGTACTATCAGCCGGGCCAGCTGAACCCAGGTTTTTTAGTGAGCTTGTTACTGCTCCCCCTCCTCCTTTTTCATCAGTGGTGAACCCTCCAAGCTGTTTCTCCAATTTAATCCACCAGACCGCCTCTTCATTATATATTATTATATTAAAAATAAAAAAGGCATATCCTGACCACTAGCACATGTGCTTTTCAGAAGGCAGAGTGCCATCTGGTGGAACAGAAATCAACTAAACATTGATGTCCCTGATATTTGGCCAACCAAATTTCTTTTTTCTATTGTTTTTCACATATTATTAAACAGTTAAACCTGTCTATAGCGCCCCCTCTAAATAGCGCCTCCCTCTCTATAGCGCCCGATTTTATATACGTAGTACGATGCAATTTACATTAAAAGTGATCTGTCTATAACACCATATTTTGGTGAGTCCCAAGAGAGGGCGCTATAGACAGGTTTAACTGTATATATATAGTAAAACCCTGCTAAAACTAACCTGGGATATATCGAACCATCCCTTATAACGAACCTGAAATAATCCCCAATTTTATTTTATAATATACAGTAGAATCTTGTTAATTCGACACACACCAATTCGACACTCGGCGATAATTCGACCATGTTCTGATGTCCCAACCTCCTTCCTATCAAATAACAAACTGTAATTCGACATTATCGATAATACGACACTTCCGATAGTTCGACCATTTTAAAATTAGAATTTCGACAGTTGAATGTTTTTTTACATACAAACTAAAAAGGTATTGCAGTGGCGGCAAGCGGCAACGATCAGCGGTGGGCGATAGGATTGTGCCTGCGCACTTTTGGTTTCTATTTAGTTTAAGTTTCACTTTGCAGTGCCATTGTTGCGCAATGTCGCGAGTGTTTTTTCTTTTTTTTTTTATGCAAGAATTTAGGCATCGTGCACTAATTAATAACATTATAATAATTTCAACATTGAAATATTTTAGTTATTTTAAAATTTACAAATAATTTCATTTCAAATAAATAAATCTTTATAAAATGTAGCCACAATGATTATGATAACATTTTATTTCAATATTCCATTTCCATTGATAAGGCACAATTTTCACAAGTTTCAGTACTTTTGTCTGAAGATGGTAACAACGCTGTTACCAAAACGTCACACACTATTTATTTATTTGGATTTGGTCTTATTACCTTATTCCATTTCCATGTTATTATAAAAGATTTAAACACAAAATCAATAACACCTGCAGCAGCAGTGGATGCCTTTAATACAATCAAAACTTTGTTATTTAAAAGACATTTCAGAGGAAGAAAGACATGCATGTCTTTTAAAAATAGACAATCTGGAATACATCCTGAATAGGATTTCTGTGCAAAAACACATCTATAAAGGAATTTTTTAAAAGATCTTCATAATTCTTTTTAATTAATATTTTAAATTTTCTTTTTATTTTCCATATTTATTTATTTTCAACTGCTATATTCTTCAATTAGAATATAATATTATTTGTAATTATTTATGTTTTGAAAATATGTATTAATGCCATTTTGTCCCCGATACTAAAAGTTAATCATGGAAATAAAAAAAAATAATTACAAAAAAGTACACACACAAGGTTTCAATTAATATCATTAATTTATATTACGAAGTTATTTTTTAAAAATATTATTTTAGCAAGTTAGATGATTAGCTAATTATCAACTTTAATTCAACACTTCCTTAAATCAACCGAAAGCTCTGAGATCCCTTGGGGTGTTGAATTAAAGAGGTTCGACTGTATATATATATATATATTTATTTTTTTTATTATTAAAAAGGCATATATTGTATCAAAAAATAATTCATTTTACCAATATTTCAGTTGGCTGAATGCCAACTTTTATCAGGGTGTTATAACATATTTAATGTGTGTGTACATACAGTAAAACCCTGCTAAAACAAACCTGGGATATAGCGAATTATCCCTTATAACGAACCTGAAATAATTCCCATTTTTATTTTAATATACACTAACTATGGCTATAGTGAACCACAGGTTCAGTTCCATTGAGGTTCACTTTAGAGGGGTTTTACTGTATATATAGAGTGCCCATAAGTCTAGAACCCTTTTAATTTTTAATGAAAAAATACAAGGTAATAAGACCAAATCCAAATAAATAAATAGTGTGTGACGTTTCGGTAACAGCGTTGTTACCATCTTCAGACAAAAGTACTTCATTCAGTACTTTTGTCTGAAGATGGTAACAACGCTGTTACCGAAACGTCACACACTATGTATTTATTTGGATTTGGTCTTATTACCTTGTGTTTATAATCTATAATCCAAATTGTGCCTTATCAATTAATGAAAAAATAAAAGTTTTCAGGACTTATGGGCCACCCTGTATATTAATTTAAAAGGCATATATTGGATCAAAAAATTATTTATTTACCAATATTTCAGTTGGTTGAACGCCAACCTTTTTCAACTTATAACAATGTTAACACAAAGCAATAACGCGCCATCTATTTTGTATTATATATAAAAGAAACATTCGTGCTTTTAAATCCTTTCATTTTATAAAAATGTATTTAAAGATTTATTTATGGAATGCTCTATTTTCAAAAATATTTTAATTTTTATTGATAACATTTTTCCAAGAACCTAATGTCATACTCAAAAATGGCTGTGTCACCTTTTTTTTTTGTAATTGTCAAAATCTTTGATCCTTGCAATCATGTATTCTCAAGTTAGTCATGTATTCTCATGTTAGAATCAATTGAGAGGAGATAAGAAAGAAGAAGAGATGTATTGTCAAACCTGATGAACTACAAATTGCCTTTATCATTATAATAATTACTTTTATAAATCTATTTATATATATATGAATTTTATAAATTTTTAATTTTATTTTTATAATTGAAGTGTTTTCTTTTATACTTTCCCCCAAGGATGAGCTTGACACTTTTCAGTGATGTCATTCCTGCCTTTATTATTAACATCAGATGTCTTTTTAAAACACATGCTTGGGTTATTTTATGTTAGTTTGATTTAGAAATGGAACTTATTTTCTTTTTTTACCGCAAGTAGGCCTAGCGCGGAATATTACAATCGCCAATGGTCCGTTGAAATATTTAACCAACTATCTTGTTTATCTATATCCTAGTGACTTGAAAGTTAAATTCTATATGCTCGAATTTGAATTCCTGTAAATTTTCCATTTAATAATATGGTCATTTAAATAACTAGTTATACTAAAATGTAATATTTAAATTCGCTCGTAGTGTCCAAACTTCAATTTTAAAAATTGTATTACATATCACACGATTCCAAAATAATGGCGCTATTTTACTCGAATACAAACAAAGACTCACCAAGAAGTTCTAAATTCATTTTATCTTTTAATAGTGATTATGAAAAATAACTATTTAATAAAATAATCATATCACATCATTTTATTCAATGTTTATAAGAAAAGTAAATAAATAGTTTTAGAGCCCGAAGTGATTTTTGTTTGAAAAATTAAAATTTCGCAGAGTAATATTTTTAAAAAATTATTTGCTATATAATTTTTTAGAGAAAAGTAAATATGTTCGATTTTAAACGTTTAGAATTGTTTTACATTGTGAATTAAAGAACAATTTTTATTTATTTTTCAACTTAAAATTTAAATTTATGTGATTTTTTATAGTAACCTATACATAAAAACTTTATATCTTAAAAATGCCATTTTCTAATATCCTGAATCTGTGCATTGTAATTTTCCGCTTTTTTCTATATAATGCATTTCTTTCCTTAATTTTTAGAATAATATTTGATATTATATTTGGAGGCAAACAAGGGTCTGATTATAAGTGTAATCCACACACTTTCAATTTTTCTAATTTTCAAAAACAAGAAAAATATAGATTTTTGTATATATTTTTTCAATATTTTATCAGGACTACTAGATCCTATTCCTTAAGAAAAATATCTCCATTCGAAACCATATCTTGAAATTTCTGCCTTATATCTGCTATTGGAGACATTACTTATTTAGTTAACCCAGGTTCCAGAGCGCGTACAGATATCATTAACTATCCACTCGGCCATTGGAGACAATGAGCAACTTTTATTGACTGTCAGTTAATAGTTTGAATGAACGATAATAATAAATATAATAGTCTAAAACAGGAAATTTCAGTATTTATATCAGAAGAAAGGACGTCTAAATCTTATTTTCTGTTACAAATGGACAATATCTTACTTATAGTGTAACATGGCAACTGGCATGCCTGCAGTCCATCACAATCAAATATTGTTTTATTTTGTTATATTATTATTTTTTTATCTGTGAGCAGTTTATTATGATACTCTGCAGAGTTGCAGATTGTTTATTTAAAATCCAGGTCAACATATGAGGATGTGTAATATGCAATAAGTGTAAATAAATAGTTTTCTTTTGAACTTCCATATTTACTTTTTGTTGCTTAAAGTCAAACGAGGACAGTTATATATAGCGCATTTCTTTTCCTAAACAAGAACTATTGCAATTCTGAGGAAATCAACCAGAATATACTTCAGCCTAGGCAAAAGGCGGCTGTTCGGGTTCGTTTAAAAAAAAAATAAAGGGTGATCGATTGAAAGGAAAAACAATGGGGGAAATAAATGCACACTTACACAGTATAAATAAAGGGTTTATTTAAAAATTAAAAAGGGCTAAAAACTATTATACTTATATATATAAAGAATTATGCATGAAAAACAAGAAAGAAGGTTAAGCAAAATTATACTTATATATAAATAATTATGCATAAAAAAACAAGAAACAAGGTTAAGCAAAAAAAAAAGGTAAAATTAACTAATCTTAGGGAAGGGAGATAAAAATAAGTGACAGGGGGGTTTCGAGTTTTGTGTTCACACAGTACCTCGGGTGGCAGCACCGTCGCTCGCTTGGCTTCCTCTTGTCGCGGCTCGTGCGATGTCCAAGGCGTCCTTTCCGTCCTCAAGTTGCCGCTTGAGGGATACTCCAAGGCGTCCTTTCCGTCCACGAGACTCTGCTTGTGGGATACTCCAAGGCG
Organism: Cordylochernes scorpioides; assembly: GCA_030710605.1. NCBI lineage: Eukaryota > Metazoa > Arthropoda > Arachnida > Pseudoscorpiones > Chernetidae > Cordylochernes > Cordylochernes scorpioides. The sequence continues at coordinate 74,477,191 of CP092870.1, forward strand.
TCCTTTCCGTCCACAAGACGCTGCTTGTAGGATATTTCTCAGGCGCGTCTGCTCCGCCTGGTCCGCTGCTTCTAACTAAGAAGAAAAAAAAAAGATGACGCCACATGGCCCCCGTCCCGGGGCTCGCAGAACAGCCAAAAAAATTCCAGACGTCCACTTGACTCTGCCTCCCCGGGCATCGACCGACCTTTGCCCTGATCGGTTCCAGCTGGGAGTTTCCCCGACCATGTAGATTTCTTGCCCCTCGTCTCCCTTCACCTAAGTCTTTCATTCTATGTACAAAAGTAATGCTCGGTAAAATAGTTTTAACATTCTCCCACAAAATTTTGCTCTGAAAGAAGTCAAAATTAAGTATAAGACAAAAGAGCATATAAATACACAATACACACAAGAGTAGATATGCCTATTACATTACATAAAATACACATAAAAGAATACACATATTACACTTTTTTTCATACAGGTACTTTCACTAGTCCTTCGAGTCATACCTTGCAGGCTTTCTGATTACCCTACCATATCTATTTCTAGAGTCCCTGGATTCAATATTGGGCCTATTTCCTAAAAATGTTTCAGATTGGGGTTCGGTATTTGAATTGTCCATTTGAATCGTCTTAACATTCGAGGATATTTCAAGAGGGTGTAAGCGTTGTAGAGCCCTGATCAAGGTTCCTGTGGATGTTTTAAAATGGGCCACTCTCACTATTCCATCTTTTCCTGGTATGAGATTTACTATTCGCCCTTTAGGCCAAAACATTCTTTTAAGATTTTCTTGCCGATCAGTACAACGTCTCCTACTTTCAACTGTCTTCTATCAATATTTTCGGATTTCTGAATCAGCGCGCCTAAATATTCCTTTAAGAATCTCTGCTTCAATTCTCTCTTCAGTTGACCTAACTCTCTGTATCTAGTGTGCAACATTTCTGGCTTTAAATTTTCAAATTCAGGAAAGCTAGACTCTGGACCATTTTGTAAAAACTCATTAGGAGTTAACGGTTTTAGATCATTGTCGTCTTCAGAGACATAAGTGAGGGGTCGATTATTAATGATAGATTCGATTTCACAAAGGGCAGTCTGCAGTTGTACATATTTCAGCTTCCTGTGACCTAGCATCTTTATCAACATTTCCTTTATTGTCCTAACCATTCTTTCCCAAAATCCTCCCCACCAAGGAGCAGAAGGAGGGATAAAAATCCATTGTATCCTTTTAATTGAGGTTTCCCTTTCAGTTCTAGTCCAATCCAATCTCTTGAATATTCTATTAAGTTTTGCGAAATTGGTGCCATTGTCGCTATATATTTTCTCGGGGCGCCCTCTCCGACAAATAAACCTATGGAGGGCCATCATAAAGACTCCTGTCTCTAAATTCTTCACCAACTCCAGATGAATAGCGCGATAGACGGCGCAAGTAAAGGCGGCTACCCACACTTTCCCACCTTCTTTCAAATGAAGAGGGCCTAATAAATCAACTCCTGTAATTTGGAAGGGTTTGCCCAGTCCAATTCTGTTTTCTGGCAAAGCTGCCATTGGTCTTTGCAGAGACTTTTCTTTAAGTCTTTTGCAAGCAATGCACTTACTGATAATTTTCTTTATCGTTTTCCTTCCCCTGATTATCCAAAATTTCTCTTTCAGCTTTGATAAAATGAATTGCACCCCTACATGTCCATTCTTCAGGTGCACTTCCCATATAAGTTGCTCTACGAAGGGATGGTCGCCTGGTAGAATGATAGGAGTTTTAAATTCTTCTGGGACCTGTCCATGTAAAAGTTTTCTTTCTACACACCAAAGTCTGTCAGTGTTTTTTAATATTTTAAAACTCTTGGTTGCATTCGATTTCTCTATGGAGACTTTCTCCTGAATCATTCGGATAAGCTTTTTTTCTGCCAAGTCTAATTCTGAAACTTTCAAAGGTCCTGTTTCAGTTGACTGTTTTTTAAGTTTCCCTAAAAATCTTAAAACATAGGACATTACCCTGATGTTGAGAGAGTAATTAGACCTCCTTGTCAGTATCCAGTCTTTATAATCGATGTTCAAATTAATGTTGGTTTTCATGTTTTCTTCAACCTTTATTTCTTTTGGATTTATCGAGAACTCTGAATTGGGCCAGAATTCTTTAGGTTTTTTAAACCATTCGGGGCCCTCCCACCATCTGCTTTGCACAAACTGGCTTGGAGGGCAACCTCGAGACAGAAGATCGGCCGGGTTCAACTGACTAGGAACGAACCTCCAATCGTTCAAATTGGTAGTGGCCTGTATTTCTCTGACTCGGTTTCTCACGAAAACTCTCCACTCAATTTCTCTCTTTATCCAACTTAGCGCGGTAGTAGAGTCAGACCAAAGAGTTGTTTCACATTTTCTCTTCAAGGCAGCTTGGATTGCATTGGCTAGTCTAGCTCCTAGTACCATGGCCATTAATTCCAAGCGAGGGATCGTAATACTCTTCATAGGAGCTAATCTGACTTTGCTCCAAATCAAAGTTAGAGTATTTTCTCGTCCCGTTTCGCTCCTTAAATAGGCTACAGCTCCATAGCCTATTTGACTAGCGTCACAAAAGATATGAACTTCTGTAGGGAAAATGAGATCATTCCACATATATCTCGGTATCTTTATTAACTCTATGAATTTTATTTGATCCAACCAGGTTCGAAATTCCTGGGCCATACTTTCGGGTAGAGGTGTATCCCAACCTAGTTTCAGCCCCCATGATCGCTGCAGTAACAACTTTGGTGGCAAGAATACTGGAGCGCAAAATCCAAGTGGATCAAATATCCGCTGAACCATGGACAGTACCAGCCTTTTCGTTAATTTGGGTTGAAGACTCAAATTGTCAGGGAGTTCGCATTTTAATGAATCTTCCATTTTATTCCAAACAACACCCAATATTTTTGTACAAGTCCCCTTTTCAGGGTTTTCCTCCAGAGAATATTCCCACTCTCGTAAGTCCATTTTAGCCCTGTCCATAATTTCAATTGCGGCCTTTTGAAATTCCTGCACTTCCTGCTTTGTTTCCAGCGAGGTAATACAATTGTCCATGTAGAAGGATTGAGCTAAACTCTTTGCCCATTGAACAAGTGGGCCTCTTATTGATTGAAGATGGTATTCTATTACGGCGTTCAGCACAAAAGGACTACATTTTAAGCCAAATACAAGTCTCTTATGCCTGTAAGCTATTAGTTCTCTATCGCTCTCCTTTTCCCACCAAAGGAATCTAAGGTAGTTCCGTTCAGATTCTTCAATCGCCACCATCTGGAATGCTTTTCTTATATCTGCCGTGACTCCAAATTTATTTTCCCGAAATCTTATCATCATTTCAGGGATTCTTTCCAATAAATTCGGTCCCTTTTCTAAACATTGATTCAAAGATAGTCCATTATGGCCTAGACAAGAAGCATCGAAAACCGGACGTATGGGCGTCGTTTTAGATTCCATCTTGTACACCGGGCGGTGAGGTAAATAGTAGCCTCTTCTCTCGAGAGGATTTTCCTCGACTCTTTCAATGAGTCCTTCAGTCAGCCAGTCTCTAAAGATCTGACTATATTCGGTCAACTTATTCTGTGAGGTCATTTTCTTAGTGCTTATATCTAACCTTTTTATCGCTATGTCAAAATTGCTGGGGATTGACTCCTTTTCTACCTTCCAAGGTAGACCTACAGAATATCTCTGATCACTTTGTCTTTGAATTTTTGTTATAAACTTTTCTTTTATTTCCTGGTATCTGGTCTCTTTGGAGCAAGTTTCAACAGGATCCCTAATGCCTAGTACTTCTAGATCCCACAAATCCTTTAAATCGCATCGCGTTGTTAGCAGATTCAAAGTCTGCTGCACATTGTCATTGCTATCAATAATTGGCGAATTGCCCATTAGTGTCCAACCTAATTTCGTTTCCACCGCAGTTAAATTTGCTTCAACTTGAACTATTTTTCCTGTCAAAATCATACCTAGATAGTTAGCACCAATCAATATGTCAATCTCTTGTCCTTTAAAATTGTCCTGAGACAATATTATGCCCTTAATCTTCAATTTTTCTAACCAGTCTCCTTTTGGCAAAGGTGGTATGGCGTCGCAAATTTTACGTTGATCCAGCGCCTCAATATGGATCACATCTCTTTTATTACCTAAATTCTCTAATTCTAACATAAATTTACCGTGCTTTTCTTCACCAATCTTATTACCTCCAAAAAGACTTTTAGCTATGGCTATTTCGCCTTTTCTTTCTATTCCTATACTCCAGACTAACGACTGTTTGATATACGAAAACTGACTTCCACTGTCGAGGAGAATTCTAACCCTTCTAGAGGCATTTGGGCCTCTTAACAGTGCTACCGTGGTCATCAGCAAGACCTGACCTGTGCAGGCTTTAATAGAAAGCGATGCAATGGGTTCAGGTGCATTTTCCTTTAGATTTTCTCTTCCTGGTTTCGTTAACCGGTTAGAAGAATTTCCTTCACATAAAACTTCCAAGTGGTTTCTCCCACAGTTTTTACACTCCAATTGTTCTCGGCACTGACTCTGTATGTGTCCCTTTCTTAAGCATTTGAAACATAGATGGGCACTACGTATTTTATCATTTCTCTCTCCCGGAGACATTTTCATTATGGAACGGCATTGATGACTCGCATGATTTCTTCTTTCACAAAAGAAGCATTTTATATTAGTTCGCCCTCCGAACAGACTAGACACAGTGGCGGGTCTGAAATTGCTCCTTGTTCTGGTCCCATCATTGTAAGACCTTTTATAGGGTTCCTCCTGCTTAAAGCCTTTTTCCACAAATTTCAGCCGTTGAGCACTCCTTACTTCGGCTTTTAGAAAGTCCAATAATAACCTTAGCCTTTCTTGAGCTCCTCCAACCCCTTTATCTGACTCTTCCCGTTTTGCTAACTCCAGACCATAACCCGAAGAAGGATGCCTGTGCCATATTTTCAAAATATCCGAAGGTAATGAAGACTCGACAAGAGGGTATAAAAAATACCCGACAACTGGGGATCAATGCCCAATGTCTCTAACGACCGGAGGTGACTGCTCAGTTCGTCGTACAGACTGCTTAAATTTCTATTTTCTTTCTTTACATTAGATATAACCGAATTCAATAGACTTCTGACATATAGTTCTGTCAGTATATTCGGGTCACCGAATCGCTCCTGTAGGGCTTGTACTGCCAAAACATAGTTGGCGTCTGTAACAGGATAGCTTGCTACAACACGATAGGCTTCTGAATTTGGTACAATTGCTTGACGCAAATATAAAAACCGGTCGCTATCGGATAAATTCTTATTTTCGTGAATTTTCGAAAACTGCGCCCACCAAGGCAACCAACCTTCCAGAGAGCCATCATAGGTTTTTAGGGCTAACTCTGGTAATTTCACATTTATTACAGTGTCCTCGCTAGCAATCGGGATTGTTTCTTCTTTATCGGGATTCCGTAATACACTGACTTTCTGTTGAATATCAAACTTTTCCTCTTCATATTTATCGCATTCTTGCCATTCCCTATCAATACTTTCCTCTGTAATCCCTTCTTTCACTACCAATAAAGCCTGATATTTTTCGTTTAGATCTACAAGTTTCGTGTAATAAGACTCTAGTCTATTAAACTTAGAATAAATATCATTCCTATCAATTTGAGACTTTTCAAATTCCCCATTTATTTCATTGATAATTCTAGTGAAAGTACCTCTTATGGCTTTTCTGCGCTTTTTAATTGCTTCCATTTCCTCCATATCTCCTTTAAATCGATCACGTCCGGCTCACCAAAATGTTCGTGTTCGTTTAAAAAAAAAATAAAGGGTGATCGATTGAAAGGAAAAACAATGGGGGAAATAAATGCACATTTACACAGTATAAATAAAGGGTTTTATTTAAAAATTAAAAAGGGCTAAAAACTATTATACTTATATATATAAAGAATTATGCATGAAAAACAAGAAAGAAGGTTAAGCAAAAAAAAAGGTAAAATTAACTAATCTTAGGGAAGGGAGATAAAAATAAGTGACAGGGGGGTGTCGAGTTTTGTGTTCACACAGTACCTCGGGTGGCAGCACCGTCGCTCGCTTGGCTTCCTCTTGTCGCGGCTCGTGCGATGTCCAAGGCGTCCTTTCCGTCCTCAAGTTGCCGCTTGAGGGATACTCCAAGGCGTCCTTTCCGTCCACGAGACTCTGCTTGTGGGATACTCCAAGGCGTCCTTTCCGTCCACAAGACGCTGCTTGTAGGATATTTCTCAGGCGCGTCTGCTCCGCCTGGTCCGCTGCTTCTAACTAAGAAGAAAAAAAAAAAAGATGACGCCACATGGCCCCCGTCCCGGGGCTCGCAGAACAACCAAAAAAATTCCAGACGTCCACTTGACTCTGCCTCCCCGGGCATCGACCGACCTTTGCCCTGATCGGTTCCAGCTGGGAGTTTCCCCGACCATGTAGATTTCTTGCCCCTCGTCTCCCTTCATCTAAGTCTTTCATTCTATGTACAAAAGTAATGCTCGGTAAAATAGTTTTAACAGCGACTGAGGAGTTCCACCATTTTGGAATGAGATAAAACCACGCTTGCTATTTCATCCCTATAAGCATCCTCATATAAGGGTTAAATGAAGAAGTCAACATCTAGTTTCTCACACAGCTCCTTTAACTGTTATGGAGAGGTCATCCCTACCACGGCCATGTCCTGGTGAAGAATGCTTAATTATTTTGTACTCTACAAGTAGAAAATAATTTAGTGATTCTACACTGGCAGATCTTGTGCTTGCCCCTTCACCCTTTACTTTCCTGCCTCCTTGCCTCCTAGAAACAAACTGCTATTTAGAGACCTTGGACTGACACATCAAACCCTACATATGAAAAACTCCAGATACCAATTTAAGCCTTCTCAGATTTTGAAATTTACAATGATGAGTCATGACCTAAAAGTGATAGTCATTTAGAGCAAGATCTAAGCCATAAACTGGGAGAGGTAAAACCTCCAAATCCCAAATTTTCTGTATTTTGGAAAGAGTTACTCTACACATTATAACCTCATTTGAATCCACAAAGCAAAAGTTCATGAATGAGTTTTGCTTGTTTATATTTAACCTTCAGGACTATTTTGAGTACACATTAGAACCTCTAAATGAGAGGACACTCGCGCTAGAGGACACCTCTATACCAAAGAAAGTTTTCATTTGCAAAATTATCATTTTTACTATTTAGCAATTATCCTGTAAGATGACATTTCTCCCTAAAGAACATTTTGATTCTGCAATTAGGTGTCCTTTAAAGCGGGGTTCTACTGTATTACATATTGAATAGCGATATTTCAAGGAAAAATATATGAGCATCAGATAATATTATAGCACTTATAATTATGTTCATATATGATAGTCGCGAGGAGCTCTATTCTCTGATATCTTTTGAGAATATTAATAAAAATAAATCTCTCTTGGGCTAATCTCTAATAAGGCTCTTCTTCTATTCTAAAATATTCATTGAGATGTCATCGATATGTTTTTTTAAATATTTCCAAAATTTACCTAATAAGGATTTAAGCGGGAAACTCTCCCTAAATATAAATAAATAATAATATCATAATGTTTTATAAAATCAGAAATTGTATTTAAAATATTATGAATGACATATTGCTTTATAAGTAGTGTGGAAAGACTTGTTTTTGCAGTTGTTTGAGATATTTTAGGAAAGTGATGTTACGCACTGTGCATGGAGAATTCTATCCTGAATTTGGCATATGTTGAAGAGAGACAGTGTCCCAGATACTATTGGGTTTAACATAACATGACTCACTGAATTATTCTGTCCTTTGACAGCTTTAACAAATTACACAGTCTCATTTTCCCCTATCCTACATTTGTGAGGTTAGATATCCTAACAAGATATAGTATATATCATATTAATACTTGACATTTAAAGTGCCATGAAACATTGAAACTTGTGTAATTGTTGAAAATAATATAGCAACTTTATCGAGCGAATGAAACTTGTAATGAATATATAAAAGGGATGTTATATTTTGGAATTTTCAGTATTTCAAATCCTATAATTGAATCAAGACTTTTTCATTTGATGGATTCATATAAGATCATTCTTCCTTATATGAAAAACAAACTCATATCTGAGAACTCTGTCAACGAGAAAATATAAATAATGGAAAAAATATAATAAATAATATAAGACATTCCAACAAATATCAAAATGCCAGAAGGTGAAGAACCTGATTTTATATTCTGATGATCTTTTTATATTGAATTATATTGATGAATGAATGAAAAATATTTCAAAATACAAACTCATTCAGTTAAAATAATGAACGGCTTATTTTCTGAATCTTTAAATGTTCTTGCTTTTTGATTTTTAAAGTCGATTAAAATCTTTTAGATATTTTAAAAACAAACTTGAAACGCTTTTCATATTTTTTTCTAAAAAAGAACGAATATCGGTGATGCTTCTATAACCTCATTGAATAATGCGAGAACAATTTCAACAATTTTGCAACTTAGCCTTTGATTTGAAAATCTTACCTTTTAAAATAGAATAGCTGATCTCGCTATATCGCCAAAAGGCATGATTTCTCTAATGCAATGTTCAAATGGACCCTATTTAATCACATTAATATAAAAAAATCTACCGGTTTGCAATTCACCAAAGTTGATTCAGAATTTGCCAAGATTTGAAACACAAAAATTATAGCAAGAAGTCGGGATGTTAGAAACTTCAAATAAATTTTCGATAAAGTAAAACTCTTCTGAAAATGCAATCGAATTCTTTTGAAAGAAGATATATTTGTCTTCAAAGGTAGAAACGTTTTCTAAATAATATTTCAAAAATTATTAAAAAAAAAGAATATCCTAATTGAAGGCCAAGATATTTTAAAAAAGAATCATACGCGTCTATAATAGTTTCGAATTTTCATAACAGATGGCGCACTAATGCATCATAATATTAAAAAGTTCTTTAAAATATTAATTCTGGAACTTTAATAACCAAGTTTTGCTTTTCACTGGAAAATGGGTGCCGTTGCCACGTTAGTCACCTTGGAAACGAACCAATATTTGGTCGAATATTCCAAGGTTCCAGGAGGGAGACCGCAGGGAGGTGTGGTCGGACTTCTCCCCCCATTTCTATAGGACATACAACAACTGTCCTGGTGTGGAACTAATACCTACTCACATATTCTCATGCCCAGCAATGGCCGCAGCCTTCCAAAAATTTGACATAGACCCAGAGCAGCAGCTTTACACACCCAAAATAGTGGACATTGCTGCTGCTGTGATAGAGATGCATGGAGACATCTGAGGCTCTTCATTGGACACGACAACAACAACAATAACAAAGTGTTTTCTGCAATTCACCATGGATTTATAAAAATCCAAATTCGTTTATTAGAAAAAGCGTTCTTATATGAACTATTTAGATTTTTTAGGTAAAAATATAAATGCAAAAGGGCGTCTTTAATTTCAAAGTAAACCTCCTCAAACATATAAGAAAATTAAAATACAAAAGTGCATCGTAATATAAGAAAATTATCAAAATTTTTCAACTAATAAGAAACATTTTCTTTTCTAAAAAATATAAAAGTCTCAAGGTTTTGGAATTTCCTTTTAAAAACAATTTTATATTGGAGTATAAAGGATTATCTGAAGTTCAAGATGATTTTTTGCTAAATATGTTCTATTGGTGAATTGAACAGTTGGATATGGTGATTACTCAACTTATCGTTTGGTGAATTGATCGATCAACCAATCACCTTCAAGCTGGATATGATGAGTACCAGTTTCTCTTATTATTAAATATGCATCTTGATGTTCAAATAAACCAAGGCATTAATACATAGCAATAACGCGCCATCTATATAATACAAATGAAAACACAAAAACGCGAATGTTTCTTTTCACAAATAAATCAAGCTTCTACTATCTTACTGCGGTGAAAAAATATTGGGAGGGCTTGGCTCATCAGTGGTGAACCCTCCCAGCGGTTTCGTCAATTTAATCTACCAGACCGTTTCTTAGAGCTCTAATACTGTATTGGACGGTTCTGCTTATATACGCAGCACTAAAGGGTAGATTCTCAGAAATGGTTTTCAAGCAAACTATGGACATAAGATTTTAGGACAGTAGAATTACATTTAAATATTTGTATCGAGCAATGCTCTTCCGCAAACATTAAGGACAAGGCATGTTATATGAATCATAGAATAATGAAAATATAATTTTAATTCAAGTGTTATGTTCAACGGGGTTCGCTATAAGGAAGTTTTACTGTATGCAAAAAAAAGTAGTACTAAAATTTGCATTAGTTTTCATTATTTGCTGTCACAATATGCAACGCTGTGAAAGACCCTGCCACTATTTCCCGTCATATATATAATATGCATATGATGTGTAATAATAAAAAAAACATTTATGCACGCACGTTTCTTTTAAGCATAAAACAAACTCCCACTGTCCTTAATGCGATGAAAAATATATCGGAAGGGCTTGACTCATCAGTGGTGAACCCTCTCAGCGGTTTCGCCAACCCAATCCACCAAACCGCTTTTTAGAGCTCTAATACTGTATTGTTCCATTCCGCTTATATACGCTGCACTGAAGGGTGAAACCTCAGAAATGGTATTCAACTAAACTTTTGACATAAGCTTTTAGGAAAGTAGAATTACATATAATTATTTGCATCAAACAATGTTGTTTGTTTTAGGTTTAAAAGAAACTTGAGTGGTTAAATGTTTTCCTTTCTTATATATATATAGATGGCGCTTTATTGACCTATAACATGTGTGTATTTGATATAGTGATTTATTTGATATTGTGATTTATTTAATGATTTATTTATATAACATGTGTGTAGTCTAATATTGAAAAAAAGCATAAAATGAATATGATATAGTTCTAGTAGTAAATTCGTAATGACTTTTTATTAACCGGGCCACTCTGTATTATAAATAGAGATTTCCAAGATGTCAGAAAAGAAGATCTGTAAACTAACCAGTGAAATACGCAGCGGGGAATTAATTAAACTATTGACATGGCGGCTAAAGTCAAAATTTAGAGCGATTAGTCAGAGAGGAAGACAAAGTGTTCGCAATAATTGGAAGACCGTCGCCCATTACGATGACGAATTGTCGGCTGCTGCTAATTTAAATTCCTGCCACAAGTAAGATCCCAGTGGTACCGCACTTTGTTAACAAGATTGGAAACTCTCTGTGTGAGACCCTTCAACTTTTAAATTCCATTAATTCCAACAGTCACCATATTCTCTCAAAGATTTTTGTTTGACTCTTTTAACTTTTCGAGAGAAACTAAACTTATTTGCGTATAAACATTGTAAAAAAAATAGTTTAGATAAAGTTTTGGGTTTTTTATATTAAAGTATATAATAGAAGTAAATTTGAACTATATTTGATAACTTCCTTAAATGAATAGAAGAATCTTTACTGTGTCAAATGGAATACGAAAAACATATGTCTACCATCGACTTGGTGAAAGTCCAAATGGAACTAATACTTCTGTGAGAGTCATCGTTATAGGAATGCATGTATCCTCTACACAAAAATGTCTTTGTGTTCCTTCAAGTATTTTGTACAACTTCCTCTATTTCTTTACTTTTTTTTTGCTTATCCCTAGTACACCTGGTAAAGGCCATGATAATCATGGTGAGTAAAGGTAGGCGACTGCTTTTACTGTAAGTGAACCACATGTCTACACATGTGAAAAGCAGTTCGACTTCGCACTTACAAATGTGACAGAGCCCTGTTTGGTTACTTGCACTCGCTGGTAGGGTTGGACTTTTGTAAGAATCGGGGACATTGGAGAATTTTTTTTAAATCAGAAAAGAAGTGCGCAATGTGGGAATCGTACCCGGGTCGTAGCGGCCGAAAACCAACGGTTTAGGTCATCCTTCTACCGACCCCTCTTTTTCTTTACTTTAGACATTTCAAATATCTTTTGAGGACTCCAAACAAATAATAATCACTTAGTTCAATGTCGGGGGAGTAAGGGGGATGTGATAAAATACCTCAAACTATGAAGTTTGCACCATCTTTTAAACATTTGAGGACAAGCTTTTCATTGAACAAAATTCCCTTTTTAGGCAGAACATTTCTTCTTTTGAAATTATTTTCAGCTTCCAGCATTTTTTTTTCAATAGACAAGAGTATGAATATTCGAAACCATTATAGACGCGTATGAGTCTTTTGATAATTAAACAATATCTACTGTCCTTACTGCAATGGGAAATTGAAGGGAGGGTCTGGCTCATCAGTGGTGAACCCTCCCAACAGTTTCGATAGTTTCGAATATTCATAACAGATGGCGCGATAATGCATCCTAAAACAAGAATATACATGTTATATAAAGGTATTATTTAAAATGTTATATTAAGATATTATTTAAAATGTTATATTAAGATATTATTTAAAATGTTATATTAAGATATTATTTAAGATGTTATATTAAGATATTGTTTTATTTAAAAATATATTTCATAGATAAAAATATTCTGTTAAATCGGCCGCCAGAGGTCATGCTTCCCATATAAAATCTCATTGTTGTTCTTCCCCGTTGGGTTTTGGGCTCAAAAATCATAACTTTTGGTTAGTAGCCCGTAAAACCATATTTTCTCTCTTCCCCGTTGGTCGGCTCAAACATGTTTGTAATTATGTAAATAATCTTTTGTTTTATTTATTCTTACGCCTTAAGCCAGGCAGTACTTTTACAAAATTATGTTTTTCATATGTGTGTGTGTGTGTGTGTATTCATTCCTCAGCTCAATAAAGAAATCTCTAATCAAGGCTTTATATTTTCAAGATTATAATCTCTTCCACGACTGCATAACCAATACCATATAGTACTAAGGAGAACCAGCAAATAACTCCATATATAATGCTCACGATAATCAAAAATCAAGCAGAAAAAATTTTTTTTTTATTAATATAATATACATATATCAAAAAAGGCATATCCTGACCACGTTCACATGAACTTTTTAGATGGCAAAGCGCCATCTAGTGGAACAGAAATCAATTAAAAGCTGACGAGGACCAACAGCCCGAAACGCGTTTGTGGTGGGCTTTTCTTGATTTATCAAGAAATTGGGTTGGCCAAATATCAGGGAACAGGTTAAATCAACGTTTAGTTGATTTCTGTTCCACTAGATGGCGCTCTGCCATCCAAAAAGTTCATGTGAACGTGGTTAGGATATGCCTTTTTATTTTTTAAAATTTAATACCATTATTTTTCCTTATTATACCTTTTTATTTTTCATATATATTAAAAATAAAAAAGGAATATCCTGACCAGGAGCACATGTGCTTTACAGATGGCAGAGCGCAATCTGGTGGAACAGAAATCAACTAAACATTGATTTAAGACGAATAATCCTTTCAATATATTATAATAACGATTAGATTCGATAAGGATAAGTTTCTTTATTTGTAAAATTAATTCGAGCTTTCGGGCGCAAGCTCGAATTAATTTTACAAATAAAGAAACTTATCCTTATCGAATCTAATCGTTATTATAAAACATTGATTTAGGATGTTCCCCGATATTTGGCCAACCCAATTTCTTGATATATCAAGAAAAGCCATCCACGAACGCGTTTCGCGCTGTTGGCGCTCGTCAGCGTGGAGTAGGCTGTACCACTGCGACCAAAAAGAATTTTGGATTTTTTTCATATATATATACGGTAAAACCCTTCTATAGCGAACCCCAATGGGACTAAACTTTTTGTTCATATTACCATGGTTTCACTATATATAGTCACGGTTTACTATATTATAAAAGAAAAATGGGGATTATATTTTAGGTTCGTTATAAGAGAAGGTTCGCTATATTCCCAGTTCGTTTTAACGAGGTTTCACAATATCTAAAAGCAATAAAACAAAGGTAGAAATAAAGAGGAGAAAGTTCATTTCTCACTGCAGGTTGTTAGATGGACTGGCTGTAAGGCGATGAAGTTTCTGTCCTCCGTCACAAGGGACATTAAGTTTCAATCCGGGACCTCCGGGGGACCATTACGGACTTTTAAAGGACTTTTTTTTTGTCCAGTAGCGACCCCTGGGGGGCGTCCCGCTTATCAGGTAATAAGGGGAGGGGGCGTTAATTAGGAATGGGAGGAGCTAAGCACCTTCGGGACCCCTCCCCTCACTATGTTTTATTTAAGCTCTTATGTCTTGAGATCTGTCTCTTTGTGACGTCTTTCTGAGATGGAATGGAATCTCTCAGTTCTTGTTTGATCTGTCGACCTATACGTTGTGAAACTCTTTATTAGCGCGGTTTGTCTTTTGAATAAAAAAAACTTTCTACTGTCTTTTTGTGAAGGAAAATAGTTGGAGGGCTCGTGTATGTGTGTGGATCATTAGTGATGAGCCCTGTGATTTGGTAAATTTAATCTTCCAGACCGCTTTAGTATCACATTGGGCTGTATTGCCACGTAGAGGATAGAAAAACTAAGGATGACAAAAAAATGATATAGTAATATAGGATATAGTAATATATGATATTGTAAAATTAAGATATAGTAAAGGAAACAGTATGATGCATTAGCGCGCCATCTGTCATGCAATTTCGAAACTATTATAGACAAGTATTATTCTTTTTATAAAAATTAAACAATTTATACTGCCTTTACTACAATGAAAAATTAATGGGAGGGCCTAGCTCATCAGTGGTGAGCCCTCCCAGCGGTTTCGCCAGTTTAATCTACCACCCGCTAGGAAGGTTCACCACTGATGAGCCAAGCCTTCCCATTAATTTTTCATTGCAGGAAGGGCAGTAGAAATGGTTTAATTTTTAAAAAGAATCATACGCGTCTATAATATTTTTGATTTTTTATAAAGGAAATAGTGTTACCTGGAGTTCTGTGAGTTTTTACTTTAACTGCATGAAAGAAAAACCATAAGAGGCTAAGTAAAAAAATACGAAATCTTAAATTTTTTAAATTATCCCATGGGTAGGATTATACCAGGTCATGAAGGTTGAAAGCCATAGCCTTTTCTACTATAGTTTTGGGGTTCTTGTATAGGTCTTCCTTCTTAGCTCCAATACAGTCCAGGATATGTGCTGTAGTAGAGTTGGAGCATTTTGAGCAGACTGGAAAAACTTTTTCTTCATCAATGAACGTAATGGGTCTAGTATGTCCGGTTGCAATTTTTGTGGCTTCGTTTTTTATTTTCGTATATAAAAGTAATTAAAAGAAACACACATTTGTGATTTATGGTTCTATTTCTTGTGTAGCGAGATATTTATAATCCAAGTTCCTTAAGCGCAGATTTCTTATGTATAGACGATATTGTCTTTAATAACGATCTGTTGGTTCATTTAAAAGAATATTGAAGCGATGGAGCAAGGCAGGCCAAGAGAATAAGGTATGCAGGGGCCCCTCCAAGGAAGTGTGGATTGACAAATTCCAGAAGAGGGGGCGGCAGACAGGGAGTCCAGCTGGCGCCGTCGTCGTGAAGGGATCAGCCGAGTTAGCGGCCGGCCTGCCGAGGGTTTGTGCACCGAGAAGACCTGGCAGTCTGGGGAGAGAAGTCTGTCTGGTGACAACGGGACCTGCAGCGAGGAAAACGGCGGTGACAACAGACGCAGCAGGTGGGCTCCGGACGTGTGGCCGTATGGACTGACCGAGAAGACGGTAGCGGAGGAGGATCCCTCTAGTGGCGGACATTGAAGGCAAGTCAATCTCCTATGTATAGTTATTAATATCCCTTTTAAAGATCTGGTAATAAATCCATAGTACTAAGCTGTATCCAAAACGAACCCACATTGTTTTCTTGAAAACCTTGAACGCAAACATCGACGGCTGAGAAGAGTCGTAACAATATTCTGTCAAAACGATATTGTCAAATTATATTGACAAATATTTGCACGCTTATCTTATCCTATTTCTTTAGTGCGAAGAACGTTGTTTTTATCAGATAAGTAAACCGATCTCTCAAGCATTCTAATTGAACGAATGTGGCCATGTTTGTATATAAAGGGGGTTTAAGGGAATGCGTAAGGACAGTATGGTTAATAGTTTTGTGTAGAGACGCTTATAGTGTTCTCTTCGTTTATTTTATCCGTGTCTGGTGATCTTTTCGCATTCCCTGTATAACCCCGGTCCGATCCCTACCTAAGCAGCAATAAAGATAAGTACTGTTTTTTATTTTATTTTATTTAGCAAATTGTGAGTTATTATTATTTTTTTATGTGTTGTACTCTTGAGTGTGCGCTTTTTGTGCGTTTAGTTACCATTACTCTAGGCCCTAGTCTATTGCATTTTTGTGTTAACCCGTACAGAGTAAAATTAACCTTTTGTCATTGGCGAGCCCTGCCAGGATTACTGGTGTTTGCACGTGTAAATTCCTGTAATTTTTACGTGCGTTTTTTTCTTTGTTTGAGTGGTTTATTATTATTATTATTATTTTTGTACTCCATCATGTTTGTGAACTCTATGCTTAACTTGTCAGTGTTTAATGGGGTTGATATCGAGTCTTTCATTCGGGAAGTCGAGCTTAAAGCTCGAGTAGGCAAATGGGATCCTGAGGTCAAAGCTTTGCTCATGTTCGAGGCTCTATCCCCTAAAGTTAGGTTGAGCTTAGAGGAGATGAGTATCCGTAACGATAGCAGTTTCGAAAGTATTGTTAGTAAACTGAACGTATTGTACCCTAAGAAAGCGCGTGTTATTAGGGAATGCCTTAAATTAATAGAAGGTTATTTGACGATAGCCTAGTGTTCGAAATTTTCCTCGAAAATGTGCTCGATAAGTATAGAGAGGCTATTATTCGCAGTGAGGCTAAATCAATAGACAAAGCAGTCAGTGTCATGGCCACGGAGTATAGTGTAGAACACCGTTGCAGCTTTATGAAAGGGGTATGTTCAGTAGAAGAGGTTGAAGAAATAAATAGCATTAAGGGTGAGATGAAGATGCTTGGTGCCAGTGTAAACAGGATGAAGCACGAAAACGAGCAGTGTATTAAAGACCTTAGAGATGAGATCGAAAAACTGACTAAATTGTTGAGCGAAATAAAGCTGAGTCCACCTGAGTGTAGATTAGGACATATAGCTAGTGATTTCTCAAGACAGTCTTCTATGTTTGCCAACCGCAATACTCTTGACAATGCTGAGATAGTGAACATACGTTCTTATGGCGGAGATCAGTTTGGTAATCTGCCAATAGTTAAGGTGAATATTAACGGCAATATGTGGCACCTGTTATATGATACAGGAAGCCAAGTCAGTATTATTGATTCTGAAAAGTGCAAGGTCTTGAAGGAGAATTGGGACGATGCACTTAAAATTTACGTATAGTGTCAGTGACAGGCCACGAGCAGACACTTACACGTGTTAAAACCTGTAGAGCTGGTAACGAAAAAGGCAGCGAGCTGGGAGAGATAAGGTTCTGGTTAATGTCACTCGGAGATAAAGGCTACGACGGGATTCTGGGAATCAATTATATAAAGAGATTGAATATCCAGTTGCCTCCCGTACGGGAACGTTGCAACATGATTTCCTTGAAACCAGAAGACCGTGATTATGTAGACTTTAGCTGCATTGCCAGTGCACATAGACCAATGGTTTAAAGCTCCATAGATGAGAAATAAGTGAGACGCATTGAAAACGAAGCTGTGAAGTTGCCACCTACTGAGTTTAACAGCAACTGTGAGTGTAGCGCTGGGTCTGTTAATAGTTTTAGAAAGCCTACTTGGGCTGAGAGGTTAAGGGTGATGCGGAAAGCAAAGGAGACATTCAGACAGTTTATGTCAGGTAATTCTGCTAAAAAGCTTATGAATCCTAGGCCACCTTATACCAAAAGTTTCGACTGAGGAGATCTGGTAATGCTAGCTGTTCCTAAGACTGAAGGTTACTCCAACGTCTATGGGCCTTTCCGTGTGGAAGCTAGGGTCTCCGATGTTAACTTTAGAGTAAGAGGGGTCACCATGAACGATGTGAAAGTTGTACATGTTGATAGGATGAAAGCGTTTAGAAACAGACGTTAAGAAGAGTTTTTAGCTCTTGGACTTGAGAGAACTGAATGGAATTGGATCGTTCGGTTTCTCATCAAGTGAGCGTCTGTCAGTTCCAAAAGTCTCTACCTATCATGCCCTGCTGATCCCAGATGAAAGCGTATTGCCCCCTCCATGTTTATACAGAGATATGCGGTTTTAAGATATTACTCAAGGTAATTCACTGTAGTTTGTGCAGGAGTTAGTTTTCCTCCTGCTGTTGTTCCTTGGTCCAAGATGGAAGGCAATTTTTTTGCGGAAGGACACCGGAGGCCTATAACTTCTCCTCTCTTTAGTTTTTTTTTGTATCTTTATAACATGGCTCCCGTGAGCTTTTTCCCTCCCGAATAGCGGGAGGTTTTCCTTACGGGACAATGGGAATGGTTGGGAGATTGGTTAGTTTTTTTTTTGGAAGGATACCTTTTGTCAAATTATATTGACAAATATTTGCACGCTTATCTTATCCTATTTCTTTAGTGCGAAGAACGTTGTTTTTATCAGATAAGTAAACCGATCTCTCAAGCATTCTAATTGAACGAATGTGGCCATGTTTGTATATAAAGGGGGTTTAAGGGAATGCGTGAGGACAGTATGGTTAATAGTTTTGTGTAGAGACGCTTATAGTGTTCTCTTCGTTTTTTTATCCGTGTCTGGTGATCTCTTCGCATTCCCTGTATAACCCCGGTCCGATCCCTACCTAAGCAGCAATAAAGATAAGTACTGTTTTTTATTTTATTTTATTTAGCAAATTGTGAGTTATTATTATTTTTTTTTATGTGTTGTACTCTTGAGAGTGCGCCTTTTGTGCATTTAGTTACTATTATTCTAGGCCCTAGTAATTTGCAACTTTTTGTGGTAACCCGTAAATAGTAACATTTTGTCAAAATATACGGTAAGAAATGGAAGCATTAAAACACGAATGTTTCTTTTAAATATAAAACAAACTTCTAATGTCCTTACTGCGATGAAAAATATAACGAGGGAAAGGTTCATCAGTGGTGAACCCTCCCAGTGGTTTCGCCAGTTTAATCTACCAGGCTGCTTCTCTTAAAGCTCTAATACTGTATTGGAATATTCTGCTTATATATGTTGCAATGGAGGGTGGAATTTTAGAAATTGTTTTCAAGAAAACTATGAACATTTTTTCATCGCAGTAAGGATAGTAGAAGATTGTTTTATGTTTAAAAAGAAACATTCGTGCTTTAATTCTTCTATTATATATATAATGTATATTTATATATATATATATGTGATATGATCCTGTCGACTTTTCAATGTGGCAATATAGTGGTAAATGTGTTGAGGAGAGAAATAATCACACGACGAGTTGTTAGAGCAATCATCCAGGCAGCCAGCCGAGAGAGAGCGAGCGAGACGTTATCAGCTGCACGACTGTTTTTCCTGTGTACACAACCGGGGGCTAATCAGGATAGTCGCCAGGTGGTGACGCCCCCCTCAGGAATGTGGCCAAAAAATGGTCGTTAGTTAGTTGTCTAAAGTGTCCCGCTTTAGCTGCCCATTTCTCTCTCGTTGGCTGTTGGTTTGTTTTATTAATCCTGGAAGAGCATATATTATGACATATATATATATATATATGGCACGTCATCGTCTTATAATTTATACATATGGTACTGTTGGAGTATGTCCGGGTAGTTGGCAACCTATGGATACGCTACAGAAGTCTGGGTTACCTTTATGCTACTACTACTGTTGAGATATTCTTTGTAAAGGTATTTAAGGAAACTCAGGATATAAGCTTTGACGACTGTAGAAAATTTTACAAGTTTATTAATTTCATTTAGTGTGTGTATGTGTATTTGAAAAATTATAAATTAAATTATATTTGAAAATTAGAAACTATTTTAGACGCGTAAGATTCTTTTTGAAATTAAACAATTTCTACTGCCCTTACTGCAATGGAAAAATTATGGAGAGGGCCTGGCTCATCAGTGGTCAACCCTCCCAGCGGTTTCGCCAGTTTAATCTACCATACCGCTGTTATATTGCATTTTTCGATCTTCCTTTTATAGTGATACTGTTGCTAGACTCTTGGAATGAGTATTTTAGATGAACTATGGACATAAGCTTTGAGGACAGTAGAATTTCATACAATTATAAATGTATAAATTATAAGACGATATCGTGCCATCTTTAAAGCACGAATGTTTTTTTAAACATAAAACAAACTTCTACTATCCTTCCTGCGATGAAAAAATGTCCATAGTTTTCTTGAAAACCATTTCTAAGATTCCATCCTCCATTGTAGCATATATAAGCAGAATTGTCTAATACAGTATTAGAGCTTTAAGAGAAACGGTCTGGTAGATTAAATTGGCTAAACCGCTGGGAGGGTTCACCACTGATGAGTCAGGCCCTCCCTTTAATTTTTCCATTGCAGTAAGGGCAGTAGAAATTGTCTAATTTCAAAAAGAAAATTACGCATCTAAAATAGTTTCTAATTTTCATTACAGATGACGCGCTAATGCATCGTAATATAATTGTATTTATTATATATTATACAAAAAAGATATTTTAACAGTAATAAATAACGAAAGTTTTCTTTTAAATTTATATTGGAATATAAATATAATGTCAGTGTAGAAAGCTGAGCAACAAACTTATAGTTAAATATATAATTATAAATATATTCAGAAAGTAAACATAGTTTTGTGTAATGTGAATTAGGGCAAACATACCTTCTTAAGATGTCTGTCTGTAGATCTAATGCAAATAATGATGATGACAAAAATCGTTATTAAGGTTAAAAAAACTTCAATAATTCATAGGGGAAGCTCCATTTACGAAAATTTGCAAACAAGCATTCTTGGATTAAAAAGAAAAAGACAAACAAGTACACGTTTCGGAGTGTTATCCCTCATCATAGCGTGATGCAGGCTGTAAATTAACGGATGAAGATGCCTTCAGCAACCTTTAGTTGCATTTATTATCACATGATTGCGGATTTAGACGAATTATTGAAAAATCATAAGACGCCGAAACTCTTTTATTTACTCGATTAAAGGAAGCTTTCGGGCAAGCCCTTCTTCAACTAACTAAAGTGGCTTACCCGAAAGCTTCCTTTGTTGTTGTCATGTCCAATGAAGAGCCTCAGATATCTCCATGCATCTCTATCACAGCAGTCGCAATGTCCATTATCTTGGGTATGTAAAGTTTCTGCTCTGGGTCCATGTCAATTTTCTGCCAGGCTGCGGCCATTTCTGGGCATGAGAATTTGTGGGTAGGTGTTAGTTCCACACCAGGACTATTGTTGCATGTCCTATAGTTTTTTGTGCTATCTGGATGTATTGTCATTCCTTTATAGTGTTTCGTTCTGAGTCTTGTTATTGTTAAAAAGCTTCCTTTAATCAAGTAAATAAAAAGAAGTTTGGTGTCTTATGCTTTGGTTGCATTTTCAGAGATGTTCTTTATCTTGTTACCTCCTTGATCCAATGTTTATTACACCTGGGACTCTCTCTTTGTTAGAATGAAAATAAATATATATTTAAAAAAAATGGCTGCAGTCTTATTTGCACTTGATGCATTTCACCTACCCAAGTCATTGCAACCTTCTTGTTGGATATACTTCTGAACATGACCCATTGTGGCCCTCAATATGAACCTATTGTTCCTCATCCATTTCCTCTTGGCTTATCTGTTTGTAAAGTAGGTATTCACCCCCTGTACCTCAGTGCATAGAATATTTCGATATGAAGCAATAACTCGCCATATATATTACGATGTACTAGAGCGCCATCTGTTATCAAATTATAAAACTATTTTAGAGGCGTATTATTCTTTTTAAAATAAAACAATTTCTACTGTCCTTACTGCGATGAAAAAATATATATATATAACAAATGAAAACATTAAGACACGAATGTTTCTTCTCACAAATAAATCAAACTTCTACTGTCCTTACTGCGATGAAAATATATTGGGAGGGCTTGGCTCATCAGTGGTGAACCTTCTCAGCGGTCTCGCCAATTTAATCCACCAGACCGCTTCTATAGAGATCTAATACTGTATTGGATAATTCTTCTTTCATATGCTACACTGAAGGGTGGAATCTTATAAATGGTATTTAAGCAAACTATTGACATAAGCTTTGAGGACATTCTAGAAGCAAATGGCCTCCCAGACCTTTCGATCCATATGTCGACAAGCTTTTAGGACAGTAGAACTACATTTAAATATTTGCATCGAGCAATGTTCTTCCGCAAACAACAAGGATAAAGCCAGTTAGAATATGAATATGACAAGCCAAAGGCATATTGAAACCCTAATACGATTATTTTGTCTCTTGTTTAACGCAGATAATGTCTTTTCCTTATTACATACCAACATTGTAAATTCAAAATAATTCTTGTTCCAAGACCACTTTATTAGGTACCTCTCAAAAAGAGTAACCTAGTTTATAATAATTGAAACAATGAATAATATTTGAAGGTTATTCACATATTAAAACAAAATGTTAACGCGGGAGTTAATCCCGGTTCATGACTGTCGGGAATCGAGGGTTTTACCCACTCGTCCACCGACTTTTAATTCAAAATAAAAATTTATTTTAATAACCAAACATTTTCAAATAAAAATCAAACGAATTCTAAATATATATTTCCATTTTTAAAATATATATGATAAACCTTCAATACCATTTCTAAAACCTTCTAAAATAGCATTTTTATTAATTTTATTCAACGCAAATGAAGCCTATATTTAAAAGGAAAATGAAAAAATGAAAAATTCTTAGCGAGATTAAAGCAAAGGATATATTTCTCTAACTTGTGAAAAGTATTTTTCCAAAATGGCTTCCAAATAGAAATAAAAAAATCTACAGAATAGTCACACTTCAAGCACACGCACAAAATATTCTAAACCCCTTGAGGGCAGTTATCCGATCAAATGGTCAAATATGCAAATAAAAGAAACAAAAAAAGAAGTTGATAATCTCCTTATGGTATTACGGAAAGAAAGCAGACGACAAGGCTACAGTAAAAAAAAACAAAGAAAAACTTGAGTTCCCTCGCCATAAGGAGCTTATCAGAAAAGAAGGTAATTTAAAGGATCCCTCACAGAAGAGCTATTTGACAAAAAACAACACGCACTTAAATTAACAGTTTTAATATATAGAACCTGTAATTAAGTGGTAAATAATTCAGAAGAAATATTTTCCTGAATCTTGTGGTGATTTATTATTTACGGCAACGCATTGATTTTTTCTGTGTAAATTAAATGCGATGAAATTAAAGTTGATTTTCAATAATTGGTTATTTTAAATAGCACATGGGGTTTTCTTGAATTAATAAACCTTTGGATTTGTTTAGAATTTTAGTGATTAGAAAGCGAATAATGGATTTTTCTTTTTTTATTTGTCAAGAAAAGGAAACATTATGGCGTTTCTACATTTGGCTACACGATTGATTTCTTCTTTTTAATTAAAAGAATACCATCTTTCAAATTTAAATATTTTTAGTTAAATATTTGCGGATAGCGTTTTCACTACTCTTTATTTTTATTATAAAATATATAAATAATAAAAAGGAATCAATATTTTAATTAAAATATATTTCAGAATTATAATCTCTATACGTTATAATTGTCTTCTACACAAATAAATTTACTGGCAATGCGTTTCTTTTAAATATCATCAAATATTATCTCTACAGACCATACTGCAATGATATGAGTTATTGAATGAGTGGGCTTGGCACATCAGTAGTGAACCCTCTCAGCGGTTTCGCCAAATTAATCTCTAGACCGCTCTACTATTGTATTGGATTGGTTTGGAATATACCCTGTATTTTCTATGGAAGACAGCTTAGGGGTGTTTAGTAAACTATGGACTATGGATTGGCATCGAGCAAAGCTCTTCCGCAAAATATGTTTTCATAACAAATATATATTAGTAAATTAAATTTAATTTCCATCTATCGTTAAAATTTTACACAAATAAATTTACTGGCAATGTAGAGATACTATAGAGATAATATTAGATGATATTTATAAAAGAAGCGCATTGCCAGTAAATTTATTTGTGTAAAATTTAAACGATAGATGGCAATTAAATTTAATTTAATAAATGTCTTCTATACAAGAAGGTATTTTTAATAAAACGACGGTTAGGGGTTGATGGAGAGGATTGGTGAAAAATCGACCATTTTGGAAAGCCACGATACGGGAACGATTCCTTACATTGAGCTTTTTTTTCTGCCTCGATGACTCCCGGTTCTTGCACAAAATTAACCCCATCAGTGAGTGCAAGTAATCAAATGGTGATATCTGACATCTTGTAAGTATAAAAGTCAAACTTCTTTGTACATGTATAGATATGAAAAAATGTTAGAAAAAAATAAAAAGGTCAGGTATTGATATTAAAAATAAAAATGGCATATCCTGACCAGGAGCACATGTGCTTAGACACATGTGCATTACAGAAGGCAGAGCGCCATTTGGTGGAACAAATATAAACTAAACATTGATTTAGCCTGTTCCCTGATATTTGGCCAACCCAATTTCTTGATAAATCAAGAAAAGCCATCCACGAACGCGTTTCGCGTATAGACATGTAGTGCACTTACAGTACGAGGCAGTTGCTAAGTCATACTATGATTATCATGGACTGTACCACCTGTACTTGGGATAAGTAATAATATAAAATGCTGAGAAAGAATCATTTTTTTCCAAACGATGTCTATCCCCGTTTTATGCAGCGATTGAGCTATATATCTTGAATCAACCAATCAGCTTTGAGTTAATCAACGCACAATGATTGGTTACATCGAACATATGGGTTTTTGAAGGAGACAGAGACAATTTTGTTCACACCTAGTTATCTCGTGTGTCTTCATTAAAGGTCACTGTATATCAAATATCTTTCAGTGTTATTGTTTGAATCCCGATATACATGCTAAAAGGTACAACTTCCTTTAAGTTTTGTCCATGAGTGTATATTTTCTAAAAGAAAGAAAAAAAAAAAAAAGACAAAAGAGAAGAAAAAGTTATACTACTCTGATCAAAAAGTTTCGACACTTTGCTCATAAGTTAAAAAAAAACTTTATTATTCTACCAAATTCAAATTGTCCCCTTCAAAGTAGTCCCCGTTGGCCTTTTTTTCCAGTCGGCAAAACACCTCTGGTAGTCTGTTTTCGGGATCGCCTTTATGGCCTTCTTCGATTCCACTTTGATCTCTTCTATGCTCTGAAATTTCCGACCCTTTAACTTTTTTTTGAGCTTTCCAAAAAGGAAGAAGTCGCAGGGGGCCAAATCGGGACTGTAGGGAGGTTGAGTGGTCCTGCAAGAACTTCGAGATTTTGAAGGCTGTGTGCGCCGGCGCGTTATCGTGGTGGAGGATCCACGACTTGCTCCTCCACAGCTCCGGCCGTTTCTGCCTGATCGCTTCCCTCAATCGCCTCAAAACTCCCAGGTAGAAGTCAGAAGTTATTGTAGAGACTTGTTGAAATTCATGATGAACGATGCCCTGGTAGTCGAAGAACACCGTCAACATGACCTTGACTTTGCTGGGAGCCTTCCTCGCTTTCTTTGGTCTCGGCTCATTTTTGATGCGCTACTCCGATGCCTGTTGGGTAGTTTTTGAATCAAAGCCGTAAATCCATGTGTTTTAATGTCCATCCATACAGAGTTCAAAACAACAACTACTCACCCGTGCAGGCACGGTCACGCTCCGCCGCGTTACGTGGGAAAACATACGTACATGCTCTCGTACATGTTCTCAGCACATCGCCCTTTTTAAGATTTGAAATATATATATACATTACAAACTTTAAATGCATAATATAATTAATAATGAAGGCGATCCACAGGTTTAACAATTCGTCCACTCCGGGTTCTTATCTGGCCGTCTTCTGAGTCGTTAGAGGGATAATCCACAACTGGGGTCTTTTCATTTTCAACCAGTTCCTCCCCCGAAAAGGTCGGCGTCGATGGGTCGGCTGGATATTGCACTGTATCTCCTTTTCGTAGATGGAACCTGTTTCGACGTGAAGTCCCAACTGGAGTATCAACCATATATGACCTTGGTGTCGATGCTTTCTGCTTTACAATCCCCCAGGTTCGCATATCTGTAATCCAAACCGTGTCACCTTCGGCTAGCTCCTCCATGTCCGTAGCTCCGCAGCGTCGATCATATCTGGATTTCATATCCTTTCTCCTTCTCCCCTCCTTTCTTTTCAGGGTCTGAGAGTCCACCAACTTTGAATTAAGATTCTCTGGTGCAATTGGCAAGGTCGTTCGGAGTTTACGTCCCATGAGAAGCTCAGCAGGGCTGTAACTGTTCTCCAAAGGGGTCGATCGATACTCCAGGAGTCCAAGCGATGGGTCTTGATTTTTCTTGAGGATCAACTTAGCAATTTTCACACCTGCTTCTGCCATCCCATTGCTCTGCGGGAATCGAGGACTTGAAGTGACATGTGTGAATCCGTACTGCCTTGCGAAATTTGCAAATTCACGAGTAGCTCCAAATTGCGTCCCATTATCGCTTACAACAGTTTCTGGTATTCCATGTCGGGCAAATATGGATTTGCAACTACGCACCACCACATTGGCTGTGAGCCGATCCAGCTGAATCATTTCAGGAAATCGAGAATAATAGTCAATGATGACTAGATACCACTTATTCTCGAACTTGAACAAATCCATTCCAATCTTTTGCCACGGTCGTGTAGGAAAGTTGGTTGGTATCAAAGGTTCATGTTTTGAGACGGCTTCCTGGATACAGACACTGCACTTTCTGACCGTTTCCGCGATCTCTTCCGAAATTCCAGGCCACCATACCGTCTCACGTGCGCGAAGTCTTGTTTTTGTAATCCCGAAGTGCTCAGCGTGCAACTTATCTAGGATCTCCAGTTTCATACTTGCTGGAATAACAAGACGACAGCTACGCATCAGTAGTCCATTTTGAACGCCGAGTTCATCCTTGACATGCCAATAAGAGAGCAGAGTCTGTGACATCTTCTTCTTATCTGGCCACCTTTGCTCAAGGTAGTTGACTACTGCTTTCAGAGTCGTATCTTCTTGTTGAGCTTCAAATATATTCGTCAACATCTCGTCTTTGTCGAGCTCTTCCAATCTTGTTTTGAGCTTTTCCATCAAAGGTATTGGTACCCGTCGAGGAGTATGCACAGCATATGGTTTTGCTCCAGGTTTCAATTTGATTTCGTAAGGGTTTCCTATCTGTCCCAGTCCTTCAAATACTTCAGGGAATTCCTTGATCGGGTTAATTCTCGTTGCAACCACTTCAATCCGCCTCGCCAGGTTCAAGAGCTCACATGCCCGGCGACTCAGAAGAGGTTCACTCAAACGACGAATGACATAAATCTTCTCCTTGATTTCATAATTGCCATTTCGCAGCGTTGATATAAACATACCCACAGTCTGAAGTTCGGAGAATTCAGCAGCTCTTATGTTGATATCACTTTCCACTAGTCGTTGCTGTCCCATTATCTTCTTGAAGAGACACAGAGGAACACATGTAACATCCGCCTGGGAGTCGAGCTTGAACTTCACCTGTTTCCCGTTCACTTGGATTTCTGCTGTCCATCGCCTCCTGCACTCGCCTTCATCATCATCGAGATTAGATGAATCCTCCACAGCTGAGACCTCCAGGAGAAAACCAATTTCTTCAAGTTCAGAAACAGCTTTGACTTCCGCAGTCTTCGCCTGCTTATCTGGGCAGCAATTTGCAAAATGGCCAGTTTTTGAACATAGGTTACATTTCTGTCCTTCAGCACGGCAAGCCTGTCCTTCCCTGTGGGCGAAACCTCCGCATTTTGGACATCGTGATCTTGTTTTGGCTGACTTCTCCTTCTTCCTCGAAGGCTGCTGTTGTTGTTTCGGTGATTGTTTCTTCGAGTTGAACTTCACCTGATTGACCTTTTGGCTTCTTAAGGGACGCTGCAGGTCGACTTGCTGCTGTCGAACGGCTTCCTGCTGTCGAACCATTTTCACCGCCTTTTCCAAAGTCATTTCGCTGTCCAACTGCATTCTTTCAGACAAAGCTTTGTCCCTCACTCCAACCACTATTCGGTCACGGATCAACTGCTCATAAAGACCCTCAAATTCGCAACTATCAGCCAATTTGTACAATGAAGTGATGAATTCGTCCACTGGCTCCCGATCCTCTTGGATTCTTGAATTAAATTTCGCACGTTCGTAGATAATATTCTTTCTGACACAGAAGTGGCTGTCGAACGCCTTGAGGACGGAATCAATTTTCGTTGCCTCTTCCTCCTTTTCGAACTTGAAGGTCCTGAATATATCATCCGCGCGGTCACCCATCAAGTACATGAACAAATCGATCTTGTCCGCCTCCTCTTTCTTCTTCATTCCACTGACCACGAGGTATCGTTCGAATCTATTCCTCCATTTGGGCCATTCGTTGGGAGTCGAGAAGTCGAAAGTTTCTGGAGGTTGAATCTGAGCCATGTTGAATTATCTTCCAAGGTACACAAAAATCGATATTTTGCAATATACGGGTTCGTATTTTATCCAGTTATCGCTGCCACCATGTTTTAATGTCCATCCATACAGAGTTCAAAACAACAACTACTCACCCGTGCAGGCACGGTCACGCTCCGCCGCGTCACGTGGGAAAACATACGTCATGCTCTCGTACATGTTCTCAGCACACATGTTTCGTCTCCAGTAATGACCCTCTTCAGCAATTCGGGGTCGTCGGTTGTCGCTTCGAGATTGAGACTGGCCGTTTCTTTCCGGGCGTTCTTTTGATCAAAAGTCAAATCTTTAGGAACGAGAACGCGGCGTTGAGTCTTCTCACTCCCAAAATGTCCTTCATTATCGATTAAGTCGACCCGAATGATATCCCTGCTTCTTCGGCGACCTCCCTGACAGTTATTCGTCGGTCTTCACGCACCAGTTCAAACACCTTGTCCACTTTTTCAGGCGTGGTTGATGCGGACGGTCTCCCAGAACGCTCGTTGTGGGCGGTTTCTTCCCGACCCTCCTTGAAGCGCTTGTACCACTCGAAAACTCGTCTTCGGCTCATGACGGCATCCCGTAGGCTGTTTGCAACAACCAAAAAATTTCGGCACCTTGAATCCGTTTTTAACACAGAACTTGATGCAAATTCGTTGATCCTCCATTTCGGTGACTAACGAAATCGAAGCACGGACAAAATGGCGTCACTTCGAACAGCCGCTGCTCGCGCTGTTGTGGCACGTGATTTTTGAAAATTGGCAGGTCTCCAAGCCAAGGGCGACGCTTGCGTTTGCCACAAACCGGGAGAAAATATATTGAGTTTTCAGGATTTTATGAGCAAAGTGTCGAAACCTTTTGATCAGAGTAGTATAGTAATATGGTTCTCTAAATATGCAAATATTGATAATACCAAAAGAATACAAAATATTCGATTTATAATTATATGAATGTAATATAATAAAACCTCGCGAAAACACGAACCGGGAATATAGAAAGACTTCCCTTATAACGGTCTTAAAATAATCCCTAATATAGTAGAACCTCCCTTTAGCGGACACCCCTCTACAAAGGGCAGTTTTCATTTTCAAAATCACCATTTTTACAATTTAGAAACTCTCCGGTAAGTGAGCACCTCTCCCTAAAGGACACTTTGGCTCTGCAATTAGGTGTCTTTTACAGGGAGGTTCTACTGTATTAGCAATATTTTATAGTACCAGTGATTATAGTGAATATATAGCTATAGCGATAGGTCTCCTTAGGTTAGGGTTTGTTATAGCGGGGCGTTTTACTGTATAAGTTAATGTATTAGAGAAAATGTAAACATAAAATAGATCAAGAGTGTATTTATATTATATCTTATATGACATAACCTAACACATATATAATAGAGGTGTGTTGAATAAAGCAATGATAATGATGATAATAGACACTGAATAGGAAGATTAATCAATCAGAAAAGAGAATGACAAAAAAATCCGGATGAAAATTGCCAGAACTGTCATACATCGACATAATAGGGTCAAAGCCTCCGAATTATTGTCATTTGTGCGGGAAGGTGTCCACGCTGGTAATAACGACCATTTGAAGGGCTGCGGCCAATATTAAACCCAATTAGTGCTCATTATTCAGGCAATTATGATCCAGCCCAACGTAATTAGAAGAAAGTTCTATAAGATCCCCCAATTAAGTGAGTAACGAAGGCCAATTTAGCCCCCTCACGGGCGTGGCTGTTTGGCTGAGCAGTGTTCAACTTTCACCGACGTCCTTTTTTTTCTTTCCCTGCGTTACTAGTTTTATTTAATTATCGCCGAGAAATAAAATACGGGCGGTAATTTGGGGCTTGGAAGAAGAACGCCGTTCTTTTTTTACCTCTTCTTCTTCTTTCCTGTAGTTTCAGGAAACCTATTTATTAACTATCGGAGATAGATATGATAGTAGATCTGGTTGTTTAAAATGTCGTCTTAAAGAATGCTGTCTCTTTTGATTTCTTCATTGAGCTTAGTTTCTAGACATTTAGGTAGATTTAAAATGTTTATTAAGCACTATTTCTTTTGACTTCTTCCTTTTGGTAGTTTAGGGTGATCATTTCCATCAACTATCTGTAGCGATATTGGTTTGTAGTTTTAAAATCTTTAGAAAAATGTTATTCTTTTTTGACCTTCTCTCCCTTTCTGGTAGTGTGTGTGTGTGTGTTTCGGGTGATCATATAATTAACTATTTGTAGCGATATTTGTTTGTAGTTTTAAAATGTTCTTTTTTTGATCTTCTCTTACTCTCTGGTGGTTTCGGGTGATCATTTCATTAACTATCTATAGCGATATTGGTTTGTAGTTTCAAAAATGTTTATAAAAATGTTTTTTTGACCTCTTCCTTTCTGGTAGTTTAGGGTGATCATTTAACTAACTATCTGTAGCGATATTGGTTTGTAGGTTTAAAATGTCTAGAAAAATGTTCCTTTTTTGGCTTCTTCTTTCTTTCTGGTAGTTTCGGGTGATTTATTCATTGTATGATGTAGAAAGGTTGGTCTGTTGGCTTATACTGACGTTTAGAATAACGCTATGATCGATACTTTTTACCCTTTTTTTGATAAATTCTGGAAATCTATAAAATAATCTTTAGAGATGTTTATCTCTAGATTCAAAATGTCGTTAAGAACTCTGTTTTTACCTCTTACTTTCTGATAGTTTCGGGTGATATATACATTGATCATCTTCAGATAAGTTGTTGGTATGTCGGTTTATAAAATTGAGTTTAGAACAACGCACTAATCTCTTTAAATATTTTCTATTATTGTTCTTTTTTACACAGATGTGTATTTGATAACTATCCATAGATATGTTATAATTTAGAGGTTTATAAACCATTATGTAGAAAAACGTTTTGAACTTTCTGGTATTTTCTGATGCTCAAGTTATTAATAATCTATAGCTTTGTTGGTTTTTAAGTTTTCAATATTTTTTTTAGATAAACACTGTTCATTTTATAAATAAGATAATTACCTACTTTCATGGTTGTTTCTACATATCTATTTACTTTTTTAAAATGTTGAAAGATTTGATAAACTAGAGGTAAAATCAATTAACAATAAGTACAGCAAAACTCGCTATAGGGAAACTCTACCTGACTGAACTCTTAGTTTAGATTCGTTATATGGGAAGGTGAACGATATTTACCCTGTTCGTTTTATCGAAGTTTTACTGTATCTTTATGCATCAATTTAAAACACAACTATTTATTAGCCATCTATAAATATGCGTTGGTTCATAGGTTTAAAATATCGTTAAGAATATTGTTATTTCTTGATTTCCGTTTTTCCTTGTATTTGTTGGAGCGCAATATATTTGCCATCTGTAGTTATGTCAAATTGGTTGCTTGAACTGTCGTTTAGAAGAATTCTGCTCTAATTTTGGCTTTAATCGGTATTTTTGACATCTATTGGATAATTTTGTTAATGAATATATTGATATGTAATTCTATTGTCCTAAAAGCTTATGTCCATAGTTTGATTCAGTACCATTTATGAGATTCCATCCTTCAGTGTAGCTTATATAAGTAAAATGATCCAATACAGTATTAGAGCTCTAAGAAGCGGTCTGGTAGATTAAATTGGCGAAACAGCTGGAAGGGTTTACTACTGATAAGCCAAGCCCTCCCAATATTTTTTTCATCGCAGTGAAGGCACTAGAAGTTTGATTTATGCGTAAAAAAATACTCGCGCTTTATGTTTCCATTTCCTATATTTTTAATCTGTTGAAACACGTTATAAGTAGAAGGAAATCTCTAAATTCCACTTGTTATTTCAATCATTTCAAAATTGTAGATCTTTCTTATGGTATATTCTAAATATGTTAGGCATAGAAAGTGAGAGAGTTAAGAAATATATTCTTTGTATACTGTAAATTCAGAGAGTACACATTTCTTACAGTTTAGAGAGAAAAATTACAAACATTTTAATAAATATATGTGGATCAAATTTGGAGTAGTATTTAAGGGTGGTATTCATGAAAGACGAATAATGCCATGCATCTTTCTCACAGAAAAGTTTGGTCGAAGTGAAGTGGAAGCTGGACTTAGAATCAATAAATCTTCTTCAGTAGAGAGTCCATTCTATACACGGATTCCCGACCAGTCTATATCTTTAGAAAATCCGGGACTCACTACCATCATCAGCGAAAGAGGCAGTTTTGGGAGGTGGTCTCATGGTCTGTATTGGCTTCATTTCGAACAAGCATAAATCTCTCCACGTGTTTATGGAAGACCAATTGACTGATCAAAGAAACAGGAAAGAGTTGATTGAGCCCTTTGTGAGATCTTTAAGCGATCTCAATGGTTCCCAGTTCATTTTTATGGATGATAATGCTCATCAACATAGGACAGTTCTAGTCCACTATATCCTCAAAAGAAAATTTCTAGAATAATTGAATCCTAACGATGCGAGAATATATCGATACATAATAATGAGAACGAGCGACAGATTTTAATAAAACAGAAATTGGTATCACTATTACTTATGCCATTTTATAGTTGCTTGAAAAACATACACACTTAAAGAGATAACAAATATTCACTAACTATCAATTTAAAATAGAACGAGCACATTTTTATATCCAATTATTATAATTAAATCGATCTTACAAAATCGTTTGTGTGGAAAAAGACCCTAAAATATAAAGGATCCTAAAATTTTGTGAAAACCACTGAAGGTAGTTGAATAAACAAGAATTGACGGGTATCACATAAAAGCGAGAGAATAAAACATTTTATTTGTTACAAATAGCAATGACCTAGAGTACCACTAGAGTACCATTGTCTCAACTTCCCTTCAACCTAATTAAGTAACAAAGAAAGAAGCTAACGGGAATTCCGTAAAAACCTTTATTGAGGGCAATAAAAAGAAAGCCTAAATCTTTTAATCACGCCTTTAGTGGAAGCAAATAGAAACTTAATGTAGAGAAATTAAGTCCAAATGAGGAGTGCGGTATTAGATTAGTGTTTGTCCACTTGGCGTTAGGGCCTGGCATCTCTTTAAACCGGCCATGATGGATGGATAACGTCATCGGCTTTATTATTTCATTTGTTTCCTCTTTTACGGTCACCATTGAAGATATAGGAACAAAAATGATCAGATTCCTCATTTTGTTTGATAAAATTATATTTTGGCGTTTTCAAATTACTTGAGTCTAATAATTAATATCTAATTATATATATATATAGATGGAAATATTGACTGGAGGATATTGATCTACAAAGACAACGTTCGACTCTCCTGTCAAAATCGACGTCAAAGCTAGACACCATCTAGTGACCGTCGTCGCAAACTAGCGGCCTCAGGTCGGTGACAAAGCCACAACACCAGCTTTGGCAAACTGAAAAGCGTCCACCTAGAGACCTAGCCACTTTTCCAGCTAAACACCTCTTTGGCGGACTGTGAAGATTCCATTGGATCCCTTGTGGATCTCATGGAATAAAGTCCGCTCTGGGCTGACGAGGGCCATTAGCCCGAAACCGTGGTCTCTAAGGTGGACGCTTTTCAGTTTCCCAAAGCTGATGTAGCTTTGTCACCGACCCGAGGTC
Organism: Cordylochernes scorpioides; assembly: GCA_030710605.1. Classification (NCBI taxonomy): domain Eukaryota; kingdom Metazoa; phylum Arthropoda; class Arachnida; order Pseudoscorpiones; family Chernetidae; genus Cordylochernes; species Cordylochernes scorpioides. The sequence goes on from CP092870.1 coordinate 74,511,178, forward strand.
GCTAGTTTGCGGCGACTGTCAATAGATGACGTCTAGTTTTGACATCTATTTTGACGGTGAGGTGACTTTTGTCTTTGTAGATATATATATATTAAAAATAAAAATGGCATATCCAGACCAGGATCACATGTGCTTTTCAGAAGGCAGAGCGCCATCTGGTGGAACAGAAATCAACTAATCATTGATTTAATCTGTTCCCTGATATTTAGCCAACCCAATTATATATGTATAAATGGAAAATTTTCCGGGAGAATATTAATCTATAAAAGCAAAAATCGTCTTTTTCTTCAAAATAGACGTCAAAACTAGACGCCATCTATTGACCGTCACCGCAAACTAGCGGTCTCAAGTCAGCGACAAAGTCATAACACCAGCTTTGACAAATTGAGAAGTGTTCACCTGGAGACAACACTAAAAATATTTATAGAGAAAAGAATAAGAACTTAGAAAAAAAAAACTATATTTGGTTACTGCATCTTTTATTGATTTTACTTTTTTTTCTCAAATATTCAGCGAACCAAATGTATATAAATTGAAATTTCTATATTGTCAATTTTCTCCTGGTATTTTCTTTTAGTGTTTTTGTCTTTTTTTGTGTGTTTTTGAACAAGTATTTTCAACATTTCTCTTGTGATGGGTGTGATATAAATTTGTAAGATGGAGAATATTGCAATTCAATTGGATTCAATATAGTGATAATACAATTCCTTTAAGCATAAAAGTTATCTATCAAAACATGATGCTAAAATATGATTATTTAAATAAAGGATATACAGTAAAACTCTCTATGGCAAACCCCAATGGAACTGAACCTGTAGTTCAACTATTGTTATGGTTCTTTATAGTCATAGTTTACTGTATTATAAAATAAAAATGGAGATTATTTCAGGTTCGTTATAAGGGAAGGTTCGCTATATCCCAGGTTCGTTTTATCGGAGTTTTACTTAATATGGAAAATGTATTTCAAAAGCTATTTCTCCTCTTAAAATGGACGCTAAAACTGCGCGTCATCTCTCGACCATCGCTGCAATCTTGAACAGTGAAACCTGCATTTCCATTAGGGTTCGTTTTAGTGAGGTTTCAATGTAGGATGAGCAATAAAAAGTTTAAAAATATAAATATATTGTTACACCTTGAGATGTAGATAGGTTTTGCTCAGCCGTTTCCATTGTGCTGTAGAATAAAGCAGAACGAGTTTTCATTAAAAAGCTGACGCTTTATTTTGGTAAGGTTACAAAGAAGAAGAGCCGATGCGAGCACGCGTGGCTGCACTATGTTAACAAAGATTAAACAAAACAATAGTAATTTGTTCAATAAGTGATATTATCAATGAAAATATTTACATGAGTCAATGTCGGCTGTGACAATACATTAAAATATTGTTGACTAACTACGAAGGTGTAGCAATAAATATTATATTTTTGAGGATAAATTTTAACATTTTGAATGTTCAATGTCCAGAAGTCCAACCCCTCCTCTACGTGGCGGGCGGGAGAAGCAGCATAAGTAAGGGACTGCCCTGTAGTGCTATGTACGGTTACGTGAGCCCCGTGCCGCTACGGTAACCGTGAAGGCCTACAGGGAACTCTGAAATGTGGCTGACTAACGGGGGCAATGCCACCCCCCCCCCCCCCAATTCCATGGAGTGGACAAGACACCACCACAATGTTCAGCGTATATATATTTATACAATAGAATAATCTCCATGACACTCACACTAGAGGACACCTCTCTACAAAGGACAGTTTTCATCACTGTAATTACCATTTATATTATTTACCAACTCTCCAGTAAAAGGACATCTCTCCCTAAAGGACACTTTGGCGAATCGTCCCTTATATAACGAACATCAAATATAATCCCCGATATACTATATATAGTATAAACATGAGGCTATATAATGAAGTATGGCTATAGTGACGAAATTCATTAAAGTTCGTTTTAGTGAGTTGAAGTAACCAAACGGGTCTATCTCACTTTGTAAGTGCAAAAGTCAAATTGCTTTCGACATATTGTTACATCATGATTAATGGCGTATTTCTTATATTATTTTTAATATATTTGAAATTTAAATTATATATTTATTTATTTATTTTTATATAAAATATTCTATGATATTTATTTAAAACACAGATTATTTAGATTGTCATCATTTGTATTTAGGTACACGTGTGATTTCACTGCTCTCTTTGATGTGAGAAAATAAATAAAGGATTCTGGTGGCTACTTAAAGAAGACTTATCTCGCGTTATTCCCTTTTATAAATTTGTAGGATGGTTGAAACACGCTCTGGTAAGATGCAAGACCCAGCACAGGAGAGAATCCAGGCTGAAGAGTCTGCCAAGCCGCAACCTGGTGCAACAATTGGTAGAGATGCTAGTTCCGACCCAGTTGTCCTGAATCCCAACATCGACATCCCCAAGTATGATGGAACGGAAGACCCTCGCCCATGGATTGAATCTCTTGAAGAAATTGGCTTCTTGTACCATTGGGCAGACTACATTATCTCTCGTTATGCCGCCATGAACATGACGGGAAGCGCCAAAACCTGGTTGAATTTACACAAAGCTAGTTTCACGAGCTGGGAAAATATTAAAATCCGCCTCATTCAGGATTTTTCTTTGGACGCGAATAAAGAAGAACTTAGAATGAAGCTCAACAGAATGCAACACTGGAATGAACCAGCAATCAGGTTCGCGGAAGACATTCTAGTGTTGTGCAACAAGGTTGACCCCGCAATGGAAGAAGAAACAAAAATTGAACATGTTATTGGAGGACTGAAAAAAGAGTACTCATTCGCGCTCTACCTGAACCCTCCTAAAACGACTGATGACCTTCTTGTCTTGTGCAAGAAAATTGATTCTTTTGAAAAGAAGTATCGGGAACGTGTGGAGAAATCCAGAAACCTATATAACGGTCCACGCTATTCTAGACCCCAACAACAATCGAGGTACGTGCCGCCGACTGCCGCACGAAACTACCAGACCACTTCCAGGCCCCAAGCCCCTGTTTCCAATAATTACAAGAACGACTCCCCTCCTACCCCCAGACAGTATCGAAACAACTTTCCCCAGCCCTCTACCCCTAGACGTCCTTATAATCCTAACTTTGTGACGAAACCAAACCTTCAGAGAAACACTTACAATAAAAGCCAAGAAGTGAGCAAAAATAGGACGGAAGATGGAAGACCAATCTGCTTTAAATGTAACAAGCCAGGGCACGTGGCCCGTTATTGTAGGGTCAAGTTTATAAGAATCCTAGAAGAGGATCCAGCAGATACCCAAGAGAAGGTCGAAGAAAAATGCCAAATGAATGAAATATCAGAGAAATCAGGACCTCGGCTTTATGCTGATGTATGTCATAGCACACAGACAAATATTCCTACCCGGAATAGATATTCCGTGTTGGAAGATTTAAACTAAGCGTCGCGCCTGAATCTGTCAATCAAAGCAAGTCGACCATAAACGGAATCAAGAAGTTGGACCCTAAATACAAATTAAAAATTAATGTGGACAAGATAGGGACTTTTGAAGCTTTGGTTGATACAGGTGCTGACCTCTCAGTGGTCGACCTCAGAACGGCCCTCGATACAGGCCATGGTATAAGTAAACTCGCAAAAATTTGTGCAGGACCCGATGGAAAAAAATTGGACATGGTAGGAAGTATATTTTTAAATATAAAAATTGATGACGAAACATTATCACACAACTTTGTGATATTGAAAACGCATTTACGGACATTAATTCTTGGGAGAGATTTCCTTAAGAAAATGAACGCAAAAATAGATTGTAAGAAAGAAACTATAAAATATGATTTGACGAATAATCATGACGAAATCATTTTTGAAATGTTGAAAATAAAGAGTGCCAAGGATTCCATTGTACCGGAATGTTCCATGAAATTGATTAAGGCATTGGTAGAAACAGAGGATGGAGAATATATTATCGAGGAGAGCAGCAAAATGTTTCAAACAAATGGACTTCGTCTAGCAAGAAGCTTGATCAATGTTATAAATAGGGAAACACACATCTGGATAACTAATCCGTATCCTCGACCGTTAAAAATAATGAAAAACCAAACATTGGCTTTTGGAAGTAGTCCAGCGAAAATAAATGTGAGTCGAGAAAGAGAGGTAGAAAAGAACGAAGAACCTAGATTCCAAATAAACGAAAATCTTTCACCAAAGGAACAGAAGGAGTTAAAACAAGTTTTAGAAAGGTATGGAGATCTTTTTTCATCGAGATTAGGGAGAACCAATTTGGCAAAACATCGGATAGACACAGAAGACGCGAAGCCAATTAAACACAAGCCTTACCGGGTAAGTGCTAAAGAACGAGATATTATAAAAGAGCAAATTGACGAGATGCTTACAGAAGGCATAATTAGGCCATCTTCTAGCCCCTGGTCTTTTCCAGTAATATTGGTCAAGAAGCGAGATGGTAAATACAGATTTTGTGTGGACTACAGAAAACTGAATAACGTGACAGTAAAAGATGTCTATCCGATCCCTAGAATAGACGAAGTTATGGATACTCTCCAAGGATCTACACACTTCTCAGCAATAGACCTCAGATCTGGATATTGGCAAGTTGAAGTCGAAGAAAGAGACAAAGAGAAAACAGCTTTCACTACAGCGCATGGATTATATGAATTCAACGTGATGCCTTTTGGACTTTGTAACGCGCCTGCTACCTTTGAGAGAAATATGGAGAATATGCTTGGAAATCTGAGATGGCAAATTTGTTTGTGTTATCTGGATGATGTTATCATATATAGCCCGGATTTTCCACCGCACCTCAAAAGACTTGAAGCTGTTTTTAGATGTTTTCGTGAATCTAATTTAAGGTTAAACGACAAAAAATGCCGATTTGCTTTTGAAGAATTGGAGATTCTCGGCTATATAACGAGCAAACATGGTATAAAACCCGCGGAACATAACATCAAAGCTGTCAGAAATTTTCCTTGGCCCAAAAAGGTCAAAGAAGTACAATCCTTTTTGGGAATGTGTTCATATTATAGAAAATTCATCAAAGACTTTTCAAAAATTGCTGACCCTTTGACCAACCTTATAAAAAAAAGTGTATCATTTACCTGGACAGAAAGACAAGAGGAAGCGTTTCAAACCCTAAAAACAGCACTATTAAGTCCACCAATTTTAGGTCACTTCAATCCAAATGCACCTACTTATGTTCATACTGATGCGTCCAACATCGGCATAGGTGCAACACTTGTCCAAGACATCGGTGGTGAAGAGAAGGTGATCTCATATTTGAGTCGTACCCTAAGTAAAGCGGAGCAAAATTATTCAACCACTGAAAAAGAATGTCTGGCCGTTGTCTGGTCAATGTCGAAATTACGACCCTACCTTTATGGAAGACACTTTAAAATAGTAACAGACCATCACGCCTTATGCTGGCTCAAAAACTTGAAGGATCCAACAGGTCGACTGGCAAGATGGGCATTGAAAATTCAAGAATATGACTTCGATATAATACATAAATCGGGAAAGAAGCATCTGGACGCCGATGGCTTATCTAGGGGGCCCTTACCAGAAACTGATTGGGATGAGGATTTTGAAAGGCTATTTTTAAATCAAATAACAGACGAAGAGGATAAATTTATCGAAAGTGTTAAGAAAAACCTTAATGGAAGCAGGCGATCAATTGCGCAAAACTTTAAAGAAGAAGATGGATGCCTCTTTAAGGAAAACCCGAACCCTGAAGGCAGGGCGTGGTTGCTTGTGGTTCCAGAGAATAAAAAGAGAGAAATTATGAAAGAATATCACAATCATATGTCGAATGGCCATCTGGGCGTCGCCAGAACCATGTACCGAATAAAGAGTAAATACTTTTGGCCATCCATGCTAAAGGATGTCTCAGAATTCGTTAAGACGTGTCACCTTTGCCAAAGTAGGAAAGGCTCAAACCAATTACCTTCTGGACTACTACAGCCCATCCCCCCAGCCAACTTTCCTTTCGAAAGAATTGGAATTGACTTTGTTGGTCCACTACCATCTACGAAAAACAGGAAAAAATGGATAATCGTGCTGACGGACTACTACACTAGATATGCAGAAACAAGAGCAGTCGCGGAAGCAACAGTGAAAGAAGTTTCTAAATTTCTAGTAGAGGATATTTTTCTTCGGCACGGAGCCCCACAATATCTTATTAGTGACAGAGGCTCTCAATTTACCAGTAATTTAATGAAAGAGGTGATGAAAACGTGCAAGATTAAACATTGCTTCACAACGAGCTATCATCCCCAGACTAATGGATTGACAGAGCGGTTAAATAGAACATTGATCAATATGCTCAGTATGTATGTGAACACTGATCAGAAAAATTGGGACGAAATACTCCCATTCATCACTCACGCTTACAATACTACAGTTCAGGAAACCACAGGATATTCTCCCTTTTTCCTGATGTTTGGAAGAGAACCCACGTCTCTTTTGGACGACAGGAATATCTCGGTGGACATTGACAAAGATGATTATGATGAATACATAAAACATCACTTAGACAAAATAAACAGAACAAGAAAATTAGTTATTAACAACACAATAAAGACTCAAGAAAGAATGAAAAAGAACTATGACAAGAAACACATGGAAAGAAGCTACGAACCAGGAGAATTAGTAGCAGTTTGGACACCAATTAGGAAAATAGGAAAGTGTGAGAAACTACTGAGAAAATATTTTGGCCCATATAGAATATTAAAGAAGCTGTCTAACGTAAATTACTTAATTGAGCCAAAAGATAATCCTGGCCAAGACCCATTGATTGTCCATGTCTCAAGACTCAAACCCTATTTTGAGAGAATTGATGAGGTAACTCACGAGGACGTGACGACCTCTGGAGAGGGGGAAGTGTTACATCATGATTAATGGCGTATTTCTTATATTATTTTTAATATATTTGAAATTTAAATTATATATTTATTTATTTATTTTTATATAAAATATTCTATGATATTTATTTAAAACACAGATTATTTAGATTGTCATCATTTGTATTTAGGTACACGTGTGACTTCACTGCTCTCTTTGATGTGAGAAAATAAATAAAGGATTCTGGTGGCTACTTAAAGAAGACTTATCTCGCGTTATTCCCTTTTATAAATTTGTAGGATGGTTGAAACACGCTCTGGTAAGATGCAAGACCCAGCACAGGAGAGAATCCAGGCTGAAGAGTCTGCCAAGCCGCAACCTGGTGCAACAATATATAGACATAACGAATGAAGACATTAAGATGCGAATGTTTATCTTGACAAATAAATCAAACTTCTACTGTCCTTACTGCGATGAATAAATATATTGGGACTACTTGACTCATCAGTGGTGAACCCTCCCAGCGGTTTCGCCAATTTAATCCACCAGACCGCTTCTTTAGAGCTCTAATACTGCATTGAATTATCCTGCTTTTATATGCTACACTGCTAAGAATCCACTTTTCAGTGTAGCATATAAAAGCAAAATGATCCAATACAGTATTAGAGCTCTAAAGAAGCGGTCTGATAGATTAAATTGGCGAAACCGATGAGCAAAGCCCTCCCAATATATTTTTCATCGCAGTAAGGACAGTAGAAGTTTGATTTATTTGTGAAAAGAAACATTCGCGTCTTGGTGTCTTCATTTTTTATATATAGATGGCGCGTTATTGCTTTGTATTAATATAGAGACATAGGAGGCACTTACAGTGAAATCAATTTTTAACTACCTACCATGATTATTATATCATGTACAATGTGTAAAAGAGATAATTATAATTTTAAAATGAGGTTATACAATACAACAATGGTAAACTATCCTCATAGAAATCATGTTTAGAACAAGAACATAAAGTGTTTCGTGACAAACTTAATTTAAACATTCTAAGTTCATTCGATATAAACAACAGAAGTCTGGAATGCAAAAGATCTAATTCACAAAGGTCGGTGTATAATAAGGACAATTTATCACCCAAATTTGCCACATTCAGAACAGCGGTTCTGTTACAAGAATGATTTGTATAACGTCCAATATCGGCATAGATTAGAATTTTCTATAGCCCCATTATAAAATAATCGAAACCTAGTAGGGCAATCGTAAATGTAAAAAAGCCTTTTAACATTAAAATTAACAATAATTTATATTTTATATTATATTTAATGCTCTAAAGCGTTTCCAATTTTAGGTTGTCATTAGCATCTCTGAATAGACGTCGTTATTGATCTAGAGTTTGAGCACATAATAGAGTTATTGTTAGGGGATTTATATAACAATGAGAGGGGGCGTTAGATATAGCTTTGGTCAGATATTTGGGCCTCAATGGCTATTATATCGGAGAATACGGATTATTTAATAAAGATAAAGACATTATAAAAAATTGCTAACTAGCACTATAGAATTAATATTAAATCTTATTTAAGAGGATGAATATTAACAATTTTAATGTTTAATGTTTATATTTGAGGACATGAGAGGACACTAACATTAGAGGATACCTCTCTATAAAGGACAGTTTTCATAATAAGTCCTACCATTTATATTAATTATCAACTCTCCGGTAAATGAACGCCTCTCCCTAAAGGACACTTTGGCTCTTCAACTAGCTGCAACTAGAAGCTATTCTGCCTTGTGGACTGGAGCTAAGTTCTGTTGAATGGCTTACTTCCTTCCTGCGGCCACCATGTCCATCCAAGGTTTCACAAAGGTCTCCAGAACATTGATGTAGATTTCAGCGTTCATCCTAAGGTCCCTTTTAAAGAATTGGGAGACATGACATCACCTTCACTGCTGATAGCGCCAAGGGCCTTCACGGAGGCAGGAAATCTCGTGTGCATCACGACAGACATCTCTGAGGGGTCTTTACCAATGCAGCGATTATTCCTGAGATTTACCTTTTGGTCAAAGTCAAAATTCTTCTCATCTGCATGCCTCAAGAGCCATATTTAGGTTGTTGAGGAGGGTAGCAGAATTTCCTCTTCTGTTAGTCAGAAACTGGCTTTTCCGAAAGGCATAGAACTTGAGACCAAGGTCCTCATGGATATTTATGACAATTATCATTGCGCCAACGTCCATATCTTTGGCTATGGCCCTCATGCTTTTCACAGGGTTTCACCAATCTTCTCTTTAACACTTTTGACAGATTCTTCGCCTCTTACCGTATCTGATCGACGCAAGTGCTTTTTCATTGCAGCCATTCCATCTTTGATACTGTCGGCCTCGTCAAACTGCTTCTTGACACGATAAACAGTGATTTTGGGAAGTTTAAGAAAGTTCACGATCTCTTTGTGGGGCTAATTCTGGCGTGCAGAACAACGATGGCGGCTGCTCGATTGTCGAATTCTCCATTATTGGTCATCACTAGACTTCACACTAATATACTGTTACAGTTCACATGAATATGGCTACGGAGTTAAAAAAATCAAATTTTAAAATCTTAAGTAGTATTTGTATTATAAACTTTCAAAGATATTCTCAATTTACTGATACACCCTGTGCGTAATGAGGGATTAGAGAAATTTGGAAAAGGTATGTACATGAATACATATGCAACATAGAATTATGCTTACTATAATGCAATATAAAACGAAAATATAATGAAAACTGAAAATAATTTCGGGTAAAAGAAAGTGCATACCATCTTTTTTTAATGATGTTAACATTCTTTTAATTGAAGTAAATATTTAAAATGTATAACAGCGCCTGAATCAACACAACGAAACCAACCTTATACATAAGGCACTAGGAAAGTTTTGCAATATGACTTTATTCTTTACAATATTTCGAAATATTTTCTACCACAATCAATATACTTCTCCATCCTTCGAAACCAGTCATCAAACCAACTCTTCCACGTTTCCTCAGGGAGTTGGGCGTCCTCCCATGCCCTCAAAAGGTCTTCATCACAGAAAAAACGTCCACCATTTAGTCTCTAATGAAGGATATAATATGCATGCTTAAAAATTAAACAAATAACTTATCTAAAGTCTAAGAACAATGTTCTTCTTGAGAATTCTCGAGCCTTGCCTTTTATTAACATAATATTAATAAACTCAAAAGAATGAATACGAAGCTACTTGGAAAAACTTTCAGGAGGTTGATGGAATCTTGACCGAAACACGTCACTTCAATAGCCACAAGATTTTCAAACTATTCGTCCCTGCTCCAAAAAGAAGAAGAAGGAGCTAAGTAGCAAAATATCTCTTACTTTATATCAAATGATTATTAATTTTATGATTTTCTTACTCAGAAATTAAGAGCTAAATTACTTCTAATTACGAGCGCCTCTCAGGTTTATATAAATAAGTTTTAATTAAATTGATCATAAAATATATATATATATATATAAATTGCATCGTCATCGTGAAATGAGTATATTTCTCAATTTTATAAGAAACATAAAATATATAAATAGGGATATTTTGCCACTATATATGAGTTTAATATAACATTTAAAGACGTTAATACTACCTAAGTATTCCGTGTAGAGTTTTATCAATCTAAACACCCAGCAGTCACTAACTGAGGGCTCCAGAGAATGTTACTAAGTTCGCTATTAGAGGACGAAAGAAGGGCTATCAGCAGCAGGTCAGGGAGACATTGGCAGATAGCGTCGGTCGCCAAATAGCACCAACCGCCTTATCTCTAATGTATGCAGCCATCTAATGAAAGCGTTAGAACGGCCAGAATTGTGTCATTCAGGGCCCTCGCCAACTTTTAATACAACCACCAGTCTGCCTTCTTCCCCCGTAAAAATTTCCTCCATTTGGATGTGCCCAGCATATTCATAAAGTCACTTACCTTCATCGCTTTTTCCATCAAATTTTAGTTGAAGAAAATGTTTTCATTTATTGTGCGAGTTTAAATAAGTTTTCTTTCATTTAAAATTGGGTAGTGTGTGTATGGAACCATTTTGTATTGAAATATAATGGAAATTCTGGTGAAAACATCTAAGAAAACTAGATAAAAAAACATTGTGCCTATTTATAGAGTCGGTTGAAATAAGAAAATGTAATATTTAGGAAATATAAGGAAAGGTAAATTAGGTTGTTTACAACAGTTTTGTTAGAACCATTTACGCTTTTAAAAATATAAGTCCAACTGTTATGTACTATTTTGAATTTTAGTATAAATATATTGTGTGTGAGTTTTCAGATTTTGTTTATACAATTGTTTATACTTATGTACATAGTAAAACCTCGCTATAGCGAACCTCAATGGTACCGACTCTTGATTTGCTATGACCATGTATTCACTATATCCAAGGTTCACTACATGGTATTACCAACTTTGTGTTGTGTGTGTGTATAAGATTATTTTAGGTTCGCTATAAGGGGGAGTTTCGTTATACCCCCGGTTCTCTTTAGCGAGGTTTTACTAAATATATATATATGTTATATTAAAATATTATTTTATTTTAAATTATAATTTCATAGATACAAATATTCTGCTGAATCGACCGCCAGAGGTCACTTTCCCCCTATAAAAACTCGTTGTTGTTTTATCCCAATGGCCGGCTCGAAACTTTTGTACATTATGTAAATAATCTTTTGTTTTCCCTATTCTACTCGCCTTAAGCCAGGCAGTACTTTTATCAAATTATGTTTTTCATATATATTCCTTAGCTCAAATGAGGAAATCTCTGATTCAAAACTATTTTTCAATATCATACTTTAAAGATTTTAACCACGACTGCATTACATTACCATAATCCTCAACATGATTCTAAAATACAACAGAAATCTCATTCATTTGTTTATATACAATATATACATATGTGAAAATGAATAATGAAAATTTCACATAAACATGGTTAGGATATGCCTTTTTTGATTATAAATTTATATATATGTCACTGACCTGAGGTCGCTAGTTTGCGGTGACGGTCAATAGATGGCGTCTAGTTTTGACGTTTAATTTTGACGGGAGAGGTGCCCTATGCTTTTTTATATCAATTTCCTCTCAGCAATAATGCTTATTTTGGGATCACAATGTTAATAAACTTCCAATATTCCGATGAGACACAGTTCGCCTATCTTCCTCCGGCATTCAAACCAATAAATATTTAATTACGACATGTGTATATATTTAGAAACTGTGGCTTTGTCACCGATTCGAGCCTACTAATATGCAGAGATGATCAATCGATGTTTACCCCATCTATTTTGAAGGGATAGGTTGCCTTTCTTGTATATAGATCAATATTATCACAACGAAAATGTCCATATTTAATATAAAATGATGTATAAAAATTTAAAGATCTATTTAAAATGGCTCTGCATACAGAATGTCACTTAAAACTTTCTTTAATCAGAAATGTATTTAATATCTTTTGGCCATCTCCCTCCCCAACAGACGTATTCTAAGGAGTGGAAATTAACGTCGGGAAAATGTCACATTTTAATGAGAAGCGACTGTCACGGCCCAATAAGGGACAGTTAACGACGCCCGTTCCACTCCGGTCCTCTCTACCATTATTAACCCTTTAATTATAATTTTTTAGGCCACCCGCGATAAATTGGGCCAATTTTAAAGCTTCAATAACTTTGTTAGCAACGCCGCGAGCGCGTTTAATCCTACGTTAGTTTGGGGATTTATTTTGGAGAAGATAATAAACTGCTGAACCTGGCCTAGTTCCCCGTTGTTATCCATGTTCTGGGTAGGTTACGGTGATCATGTTGGATGGACATTTTGTTGTGGTATAGAAGAAGATATCACGTTTTAAAATAATATATATTTCTGTGATATTTATTCAATGAGTAGTCTTCATTATTAGATGAAACATTAGCATATGAACTGTATTCATTACAGACTTGACGGGAAGCTTTATTGACATCTTTCTCAACAACGTTACATAAGGTCCAGTCGAAGAGATTGTAGTCTGGAGCGTGTGGCGTAGCTGTGGACGTTAGGTGTCAGCCGTACCTGTGCCTTCTTTGTCTTGTGGTGTGGAGACTTCACGACGGTCTCCAATACATTGATGTAGATGTCAGCGTTCATCCTGAAACCATGCTATCTTCCTTGTCGATGACTACAAGGACCATAACAGAGGCTAGATATATCGTATCTATAGCAAAAGGTACCTCTGAAGAGAGTCTTTAGAGATCGAATGACCATTCCTGGGATTCACCTCTTAGTCCTGGTAGAAGTTATTTTAATCAGAGAAAAACATGAGCAAGCGCCAAAAGAATCATCTTTCAGGTTAAAGAAGGGAGCAGTCTTTCCTTTTCTGTTTACCTTCACAGTCTCAGTAAGAAAATTGCCTTTATGTAGGGCGTAGAACTTGAGACTAAGGTCCTCATGAATATATACACAGTTTTGACAGAAGAAGAAACACAGTTCTGGCAATTGTCAAAGGGTTAACATCTATCTTCTTGGCTGTAGCCCTCATTCTCTTTCTAGAATCTCCATCAATATTCTATTTGACAGTCTTACAAATTCTTTGTCTTTTAGTCTGTCCGATCAACGCAGGTATTCTCTCTTTGCCACTGCCAGCCTCATTGAATGGCTTTTTGATATGATAAACAGTTGTGTTGTCATCTTAATAAAAGTACATCTTTTGGGCTTCCTACGGTACGTAGAAAGACGATCATGGATGCTCGAATTTGATATTCCTGATTTTTATTCTCACAGATGTACTGTTGCATTTTACACGAATACGCGAATATACGAGGTTTACGGATATAGATTGTGGGGATCGCTTGACGAGTGGTCTTCACCGTTGGTTTACGACCGCTACTACCCCGGATCGAATCCCGCATTAAGCACTTTTTTCTGATAAAAAAAATGCTCTAATGACCCCCGATTCTTGGTCCAACCCCACCTGCAATTAATCTAAACGGGGCACTGGCTCACGTGCAAAAGTCGAACTGCTTTTCAAGTGTGTAGGCATGTGGTGCACTTACAGTAAAAGCAATCGCCAACTTCTACCTACCATGATTATCTAGGCCTGTACCACGTGTACTAGGGATAAAAAAAACGGATATAGAAAGATAAAACTATATTAATTTGCAAAGTTTTATTTGTTTTACGAGCTACCAAAATTTAGTTCTATATAATTTATCTATGATACATCCAGAAAATAAAATAAGTAAGTTTCAAATTTATGTTCATGATATGTATTTTTAATATATATCATATAATAGCTATTATATATATATATGAACAAAATATAAAATTTGAAGTTTAATGTATATATAAAGAAAGAGCTATATTTCTCTACTATTTGATAATTCTGGCCATCAAAAAGATATTTCACCGCACTAGAACAATATCCCTCAACTACCTTAAATCACTTTGAAAACTTTTCTTTAAAATATTGAACAAAATCGGATTTGGTATTTTCTTTCCTTTGACAGTAAATTGAATGTAGCTTATCTCAATCATCTAGGCCTAATCAAAGAATATTCTCCATTTCTCCCAAAGTTGTTTAAATAGAGTTCCCCCCTCCCTATAAATCCATAAAGGAAGTTTGAAAGGTAGAAGTTTTTCAAGAATATTTTTATTTACACTTTGGTAAACTTAATAATTCTTTCTAGAGAGAGTGAAAAACTGAATTTATTGAAACGATTGTAAACCTTGTAATATATGTGTGGAATAATTTAAATAAACATAACCACATATGACTTTATTTTTGATTGAACCTCTCAAAAAAAAAAAAATTCTAGACTATTTAATTCCTCGATTCTAAAAGACAAATAATAATAATAATTATTATTATTCAGTAAAATCCCGATAAAACGAATAGAGCGAACTTTCTCTTATAACGAACATGAAATAAAAAATTACTTATTTCTATTTGATAATATACACTCATTGTGTGTGACAAACAAAACTTGAGAAAGTTGTACCATGTATATCGGGATTCAGACAATAACTTTGAAAGTTATTAGAGTAAACTTTATTGAAGAAACATGAGATAACCAAGTATGAGCAAAATTGTCACTGTCTCCTTAAAAAAATAAAATAATAACCGGAGACATTAAAGAAATTTTCCTTTCTTAAGTTTAGTAAGTTTTACTATATTTACTATAATATTATATTGGGGAATATTTTAGGTTTGCGTTATAAGGGAAGGTTCGCTATATCCACATTTCGTTTTATAGCGAGGCTTACAGTACTTATCTTTTATTCTTGCGTTGACGGATGAAGAATAGAAGCCACGAAAGGGAATAGAATCCACGGGTAATGAGAAAAAGGCGAAAACAACATCTATAGAGAGAAGAGCGTCTCGATAGACTCAATCTGAAAGAAAACTCTTATTTCGTGAACTCTAGGCTTCTATATGTACAAACACAGTTGGATTTGCCCAATATGGTCTCTAGAAGCTAGGACAATAATCAGCAAATTCAATCTCTAGAAGGTATGACAATAACCAGCAATAATTGTCGCATTATTGTCGTAGTAAACAAACTACACCTTATTTTGAACACGTTCTTTGTTTTACAGGGACGCTGCATCTTTTCGGCGTTCTAGTTAAAATATCAATGAAATATAAAAATACATTTAATTATTGCGGTATATATTAAGAGAAAAATTAATATAAATAATTTTAGACACAAAATATTATAAAAGATTTTGAATATTCATAAATACAAAGAAAAATAAATTTATTATTTCCAAGTTTAAACGTACGAATCAATCTGAAAGAGAACTCTATTCGCGTGAACTTTGAGATCCTACGGGAGATCAGTTATTTAAAAAAACATGTTTTGCAGCTAACTGAATAGCTCTAAAATGTTTGTATTTGTCAAATAAATTTGCAATTGATGGAAGATAGAAAAGTATCTTTTCACGTTATTATTTTTAGATTTGTGTGTGAAAAAAAGATATCTTTCATTTAAAGAAATCCATCTTCTTTTCTTGAGAATGTATTTTAAAATATTGAAAGCCTATGAAAAAATACAATTTTTGAAAAATATATATTTACAGTAAAACCCCCCTCTATAGCGAACCCCAATGGGACTGAACCTGTGGTTCACTATAGCCATAATCATTTATAGCCATAGTTCATTGTATTATTAAATAAAAATAGGGATTATTTCAGGTTAGTTATAAAGGAAGGTTCCCTATGTCCCAGTCTTGTTTTATTGTAGTTATCTAAAAAAGACGGATAATAGCAAATTGTAGTTTGGTTGTGAATAAGTTATTATTTTTATAAGTTATATATTTTATTTAACTACTCTTTTCAAGTGTGTGCGCACAAAAATAGTCAGGGAAAATTAAAAAATATATTTTTGAACAAAATACATTAATTTGAAAATATTATTAAGTTAAATTACAAAGTAAAAACCTCGATTAAGCCAATAGCGAACCTTATAACGAACACAAAATATTTCCCTTTTTATTATTTGATATAGTGATCTATAGCTATAGTGAACCAAAAATTCAGCACCAATGGGTTTCACTATAGCGAAGGTTTTTTTTGCTGTTTATATTGCCACGTGGAAAATTAGGAAAGACAAAACTTCAGGATGACACAGCAATTTATTAGGACGAGAACAAACTATATACGATAATAATAAAAAGATAAGCAATGAGGGAAGTTTACAGAGTAGCAAAATATAAACATGAAAAATGATACTCTGTTAATAAAATAATAAAGGCTTTGCTACAATATTATTTAAACTTATTTTAAAGGTTGGAATATTTTGTCTCCCCCACCGTGTAAGTATATATATATGTAGTAATTATTTTATTATATTTATAAAAAGACTCATTGTTCTTTGTATAAACGTTCAATATACTTTGAAGTTTGGTTTGAATAGCGTTTTTTAAAAGTTTTTCATATGTTAAAACATGAGTGTGTAAATTGTGAAAAATGCAAGGATTATCTAAAACCTAGCAATAAACAATTAAGTTCTTTTATTTGTAACAATTTCAGAGGTGCTGTACTGTGTGAAGAGATGCGATCCTAAGTTAAGCAGTTTGTCAGTAGCTGAATAGAGCTTGGTGGTATATTGTGGCTCTTCAATAATTGATGACCACCTTGGTTCTATCAAAGACCTCGCCAAAGTTCTACCTACTTCTTTCCACAGCTATTTTCCTCGCGTATTCTTTGCTGTAGCTTCTTTTTTCTCTCGAAACACTTTTTTATTACAAAATAATTATGTTTAAAATTAGAAATACTTTATTTAATTAAGATGTAAAATATATTTAACAACATTGCTGGGGAATTTTATAAATCTTTTATGAAAAAAAGGGTAATATATGGGATAAAGCGGTAAAATAATAAAAATTCCATATAGTTTGTGTTCCAATGCACTTTTTGTCTAAAATACTCATACCTTGATTTGTCAGGAAGCTTTTAGGAGCCCATTGTTGATGTATGACTTGCCCCATGCTGATGAGGTACAAGAGCCTCAAACGCGTTCCGTTGTTGGTTTTTCTTGATTTATCAAGTAATGAGTTTTGGATAATATCCTTAAATTAATAAAAGATTAACGTTTAGTTAATGTTGATATCGATAGATGGATTAAACCATCAGTAATCTCCTGTTACACGATCGGCAGATGTGTTTTTCTCATTTATTATCTTTTTTATTAAAATAATTTGGCATAAATTTAAAATCAATAGACAAATAATATATATTTAAAACTTTATTAACATATGCTATGTAGCTATGTACATTACCGTATAAAATGAAAGGATTTAAAAGCACGAATGTTTCTTTTATACATAATACAAACTTCTACTGCCCTTACTGCGATGAGAAAATATATTGAGAGGGCTTGGCTCATCACGTTTCGTCAATTTAATCCACCAGACCGCTTCTCAGAGCTCTAATACTGTATTGGACGATTCTGCATATAAACGCAGCACTGAACGATGGAATCTCGGAACTGGTTTTCAAGAAAACTATGGACATAAGCTTATAGGACAGTAGATGCAGTAGTGACAGTAGTGCAACAATTGCACCTCACTAGGATACACAACAAACTAAGTCATTGGGAAGCCACAACAATGGATCTCACAATGATACAACAGAAGAATTTACACCAAAGAGATGCAATACATTACCGCATTGCAACAAAAAGATAATTCAAATGTTACGACACTAAGATCTCTCTGGTCTACAGCGACTAAATATTTCACTAAGTTATTACACTCAATAATACACTTCAAATGACTACAAAGTCTGAAGAACGCTTTAGGTTGCGAAACTAATAGTCTTCAATAGATTGAAACAATATTAGACCTCATTTAGAAATAACTACAATGTCCTTTAATAGAATATATCAACAATGAATCTACGAGGATACAAAAACAGTACACAGTTATACAAAAAATTAGGATTTATTTTTATAAAATATCAAAAAACAATATACTGCACTTATATATAACGAAATGGATCCCACAATAACAATGGAAAACACAAACCTACAACAATGCACTTAACTAGAAAACAGAAAAAATGAACCAGATTTGGACACAACAACAATGAACATCATTAGGATATAAACACAACAGTCTCTCTCATCACAATAATAGAAAACAATACAACTCACTAGGATAAAACAACAATTGCACCTCACTAGGATAACAACAAACTACGTCATTAGGAAGCGAAAACAATGGATCTCACAATGATAAAACAGAAGCATTTTTTACACCAAAGAGATACTACAAAATTAGATCTCTTAAGCATGCAATATATATATATATATATTTCACTAGGATACAACAACAATGGACCTCACCTTGATACAACAACAATAAACATAATTAGGATACAACGACAATAGGCTCACCTGGTTACAACAACAATTGACCTGACTGTGATACAACAACAATAGACCTAATTAGGATACAATAACAATGGGCTCACCTGGTTACAACACCAATAGACCTTACCTTGATACAACAATAATGAACCTCATTAGGATACAACAACAATGAACCTCATTAGGATACATCAACAATGGACGCACTTGATTCCAAAAACAATGGATTTTACCTTGATACAACAACGGAGACCTAACCTTGATACAAAATCAATGGACCTCACCTTGATACAACAACAATGGACCTCATCTTGATACAACAACAATGGACCTCACCATGATTTTACAACAATGGACTCACCTTGATACAACAACAATGGACCTCATTAGGACACAACAACAATGGAAACACCTGATTCCAGAAAACAATGGACCTCATCTTGATACGACAACAAAGGACCTCTCCTTGATACAAAAACAATGGACCTAATTAGGATAAAATCAACAATGGACATCACTAGGATACGACAACAATCACCTCCCCTGGATAAAACAACAATGAAGAACATCGAGATACAAAACAATGGGCCACCATAGGATAAGAATAGCAATGGACATCACTAGGATGAAACAATAATGGACCTCACATGAATACAACAACAATGGATCTCATTAGGATATAAGAAAATGGACCTCACTAGGATATAACAACAATGGACTCACTTGATTCCAAAAACAATGGACCTGAACATGATACAACAACAATGGACCTCATTAGGATACAGCAACAATGGATTCGCCTGATTACAACAACAATGAACCTCACCTTGATACAACAACAATGGACTCACATGATTCCAAAAACAATGGACCTCATCTTGTTACAACAACAATGGACCTCACCATGATTTTACAACAATGGACTCACCTTGATACAACAACAATGGACCTCATTAGGACACAACAACAATGGAAACACCTGATTCCAGAAAACAATGGACCTCATCTTGATACGACATCTATGGACCTCACCTTGATACAACAACAAAGGACCTCTCCTTGATACAAAAACAATGGACCTAATTAGGATAAAATCAACAATGGACATCACTAGGATACGACAACAATCACCTCCCCTGGATAAAACAACAATGAAAAACATCGAGATACAAAACAATGGGCCACCATAGGATAAGAATAGCAATGGACATCACTAGGATGAAACAATAATGGACCTCACATGAATACAACAACAATGGATCTCATTAGGATATAAGAAAATGGACCTCACTAGGATATAACAACAATGGACTCACTTGATTCCAAAAACAATGGACCTGAACTTGATACAACAACAATGGACCTCATTAGGATACAGCAACAATGGATTCGCCTGATTACAACAACAATGAACCTCACCTTGATACAACAACAATGGACTCACATGATTCCAAAAACAATGGACCTCATCTTGTTACAACAACAATGTACCTCACTAGGACACAACAACAATGGGCTCACCTGCTTACAACGACAATGGACCTCACTTTGATACAAAAATAATGGACCTCACCTTGATACAACAACAATGGAACTAATTAGGATACAATAATGAACTCACCTGATTCCAAAAACAATGTACCTAATCTTGGTAAAATAACAATGGAACTTATCTTGATACAACAAAAATGATCCTTATTAGGATACATAAACAATGGGCTCACCTGATTACAACAACAATGGACCTCATTAGGTTACAATAACAATGGACTCAACAGATTCCAAAAATAATGGACATCATCTTGATAAAATAACAATGGAACTTATCTTGATACAACAAAAATGATCCTCATTAGAATACATAAACAATTGACTCACCTGATTAATATGGTGTTACGAGATACAGATGGACAGCTGGGGGAATTAAGACATTTAAACAGGAATTAAAGGAATTGCAAGTAGTAAAAATATCAAATCTCGATAGCTCCGTAAATACTTTCACTCAAAAAATTACCGAGGCAATGTCAACATCAGGAATAATGTACTCAACTAAGGGTGCCACCGGAAAATCTAAGCCATGGTTTGACAAAAACTGTTACGATATGAAAAAGCTAACAAAAGAAAGTCTGAAGGAATTCCGTAGAACCAACAGGAAGGAAGACCTTGAAAGCTATGCTCTCCATAGAAAGAAATATCTCGGTTTATTAGATGATAAAAGAAGGAAATATATTCAGGAAAAACAAGAAATATTGAGAAATATTAAAGATTCAAAGTCCTTTTGGAAGACCATTGCGCTATTTAAAGGAGCAACAAAAATTCAAGGAGAAATTACTGTACAGGAATGGCACGAATTTTATTGCGAATTAATGAGTATTGAGGAAAAAGAGAAGATCTGTAATATAGAAGTGAGGATCTCGCCGAGCGACCCAATACTTGATCCAGAGATAACTTCTGAAGAGATAGGCAGGGCAACCAGAGATTTGAAAAATAACAAGGCAAGTGGACCTGATGACATCCCCAATGAAATAATAAAAGTACTCCCAGACTCATACATGGGTTTATTAGAACAATTTTACAATAGAGCTCTGATAATGGGACACTATCCTAAAATATGGACTAAATCGATCATACATCCAATCTTTAAAAGCGGTGACAAAGACAACCCTTCAAATTACCGTGGTATAGCACTGATAAGTAATTTTTCGAAACTTTTTACAACAATACTAAGATCAAGACTGAATGAATGGGTAGAAAGAAGAAACGTCATTCCAGAAAATCAGGCGGGTTTCCGAAGGGGCCGATCGTGTGTGGACCTGATATTCACATTGACCTCTCTAATACAACTTTCAATGAGGAAAAAGAGAGGAAAATTATATGTATTTTTTGTTGATTTGAGAAAAGCATTTGACACAGTTCCTCACTCATTACTCTGGAAGAAATTAACCAATCTGGGCGTGAGCTATCAATTTATACATGCAATTAGAAATTACTACGAACAGGCGACTGTGGCAGTCAGATGGAGGGGTTCAATTGCAGAAAATATTAAGATACATTCGGGCGTTTTACAAGGAGAGCCACTATCGCCATTACTTTTTATATTATTTATGACGGACCTGATTAAAATGTATGACAACTCAGATCTGACGAGTGTATACCTTCCGGAATTTGGTGATGTTCACCTGCTGATGTATGCAGATGATATTGCTATTATAGGGGAGTCGAGGGTAAACCTCCAAAAAAAGATTAATATATTGAAGGAATATCTTGGTGTGAACGAAATGACACTGAACGAGTCCAAATCGAAGGTTATGGTATTTCGCAATGGTGGTAAACCCTCAAGAGAAGATAGATGGTACTGGAATGGTAAACCTCTGACGGTAACAAGAAGATATAATTACTTGGGATACCCTCTGGTCAGTACAACTAAAACCACTCAAGCCGCAAACTTTTTCAAAGGAAAAGCACTTGCGGCAATAAATGCTACAACCCCAATATTGGCGAAATCAAAAATTAATTCACTAAACTCTGCAATGAAACTGTTTGACTCAATTGTGATGGCTGTTTTGATGTATGCTGCTCCAA
This sequence comes from Cordylochernes scorpioides, assembly GCA_030710605.1. Classification (NCBI taxonomy): domain Eukaryota; kingdom Metazoa; phylum Arthropoda; class Arachnida; order Pseudoscorpiones; family Chernetidae; genus Cordylochernes; species Cordylochernes scorpioides. The sequence continues at coordinate 74,533,468 of CP092870.1, forward strand.
TTTGGGCAACAGAGTATAAAGATATATTAGACCATATACAAGATACATTTATTCGTAGGTTCTTGAATTTGCCTAGATATACACCAGGATACATAATAAGACCAGAAACAGGCCGCGTCTCATTAATAATAACAGCTCTGAAATTGACCTTGAAATATTGGCTGAGGGTGCTGAGTATGGATACTAATAGACTGCCTCGAATTTGTTTAACTAGAATGAGGCAATTATCCTGTGCTACAGGTGCGCCCATCGGTTTTATAAAACAATTAAGCAATTTACTTAATAATAACGGATCCTCGTGGCTTACTTATTGTAATGATCCTGACTCACTAAGGAATGCTATCCCTGGAATATTAAGAACTGCGATAGAGCAAACAATACAAAACGACCTAACAAGAATAACCCAATCAAAGTTATATTACCACTATAGAGACATATATACAACCTTTACCACCGAAGAATACTTCTTAACTGAACTCCCTCTTCCTATCATCAGATTAATTGCACAATTTAGAACCCTTTCAATTTTTTTTCAGAGAACACCATTTGATTTTATTGAGGCGTGAAGACCTGAAATGCACTTTCTGTGGATCAGGAATAACAACGGAGATGTTGCATTACTTATTTGACTGTGCTGCTCTGTCTGAGGAAAGACGAAAACTAAATGATAAAACGGGGCAACTTTGTCCTTCATTTCCGGCACTGATTAATGAAATATCAAAGAATAGGTATATAGCGATGGCGATATTTGGATTCCAGAAGACTATATCCCGGAAAAAGGCCTCACAGTGTTCTCCCTATCCCTTGTGAACTGGCGAATCCTGTATAGGGCGAGTGGCCCTAAATAAAGGCTTTTTGTCGTTGTTGTTGACTCACCTGATTACATTAACATGTACCTCATCTTGATACATAAACAATGGACTCACCTGATTACAACAACAATGGACCTCATTAGGTTACAATAACAATGGACTCAACAGATTCCAAAAATAATGGACATCATCTTGATACAACTATATTGGACCTCACCTTGAAACAATAACAATGGACCTAATTAGGATACAACAACAATAAAATCACCTGACCACAACAATATTGAACCTCACCTTGATACAACATCAATGGACTTCATTAGGATACAACAATAATAGACTACACCTTGATACAACAACAATGGACTCACCTGATTCCAAAACAATGGACCTCATTAGGATACAACAACAATGGACTCACCAGATTACAAAAACAATGGACATCATCTTGATACAACAATATTGGACCTCTCCTTGATACAATAAAAATGGACCTAATTAGTATACAACAACAATGGACTACGCTTTGATACAACAACAATGGACCTCATTAGGATACAACAACAATAGACTTACCTGATTGAAAAAATAATGGACCTCAGCTTGATACAACAACAATGACCCTCACCTTGATACAACAACAATGGACCTAACCTTGATACAACAATAATGGATCTCATTAGGATACAACAACAATGGACTCACCTGATTCCAAAAAAATTGACCTCATTAGGATATAACAACAATGGACTCACCTGATTACAACACCAATGGACCTAACCTTGAAACAACAACAGTGGACTCACATGGATACAACAACATTAGGACTTCACCTTGATACAAAAACAATGGACCTAACCTTGATACAACAACAGTGGACTCACATGGATACAACAACATAGGACCTCACCTTGATACAAAAACAATGGACCTAACCTTGATACAACAACAGTGGACTCACATGGATACAACAACATAGGACCTCACCTGGATATAATAAAAATGGACCTTATTTAGATACAACGACAGTGGAACTCACCTTGTTACAGCAACAATTAACCTCACCTTGACACAATAACAATACAACAACAATAGCCTTTATTGGGCACACATGCCATACAGGATTCTCCCAGTAGGACAAAATGCAAAAACAATAGACTCACATGGATACAAAAACATAGGACCTCACCTGGATTAAAGAACAATGGACCGCAACTAGAAAAAAACAAACAATGGTCGTCATCTGGATACAACAACAATGGAACTCACCTGGATACAACAATAATGGATCTAACTAGGACAAAACAACAAAAATCCTCATCTGGATACAACAATAATGTACCTAACTTGGATACAACAACAATGGACCTCACCTGGATATAATAAAATTGGACCTTATTAAGATACAACAAAAATGGACCTCACCTGGTTACAACAACAATTAACCTCATCTTGATACAACAACAATGAACCTCACCTTAATTCAACAACAATGGTCCTCATTAGGATACAACAACAATGGACCTCACCTTGATACAACAACAATGGTCCTTATTAGGATACAATAAAAATGGACCTCACCTTGATAAAACAACTATGGTTCTCAATAGAATGCGAAAACAATGACCACACCGAGATATAAACAAGTGACCACCTTAGGATAAAAACTGCAAAGACATCACTAAGTTACAACAAAAATGGAACATTCTAGGATACAACAACAATAGAACATTCTAGGATACAACAACAATTAAACATTCTGAGATACAACAACAATGGCATTCAATAGGATACAACAACAATGGACCTTACTAGGATCCACAACATTGTCCTCACTAGGATTCAACAAAAATATACCTCATTAGGATTCTAAACAACAATGGACATACGTGGATTGAAAATTAATGGACTCAATAGAATATAACGTCAATGTAATGTACTAGGATACAACAACAATGGACCTCACTAGGAAACAACAACAATGGACCTCACTAGGATTCAAAAAGAATGGCCCTCACCTGGCCTCAACAATTATATATTTTGGGCTTCACTAGGATACACCAACAATGGACCTCACTAGAATACAAAAAGAATGGTCCACACCTGACTTCAACAACAATGGACCTCACTAGGATACCCCAACAATGGACCCTACTAGAATACAACAACGATGAACCTCAATAAAATGAAACAACAATGGACCTAACTAGGATACATCAACAATGGACTCTACTTTGATACACCAACAATGGACCTCACTAGGATAAAACAAGAATGGACCTCACTAGGATACAATAATGTACCTCAATAAGATTCAACAAGAATGGACCTCACTAGGATACACCAACAAAGAGCCCTACTAGAATACCCAACAATGGACCTCACTCATTGGACCTCACTAGGATATAACAAGAATAGACCTCACTAGGATACAACAAGAATGGATCTCACTAGGATACAACAAGTATAGACCTCAGTAGGATAAAACAAGAATGGACCTCACTAGGATTCAAACAATGGACCTCACCAGGGTGCACTAACAATGGACCTCACTCAAAGTACTTCACTAGGATATAACAAGATTGGACCTCTCTTGGATATACAAAGAATGGACCTCACTAGGATACAACAAGAATGGACCTCAATAGGATACAACAAGAATGGACCTCACTAGGATACAACAAGAATGGACCTCACTAGGATACAACAACAATGGACCTTACCAGGATAAAAAAATAATGGACCACACTGAGATACAAAAAGAATACACCTCACTAGGATACAACAAGAATGGACCTCACTAGGATACAACAAGAAGGGACCTCAATGGGATACACCAACAAAGGACCCTACCAGGAAACAACAACAATGAACCTCATTAAGATGCAACAAGAATGGTACTCACTAGGATACAACAAGAATGGACCTCACTAGGATACAATGGACCACACTAGGACACAACAAATATGGAACCTACTTGGATACACTAAAAATGTACCTCACTAAATAGACCTCACTAGGAAATGAAAAAATGGACCTCACTAGGATACAACAAGAATGGACCTCACTAGGATACAAAAAGAATACACCTCACTAGGATACAACAAGAATGTACCTCACTAGAAAACAGCAAAAATGGTACTCACTAGGATACAACAATAATGGACCTCACAGGATACAACAAGAATGGACCTCACTAGGATACAACAAGAATGGACCTCACAGGATACAACAAGAATGGACCTCACTAGGATACAACAAGAATGGACCTCACAGGATACAACAAGAATGGACCTCACTAGGATACAACAAGAATGGACCTCACTAGGATACAACAAGAATGGCCCTCACTAGGATACAACAAGAATGGCCCTCACTAGGATACAACAAGAATGGCCCTCACTAGGATACAACAAGAATGGACCTCACTAGGATACAACAAGAATGGACCTCACTAGGATACAACAAGAATGGACCTCACTAGGATACAACAAGAATGGACCTCACTAGGATACAACAAGAATGGACCTCACTAGGATACAACAAGAATGGACCTTACTAGGATACAACAAGAATGGCCCTCACTAGGATACAACAAGAATGGACCTCACTAGGATACAACAAGAATGGACCTTACTAGGATACAACAAGAATGGCCCTCACTAGGATACAATAAGAATGGACTTCACTAGGATACAACAAGAATGGACCTCACAGGATACAACAAGAATGGACCTCACTAGGATACAATAAGAATGGACTTCACTAGGATACAACAAGAATGGACCTCACTAGGATACAACAAGAATGGCCCTCACTAGGATACAATAAGAATGGACATCACTAGGATACAACAAGAATGGACCTCACAGGATACAACAAGAATGGCCCTCACTAGGATACAACAAGAATGGACCTTACTAGGATACAACAAGAATGGACCTTACTAGGATACAACAAGAATGGCCCTCACTAGGATACAATAAGAATGGACTTCACTAGGATACAACAAGAATGGACCTCACAGGATACAACAAGAATGGACCTCACTAGGATACAACAAGAATGGACCTTACTAGGATACAACAAGAATGGCCCTCACTAGGATACAATAAGAATGGACTTCACTAGGATACAACAAGAATGGACCTCACAGGATACAACAAGAATGGACCTCACTAGGATACAATAAGAATGGACTTCACTAGGATACAACAAGAATGGACCTCACAGGATACAACAAGAATGGCCCTCACTAGGATACAATAAGAATGGACATCACTAGGATACACCAACAATGGACCTCACTAGGATACAACAAGAATGGACCTCACTAGGATACAACAAGAATGGACCTCACTAGGATACAACAAGAATGGCCCTCACTAGGATACAACAAGAATGGACCTCACTAGGATACAACAAGAATGGACCTTACTAGGATACAACAAGAATGGCCCTCACTAGGATACAACAAGAATGGACCTCACTAGGATACAACAAGAATGGACCTTACTAGGATACAACAAGAATGGACCTCACTAGGATACAACAAGAATGGACCTCACTAGGATACAACAAGAATGGACCTTACTAGGATACAACAAGAATGGCCCTCACTAGGATACAACAAGAATGGACCTCACTAGGATACAACAAGAATGGACCTTACTAGGATACAACAAGAATGGCCCTCACTAGGATACAACAAGAATGGACCTCAATAGGATACAACAAGAATGGACCTCAATAGGATACAACAAGAATGGACCTCACTAGGATACAACAAGAATGGACCTTACTAGGATACAACAAGAATGGCCCTCACTAGGATACAACAAGAATGGACCTCAATAGGATACAACAAGAATGGACCTCACTAGGATACAACAAGAATGGACCTCACTAGGATACAACAAGAATGGACCTTACTAGGATACAACAAGAATGGCCCTCACTAGGATACAACAAGAATGGACCTCAATAGGATACAACAAGAATGGACCTCACTAGGATACAACAAGAATGGACCTCACTAGGATACAACAAGAAGGGACCTCAATGGGATACACCAACAAAGGACCCTACCAGAAAACAACAACAATGAACCTCATTAAGATGCAACAAGAATGGTCCTCACTAGGATACAACAAGAATGGTCCTCACTAGGATACAACAAGAATGGACCTCACTAGGATACAACAAGAATGGACCTCACTAGGATACAACAAGAATGGACCTTACTAGGATACAACAAGAATGGCCCTCACTAGGATACAACAAGAATGGACCTCAATAGGATACAACAAGAATGGACCTCAATAGGATACAACAAGAATGGACCTCACTAGGATACAACAAGAATGGACCTTACTAGGATACAACAAGAATGGCCCTCACTAGGATACAACAAGAATGGACCTCAATAGGATACAACAAGAATGGACCTCACTAGGATACAACAAGAATGGACCTCACTAGGATACAACAAGAATGGACCTTACTAGGATACAACAAGAATGGCCCTCACTAGGATACAACAAGAATGGACCTCAATAGGATACAACAAGAATGGACCTCACTAGGATACAACAAGAATGGACCTCACTAGGATACAACAAGAAGGGACCTCAATGGGATACACCAACAAAGGACCCTACCAGAAAACAACAACAATGAACCTCATTAAGATGCAACAAGAATGGTCCTCACTAGGATACAACAAGAATGGACCTCACTAGGATACAATGGACCACACTAGGACAAAGTAACAATGGACCCTACTAGGATACACCAGCAATGGACCTCACTAAATAGACCTCACTAGGAAATAACAAAAATGGACCTCACTAGGATACAACAAGAATGGACATCACTAGGATACAACAAGAATGGACCTCACTAGGATACAACAAGAATGGAACTCACCAGGATACAAAAAGAATACACCTCACTAGGATACAACAAGATTGGACCTCTCTTGGATATACAAAGAATGGACCTCACTAGGATACAACAAAAATGAACCTCAATAGGATACAACAAGAATGGACCTCACTAGGATACAACAACAATGGACCTCACTAGGATACAACAACAATGGACCTTACCAGGATACAAAAATAATGGACCACACTGAGATACAAAAAGAATACACCTCACTAGGATACAACAAGAATGGACCTCACTAGGATACAACAAGAATGGACCTCACAGGATACAACAAGAATGGACATCACAGGATACAACAAGAATGGACCTCACTAGGATATAACAAGAATGGACTTCACTAGGATACAACAAGAATGGACCTCACAGGATACAACAAGAATGGCCCTCACTAGGATACAACAAGAATGGACCTCACTAGGATACAACAAGAATGGACCTCACTAGGATACAACAAGAATGGACCTCACAAGGATACAACAAGAATGGACCTCTCTAGGATACAACAAGAATGGACATCACAGGATACAACAAGAATGGACCTCACTAGGATATAACAAGAATGGACCTCACTAGGATACAACAAGAATGGACCTCACAAGGATACAACAAGAATGGACCTCTCTAGGATACAACAAGAATGGACCTCACTAGGATACAACAAGAATGGACCTCACTAGGATACAACAAGAATGGACCTCACTAGGATATAACAAGAATGGACCTCACTAGGATACAACAAGAATGGACCTCACAAGGATACAACAAGAATGGACCTCTCTAGGATACAACAAGAATGGACCTCACTAGGATACAACAAGAATGGACATCACTAGGATACACCAACAATGGACCTCACTAGGATACAACAAGAATGGACCTCACTAGGATACAACAAGAATGGACCTCACTAGGATACAACAAGAATGGACCTTACTAGGATACAAAAAAATGGACCTCACTAGGATACAACAAGAATGGACCTCACTAAGATACAACAAGAATGGACCTTAATAAGATACACCAACAAAGGACCCTACTAGGATACAACAACAATGAACCTCAATAAGATGCAAACAGAATGGAATTCACTAGGATACAACAAAAATGGACCTCATTAGGATACAACAAGAATGGACCTTACTAGGATACAAAAACAATGGACCCTACTTGGATACATCAACAATGGACCTCACTAGGAAACACCAACAATGGACCTCACTAGGATACAACAAGAATGGATCTCACTAGGATATAGCAACAATGGACCCTACTTGAATACACCAGCAATGGACCTCACTAGGATACATAAACAATGGACCTCACTAGGATACAACAAGAATGGACCTCACTAAGATACACCAAAAATGGATCTAACTAGTATTCAGCAACAATGGACTCTACTTGGATACACCAACAATGGACCTCACTAAGATACAACGAGTCTGGACTTCACTAAGATATACCAATAATGGACCTAACCAGGATACAACAACAATGGACCTCTTTAGGATACAGCAACAATGGATCTCACTAGGATAAAGCAACAATGGACCTCACTAGGATACAGAAACAATGGACCTCACTAGGATACGCCAACGATGGACATAAATAGAATTCAACAACAATGGACCTAATTAGGATACAACAACGATGGACCTAACTATGGTAACAACAAGAATGGACCTCACTAGGATACAACAAGAAAGAACCTCACTAGGATACACCAAAATGGACCTCACTAGGATACACCAAAATGGACCTCACTAGGATACAACAAGAATGGACCTCACTAGGCTACAACAACAATAGACCCTACTTGGATACAACAAGAATGGGTCTAACTAGGATACAAGAAGAATGGGCCTCACTAGGATACACCAACAATGGACCCTACTTGGATACAACAAGAATGGGTCTAACTAGGATACAAGAAGAATGGGCCTCACTAGGATACACCAACAATGGACCCTACTTATATACACCAACAATGGACCTCACTAGGATACAACAAGAATGGACCTCACTAGGATACACCAACAATGGACCTCACTAGGATACAACAAGAATGGACCTCACTAGGATACAACAAGAATGGACCTCACTAGGATACACCAACAATGGACCTCACTAGGATACAACAAGAATGGATCTCACTAGGATACAACAAGAATGGACCTCACTAGGATACACCAACAATGGACCTCACTAGGATACAACAAGAATGGATCTCACTAGGATACAACAAGAATGGACCTCACTAGGATACACCAACAATGGACCTCACTAGGATGAACAAGAATGGACCTCACTAGGATTTACCAACAATGGAACTCGCTAGGATACAACAAGATTGGACCTCACTAGGATACAACAACAATGGACCTCAATAGGATGCAACAACAATGAACCTCACTAGGATACACTAACAATGGACCCTACTAGGATACAACAACAATGGACCTCAATAGCATGCAATAAAAATCGCCCACATAGTATTCAACAACAATGGGTCTTATCTGAATGAAACAACAATGAATATCACCAACTCAAAAAAATTGCATAGCTATAATTATAAACGACATTGATCCAATGATATCTTGTAAAATATGAAATCCAAATGTTATTTTTTAATTGTGTAAAATTATAATTTCAAAAATTGGCACCCAATAAAAATTTTGCAATAAAATGAAAAACGTCCAGGATTAATTTATTCTAAAAAAATAAATTTCACATTATAACTTACACTCTAAATGGTACTGGAAATCTCCATTTATTAGAATAAGAAAATAAAGAAAAACCCAGATTTTATATATTTTAAAACAAAGCAGTGGATTATATAACATTAAGATATTCAATACAAAATACGGAGGGTGTTTCCTTTCAAATGAAACGATTTTCGGTCGCTCGCGTTTTACACGTGCAGGCATGCTGCACACGACACTGGTTCCAATAGATCTAGAATCTTCTGGAGAATTCATTTTCATCAGGTATCATGATTTTTGCAACATGGGGGGAGAGAGACTAACGCTCCAAGTCAAACAAATAATTCGGACCCTTTCCAAAAAGGAAACAGTTATAGCGTCATAGTGAAAAAGCTAAAAGCAGAAGGACTAGATGTTGGCAAAGCTACAATATGTAGGGTAGTAAATGGCATCGGAAAGAAAAGGGAAGCTGAATCCAATGGGCAAAAATTTCAAGTCGATCGACCACGTCCGGTGCGGACCCCCGCCACGGTTTCCAAGGTAAAGCGGCTAGCAACTACTGAAAATCCACCATCTCAGCGCCAACTTTCCAGAATGTGTGGAACATCGCTAAAAACGATAAATAACATCATTCACAAAGATTTGGAACTGGATACCCGACGAAAAGGCAAGGTTCACAAGCTCACCCCTTTCCACATGAAAAACCGTGCAACGAATGCCCGGAAGCTCTACGAGGAACACCTGGCCGGTTCCAGATCGGAATATACTGCAACATTGGACGAAGCATGGATGTATGTGACGTATTGCAATGGAATCCGGAAGATCTGTTACATCAAAAGAGGCAATCAGGTCCCGGATAATTGGGTTCACCAATGCTCCGAAACTTTCCCTAAAGGTTTCATGGTTGTCGGGGTAATGACTGGCCGTGGAGTCCTTCCGCTCATAAAGGTTCCATCGAAGGTGAAGGTGAACTCAGAATTCTATATAGAATGCGTTCTGAAACCTGTCATCGAACAACTGAAGGACCTTTACCCAGGGGAAATGGACAAAGTGTTCCTTCATCACGACAAAGCCTCTTCCCATACCTCCAACAAAACCCAACAGTTCCTACAAGAAATGAAGGACACCCTAGGCCTAAATTTTATCAGGAACTCGGACATTCCAGTGAAGTCTCCCGACGCCAGCCCACTGGATTTTTACGGGTTCGGTATGTTGAAACAACGGCTCTTCAACCGACGTCCCAAAACTGAGGCCGGACTTTGGAAAGCCGCACAAGAGGAGTGGTCGAATGTTTTGCTCTCCAAAGTCAAGGAAGTGTTCGCAGCTTGGAAAGTCCGATGCAGGGAGATAGCCAAGAAGAAGGGGAAGCACATAGAACACATGAAAAAAATTCACGTTCGAAAAATAAAGTTCTAACGGACGTTTGAAATCGTTTCATTTGAAAGGAAACACCCTCTGTAAACCTAATATTTTTCTTTAATCAATTAATTAAACATTTAATAACACAATACCTATTTGATAATTTTAGAATGAAGGTGAAAAATGGTAGTTTGCCATCTATACTTCATAAAGCACATATAACAGACAAATTACAGTGTAGTTGGTCTCTTGACAAGTAGTTATAAAGATAATAGAATGTGAAAAAGAGTACAAATGTGAAATTGTACAAGATAAGGTGTATAAATCAAGAAAAATACATCTCTTTATCGTGAAACTGAAAGTTCCTGATGCTTTGTGCCATCTGTCGAAAAAAGCATAAACTATTCTTGTATATCTTTTTATTTTCAAGGTTTCGGACTTGCCAGTCCTTCAACAGGATTAGCTTTAAAATTAAAAAAAAAAAAAAAAACTATACAAGTAACTTAGTCCTGGAAGGTTTATTTATTTTATAATTGCTGAACTGTGTGCTTCCTTCAAATACGCAGTGGCTTCCAGCGCGCCTACGTTACGGAACGACGTGGCATTGAGGAGCTTCCAACCACCACCACTAGAGGCGCTGCACCTTTCCCTTCACTTCCTGTTTATGTCTTCCTTTGTTCTGGCTGTTTGCTATGTCGTGGTATATTAAAAAATATATATTTCAATCTATTCTGCATCTGATTGAACCACCGATCCAACAATAATATTATAAATCAGGAAAGAACATTTATTAATTAAATATTATGGAAAAATAATAATAATAATTGTAGTATTCTGTGTTTTAAAATATATTATAGATCATCATCATCATCATAAACAATAATAATATACGATGTATAATGTAAACAACGTGTTGATGTAAAAATATAAATATAAAGTGTAATAAATCATTTGTAATATAATTTCATCTGGTGAGTAATGTTTAATTAAATAATAACTATACAACAATAACTATACAACATAAATTGGCGACGAGAATTTGAAAACATAACTGTAGCCCTAAAAAAACAAGTATGGCAGCCAACCTGACGCCACCGTTACCCATGAAAATGAATGCAAGCAATTTATTTGCGGAATATAAGCAATGGATGGAATCCTATGCCATTTTTGAAATAGCATCTGGAATTTCAAAAATTCGGATGAAATTAAGAGAGCAACTCTATTGCATTGTTTAGGGCCAAATGTACAGCGTATATTTTTCAACTTGCCAGATGAAAAGGAAAATTATGAACAAACTAAAATGGCTTTAGATAAATATTTCACACCTCATAAAAATGTGGTCACTGAGAGATTTAAATTTAGACAAAGAGTCCAGAAAGATGATGAATCGATCGACAACTACCTAATTTCTTTAAGAGAGCTTTCTAAATCTTGTGAATTTGGGAATTTAGAAGCTGATATGATAAGAGACCAAATAATTGAAAAATGTAACAACAAAAAACTTAAAGAAAAATTGTTGCAACAAGAAAATTTGACACTGTCAAAAACCATTGATATTGCTAGAATGTTAGAAATTTCTAGAAAAGTAATTAGACTTCTTGAACCTCAAAATGATCAAACACTAAATAGAGTTCAAAATAAACCTAAAAAGCACTATAATGCTAATAATTTCAACAAAGGTAGATTCACTAATCAAGGTACCCCATCATTTTCAGGTGCCTCAAAGCCTAAATGTTATCGCTGTGGATTAGATACACATTCAGCACAAGAATGTGGTGCTAAAAAATGACTTGTTCATATTGCAATAAATTAGGACATCTTTTTAGAGCTTGCAGGAACCGCCCAAATCAAAATAATAATAGAAACCACAAAAATTTCAATCAAACTAAAGTTAAGACCATACAAGAAGAAAATAAGACTGAATTAGGTGAAAGTTCAGATGAATATACCTACTATACAGGTGCTGAAAATAAAGAAAAAGTGCAAATAGATGGTAGTGAAATAAATATGATAATTGATACAGGGAGTGATAGAACTTTCATAAGCTATAATAAGATGCTTGAATTATATGGCCATAAAATTATGCCAAAATTACATGACACCACCCGAACCTTTTTTGCCTATGGTCAAGATAGACCTCTTCCATGTTATGGTTATTTCAATGCTGTGATTTCTTGGAAAGAAAATTCATTTTCAGAAGAAATTTATGTGATTGATAAAAAAGTTGAATCTTTGTTGGGAGGCAAGGCTAGTTTTGAACTAGGTATAATTAAAAGGGTAAATCATGTAAATGAATCAATGTCTACTAATATAGAAACTCTTGTTCAAGAACATGAACATCTTTTCCATGGACTTGGAACTATAAAAGGCTATAGTCATAAAGTGACATTGAAAGACAACTATAGGCCCATTGCCCAGAGATGCCGTCGTAATACCTTATGCAATGGTAGAAGCAGTAAATCAAGAGCTAGATAAGATGCTAGAGAATGGAATCATTGAAGAACAATTTCTAACATAATAGTTGTTCCAAAAAGGGATAGTGAGGAAATTAGACTATGCATAGACCTTCGGGAAGTGAATAAAGCAATATTGAGAGAAAGACATCCAATTCCTACAATTGACAATATGTTACATGCCCTTAAAGGTGCTAAAGTATTTGCAAAGCTGGATGCAAAAAAAGGGTTTTGGGAGGTTGACTTAGACCCTCAATCAAGACCCCTTACAACTTTCATCACGCACCGTGGTTGTTACAGATTTTGTAAAGTTCCTTTTGGTCTATCAAGTGCTCCAGAGGCATATCAGAAAGGAATGGATTCAATTTTGCTTGATTTGAAAGGTGTAATTTGTTACTTGGACGATGTCGTAGTTTACGCCAAAGATAGACAAGAACTAGAAGAAAGGCTTAGAAAAGTCTTACAAAGATTTGATAAAGTAGGCATTAGGCTCAACAGGAATAAGTGCAAATTTGCAATGGAAGAATTGGATATTTTAGGTCACATTGTTAGTAGTGAAGGTATTAAACCTGATAATAGGAAAATAGAAGCAGTCTTAAATTTTCCAATACCAAAAAATATTGAGATGTTAAGGTCATTCTTAGGAACTTGTGGGTTTTTAAGAAAATTCATACCTAAATTTTCTAAATTGGCAGAACCTCTAAATAATTTGACTAGAAAAAATGTTAGGTGGAATTGGGATTTGAAAACAAATAAAGCATTTCAGGATCTTAAAGAGTCACTAACAAAAGAGCCATGCTTGGCATATTACAACTTGAACTCACCAACTGAATTAATCACAGATGCAAGCCCTATTGGTCTTGGAGCAGTATTAATACAAACACAACAAAATGGCATTAAAAGACCCATTGCATATGCCAGCAGATCCTTAACTGATACTGAAAAAAGATATTCACAAATAGAAAAAGAGACATTGGGATGTGTATGGGCAATTGAACATTTTAACACCTATATTTGGGGAAGGAAATTTGTGTTAAAAACAGATCACAAACCTCTAATCTATATGCTGAATCCTAAAAATGGAGCTGTTTTGCCTCCAAGAATTCAAAGATTGAGTTGGAGATTACAACCATATGACTTTGAAATTGAATTCATTCAAGGAAAGCAAAATATTGCAGATATATTTTCAAGACAACCTCTTTCTAACACAAGTGATGAAAAATGGCTGGAGGACTATGTTCATAAAGTCTTATCCATCACTTCTGAAGAGCTTCAAGCACTGTCTTTGAAAGAGATAAAAGTTTGTACTGAGCAAGAGCCTTTGTTTCAAAAACTGAAAGATATGGTTCAAAAGGGAGTTTGGCCATATCCTTTGAATGAAGAATTCAAATGTTTTTATAAGTTTAAAGATGAACTCTCAATTTTTGATAATCTTATCTTAAAAGGAAGTCGAATTTTGCTACCTTCAAAACTAATAAAGAGAGTCTTGAGAATTGCACATGAAACACATCAAGGAATGACAAGAACCAAACAACTGTTAAGAGAAAAATACTTTTGGATAAACATGGACTTTGACATTGAAAATTTGATTAGAAACTGTCCAATTTGTGTAAGGAATCAACCATTGATAAATGATCAGCCATTGCAAATAGTTCCGTTACCATCAAAACCTTGGATGAAACTTGGAATTGACATAGTTGGTCCAATTGGCCATCATTATGTTTTAACAGTGATCGACTACTATTCTTCATATCCGGAAGC
This sequence comes from Cordylochernes scorpioides, assembly GCA_030710605.1. Lineage (NCBI taxonomy): Eukaryota > Metazoa > Arthropoda > Arachnida > Pseudoscorpiones > Chernetidae > Cordylochernes > Cordylochernes scorpioides. Next base: position 74,548,507 of record CP092870.1, read on the forward strand.
AATGATAATAGAAGACATTTCCAGCAAGACAATTATTGAAAAATTGATGGAGATTTTTGCAAGACATGGTTATCCACATGAAGTTGTAACAGATAATGGCTTACAGTTTGTAAGTACATCAATGGAAGGATTTTTAAAAGAATGTGGAATCAGGCACATCAAAGCCTCACCCTATTACCCAAAAAGTAATGGGAAGATAGAAAGATTCCATAGATTTCTAAAGAAACAATTCAATTCAAGTTCTGAAGAAGGGAAAGATTGGAAAGAAGATTTATCCAGAATTTTAATGTCTTAGCGAACTACTCCAAACAGATCTACAGGAAAGACTCCAGCATTCCTATTATTTTCAAGAGAAATCAAAACTAAATTAAGCTCACTTGTTAATGATGCAGAAGAAGATGAATCCAACATCAAAGAATTCAATATGGTCTACAAAGAAAAAATGAAAACATATAATGATATAATTCGGAAAGCTAGTCCTCATAATTTTGAAATTGGAAATTTAGTTTATGTGGCAAATCCAAATAATGGAAAACTTGATTCAAATTTCAGATCAGAACATCATGTCATTCTTGAAAACACTTCAATAAATTCTTTTGAATTAGTCAACACTAAAAATGGGAAAATAATTCATAGAAATGCTAAACATTTCAAACATGTTCCTACTCAAGAGACCAATCAAGACATTTCTGACTTGATTCCAGAAGAGAGCCAGGAAAATCTTAGTTCAGATTCGACAAGAATTGAACACCTCAACTCTTCTGATGTACAAATAACAGATGATAATTCCTCAAACCAAGACAAGGACACTTCTTTAAACCGACCAAGTTCAAGTAGAACAGGGTCTACATTTAACCCAGTTGTTTCAGATAGACTTGATGCCGAGGCTCTTCACCAGTTGCCACCAGAGGTTTCTCCACCCTTGCCGACTACCAAGGAACCCGTGATCACCAGGAGTGGAAGAGTCGTCAAGCCATCATCAAGATATAAAGACATGATTCCTTTCATCTAAAGGAAGGAGGGAATGTAGTATTCTGTGTTTTAAAATATATCATAGATCATCATCATCATCATAAACAATAATAATATACGATGTATAATGTAAACAACGTGTTGATGTAAAAATATAAATATAAAGTGTAATAAATAATTTGTAATATAATATCATCTGGTGAGTAATGTTTAATTAAATAATAACTATACAACAATAACTATACAGCAATAATAAATCAACGAATAGTTTATACTTATTCCGATAGATGGCGCAAGCCATCAGTAACTTTCAGTAGCACGATAAGGAGATGTCTTTTTCTTCGATAATAGAATGTAGATTTCCCATTTTACCTCACACCCTTTGGTGCGTTAGCATATCCTTTTAAAAACCGCTTTAAATCTTAATATTGAAGCAAAGTAATTATTACTTTATTAACAGAGTATCATTTTTGATGTTTATATTTTGCTACTTTGTAAACTTCCCTTATTGCTTATCTTTTGTTTATCTTTAATAGTTTGTTCTTTCCTTAAATAAATTGCTGTGTCATTCTGTAGTGTGTCTTTCCTAATTTTCCATGTGGCAAAATGAAAAATTCAAAGGTTTTACACGTTCCATTTAGGTGTCCCTGAAGATAGAGGCTGTCTGGCCGGCATTCATATTTTTATGAAAAATAGACACTTTGGCAAGTTAGAGTTTTTATTTTTCTTAACGTTTCGACAAAAATCTTTTGTCTTCGTCAGGAGAAGTAAATAAAAATAAAGCATTTGGCAAGGCGTTAAAAATTGTTTTGAGGTTGCAAGGGCGTTTATTATATATTTATTTATTTCCAAGATCATAGTCTTTGACGAGTTCAATATTTGTTTTTGACCCGTGCTTTTGATGTTGTACTAAATTCGGAAAATAACGTGAGAACGCTCTTGCAACCTCAGAACAATTTTTAACGCCTTGCCAAATGCTTTATTTTTATTTACTTCTTCTGACGAAGACAAAATATTTTTGTCGAAACGTTGAGAAAAAATTAAAAAAGTCTAACTGGCCGTAGTGTCTATTTTTCATAGAAAGATTTAGGTTTTGTTGAAGACGGACAAATATAACGTCAATAACTATTCCCAAATGTACCGCACTATCTGCCTATTAGATTTCTGGTTATAATTGTGGGAGGGGCAAAATCCCATTTCTCTTTCTTATTAAGCCGAAAATTGCTGTGTCATCTTGAAGTTTGTCTTTCCTAATATTCCACGTGGCATAAGAGAAAAATTCAAAGGTTTTACACGTTGAAGACGTAAAAATATAGCGTCAATAACTATTCCCAAATGTACCGCACTATTAGATTTCTGGTCATAATTGTGGGAGGGGCAAAATCCCATTTCTCTTTCTTATTAAGCCGAAAATTGCTGTGTCATCTTGAAGTTTGTCTTTCCTAATATTCCACGTGGCAATATGAAAAATTCAAGGGTTTTACACGTTGAAGACCGACAAATATAACGTTAAAAACTATTCCCAAATGTACCGCACTATCTGCCTATTAGATTTCTGGTCATAATTGTGGGAGGGGCAAAATCCCATTTCTCTTTCTTATTAAGCCGAAAATTGCTGTGTCATCTTGAAGTTTGTCTTTCCTAATATTCCACGTGGCAATATGAAAAATTCAAAGGTTTTACTCGTTGAAGACGGACAAATATAACGTCAATAACTATTCCCAAATGTACCGCACTATTAGATTTCTGGTCATAATTGTGGGAGGGGCAAAATCCCATTTCTCTTTCTCATTAAGCCGAAAAAGAAGAAGTCCTCCTAGAGGTGAGAGCGAGAGACTAAATTAATGTAATGGAATTTCGGACCAGCAGTGGGTTGGCAGAATAAGATTTCCGTTTCCGGCCATTTTTGTGTAATTAGATTTCTGGCCATCATGGGTAAGCCTTTGCGCTAGATTGGCTGCTGTTCAATAAGGTCCTGATCGATTGGATGGTCCGAGGACTATCTGGACCTATAGGTCCTGAAAGTCTAAAATCTTCAACCTTTTAATACCTTACTCTATATCTACAAAAACAACAACAACTGCTTTATTAGGACATTTCCGTCCTGTAAGGACTCGCCATACATAATTTTCATGGAGAAGAGGAGAAAAACGTAAACAAATGAGAGATGGGAAAATGAAAGGAAATCAAAATATTCAACATATCTATACAAATTAACTATGGAAGGAAATTGTTCTGTAAATTTAGTTCTTAGAGATTACCTTGTTCTCTAACGCTTTATGAAAATTAAACAATTCTATCGCTATATATTTTTCTCGAACATTATTCTGATTGGCTGAACTGGTTACACGTAGACTTGAATAATGTTCTTTAAGAACTTATTCCGTTCCTCGTTAACAATAGTGCATTCAGAGATGTCGTGGGTCATTTCTTCTATACTCTTACTCTATATCTCAAATACATCAATGTATATGTAGTTACGATGGAGGAATCTTAATTATTTTACTTTTCTTATTTTCTTAGTTATTTTTACTTATATTCTAATTCAGTAGAATAATCCCATGTATCAATGTTGAGTAAAATATATCAGACCTCCAGGGAAAAGTTTCTTTTCAACAATTATAAAATAAAATTATTCCAGACAAACATGAAGTCTTCTTAAACTCCCTTTAAGGCTTAAGAAAAACTTATAGATTGATGCCTTGGTTGAAGTCAGGATGGCGAGGGCCTCATCCAGCTAATGTCTGAAGAGCCAATCTGCAGGTTATGTGGCCGCTGTGATGTTGAGCGCCTCATCTCTCCATGAGTAGATAGGTGATGTATTTACAGTATCATTTATCGCAAATAAAAAAGTCACTAAGAATAGCATGGCTTGTATAAGATGTACTTAGAATATAAGTGAGTAAAATATATATATATCAGGCTTCCAGGGAAAATTATCTTTTGAAAACATTTTTATTCTCCAGATTTCGGGCACAAATGCCCTTCTACAAGAGAAAACATGGTATAATTATAGAGGAGCGTTCGTGCCCGAAAGCTGGAGAATTAAATGTTTTGAAAAGATACTTTTCCCTGAAGGCCTGATATATTTTACTTACTTATATTATAAGTACATCTTGCACAAGCCATGCTAATCTTGGTGCCTTTTTTATTTCCGATAAATAATGCTGTAAGCTCATCACCTATCTATACATGGAGAGGCGAGGCCCTCAACATCACAGCGGCCACATAACCTGCAGATTGGCTCTTCAGACATTAACTGGATGAGGCTTTCGCCATTCTGACTTCAACCAAAGTATCAATCTATAAGTTTTTCTTGAGCCTTAAAGGGAGTTGAAGAAGACCTCTTGGTTGTCTGGAATAATTATTTTATAATCGCAGTAAAGGTAGTAGAAAATTGTTTATTTAAAAAAAGAAACGTACACATAAAAAATATTTTGAATTTCTAAAAACAGATGGTGCGCTAATGCATCATTTTAAGACCTTTCTTTGTTGAGGGCAACGACTCCTTGACTCTACATACGAGTAATTGCGCATACAGTAAAACCCGGCCATAGAGAAATATAATAGAACCTATTCTTTTGTTTCGCTATAACAATGATTCACTATTTTTTTTTTTAATTTATTAATCAACCAGATGCGAAATTGAAATATTTACGCCTAATACAGAGGAAACAAAACAGCAAACAAATTAGAACTTATAAAATGATTCACTATATGGTATTACTAATATTGGTGAATATTTTAGGCTCGGTATAAGGGAATCTTAATTTTCGGTTCGTAATAGCGAGGTTTTACTGTAGTTTATAGGTTACCCTCTATTTTAATATGTCTCAAAGATTGGTGTTTTTAACATTGTGTGAATATGAGAGATTGTGTCATTATAAGCTTTCTAGATGAAGAATCAGATAAAAACATTACGAGATGTTTTCAACCATTTTTATTTGAAAGAGTGTGTTTTTTTAAATAATTCATTGGAAGTTGTCAGATTTATGCGAGCAATAGTTACCTAGACATTATTTGAAAAAGTAAAAATAAAAATCAGGTAAAAAGTTTCTTTCAATTTGAATTTGCAAGTTTTCGAGCAAATATACTGCTCTTCAACCGGATAATACTTTATGTACACAATCTCTAAATAATCTTTATACAAAATAATTGAAAAATTTTCTATACATTAATAATTATTTGTGTATAGATATTTCATCCCAGTATAATATCTATTATTTTAGCTGGAAACAGTCTGATACACGCCCGCGAGAACACATGCCAATATAACAAATGTTTTTCAATTATTTTGTATAAAGATTATTTAGAGATTGTACATAGAGTATTAGCCCGTTGAAGAACAGTATATTTACTCGAAAACTTGCAAATTCAAATTAAAAGAAACTTTTTACCTGATTTTTATTTTTCCTTTTTCAAATAATATATATTTATGCCGTGCAATTACAAATAAAGGCATATTAAAAATGAACTGAATGACGGCTATATTTGAAGGTTTGTTAGAAGAGGGTCTTAGCTATTTATAACATTTTAGTATAACTCCATGCTCTACCGCGAAGGGAGACTTTAAAATCCACTCATGGACAAAATTTAGGGAAGTTGTACCTTTTAGCATGTATATCGGTATTCAAACAATAACTCTGAAAGATATTTGATACATAGTGACCTTTATTGAAGACACACTAGATAACCAAATGCAAACAGAATTACCTCTGTCTCCTTAAAAAAATAAAATAAAATAAAACAAACAACAGGCCACATAAAAACATATTCTACTTCCTTAAGTTTTGTTTATAAATGTATTTCCTCAGGTTTTTTCATGAGAATTTAATAAGATAATTATAAGATTATAATAATAAAAGTGCATGGTCATTTTTTGTATAAGATCAAAAAAGAATTTCAACGTGCATCGACATGGGACGTACTTACAGTAGGTACAAGCATTCTCAGAGCTGGTGGAAGAATGGTACAAACCGTTGATATCAAACAGCCACGGGGTCAAATTCCGCATTGGGCACTTTTTTTTTCTGAAAAAAAAAATGCTTCAATGGTTTCTGAATCTTGCAAAAATACAACCAAGCTAGTGAACCTAAGTAACTAAACGGGGCACTGGAACACTTCTAAGTTCAAAAGTTGAACTTCTTTCTATACATATGCATATATGTGATGCATTTACAGTAAAATCATTTGTTAACTAGCCAACATGATTATCATGGTCTGTATCATGTGTATAATTGGTATAAATAAAAAATGAAGAAAATTAATTTTTTCTTTAATGATTTTAAACGTGTACTTTGTTTAGTATCTTAGAATAAACGAGGTAGATACATATGTTGTATTTTAATTTTAATGTCACCAGTATCACCAGTGTTAGAAGTATCTACAACGCGACACTTCAAACAGTGTTCTGGATAATAATCTGGAAATTAATATTTCTCTCAGTGTGTTATCATATTATCATTAAAGGTATAGGGCTATAACGCATTATCTTCATATACGAAATACAACCATTAACAAAAAATAAGAAAAGATCAAATATGGGAAATAAACTCTGAGAGAAAACTGACAAAAACTATAACAAGACTTTAGAAAAAACACTATAAAGGAATGACACATCCAGATGGCACAATAACCTATTAAATCCAAAACACAAAAACCTCTCGCAATTAGTATCTTTTATTACAAATGACAGACGCTAGCTTTCGAACTATTAGTTCTTCAACGGGCGTTCTTACAAAACGAAATCAGATTCTTATTAATATATAGAGATAATCTCTATATATTAATAAGAATCTGATTTCGTTTTGTAAGAACGCCCGTTGAAGAACTAATAGTTCGAAAGCTAGCGTCCGTTATTTGTAATAAAAGATACTAATTGCGAGAGGTTTTTGTCTTTTGGATTTAATTTTATGCGCAAGTTCTTTGATCTTACAATAACCTATAGAACATGCAACAACTGGTCAGGTGTAGAACTAACACCTACTCACATATTCTCATTTTCAGCAATGGCCACAGCCTGGAAAAAATTGACATGGACCCAGAGCAGCAGCTTTACACACCCAAGTTAGTGGACATTGCTGCTGCTGTGATAGAGATGTATGGAGACATCTGAGACTCTTCATTGGACACGACAACAACAACAACCATTAACCACACAAAATGTTTCACTAATTCAAAAAAATACTCCCTTGTATCAATATTGAGTAAAATATCAGACCTCCAGGGAAAAGTATCTTTTCAAAACATTTTTATTCCCTAGCTTTCGGGCACGGACATCCTTCTACAGGAGAAAACCTGGTATATAATTTTCTCTGTAGAAGGGCGTTCGTTTTCGAAAGCTAGGGAATAAAAAAGCTTTTGAAAAGATACTTTTCCTTGGAGACCTGATGGTTTTCACGAAAATGTTTCTTGAAAATACTTCTACTGTCCTTACTGAGATGGAAAACATAGGGAGGGCTTGGCTCATTAGTGGTGAACCCTCATCGGTTTCGCCAATTTAACCTACCAGAGAGACCGCTTTTATAACTATAATACTGTATTGGATGATTCTGATAATATAAGAGACACTAAATAGTGGAATGATAGTTATGATATTAAAGCAAACTATGGATATAAGCTTTTAGGGCAGTAAAATTACATATACATATTTGCACCGAGCAATGCTCTTCCGAAAACAATAAAGACAAAGCCAGTTAGGCATAAATTAATGTAAAGCAATAACTAAGAATCTATATACAGAAAATGAAAACATAAAGGCCCGAATGTTTTTTTTTTGTATTGGACCATTCTGCTTATATAGGCTACACTGAAGGGTGAAATATTAGGAATGACATTTAAGCAAACTTTGACATAAGATTTTAGAGAGTAGAATTACATATAAATACACTGGTGTCCAAAAAATAAGAAACTTTTGTTTTTTAATGATATGTTTTAAAATATACAACGCTAAAAGCTTAAATCGTAGAATTTATTTATCGCAACCATTCGATTCGGTAAAATTGAAAATATGCAAATTTTTACTTGTCTTTATAAGTGTGCTATTTGGCGTGTCGTTTACCCCATCTAAGAATTGTCCAATTATAATTAAATTAAATCCTTAGTTAATATTATGAGTTTACGAAAAATAAGCAGATGATTTAAAAGGGAGAGCTGTTGGAAGAATGGAGGCAGGGCAATCACAAGTTGAAGTAGCAAAATGGCTAAATGTGAATAAATCTGTGGTCAGCAAAATATGGAAGCAGTTCATTGAGACAGGACCATCAAAAGAAAAGAAGCTTCTGGTAGAAAAAGAAAAACAGCTACCTCTGAAGACCGTTATCTGGTCGTAACTGCCAGGCGCCATAGGGAGATGACAGCTATTCAACTCTCTAATGAACTCTCAAGTGCTACTGGAACGAGAATTTCAAGACAAACTGTTTACCGAAGGCTTCACGAAGGTGCTCTTTATGCAAGACGACCAATGGTCTGTATCCTTTAACCTCTGCTCACAGGAGAGCCCGCTTGAATTGGTGCTTGGAACATCACGCCTGGACTCATGATCAGTGGGCCAATGTTCTCTTCAGTGACGAGTCAAGATTTAGTTTAAACACAAATTCTCGACGAGTTTTCATCTGGAGGGAGCCTGGAACCCGCTATCATCCCAGTAACATCAGGGAAATAGACAGTTTTAGATGGGGCAGTCTCTTAGTCTGGGCTGGCATCAGTTCTAGCAGACGCACACCCCTCCACATTTTTTCTGGGGGCACTTTAACTGCCCAAAGGTACAGGGACGAGATCCTTGAGCCCTATCTAAGACCTTATAGAGATCAAATTGGTCACAATTTAATTTTTATGGACGATAATGCTCGTCCGCATAGGGCTAGGCTAGTCAATGAATATCTCCAGAGTGAGAATATTCGAAGGATGGATTGGCCAGCCAGATCTCCGGACCTGAATCCAATAGAGCATGTGTGGGATGCTCTAAGGAGGCGTATTGGAGCTCGTCACCCCTCTCCCAGAACCCTCGTTGAGCTAAGAACTGCTCTATTGGAGGAGTGGGGTTTACTACCCCTGGACCTCCTCCAAAGCCTGGTAAACAGTATGAGGGCTCGCTGTGAGACCTTGATAGCTGTTAGAGGTAATCATACTCTCTATTGATATCTTATTTCTTTAAGATCTGGAACCTTAGCTTTGCGTATGTTGGTAATAATTTGCATATTTCATTATTTCAAATATTTTTTATTATTTTCATATAGCTAGTCAAATTCTCCATAGTTTAAACTATTTGTATACTAAATTTTATATTTGTTAATAAATTAGCTTTTGAGAAATTTCAATATTGGTTAAGTTTCTTATTTTTTGGACACCAGTGTAGTTGCATCGAGCAATGCTCTTTCGTAAACAATAAGAACAAAGCCAGTTAGGCATAAATTAATATAAAGAAATAACTAACAATCTTTATACAGAAAATGAAAACATAAAGACGCGAATGTTTCTTTTTGTATTGGACCAGAGAGAAATAAGGATAAACAGGCCCCATGGAGCGCAAGTATTGGACCATTCTGCTTATATAGGCTACACTGAAGGGTGAAATATTAGAAATGGTATTTAAGCTAACTATGGACATAAGCTTTTAGATCAGTAGAATTACATATAAATATTTACATCGAGCAATGCTCTTCCGCAAACAATATGAACAAAGACAGTTAGGTATAAATCAAATATAAGGCAATAACGTGAAATATATATATATAAGAAATACAACCATTAAGTTTTGATTTCAACTAAAACAAACTTCCACTCTCTGTTCTCACTGTGATAAGGTAGCAGAACTCTGAAGCAGTCTTGTGGATTAAACTGGCGAAACCACTTGGAGCGTTTCACACTGATGAGCTAGTGTTACGCAAACTTTGACTTTAATCATCATCGATGCTGACGTCACTACTATTACGTCACACTTCTACGCTCTTCATGACTTTTCTGTTTGATTCTTTGCTCGCTTGTTTACAACAATTGTATTGGAACAAGTCGTTCCTTAAATAAATATATATTTGTTTATATATCTAAAAGGATGTCCTCTTAACTACAAAATACGTAAGTACAAAACAACTTGAAATCCTTAAAAGAAACATCGTATTTTTGCTAAGCCTATATCAGCTAGCCTTCCCAATATTTTTCATACCGGTAAGGATAGTAGAAGTTTGTTTTATTTGAAAAATAAACATACCTGCTTAATGGTTGTATTTCGTATGTGATATCATTAGAATCTCTTTTTTAATCGCAATTTTATTATCTATTTATTGATATCTGTTTCTGTTAGAAGTGTGAAATTTATTGAAACAGTCGCTACCCATCACACAGACATGTCCAAGACTCCACCTTGTGAACTATATGATGTAATCTCCTCACTGTTGAATGTTCTACATGCTATATTTCTCTCCTTTTGATTTTTCTCTAATTATCTCATTAACTGAACACTATCAAATCAATAGGCACTCTGCTTTAACGAGTCACTCGTTAAATTTTCCATTAGTATCTGTGTTAAAAGATGAAATATATTTCAAAACGGTCAAAAAGCATTCGTATACAAATTAAATCTTTTGTCAAAATATTTATTGATTGATTTTAATTATGATATTATGATATAATAATGACTATAAATTCGAACACATATATAAAAAGGTATTTTAAGTTTATTTTTTAATCGAGAGAGCGAATAATTTTTAATTAGTAAAATTCTTTGAGTTTTTATTGGCCGAGTCTTGTATCACGCCCGTTTGAACATTCTGCCTTCAGGTTAAGTTTGATTAATTTTTAGCCCTTGTCTTCTGGCTGTTAAAAATAGCTTGGTATGTGTGCGTAGTAGAAGATATAAATATTTAAAACTCATTTAATGAGGTTAAGAATTGAATATTAAAGTTGACCTTTTTAAAATAACAGATAGGATGATCAGGCAACATATTTATATGAAATTCTTCTGTAGGGATATTGATATATATAAATATATAGATAGATCCTAAAGAGACCATTTATTGACCGTCTCTCCAAACTAGCGGATTCCGGTCAGTGACAAAAGCACAACACTAGCTTTGGAAAATTCTGAATGTCTACATGATTTCGGGCTAACAGCCCTCGTCAGTATAGTACGAGCTTTGATTTCCTGAATTCAAAAGGAATCAAAACTCCGCTTTTGCAGGTCCCAAGCCCGGATGAAAAAGGAGGAGGGAGAGCAGTAACAAGCTCACTAAAAAACCTGGGCTCAGCTGGCCCGGCTGATAGTACCCTGTAAGGGCTCCTAATCCAGGGATATAGGATGAGTAGCGTTTGTACTCCATGTTAGGAGCGGCTGCACATGGTGTCTATTCCTCATGTCAGAGGCGGCCATTTCTTTTGGAGCTAAGTCGACCTGCCACTGAGTAGTGCTCCCAGTCTTAATGACAAAGGCAAACGCATTATACTTCACGCAGTCATGATCCCAAGTTTTAAAAGCTTGATTACCTAATATGATTAAGTGGAGATAAGAAAGAAGAAAATGAATCAAACGAGATTTTAAGAATTTTCCAAAGAACTGGTTAAGTAGCTTGGGCAATTTTAATGGACGAATTCGATATTTTGTAGAGACGGTTAATATATAGCGCTTACTTTTAGCATCTATTTTAACTGGAGAGATAACATTCATATCTATCTACATAAATATGATATCTGTCCCTCTTTCTGTGATGAACCGTTGAACTCAAGAAGCGTTTGGGAGATAAGATTGATTTTTGAAGCGATTATTCATGACCTCAATGGAAAAGGAAATATAAAACCTCAAGTTTCTAGCTCGAATATTCTTGAAGTTACAAGTCAAACTGTCTAAAATGATCATTTTTACGGGAGATGCATCAGAGGGGCAATGCGCGATAGCGCTCCACACGGCTTCCCCACTTCAGCCGTTTTCTAAGCCGACCTATTTATATAAAGCAATAACGCGCCATCTATTTATAACAAATGAAAACATTAAGACGCGAATGTTTCTTTTCACAAATAAATCAAAATTCTACTGTCCTTACTGCGATGAAAAAATATTGGGAGGGTTTGACTCATCAGTGGTGAACCCTCCAAGTGGTTTCGCCAATTTAATCTACCAGACCGCTTCTTTAGAGCTCTAATACTGTATTGGATCATTCTGATTTTATATGATGCACTGAAGGGTGAAATCTTAACTATGGACATAAGCTTTTAAGACATCGAGAAATGCTCTTCCGCAAACAATAAAGACTAGGCCAGTTGGACATAAATTAATATAAAGCAATAATGCGCCATCTATACATATAACAAATGAAAACATTAAGATGCGAATGTTTCTTTTCACAAATAAATCAATTTGCAATCTATTTATGTTGATATTGTTTTAATTTTATAATTCTGCCAATGCTCCTATAGTCATTGCTCATACCGAGCGTCAATATTGTTACATCATGATTAATGGCGTATTTATTATATTATTTTTAATATATTTGAAATTTAAATTATATATTTATTTATTTTTATATTCTATGATATTTATTTAAAACAGATTATTTTTAGATTATCATCATTTGTATTTAGGTACACTGTGACTTTACTGCTCTCTTTGATGTGAGAAAATAAATAAATTATTTCTGGTGGCTACTTAAAGAAGACTTATCTCGTTATTCCCTTTTATAAATTTGTAGGATGGTTGAAACACGCTCTGGTAAGATGCAAGACCCAGCACAGGAGAGAATCCAGGCTGAAGAGTCTGCCAAGCCGCAACCTGGTGTAACAATTGGTAGAGATGCTAGTTCCGACCCAGTTGTCCTGAATCCCAACATCGACATCCCCAAGTATGATGGAACGGAAGACCCTCGCCCATGGATTGAATCTCTTGAAGAAATTGGCTTCTTGTACCATTGGGCAGACTACATTATCTCTCGTTATGCCGCCATGAACATGACGGGAAGCGCTAAAACCTGGTTGAATTTACACAAAGCTAGTTTCACGAGCTGGGAAAATATTAAAATCCGCCTCATTCAGGATTTTTCTTTGGACGCGAATAAAGAAGAACTTAGAATGAAGCTCAACAGAATGCAACACTGGAATGAACCAGCAATCAGGTTCGCGGAAGACATTCTAGTGTTGTGCAACAAGGTTGACCCAGCAATGGAAGAAGAAACAAAAATTGAACATGTTATTGGAGGACTGAAAAAAGAGTACTCATTCGCGCTCTACCTGAACCCTCCTAAAACGACCGATGACCTTCTTGTCGTGTGCAAGAAAATGGATTCTTTTGAAAAGAAGTATCGGGAACGTGTGGAGAAATCCAGAAACCTATATAACGGTCCACGCTATTCTAGACCCCAACAACAATCGAGGTACGTGCCGCCGACTGCCGCACGAAACTACCAGACCACTTCCAGGCCCCAAGCCCCTGTTTCCAATAATTACAAGAACGACTCCCATCCTACCCCCAGACAGTATCGAAACAACTTTCCCCAGCCCTCTACCCCTAGACGTCCTTATAATCCTAACTTTGTGCCTAAACCAAACCTTCAGAGAAACACTTACAATAAAAGCCAAGAAGTGAGCAAAAATAGGACGGAAGATGGAAGACCAATCTGCTTTAAATGTAACAAGCCAGGGCACGTGGCCCGTTATTGTAGGGTCAAGTTTATAAGAATCCTAGAAGAGGATCCAGCAGATACCCAAGAGAAGGTCGAAGAAAAATGCCAAATGAATGAAATATCAGAGAAATCAGGACCTCGGCTTTATGCTGATGTATGTCATAGCACACAGACAAATATTCCTACCCGGAATAGATATTCCGTGTTGGAAGATTTAAACTAAGCGTCGCGCCTGAATCTGTCAATCAAAGCAAGTCGACCATAAACGGAATCAAGAAGTTGGACCCTAAATACAAATTAAAAATTAATGTGGACAAGATAGGGACTTTTGAAGCTTTGGTTGATACAGGTGCTGACCTCTCAGTGGTCGACCTCAGAACGGCCCTCGATACAGGCCATGGTATAAGTAAACTCGCAAAAATTTGTGCAGGACCCGATGGAAAAAAATTGGACATGGTAGGAAGTATATTTTTAAATATAAAAATTGATGACGAAACATTATCACACAACTTTGTGATATTGAAAACGCATTTACGGACATTAATTCTTGGGAGAGATTTCCTTAAGAAAATGAACGCAAAAATAGATTGTAAGCAAGAAACTATAAAATATGATTTGACGAATAATCATGACGAAATCAATTTTGAAATGTTGAAAATAAAGAGTGCCAAGGATTCCATTGTACCGGAATGTTCCATGAAATTGATCAAGGCATTGGTAGAAACAGAGGATGGAGAATATATTATCGAGGAGAGCAGCAAAATGTTTCAAACAAATGGACTTCGTCTAGCAAGAAGCTTGATCAATGTTATAAATAGGGAAACACACATCTGGATAACTAATCCGTATCCTCGACCGTTAAAAATAATGAAAAACCAAACATTGGCTTTTGGAAGTAGTCCAGCGAAAATAAATGTGAGTCGAGAAAGAGAGGTAGAAAAGAACGAAGAACCTAGATTCCAAATAAACGAAAATCTTTCACCAAAGGAACAGAAGGAGTTAAAACAAGTTTTAGAAAGGTATGGAGATCTTTTTTCATCGAGATTAGGGAGAACCAATTTGGCAAAACATCGGATAGACACAGAAGACGCGAAGCCAATTAAACACAAGCCTTACCGGGTAAGTGCTAAAGAACGAGATATTATAAAAGAGCAAATTGACGAGATGCTTACAGAAGGCATAATTAGGCCATCTTCTAGCCCCTGGTCTTTTCCAGTAATATTGGTCAAGAAGCGAGATGGTAAATACAGATTTTGTGTGGACTACAGAAAACTGAATAATGTGACAGTAAAAGATGTCTATCCGATCCCTAGAATAGACGAAGTTATGGATACTCTCCAAGGATCTACACACTTCTCAGCAATAGACCTCAGATCTGGATATTGGCAAGTTGAAGTCGAAGAAAGAGACAAAGAGAAAACAGCTTTCACTACAGCGCATGGATTATATGAATTCAACGTGATGCCTTTTGGACTTTGTAACGCGCCTGCTACCTTTGAGAGAAATATGGAGAATATGCTTGGAAATCTGAGATGGCAAATTTGTTTGTGTTATCTGGATGATGTTATCATATATAGCCCGGATTTTCCAACGCACCTCAAAAGACTTGAAGCTGTTTTTAGATGTTTTCGTGAATCTAATTTAAGGTTAAACGACAAAAAATGCCGATTTGCTTTTGAAGAATTGGAGATTCTCGGCTATATAACGAGCAAACATGGTATAAAACCCGCGGAACATAACATCAAAGCTGTCAGAAATTTTCCTCGACCCAAAAAGGTCAAAGAAGTACAATCCTTTTTGGGAATGTGTTCATATTATAGAAAATTTATCAAAGACTTTTCAAAAATTGCTGACCCTTTGACCAACCTTATAAAAAAAAGTGTATCATTTACCTGGACAGAAAGACAAGAGGAAGCGTTTCAAACCCTAAAAACAGCACTATTAAGTCCACCAATTTTAGGTCACTTCAATCCAAATGCACCTACTTATGTTCATACTGATGCGTCCAACATCGGCATAGGTGCAACACTTGTCCAAGACATCGGTGGTGAAGAGAAGGTGATCTCATATTTGAGTCGTACCCTAAGTAAAGCGGAGCAAAATTATTCAACCACTGAAAAAGAATGTCTGGCCGTTGTCTGGTCAATGTCAAAATTACGACCCTACCTTTATGGAAGACACTTTAAAATAGTAACAGACCATCACGCCTTATGCTGGCTCAAAAACTTGAAGGATCCAACAGGTCGATTGGCAAGATGGGCATTGAAAATTCAAGAATATGACTTCGATATAATACATAAATCGGGAAAGAAGCATCTGGACGCCGATGGCTTATCTAGGGGGCCCTTACCAGAAACTGATTGGGATGAGGATTTTGAAAGGCTATTTTTAAATCAAATAACAGACGAAGAGGATAAATTTATCGAAAGTGTTAAGAAAAACCTTAATGGAAGCAGGCGATCAATTGCGCAAAACTTTAAAGAAGAAGATGGATGCCTCTTTAAGAAAAACCCGAACCCTGAAGGCAGGGCGTGGTTGCTTGTGGTTCCAGAGAATAAAAAGAGAGAAATTATGAAAGAATATCACAATCATATGTCGAATGGCCATCTGGGCGTCGCCAGAACCATGTACCGAATAAAGAGTAAATACTTTTGGCCATCCATGCTAAAGGATGTCTCAGAATTCGTTAGGACGTGTCACCTTTGCCAAAGTAGGAAAGGCTCAAACCAATTACCTTCTGGACTACTACAGCCCATCCCCCCAGCCAACTTTCCTTTCGAAAGAATTGGAATTGACTTTGTTGGTCCACTACCATCTACGAAAAACAGGAAAAAATGGATAATCGTGCTGTCGGACTACTACACTAGATATGCAGAAACAAGAGCAGTCTCGGAAGCAACAGTGAAAGAAGTTTCTAAATTTCTAGTAGAGGATATTTTTCTTCGGCACGGAGCCCCACAATATCTTATTAGTGACAGAGGCTCTCAATTTACCAGTAATTTAATGAAAGAGGTGATGAAAACGTGCAAGATTAAGCATTGCTTCACAACGAGCTATCATCCCCAGACTAATGGATTGACAGAGCGGTTAAATAGAACATTGATCAATATGCTCAGTATGTATGTGAACACTGATCAGAAAAATTGGGACGAAATACTCCCATTCATCACTCACGCTTACAATACTACAATTCAGGAAACCACAGGATATTCTCCCTTTTTCCTGATGTTTGGAAGAGAACCCACGTCTCTTTTGGACGACAGGAATATCTCGGTGGACATTGACAAAGATGATTATGATGAATACATAAAACATCACTTAGACAAAATAAACAGAACAAGAAAATTAGTTATTAACAACACAAAAAAGACTCAAGAAAGAATGAAAAAGAACTATGACAAGAAACACATGGAAAGAAGCTACGAACCAGGAGAATTAGTAGCAGTTTGGACACCAATTAGGAAAATAGGAAAGTGTGAGAAACTACTGAGAAAATATTTTGGCCCATATAGAATATTAAAGAAGCTGTCCAACGTAAATTACTTAATTGAACCAAAAGATAATCCTGGCCAAGACCCATTGATTGTCCATGTCTCAAGACTCAAACCCTATTTTGAGAGAATTGATGAGGTAACTCACGAGGACGTGACGACCTCTGGAGAGGGGGAAGTGTTACATCATGATTAATGGCGTATTTATTATATTATTTTTAATATATTTGAAATTTAAATTATATATTTATTTATTTTTATATTCTATGATATTTATTTAAAACAGATTATTTTTAGATTATCATCATTTGTATTTAGGTACACTGTGACTTTACTGCTCTCTTTGATGTGAGAAAATAAATAAATTATTTCTGGTGGCTACTTAAAGAAGACTTATCTCGTTATTCCCTTTTATAAATTTGTAGGATGGTTGAAACACGCTCTGGTAAGATGCAAGACCCAGCACAGGAGAGAATCCAGGCTGAAGAGTCTGCCAAGCCGCAACCTGGTGTAACAATATGTTTTTTGGAATCAACGTTGATATGGAACAAATATTGACATGAAGCCAACCCCCCAGGATAATGGAACATAATTGCATTAATTTACTTTCTTATTTTTCAAGACAAAAATGATTTTTAAGAGATTGAGATAGTTTACTGAGTATGGGGAACATATAAATATAATGTTTAGAATACATGAATACATATATTTATTTAAAATAAAGAAGGCATTTCCGGACCACGAGCACATGTGCTTTTTACATGGCAGAGGGCCATCTAGTGGAGCAAAATAAACTAAACGTTTATTTAGCTTGCTCCGTGATATTTGGCCAACCCAATTTCTTGACAAATCAAGAAAAGCCATCCACGAACGCGTTTCGAGCTGTTGGCGCTCGTCAGCGTGGAGTAGGCTGTAACCACTGCACCAAAAAGATTTTTGGTCCCAGAGGCTTCTCGAGAAATCAAGAAATGGGTATTTATATATGTATATTATTGCAAGGATATTTTATGTATAGAGATGAATAAATAAAAGACAACATAAATAGGGGATATAAATATATAACATATATATTATATGAATAAAATATGTATAAGTTCTCACATATATAAGAATTATGTATATATACCTTGTATATATCTACCTTGAGAAACACGGCCATCAATGAGATGTAGGAGTACTATTACAGAGGGGGCAGGTCGATGTTATGGTTGGGTTCACTGAGTCATTGGTGGAACCATAATCTGGTTGCAGGGATGTCTTTACGGGAAAGAGCTGGTTTTCACTTCGAACTCCATTGGGTGCACCGAAGTCATAAGACGGTAATGATCTCAGCTGAGAGCCTGGGTGATGTAACTGTTGAAGAATTCCAGCAGAAAGTGTCGTAGTAGGCTCCTGATAATGTTACGATGTCGTTGTAAGTGTAGAGGGATGACTGACACTGAGTCCAACTAGAGAGAATGATCGAAGCAGTCAGTGTCGTTCTACATCCTTATCTAATATGAAGACTTGCTCTCTTTAGATTACTATACTACCGAAGAAGTTACCGCGCGGATTCGGCGACGGCAGGCGTGAGGGACCGTTTCTACACGAGCAGATTTGACCTGGACCATTTTTTCTATATAATCTATTATGAATGGTTATCTAGATTTCAAAAATGATTTCAATATACATATTCATTCGTTGGACGAACAAGGTCTATCCATATCAGTTTGCTGATAGAACCTGGCTATTCTATTCGGATCACAACAGCACGGTGGTCTTATAAATATATTCTTGGATATTGATGAGAGGCGGTCGTTGAAGGTTGATAGTAATGGGATTCTAACCAGACGACGCGTGCCAAACTACAGCGTTGTGTTGAAGAAAGCGAGGCGGCGTCTATAAAGTCTGCTCGGTTCAAGGGCTTTGCGAGGATTTCGTGGAATTGAACGCAAGATGTATGCGCGAATTTCAGTAATGTTCAGACTTGAGGGGATTCACACACTTTTTCGTATTGGAGACATGCGATAGTCCGTAGCTTGCAAAGTCGCTCTACAGGAACATGGAAACATTTTGCAAATGTCTGAAAACAATAAAGAATATCTTTTATCATGTCATTTAATGGACGATTTTTCGAGTCTCTTGGACGGGCCCAGCCACAAATATGAGACACCAGGTGGCATTACAGACTTATTGATAGTTATTTACACTTAAAAAAAAAGAATTCTAGAAATTTCAACAATCGTTGTAAAGATATGGGAAGCATAAGTCAATGCACGCCAGGGAGCCTTCCGGACTATAAGAGAGAGGTCAACTCTACTCAACAACGAAAATTTCTAGAGATGAACAACAAACCCAGTAGCGAAGATATTTGATCTCATAGGGATTGCGGGCGTAACGACGGCTCTGTACCCCTGGCACATACGGTTTCCAAGAACATGACGTTTGTTTCCTGCCGGAAGCAGATATCGAATCAATGTTCTTTATATAAAAGAAAATAACAAAAAAGAACAACCTTCCTATGAAGATGATTAATGCCGCGCACGTTCAGTAACTCTCTCAACGTAAAGTCTATTATAGCTCCCCAGTTATTCAGGGCGGTATTTGTCTCTCCTTTCAGAGTCACGTGCTGATTAAGGTCTTAATTTTCTACTTCTGTTCGGCGCTCATTTCAATTTTCAAGAAGCTTCCTCATCTTATCGTTATCTGTGAATGCCCAGTTTCTTCTTTCCATAAGACACACTGGCTGGATTGATTCAAAGACTCAGACGTCTTTTCGTTTTTCTTCAGAACATAAATCTGCCTCTGAGCAAATGTGCGTCCATCCTTGGATGAAGGAAGTTTCTGGAATCCATTGAGTTCTTCTGATATAGGAAGTCGAAACAATGTTTTCTCAGAATCGCTAAGAGAAAGTTCTGCGACGACGCAAGAAGTAGTTTTCTTATCAGGTGGTCTTATTTCTTCAACAAACGACGTATTAGGAGAGAGAGAGAAAAAAAAGTTTTTCTAACATTTTTGTGTATCTAAGTTTGAATAGATAGCTTATCCTTTTGCATGTTGAACTTCCGAATGGCCACACCGTGGGTATGAATCTCCTGGGATATAAGATCTTGCCAGAAAGGTATCTTGGAAAACTTCAGTAAGCCTCGCAGAGTAAATGGTAAAGCTTCTCAGCGAGCATCAGACAGGAAAATTATCAAAATCTCAATTCTTTAAATGAGTGATGTCATAGTACAGGGGCGAGCGCAAATAAGTCACGATCTTTTACGAAGAACAAGATACCCAGAGCAAGGAGACCGGCATTCATTCTCATGCGGAATTCGCACAGTGTGGCATCTTCGATGTCAAAACTTTCTCAAATAACTTATTATATACATATTGAAAGACCGACTTTTTTTTGGTTATGTTCTACATTTTTTCAGATAGTAAGCGCTGCCCTTTCCACGCCATGTATTATCCAGCATCAGAAAGTACAGGATCTGGATGAAGTTACGACAGATTTACAATTACATTTTGGTATATATGATCTGCCGTCTGCTATTTCCCGGAACTTCGTATGCTTCTGTAAAGTCATCGTACTTTCATGTGCTTCGGACTTGGGGATTGGTTGAAGGACGTCTTCATGGCCGCTGTGCCGATAGCAAATCTATTGGCTTGCATTTTATTCGCTTTGAAGTCCAGTTACTCCGTCTTCCCGAGATCGACTTCGATGATACCCTCGTTGTCTTTCTCCATGGGTGGTTAGTTTTTTTATAACACGTCGAGATCGGCTTAGTTCGTCATTAGGTTGTCAGGCAATAATTCAGTGTTGATTTCCTCCATTGGGTGGTGTGTGTGGAATCCATCATATATAACTGTCTCGATTTGGTTTGCCTTTAAGAGAGAAACAGAAGTTATTGTTTCTTTAAAAGTTTGGGTTAGAGCGTAAGCCCTCACAGAATAAACGAAGAAGAAACATATATATAGAAAATTAAAGAGTATTAAAAAAAAAAAGAATTAATTATACATATTATGGCAAGAAAGGAGAAATTAACTATGATGATAGTTCTGTGCATTCTCATAGTTTTTAAGCCTTTACGTCGGACATTCTATAGTTATGAAATCAGAATGACACTATTAGAATTTAAGTACTGCATTTATAGCTGTTTCATTTGAATCAATAGCTCATAAGGCTGATAAAAAGAAGTAAGAGAGGGAAATAGTACTCAGATTGAAATATTTAAAATTGTGAATTAAATAAAGAGCTAAGTATTAGTTTTAAATGTTAATTTTCTGTTTTCTGCTTCAAGTTGGAGATATATCTATATATCATAGAGTTGCGGAACGGTTATATTCAAGTAACAAAATAGGCATCTCTCCCGTTAAAAATGCATTAAAACAATGAACTTTGGGTCATAACCCCAGTAGAAGTTGCCCCCGTACTGATGAGGGCCAAAGTCTGTAACTATGGTATAGAGGTTTGAAATTTATTTATTATTCAACAAAGCGCGATATTGGAAGTATTTGCACTCCTATCTCTAATGGTATACAGGTTGACTTTTGCCTGAATTTTGCAGAACTGGTATTGTGATACATTGATTATCACAACCTTATACAAGTACTTGTTTTTATGTACTGGGGTGATGAAGCAAAATGCATTGTTGTAATGTATATATAACATAAAGTTGCATAAAGTTGGTGGATTTCATGCACCAAAAGTGGCCCTATTAAGGTTTGTTATAGCGAAATTTTACTATATGTGTTACTCCGCCTTTGCCGGTCCCAAGCCCCGATGAAAAAGAAGGAGGGGGAGCAGTAACAAGCTCGCTAAAAAACCTGGGCTCAGCTGGCCCGGCTGATAGTACCCTGTAAGGGCTCCTAATCCAGGGATACAGGATGAGCAGCATTTGTACTCCATGTTAGGAGCAGCTGCACATGGCGTCTGTTCCTCATGTCAGAGGCGGCCATTTCTTTTGGAGATATGTCGGCCTGCCACTGAGTAGTGCTCCCAGTCTTAATGACAAAGGCAGACGCATTCTACTTCAACCAGTACCCTAATATGATTGAGTGGAGATAAAAAAGAAGAGACTATATGTTTTATTAGTGAGCACACCCACATTACCAATCTGTTAAGACACTATTTTGATACCGCACATCTATTGAGCTTAGGTTTATATAAAATATCAAACACATTAAAGGACATTAGTATCGTGAAATAAATGATCCGTGAATATGTTCAACATATTCCATTCCCGGGTATTAGCCGGTTAAAATGAAAAGTTCGAACTCTAAACTAACTAGTGTATAGTGAGTGCTAGGTGATCCAGTGACCATCTAACTCTATAACACAAGTTGGAAAGTCCTAGCGAAGTGATTAATTGAATAAATAGTGGAAGGACATTATCGAAGGCGGTTGTTTGCTCGCTAGTAATGAACTGGAACATATTCTGATTGGTTGCCGTATCTTAACTCTTTAACTTGCTATCACACGGAGAGCTTGGCCAGGTGTCTCTCTTGGGAGGGGCTCAACATTACTTGGCTCACATGGATGGCATTGAAGTGAATACACGTGTACGCATCTATGTACATTGTAATGTTTAGATATATGAATAACTTAAGAGGGAATATTGAATTCTTACATCCACTCACTGTGATATTTAAATGTAAATAGAATCTAAGGAAGAACCTTGAATGCTTCCATGTGTACACTGTGATATTTAGATATATAAATAAACTATAGGGGAATATTGAATGCTTCCCTGATCGCACTGTTAGATTAGATATATAAATGCCCTGTAAGGAAGAGCATTGAATGCCTCCACGTAAACATTGTGATATTTAGATATATAAATAACTTAAGGGAGAACCTTGAGATAAATAAACTACATGGGGATATTGAATGCTTCCATGTTTGCACTGTTAGATTAGATATATTGCCACATGGAAAATTAGGAAAGACAAACTTCAGGATGAGACAGTAATTCATTTAAGGCAAGAACAAACTATGAAGGATAAACAAAAGTTAAGGAATGAGGGAAGTTTACAGAGTAGTAAAATATAAACATAAAAATGATACTCTGTTAATACTAGTGTAAAATAATAAATGCTTGTAAAGTAATAAATACTTCGATACAATATAAATAGCCTATAAGGAAGAACATTGAATGCCTCCATGTTCTCACTGTTAGATTAGATATATAAATAACCTATAAGGGAGAGCATTGAATGCCTTCACGTAAACATTGTGATATTTAGATATATAAATAACTTAAGGGAGAACCTTGAATGCTTCCATGTTCTCACTGTGATATTTAGAGATGTAAATAGAAGATAAAGAAGTATATTGATTGTTTCCATGTGAGATTTGTGATGTTAAAATACAAGGACCGGTCAATAAGCAATGCACAATGACCTATAGAAATTATTTAAATGAGGACCAGCCTGAAAACTCACAACTCACCTATTTAGAAATTTCTTCCATCCACAAACAAAAATTCACCTCTCTCTGGAAATCCACCCTAAAACATCCCTGGTACACCCCCATTCCTAACGAATTTCTTTCCACCCCCTTACTAGGGAAGAACAAACGGCGATTTCAAGATTACGAACAGGTCATCTTAGAATGCTGGAATAAGCAAAAGCATTTAAATAATTTATCATCGTGAAAATAATATTTATGATAAAATAAATATCCATATTTTCATACATTTAAATATATGACTGCGATTGCTTTTACTGTAAGTCCACCACATGTCTACACATGTGAAAAGCAGTTCATTAAGAATAAACTAATCTATTGGAAGTTGTAAATAAATATTGAGTAGCCTTCAACATTTTAATCTCTTTGAAAAGAATAATTTGAAGCCAATTGATATGAAATGTTGCTCTCCCACGGGCTTATCAAAGATATGAGAAAAATATGAAATATATTTTTAAAAACCTAATTTTTGCCTGTATACACGATGACATGCACAACGCTAAGGCTGAAAATCACAAAAATAAAATATATCGTTTTATCGATTTTTTTTTTAATTTTAAACCATGTGTAATCTGTCGTCACATAGCATTCCCATCCTGTAGCTACACCTCGGGACACAGGACGACAAAAGAAAAATAATCTCTACACAAACAAATAGCTCTGGGAGGAGTAGATTTTCCAAGTCGCCTCACGTCCGTTCTACACCCAATAGAAACCCGTGTTGTTATTTGACATTTGCTGTTAATTTATTGCTTGGCTCTTAACATCTTGTCGCATGTTATCATCTTTACAACTCGTCAACACTTTGGAATAGATTTCATTATAATAGGAAATATTGTTGAAAATTTTTTTGAAAGTGTTAAATAAAAACTCACAACAAGAAATAAACACAAGGTTTCTCTTTTTTTTTATTATGGAAAACACAAACAAGCGTTCGAGAAAAGATGCTCTTCAACGGATTTATCAAATATATGAGAAAAACGATCAAATATTTATTTTAAAAAATAATTTTTTTCCTGTACACCGATGGCATGCACAACGCTCTAAAGTTAGAAGTACAAAGCTAAAAAGATATTTAAATATTTATTTGTTGTTTGCGGAAAAGCAATGCTCGAAGTCGACTTATCAAATATATGAGACAAAAAGATGAATTATTTATTTAAAAAAAAAACTAATATTTGTCTGTACACTCGATAGTGTACGAAACGCGATTTGAAAGCTAAAAGCACAAAGCTAAATAGATATTTAAATATTTATTTGTTGTTTGCGGAAAAGCAATGGTCGAAGCATGTTTTTATATTCATATGTATTTCTACTCTCCTCAAAGCTTATGTCCCTCCATAGTTCGTTTAAATTACCTTTTTCAGAAATTTATCTCCAGTACTGGTATAAAAGAAAACAATCCAATACAATAATAGAGCGTTATGGGGTAAATTAAACTATCGAAACCGCTGGGAGGGTTCACCACTGATGAGCCAAGCCCTCCCATTATTTCATCATTGCAGTAAAAGCAGTATTTAAATTGTTTTAAATAAAAATAATCATAATCGAATATATTATAACAGATGGAGCGCTTATGAATCATATAAATATACGAAAGTTTGCTATAGAAATAAAGAAACATATTGCTAACGTTTTTAAAAATTTATTTTCTGAAAAATAAAATATATATGTGGTAACTAAATGAGATCATTAAATACAATGAAACATCGTTACGATGAAACCCAATAGGACTGACCTTTTGTCTCATTATAGCCAGGGTTCAATGAAATTGAAGATTATTTTTTAGGTTTTACTGCCTATGTAAAAAACGAAAGACGATTGTAAGATGTTTCTTTTATTCGATAAAAAAAAAAGACGAACATTCAAAGTCTGATGAAAAGTTAATGCTTTGAAAGCTTGCAATTTTATTGTATAAAAGAAACCTTTGCAATATACATTCGTCTATTATATAAATTTACAAAAAATTATTTTTTAAAACTAATATCACTAAATATTGCCACGTAGGAAATAAGAAAAGATAAACTCGTCAGGATGACACAGCAATTTATTTAAAGCAACAACACCATCTCTCTCTCTCGACAAGAACATCATAAAATTTATAATACACTAGAGAGGAAATGATGCAAGTTTGCAGAGTGGAAAAATATGAATATGAAAAAATTATATTCTGTTCAAATAATGAATATTATGCCACAATATTATTTCATCAGAGCCCACGCTTCATTAAAGACTATCATTTCAGATATCAGTAACAATTATGTTGAAGAAACTTGCTACATTTCACATTTTTATAAGTTTCTTTTAATTTTTATTTCGCAAGCTTTCGATCAAAATTTCTACTCTTCAACGGGAAAATATTTCTATGTACAATATCAAGATGATCTTTGTACTGAAAAAAATGAAAAATGTGTTATTTGTATGTGTTATCGTAATATTCTATTAATAACATTAATAGAAAAATAGACCTTCCAACCCAATATGGCAATATCCCTGACAAATTATCTATGAATTAATTTATTAAAAATAAAAAAGGCATATCTTGACCAGGAGCACATGTGCTTTTCAGAAAGCAGAGTGCCATCTGGTAGAACAGAAATCAACTTAACATTTATTTAGCCTGTTCCCTGATATTTGGCTAACTCAATTTCTTGATAAATCAAGAAAAGCCATCCACGAACGCATTTCGCGCTGTTGGCGCTCGTCAGCGTGGAGTAATATATATTTCATCCCATTATAATATATATTATTTTAGCTGTTAATAATTTGATGCAAGCCCACGAGAGCACATGCCAATAAAAAAATTTTTCAATTATTTCTGTACAATGTTCATCTTTATATTGTACATAGAAATATTTGATCGTTGAAGAGCAGAACATTTGCTCGAAAGCTTGCGAATCAAAATTAAAATAAACTTTTTACCTTCTCTCGCCTTCTTTCTTATCTCCACACTGGGTGAAGTAGAATGCGTCTGCCTCTGTCATTAAGACTGGGAGCACTACTCAGTGGCAGGCCGACTTAGCTCCAAAAGAAATGGCCGCCTCTGACATAAGGAACAGACACCATATGCAGCCGCTCCTAACATGGAGTACAAACGCTTCTCATCCTGTATACCTGGATCAGGAGCCCTTACAGGGTACTATCAGCCGGGCCAGCTGAGCCCAGGTTTTTTAGTGAGCTTATTACTGCTCCCCCTCCTTCTTTTTCATCCGGGCACTTTTTACCTTAATTTTATTAAATTCTCTTTTTCAAATAAATATTAGGTAACTTGAAAAAAGATACTTCGGCCAGTATAAATATTTTTATTACCTCGACGTTTCGTCAAAAAGCTTTATTCCTCGTCAGGAGCAAACAAATATGTGGTGGTTAATTAACGACAATCCACATAAAACATTTTTTTTTATAAAATCAAGCCTTTTTATTACGATCACTATGGCTACACCTCGCTATATATTGCTATATATTCAGACAACCAAAAGAATGAGAAGAAGAAGAATGAATTCAATTAAATAAAAAAAATATATATAAATTAGATAATAAAAGTTTTGCATATTTGCAACAAACAAATACGAATTTTTAAAAGCAAATAAAATTTACATAAAATAGAAATACAAAACAATAATTTTACATGTCCCCTACAAATATTTTGTCGAAATGTCGAGGTAAAAAAAAGATTTATACTGGCCGAAGTATCCTTTTTCAAGAAATATGAATGCCGGCCAGGCAGCCTCTATCTTCACGATATTAGGTACCTATTAATCACATTTATAAAAATAGAAAAAATGTCTCCTTTTACATAGAACAACTTGGCTAAGTAAAATTCCAGAATATATTTAGAATGAGAGAGAGTCCTTTAGACCATTGTAACAAATGGGGAGAATCCCCCTGGGGCATACGACCATTAATTTTAGCGGCAATTTGGAACGGGATGCAAATTGTATTTAATTTTTTGAAACTTTTGTCTCATTTAATTTAAATAATGAACTTCCCCCCAATATTTACATCCTCTCACCAAATGTTTTTGTCTTCCCTTTCAATTAATGTTTCTTCTTTTTTTTATTAAATAATGATTCATTTTTTTGTGCTACCATAGAATCTCGAGGACATTTAAAAATCATATTTGTGTTTACTCCTATTTCTCAGAAGAAATTGTTCTCTGAATCTCAATTTAAGATTAGGCTAAGAAAAATCTGAAAAACTCGGTCTTAACGGGATTTGTTCTTTTAAATCCTTTATTCTTATTTTTAGATTTTTGAAAATCCTTTTGTAGTAAGTTTGAAACACCAATCCAGGTTATATACAGTGTATATATGTTACATATAAACATAATTTTATTCTAAGATATTATAACTTTTAGAATAAACACAAACTACTCTCTCAAGACGATCGCCAGATGTCGCGGATTTCCCTATATAAATCTATTGCTGTTGTTTCCCGTTGGCCGGCTCGGATCTTTCTGTAAATATGTAAATACATATTAAAAATGGCATATCCTGACCAGGAGCACATGTGCTTTACAGAAGGCAGAGCGCCATCTGGTGGAACAGAAATCAACTAAACATTGATTTAGCCTGTTCCTTCAACACCTGATCTTTATATCTTTTATTTTTTCTTTCGTTTTTTCATATGTAAATACGTAATCTTTTATTTTCTTATTTACGCCTCAAATCAGGTATTTATCTTTAATTATGTCTATCAGCACAATTAAAGCAAATTATGATTACAACTGTTTTATTATTTTTACCACGACTGCAATAATCAATATCATAAAATACTCATGTATCCAAAAATAATCAGCATCAGCAAGTAATAATTTTATATATCTAATTCTCCAAAATCATCAGAAATCTAAATACATAAAAAAATTGTGTCCTTTCCTTTCTTTTCTTCTTTAAACTCTACTCAAACCTTGTAATTATACAATTGTTTATGTAATATAGTATCTAAGTTTAGTGTTTTTTCTTTTCGCAAGCATCGCTTGTGGGGATAAGGCGTTTAATTTGATAATCAATAAATCGAACATCTCTTTTGTAATAAATATAAATATATATATGTAGTAAAACATTACTAAAACGAACCGGGAATATATATAACAAAGCATTCCTTATAAATGACCTGAAATAATCCCAACTTATATAAGTGATATCATATAAGCTAAATATGGGTATAGTGAACCAAATGTTCAATCCCATTGGAATTTGCTTTAGCGAACTTTTACTGTATATATACTGTATGTTTTTATATATACGGTATATATACACACGCTCGTCAGCGTGGTGCAGGCTTTACTTCAACGACCAAAATTTGGTCCAAGAGGCTTCCTGAGAAATCAAAAATGGGTAGCTAAGGCCAAATTTGCGTAAATACGCTGATACGCTGAACATGTAAAAAAGTAAGAAAATAGAAAAAAGGTCAGTGGTTGATATTAAAAAAAGGGGGAAATCCTAACCTCTTACATGAGCATTTTTAGATGTAAAAAAAAAAAAAAATGTTGCAAAACAGAACAATTCCAAGAATTTAAAAGCTAAATCGTTTATTTTAGCCTTTGGGAAATAGTAATGTAAATTATTTGTTACTCAGAGAAAAAAAAATATCATTTGTAATTTATTGTAAATAATTAAAATTTCGAATGGTAGTTCTCCCGAATATGAATAGAGAAACTCTGTGATTACTTTGTCCCTCGTAATTCAATTGATCCACTAAATAGAACACAGACTATCAATTTTTGCAAATATTTTAACTATAATATATTCAATTGAAAAACTCTTCAATTAATGATTCGATAAAAAAAATGATAATAAAAACGAAATATGAAATATTGTGCCATCTTTTCGATCTTCAAATCAAAAACGATTGTTCTGATCCTACAGGCCAAGTTATTTTAGGAAGAAGAAAGTTTGACTTGAAAAAGTCTCAAAAAGGTTATTTTATTATTATTATCTATAGTACATGTGGTACAGGCCATGATAATCATGGTGGGTAAAAGTTGGTGACTGCTTTTACTGTAAGTACATCACATGTCTACACATGTAATAAGCAGTTCGACTTTTGCACTTACAAATATGCCAGAGCCACGTTTGGTTACTTGCACTCGCTGGTGGGGTTGGATCTTACATGAGCATTTTTAGATGTAAAAAAAAAAAAAAATGTTGCAAAACAGAACAATTCCAAGAATTTAAAAGCTAAATCGTTTATTTTAGCCTTTGGGAAATAGTAATGTAAATTATTTGTTACTCAGAGAAAAAAAATATCATTTGTAATTTATTGTAAATAATTAAAATTTCGAATGGTAGTTCTCCCGAATATGAATAGAGAAACTCTGTGATTACTTTGTCCCTCGTAATTCAATTGATCCACTAAATAGAACACAGACTATCAATTTTTGCAAATATTTTAACTATAATATATTCAATTGAAAAACTCTTCAATTAATGATTCGATAAAAAAAATGATAATAAAAACGAAATATGAAATATTGTGCCATCTTTTCGATCTTCAAATCAAAAACGATTGTTCTGATCCTACAGGCCAAGTTATTTTAGGAAGAAGAAAGTTTGACTTGAAAAAGTCTCAAAAAGGTTATTTTATTATTATTATCTATAGTACATGTGGTACAGGCCATGATAATCATGGTGGGTAAAAGTTGGTGACTGCTTTTACTGTAAGTACATCACATGTCTACACATGTAATAAGCAGTTCGACTTTTGCACTTACAAATATGCCAGAGCCACGTTTGGTTACTTGCACTCGCTGGTGGGGTTGGATTTTTGCAAGAATCCGGCCATTGGAGCATTTTATTTTTTAGAGAAAAAGTGGCTAATGCGGGATTCGATTCTGGGTCGTTACGGTCGAAAACCAACGGTTTAGATCACCCTTCCATCGACCCCTACTAAATAAATAAAAGTTGATCTTGTAGTGTTTTTAGATTATCAAGGACATATTTATCATAAATTTTAAACAGGTTGGATTATCAATGTAGAGAAACCCAAAGAAATACTTACTCGCCTTCTTGATGCTAATAAAGAAAAATATATAACTCTTTCATAAACATGAATTTTTCTCCATGATAAGAATGCCTATACTTATTGACCTATTCTTGTGTTAGAGATAATTTATCCGAGCATTGTGAAACTGACTTGTAACATCCTTCTTGGTCTCCTGATATAGCTCCATGCAATATTTTATTTTCCATTCTAAAAGCTTTGAAATGCGTTTAAAAGAAAGGCGTTTTTCATCGTAATCAGAAGACGTTGAAAATACAATGCTCGAAGTTAACAAGCTTAGAAACACTGACTTTGAACTGTCATTTGAACATCATTAATTAAACACAGGAAAAATATGTAGAAGCAAAAATTTATATGTAGAGAGATAAATTGATGTATGAATTCATATACTATGTAGAAATATTTAATAAAAGTTTGGGTACTTTTTAAATCTATCATGTTTATATGTTCTTTAATAATTTATTATTATTTATTTTGTGCAAAAACAACAACAAAAATATATGTATGAAGATATATTCGTCGATTCAAAATGTGTTTGTGATAGAATAAAATATATAAATCTTTTTATTATTTTCAACGTTTCGGCTCGCGAGACACACATTTATGGAAATAATGCTTTTATATCTAACTTGAAAAAGAAAATATTAGGTCGCCGAACTGAAAAATTAAAAGTCGTTATGTGAAATTTCCTAAAGTATAAATGCATAGTGAATTATAACGTTTAGCATATAAACAGGTATACACCTGTACATTACACTCATGGACAAAACTTAAGGGAAAGAGGAAATCTGCCGTTACATAAACTAATAAGGATTGGTTTATGCTTAAAATATGAAACCTTCTTAACTTTTGTCCATGAGAGTATATAAAGAAGCGATTAGCAAAAAAATAAATACTAGATTTTTATACATATGTAATATTAATGTGTGTGAAACGTTTCTCATTTAAAATACATTGTCGGCAGAACATCGTCTGAGATTTTAGAACGGGGCATTAACTATTCACTTGGTTGTCCACAATTATCGTGACAACTTAATCTTAGCTCGACACGGCTCGCGTGTCCCCTGGACTTTATGGGGACTCATCCTTCTGGACCTTGGGGATTCTGATTTGACGTCTACAAGGTCTTCAGCTCTCCCTTGATGGCTTCTTTAGCACAAAGTTTATTGAAGCTCATTCCTTTATTGCACGCTATATTGATGATGCTGTATATACATACAAGGTGCGTTCATTAATTTCCAGTACTGTTCCGTATTAAAAAAAAATTATTTAATATTTTTCATAATATTCCCTATCTGCCTCAACACAACTGTCCCATACTGTTTTCCAATTGTTGCAAAGCAGGAGATAAATTTATCTTTTGAGAGGTTCATTAAGTTTGCCTTCGATTCAACTTGTATCATATCACAGTTGTCAAATGTCCTTCATTTAAACTCATTTTCTATTTGTGATAGAGGAAAAAGTCATTGGATGATAAGTCGGAGAAATAAGGTGGATGAGGAAGCTGTGTGTTTGAATGCTTGGCCAAGAACTGCAAAACAATATAGGCTCTTAATCGATGTTAAGTATCCAGTCATTGTTTTGCCATCTTTCAGGTCTTTTAAGGTGCACGACCCTTCTAACACGCTTAATCATCCCCAAATAAACCTCTTTATTAATTGTAAGTCAAAAAGGAATAAATTCATGGCGAATTAAACTGTTAATATCGAAAAACCTATCAAGCAATATCTAAACTTTGGATTTTGAAAACCTTGCCTTTTTGGGCTTCGGTCCCCTCTTTCATTCCATTGGCTGGATTTACGTTTGGTTTACGGGTCATACTGATACATCCATGTCTCCTACCCGGTAATGATTTTTAACTCCATTTTGGATCAATCCGAGTTATTTCGATCATGTTTTGGCAGACTCCCATTCTAACCTCCTTTTGTTCCTCCGTTAGAATCTGGGGAACAAATTTTGAAGACGTCCGGATAATATACAAATCTTTTGTTACTATTTGTTGACACAGTCCTACAGATAGCCCCGTCTGTGAATATAAGTCTTTAATAGAAATTATTCTGTTAGAGATTTGATAAATTCATTCATTTTCAGCTTGTTTTCCTCGCAAAGTAATGTTCTTGGACGCCCAGTATGTTGATAATCTTTTACCTCTTCCTAAGCTTTTTGGAAGCGTGAAAACAATTCAAAAGTTCTTAACGCAAAGCAGAATTGCCAAACGCTTCTTTAATCAATTAATGCGTCTCAGTAACAATTTTATTCATTCTGAAACAAAACTAAATACACAGATTCTCTGTTCCTTCGAAAACGACCATTTCAAAAATAGAAATACGAACCGTACAAAGTTATTTTGTTCTTTTCTTTTTAGATCGGCGCGTGCGCCACGAGACTCGAGCTTTCAGTCAGGTATGGTCAAATGTCCAGTATTTAACTATGTATGAATTTCTTTTCTTTAGATTTCAAAAATTTCTATTTTTTAATTGGAGTCCTAGAAATTAACGAACGCACCTTGTAAATGTGATTGTGTTTATACCGCGGTGAAACTTTGGTTGACGCCAGTTTGACATACGGTCTGTTAGAGTTTATTTTTATTATTTTTAATTAACTCTGTGTAAATGTTTATATTTTATTTGACCAGGAGTGCCTGGTCACGTGTGTGTATTTTATTGTATATATAGTGTGGTTGGAAAAAAAAGTGTGTGGGTGAATAGTATTTTGGTCGTGCCTTTATTCTCTCTTTGGCTGAGGAGTTTGGAATCACCATTGGGGTGTCGTCTTGGGAAGTTAGAATTTATACAGTCCTCTGGATAACGGCCTTCTTTCTGTTAGGGAAAAGAAACCTTAACATTTGGTCCCTCGAGCCGGATTCTAAAAGAGAATCGGCAAATCACTAAAGAAAAGGCCAAAGAATTTAAAGCCAAAAGGGTTAAAGCTAGAGAAGTTGGAGCCAAAGAGGTTGAGGCTAAATAAGATAAAGCCAAAGAAGATAAAGCTTCAGAAGGCAAAGTTTAAGAATATAAAGATTAAACAAAGTAGATTGTCGAAGTTTAGCGAATATATGTAAATTAGCCTTAATTTAAATTTGTTAAGTAAGAAATTCAAGATATATAAAAATAAGAAATTAAGAACGCGGCTACGATCATCGGTGACAAAAAATATAAAAGAAATTGAGACTGAATTTGATAAAGAATATCCTTCTCGGGACTCTATCTTGGTCGTGTTCAAATTGCTGGAGATTAATGTGGGCCGGCTAAGGAGCACGAATTCCCAAATTGAGGAGTTAAAGCTGGACGATGAGAACACCACTGTGCAGGAATTGGAGAAAGAACAGGATTTGGTCGAGCAGTATGAAAGAAACTTTCTGCTAATAGAGAAGAAAGTAACCGAATATCTCAATCCTAAGGGAAATGACCAACAAGGCCAAGGGGATGTGGCTTCAATTAGGAGTAGCCCAGAGAAGAGTATCTCATGCAAACTGCCAAAGATAGCGTTAAAAGTTTTCGATGGCACCAGTCTCGAGTGGCTGGGATGGTGGTCGCAGTTTGAGGCCATTCATGAGAATCCAAGCCTGTCTGAAGTGGATAAATTCCATTATTTGATACAGGCTATGAAAGTTGGAACAAGAGCAGAAAGACTGGTCAAGAGCTACCCTTTGTCGGAGGCTAA
This sequence comes from Cordylochernes scorpioides, assembly GCA_030710605.1. Lineage (NCBI taxonomy): Eukaryota > Metazoa > Arthropoda > Arachnida > Pseudoscorpiones > Chernetidae > Cordylochernes > Cordylochernes scorpioides. The sequence continues at coordinate 74,582,679 of CP092870.1, forward strand.
CTACCCCAAGGTAATAGAGGCGCTCAGGGATCGCTTCGGCGACAAGGTGATCTTGACCGAAGTTTATGTGCGACAATTGTTGAAACTGGTCATCAATAACGTAAGAAAACAGAATACATCATTGGAAAGTTTATATGACCAGGTTGAGTCACACATAAGGTCCTTGGATTCCCTGGTGTGGATGTGCAGCAGAACTCGTCCTTTTTGTATCCACTCGTGGAGTCCAGTTTGCCCGAGGAGTTGATTAGTCTGGCAGAGGAGTGACATGGCTGGCTATGCTAAAGATGAAAAGGAATTAATCCCATCGGTGGACCAGAGGCTAACATCTCTGCTGGCTTTTGTGCGAAGAGAAGTTAAGGGTGAACAGAGAATTGCCTACATTAAGGATGGATTTGGGGATTCATCACGTAAAAGAGACACCGGGCATTATGTAACGGGGTCGCATATGGCAAAAATAAGAGAAAATGACGTAAAGAGGGTTCCCTGGTGTATAATCTGCCAGGGGAACCATTGGATACAGTCTTGCCCGAAATGGCGTTCAATGTCGGTCCCAGCGCGAGTGGAGACATTAAAGAAGGCGCACGAATGTTTTAAATGCTTACGCGTGGGACATATAGGAAAAACATGCAGGAGAGCTATAAGATGTGCACAATGTCAAGGCGGCCATAACAGATTCCTGCATCGAACGAATACAATGTCTCAAGAAATTCAGGATCCAAATAAACTGAGGATGACTAGCCCCAAGGATCCGCCTGCATCGATTGATGAACAAGAGGTGGAATATACCGGAATGCATGTACGGACGGCCATTCCTAGGGCACCTTTGGCCACCGCATTGATTCGGATTGTAAATCCCCATGGAAGCGGGGGTAGTGGTACGAGCATTGCTGAATCAGGGATCTCAATCGTCATTTATACAACGAGATCTTCTACAGCATTTAAATGTTCCAACCTGCGCAGTAAATGCCCAAGTTTATGGAATAAATAATACTAAAGGAGAACATGTTAAAGAACTGGCTTCGTTTACGTTGGAATCTATGACAGAACCGGGATGGACCTTGCCGATGACGGCATTAGTGGTGGGAAGTATGACAGGGTTGTTGCCGACTGAAGACCTATGTCTGGCTATACCGTCCAGTTGGAAGGTCCTACCTCTGGCCGATCCCCAATTTGAGAAAAGTGGAAAGGTGGATGTCATCCTGGGTGCGGATGTCTATGGAAGATTACTCCTTTCCGACCTTAAGCTTTGTGACAGAACCCATATATGTGCCCAGAACACCAGGTTGGGATGGGTGATTTCTGGGGAGTTGCCGAAAAAAGATCAGACGAGTCCTCATTTGGTGTATAATACTCGTGTCAAATATGAGGACCACCTTGATGGGTTGCCAGAGCGATTTTGGGAGATTAAAGAAATCCCCTCAGGGCCGACAGAATCAGAGGAAGATGAGTTCTGTGGGAATCTATATAAAAGAGGAAAGAATGCCCCCTGCAAAGTGGCTTATGGGCAGAGTGGTGGAGACACATCCTGGGAAGGACGGCCTGGTGCGGGTTGTTTCGGTGCGGACATCGGTTGGAGTGCTCCGCAGACCCTTGGTGAAGCTGGTGCTGCTTCCGGTGCCCCCTCCGGAACTTGATGTGACCCATCAACTCGGGGAGGAATGTTAGAGTTTATTTTTATTATTTTTAATATTACTCTGTGTAAATGTTTATATTATATTTGACCAGGAGTGCCTGGTCACGTGTGTGTATTTTATTGTATATATAGTGTGGTTGGAAAAAAAAAGTGTGTGGGTGAATAGTATTTTGGTCGTGCCTTTATTCTCTCTTTGGCTGAGGAGTTTGGAATCACCATTGGGGTGTCGTCTTGGGAAGTTAGAATTTATACAGTCCTCTGGATAACGGCCTTCTTTCTGTTAAGGAAAAGAAACCTTAACACGGTCCATCCTTCTATGTACAAGAAATAATGTCATTTAAGCGCAATTTACTCTTTTATAAATAAAACATCTTGTTGAAACATATGAATCATGAATATATTGGGGGAACTTGGCTTTCATCAGTGCTACACCCTATTAACAGTTTCACCAACTTAATCTACCAGACTGCTGTTTTTGTATTATATGCATGCATCTAATATTATATTAGGTTATTTAGCTTTTATACCTGGAACTAGAAATACACTCATTGATAAGACTTAAGGCAGTTGTACCTTTTAGAATATATATCGGGATTCAGACAATAACTCTGGAAGATATTTAATACACAGTGATATTTATTGAAGACCAACGAGATAACAAAGTGTGAACAAAATTGCCTTTATCTCCTTATAAATATCAAATAGACGACCGGGGCTACATCAAAGACGTTCTATCTTTTAAGTTTTGTCCATGAGTGTATTACAGGACTAAGGTATTTAATGAATCTATGAACATATAATGTTATAGAGGACAGTAGGAATGTCTATAGAAAACTAGTGAGGATAGTAAAGAATGATTTATCTATAAAAGAAACAAAATCGCGTTAAAGTGGTAGCGTTTCTCAAGCGTTATTTTAGGAGATCTTGACTAAAGTTCCCCTATAAGTGCTATGTAGCGTTATATACTGAATATTAAAAATAAGGTTTCCCAGAAAATATAGTGTTATAAAGAGTTGATTAAAAATAAAAGAGACATATCCTGACCGGGCTCACATGAGCATCTCTAGATGACAGAGCGCCATCTAGAGGAACAAAACTAAACTAAACGTTTATTTAGCTTGATCCGCGATATTTGGTCACCCCAATTTCTTGTTTCTGGCTGTTGATCCTCGTCAGCGTGGTGCAGACTGTACCTCTACGACCAAATATTTGGTCTCAGAGGCTTCCTGAGAATTCAAGAAAAAGAGTTAATTATATTGATATTTACTATATTTCGACATTCTAATCAATAATATATTTCCGATTATATCGGATTTGTAGACATATGGTGGAGATTATTGTTTTGAATATTTCTTCCGATGTTAACTTATATATTTTAAGAGAGAAAAAATATTCTAACCTTATAGCTTCAATATTTTATAATTGAAATAACCCACCAGCGAGTGCAAGTAACCAAACGGGGCTCTGGCACATTTGTAAGTGCAAAGTCGAACTGCTTTCACATGTGTAGATATGTGGTGCGCTTACAGTAAAAAGTAGTCGCTAACTACCCATCATGATTATCATGGCCTGTACCACGTGTACTAGGGATAAGCAAAAAATAATATTAATTGAAATAATAAAATCTCTTACGATGCACTATATAACTATATATATAACAGCGGTATGGTAGATTAAACTGGCGAAACCGCTGGGAGGGTTCACCACTGATGAGCCAGGCCCTCCCTTTAATTTTTCCATTTCATTAAGGACAGTAGAAATTGTTTTATTTTAAAAAGAATATTACGCCTCAAAATTAGTTTTGTAATAAAATCTCTTATTAATTAAATTTAAAATAAATAAAACAATTGTATGTTTTACATTTTTTTAGAAGCAATATAGTATAACTTTCTGATTTTTATTGCTCAAAACATATCAAATCTCAATTATTTACATAAAATAACCCAATTTATATGTAAACTTGATGTATTTTTATTACTAATATTTTATTTTTTATTCAATTCGTGTCAAAAGCCTTTTATGCTACAAAATATTTGGGGAGAAAAATTCAGTAAAAATATTTTCCCATATTTTTTTGGAATATTAAGGAAGGCGTTTCGTTTAAGGAGTTTTCGTTAGTAAAATTGGTTGTAAAGTTTATTCCATCTTCTTAAAAAATGTTCCAAGACACGCTTAGCGAGAGAAGGCGAACACAAGTTTTGGATAGAAAAAAACGAATATTTATATAAAAAAGGTTTATTTCCAAAGACAAATCCATTCTATATTTGAAGTAAAATACATTTCTTTGAATAAAAAAAGGAATAAACAATGACTTGGAGATTTTAAAGTCCTTTAAGAAACTGACTCATTAACATTCCTGACATTAAAAAAAGATCTCTTGTCAAGTAATTGACGTTCTTAGACATTCTGGGTTGAGATTGTGTCTATTTAAAATACCACTTACCCTCTTGTCAACTCGTCACTCAATCTTCCTCTCTCGAGATATCTTCCTAACATCTGATATTTTATCAAAACCTCGCCCCTTTTTTATTGAATAAACATGCTGTATAGATTCGCTAGTTTTCTTTTAACCGAATACATTTTCTACAATAAACAATACGGAAAAATTATTCTGCACTGAGATCCATATATAAAAGAATTAAAAATATATACTATAATAGTGATATATATATCTATCAAAGTATTTTATTATGAAAATATGAAATGTGCAAAAACGATCAATATATACAAGGCTGTCATGAATAGAGTTTTTAAATGAATTATATCTTCCGTGTGAACCATCCCCCTATGCAAACATTATAGAGTAAATGCATATATATTGTAACAAGGTTATTATTATTTTTTTGAAAGAGTATCATTTTTTATGTTTATATTTTGCTACTCTGTAAACTTCCCTCAATGGTTATCTTTTATTTATCATTCATAGTTTGTTCTTGCCCTAAATAAATTTCTGCGCCATCCTAAAGTTTATTTTTGCTAATTTTCCATGTGGCATTTTGGTGGAGATGCTGGGTAAATTAGGGAAGACAAACTGAAGATCGCCGAGAAGACCTTGAGGCCATGGCTGCTGTGATCTATATTTTCGGAGACTGGCTCCTGGATTCCACCGCCGTGTCAAAGCCAAGACTGACGATGTCCCTATAGACGACGATACCACGACAAAGTCGCTCTTCACGCCGCAAGAAAAATAATTCAAAAGTACTAGGGGCAAAGTTTCAAGACTTCGATGAACTCCTTGGCAGAAGCACGTCAGATCTATGTCAGTAACTAAAATAATTGCAAGCTGTGGGTCACAGCTCCCATAGTGAAGGAGCTATGTAACAAGGTATTTATAATTTTATCGACAGAGTATCATTTTTATGTTTATATTTTGCTACTCTGTAAACTTCCCATATTGCTTATTCTTTGTTTATCATCCATAGTTTGTTATTGCCTTAAATAAATTGCTGCGCCATCCTGAAGTTTATTTTTCCTAATTTTCCATGTGGCAATATTGTATATATTAAAAACAAAAAAGGTATATCCTGGCCGCGTACATGAGCATTTAAGATGGCAGTGCCATGTAGAAGAACAATAATAAATTAAACGTTGATTTAACTCATTCCATGATATTTTCAGCCCAATTTCTTGATAAAAATCAAGTTCGATAAAAATATTCATGTGAGCGGTAAGTATATGCCTTTTTAGTTTTTAATACCGATACCTAAACATTTTCCTTTTTATTTATTTCTTTCCCACACACATGTATATATATTCATTATCTTAACATAGCGTAACAGAGTATTTCTTAGTTTATTAACAGATTATTAATTTTTATATTTTCCTACTCAGCACATTTCTCTTGCTGCCACTCTGTTCTATTATGCAAATAAGAATTGTATGGATAAACTGCCTTGTCGTTCTAATGTTTGAAGTTTCTCTCACATTTAATTACTTGGCATTATTGTATGAAAGGGAATAAATAACTTTGACCAATAAATTAACAACTGGCTTCTTTTCTACACACTGCACGAGGGTAGTTCTATAAGTAATTGTTTAAGAAACCGATGATGTTGCTGAAGTAAGTTGTTGATAACACCATACGCTGACATTCTTTAAGTGCGAACGAGCCAAATTTTAACGGATTCATGGTATTGTTTTGATTTATATCAGTCGCTTCAGTGGTATTTTAGGCGTAGATGAAGAAAGTACAGTATCGTTCAGTGATTAGCCTTTTACTTTTGGATGGAAAACATGCGAAGAATAAAGAACAAAACTGGATGACATTTATAAGAACCTTTCTTATCCATTACTATAGATAAATATGGATTTAAGGAATTAAAAGAGGTAAAACGCTATTTGACAAGGATCGTCTAGCAGAGTGCTGAGGAAATCATAGAAAAATCAACGTCATGATATCTTAAATCGACGAAAGAAAGTGCGTGAAGTAACAGAGGCCATAGGCGTATCAACCTTACATGTAACTTGGAGAGAGAAAAGTAATCCGACAGATGCGTGATGCGATTGCTCACTATGGATAAAATGGGGCAACAACTTCCAAGAAGTGTTCGGAACAATTTAAATGAGATTTTAGAGTTTTTTTAGGATCGTGTCTGCCGATGAGACTTGGATTCATTATTATACCCAGGTAGTAAGACAACAATTAATGGGATGCTTCCGAGGAATTCGTTCCAAAGAAATCGAAGATGACCTTTCTGTTAAATATATTATACTAGACGTAAGGCCCGGGCAACGCCCGGGGTTTACCCGAGTGCGTATATATTTTAGAAATGTTTTAATTAAAATACTATTCGTTACAATTATAAATTGGCGCCGTGGATGTCTCTCTTGTGAAACTTCCCGCCCAAACTGTGTGTGTCTTGAATATATAAAATTAGAATTGTGGATTTTCATAAAGAGTGGTCGCTATAGTCAGGGTGGTCTGTATAGACAGGTGTATGTATCACACTGCTGTTAACAGGGTTGCCTAGAGTGACCGCTATAGACAGGGTGGTCTGTATAGACAGGTGAATTTATCACACTGATGATAACAGGGTTGCCTAGGGTGACCGCTATGACAGGGTGGTCTGTATAGACAGGTGGATGTATCACACAGCTGTTAACAGGGTTACCTAGGGTGACCGCTATGAGAGGGTGGTCTGTATAGACAGGTGGATGTATCACTCAGCTGATAACAGGGTTGCCTAGGGTGACCGCTATGACAGGGTGGTCTGTATAGACAGGTGGATGTATCACTCAGCTGATAGCAGGGTTGCCTAGGGTGACCACTATGACAGGGTGGTCTGTATAGACAGGTGGATGTATCACACAGCTGATAACAGGGTTGCCTAGGGTGACCGCTATGACAGGGTGGTCTGTATAGACAGGTGGATGTATCACACAGCTGATAACAGGGTTGCCTAGGGTGACCGCTATGACAGGGTGGTCTGTATAGACAGGTGGATGTATCACTCAGCTGATAACAGGGTTGTCTAGAGTGGCCGCTATAGACAGGTGTATGTATCGCACAGCTGATAACAGGGTTGTCTAGAGGGAGGCAGGGAGGCCACGTGTTCGCTGGCAGCCAATGGGCGCGCATTCTATCCGTGAGCTTCAGACAAACAGACAAACAGACAAACCGACAAACAGACAAACAGACAGAATAAGGCAAATATATAAGTAGTAATTTGTAATATGAATCTGAGTTGTTAACTTCATTTGGTTTTGAAAATTGCTTTTTGAAAATTCTTAATAAAATGCAGCTCTATAATTGTCAGACTGCATATATCGACACTACTATCTATTATTATTCTATATAGAGATACAACGACGTCCCAAAGTCACTAAAACCGTCCACCACCTGTAGACCGGGGAGACAGACGGACCAATATGGAAAAAAGAAGCCAGGCAGTCATGTCTTACCTCCCCCTACAACCTTATTGACGACGTGATTGGTTGATCCTCCCTGTCTATTACTATATTATTACTACGGTTACAACTCGAGGTGGAAAAAAAAATAAAATCTCGTTTGAATTGTTCCAAACATTGCTTGGAAGTTGTAGCCCCAAGTTATCCATAGTGAGCAATCGCGGCACCCATCGGTCGAATTACTTTTTCCTCTCCATTCTTTCAAGAAAGGTAGTAAATACCGTTCCCGTTGACATGCCTATGACTTCTGATACTCCACTCAAATTTGTTCGTCGAATTGATATATCATGACGTAAACTTTTCTATGATTTCCTCGGCAATCTACTGGGCAATCCTTATAAAATAGCGTTCGACCCCTTTCAATTCGATAAACCAATATCTATCTTAAACCACCAATATCTTGCTTGTTCTCTAATGTACAATGGTGAAATGAAAAATAGTTTTTTTTTTCTCTCGAACAGAGATCCTTATTGAACGAATGTTCTCATTTGATCATCCTTGATACAACAGCGGCAATGGTACGCACGCTATTATTACTATATACTATTTCAGTAAAAGTAATCGCTAACTACCCACCATGATTAGCATGACCTATACCACGTGTACTTTGGATATTTGCTTCCCCACCATTGTTATTATATGGTTTTATTGAACTTGTTGCAATTTTTGCGATGCTAATCTGACTGACTTATTTGCATAGCATCGATTCAAAATACATTTTGTAGGCGTATGTTATCATAATGATAATACATGTTGTAGAAGATTTAATGGGAAATCCGAGAAAATTTGAAAAAAAAAAACTTTTCAAATGACATCAGTACACTTAAAACGCATTTAAAACGTCTTTTAAAAATAAGTTGACAATCAGAGTTGAAAATAATATAATTAGAACAAAATAATTACAAACTTTTATTATACAGAAAGAATATTAAAAGAGACAATTACAAACGAAATGTTATTTTTATAAAGATACTTGAATAAAAGCGTCGTCTAGGAAAACAACAATGTTTATAATATTTGACGTTAATCGTTTTATTTTAATTATATATCGTATGTGTTGAATATATATTGTAGAAAAGTATTTATTATTTTATTAACAGAGTATAATTTTCATGTTTATATATTGCGAATTCTGTAAACTTCCCTCATTGTCGTTCGCAGCTAGCTCTCTACCTGTGCACATCTTTGCTCTCCTGCTCCTGCCATGGCTCCCTCTAGGAAGAAGAAGAAGGAGGCCGAGAACGCCGAGAATGCCGCGAAGCCCATTGTGACCCTCGCCCAACTGCATCAGGAGAACGAGGAGGCGCTGAATCCCTTCAGGGCTTCCATGACGTCCTCTGGTCCTGGAACCCTGATAGAACTGTACTCTACCATGACCAGCTTCATCAGGTTGCGGTCCGGGCAGATCAATGCCCTCCTTGCTGAGGTGGAGAGCCTCTCTGGCATCCTCGCGTCCTTTAAGGAGCTGGATGAAGATGCCAACAAGCCCCAGACTGACTGCCACAGCACCCAAACAAGCCCTGCTCCCTGCTTGAAGGAAACCAGCTCCCAGACTGACCCCACCAAGCCCGCCACTCCCGCTCCAACCAAGAGGAAGCACCCGGAGTCTCCCTACCCGCCCGCAAAGAGGGCCAACTTGAAAGGTCCCGCAAAACCTGCGCCCTCCCGCGTCCCCAAGCCTGCGGCCGCCCAAGTGGTCCTCCACGTGGAAAAATCGGCGGCCCACACAGTGGTCATCTCTGATGACCCACAGGCCGACCCAAGAGCCATGCTCAAAGCTGTCCGCGCTGCCCACACTCTACCCCAAGGCGTTTGGGCCTCCCTGAGAACCAAAGGGAAGCTTGTCCTCCACTCCAGCAACCCCGATACCATCCCAGCTGTCACCACCTCCCTGGCCAACAAGCTGGATGGCATGAAGGTCCGCCAACAGAAGGTGATCCTGCCTCGCATCTGCCTCTTCAAAGTGGATGAGGAGACTTCCAACTCCACCATTGAAGAGACGCTGCTGGGAACTCCTGCTGTCAGCCAACTCCCTGGGGACAAGGTGGTGCGCGTGGCGCACCGCTCCGCACCCAGAAACGGGACCTGCACCGCCTTCATCGAGGTGGACCTCACGACCTTCAGAGCTCTGGGCAGTCGTGGAAGGATCGTGGTGGATGGAGTGATCCTCAACTTCGAGGAGTCCATCCGCGCACGGATCTGCTTCCGCTGTTGTGGCTTCGGCCACAACTCCGCCCAATGCACCAGAGACCCCAAATGCTTCCACTGCGGCGAAGGCGGCCATGATGGTCGTTCCTGTCCCTCCGCTGCCGACCGGCGCACTTCTAAGTGCGCCAACTGATGTGCCCAGGGCCTCTCAGACAAGCACGAGGCGAGAGCCTCAAGCTGCCCCACCTTGAAGCTTAGAGCCCTCAAGTTCTAGGCTTCCAGGACCTCCTGCCTCCCCAACTGTCCTCCATCCTGGCTTCTCACCCATCAAGGCGCTGTTTCCCTGACCTCTCCAGCTTTCTCCCCCCCCCCCCCCTGCGATGACATCTCCACTGCCAGATCCTAGGCTCCCTTCCACCAGTTCGCGATCTGCAGCCATAGTAGGGCTAGAAGACCCATTTTTTGCGGCCAATTAGCCCGGATTCTCAACTAAACTTCCCTCATTGCTTATCTTGTTTTTTATCATTCATTGTTTGTTCTTGTCTTAAATAAATTGCTGTGTCATCCCGAAGTTTGTCTTTCCTAATTTTCCACGTGGCAATATGTTACCATATTTGTAAAAAATGATTACATTTTAAGGAAGTTTTCTTACTAAGTGCAGTCGTTTCGTAAACAATTGAAAATATATTTTATTTCACGTAGTTTTTATTTTAACCTTTGAGTAGAATACACAAAATATGTCACAGTTACTATAGAATTTTTTATGCTTATTTTATATTATTGAAAATGATGAAATGAGGATCATTTTATTTTCTTTGTTTACATGTTTTTAAGAGAGCCTACTAAAACATATTAAAAGAAGACAATGGCGTCTTAATAATGGTCAAAATGTTTATGATTTAAAACAACGAGAGAGAAATATATATATAATTTTTTTTTGTTTTCAGTTCACTTGGTGCGTAATAAAGGCTTGTAAAATTTAATTTTTTAAAAATGTATTTAATTCAACAACAACAAAAGCCTTTTATTGGAGACCCATGCCCTACACAGAAAAGATTAGTTATTTACAGGAATCGTTCATTTATATATCATTTACACACGACTCTTTTCTCGTTGTTTCTTCTCTTGCGAAGCTCTGTAAAACTTATACTGTATATCATTGAAGTAAGGTCTGTAGAGATAATATTTGATGATATCATTTAAAAGAAACACATTGCCAGTAAATTTACATGTTGCAAATTTCAACGTATATATTTTATTATTTTTTAATAAGATTTTTTTTTTCAAAATGAAGACAGGTATCAATCTCCATGAATCGATCAAAATATATTCCGCAGTGATGCCGCATCATTGCACTAGAACTACTATTCTTGAACCCATTTGTAGACAGTTGAGTCTGCATCACGCTGACGAGAGCCAACAGCCCGAAACGCGTACCTAATTAGCTTCTCTTAATTTATTATTAGAATAGGTTGTCGAATATTATATTTATAAGGAAATAACGCGCCATCTATATATAAGAAATAAGCATTAAAGCACGAATGTTTCTTTTACATATTAAACAAACTTCTACTGTCCTAAAAGTTTATGTCCATAATTTGCTTGAATGCCATTTTTAAAATTCCACCCCTCAGTGTTGCATATATAAGCAGAATGATCCAATACTGTATTAGAGCTCTGAAAAGTGGTCTGGTATATTAAATTGGTGAAACCTTTGGGAAGGCTCACCACTGATGAGTCAACCATCCCAATATTTTCTCATCGCATTAAGGATAGTAGAAGTTTATTTTGTGTGTAAAATAAACATTCGCCCTATATTGCTTTCATTTATCGAATATTACATTTGAAAAAATAAATTTAAAAAAGTATATTTATATTTAACTTTGAAAATTCTAAACTATTATAGACGCGTATGATTCTTTTAAAAATGAAACAATATCTACTGCCCTTAATTGCAATCGAAAAACTAATGGAAGGGCCTGGCTTATCAGTGGTTGAGCCAGACCCTTCCATTAATATTTCCATTGCAGTAAGGGCAAGAGAAATTGTTTAATTTTTAAAAGAATCATACGCGTCTAGAACTGCGATGCTTGCTCTGTGTGTTTTACTTTGTTGCTTGTTTTTCTCTTTGGACAATTTTCGTTAGTTAATTTATGTAAAATATTGAATTGAACAGGATTGTATATAGCCGAATTGCTGTGATACAATGAAAGGTATTGACGCAAATATCCCTGAGTTTGGGATATCGCGTTTCATGATGTTAATAAAGTTAATACGCGTCTATAATAGTTTAGAATTGTGATAACAGAAAGGCGCGCTAATGTATCAATGTATCAATACTGACTATACTGAGCTATAAATGTCCATGGAGAGGGCTGTAGAGGATTGGCAGGAGAAGAGTCTGTAGGTTTGGACATCTTATCCGACATTGGGAGTGGTTAACGGGATTACTGAAGGGATTTATGGAGGTTAGACTAGGACTGAGATAGGAATTCCTGGACAATTTCGCGAGTGGGCCCCATGATATCATTAAAAGATTTTCCCTAGAATGGAAGCCTATAGAGAACAGGAATGCGGCCAGACATCGGTCTATAGGTTGAAGAGATATAGAAAGATAAATTCAATATTCAAAAAAACAACTACATTAAAACCCGCTAAAACGAACCTAGGAAATAGTGAACCTTCCTTTATAACGAACATTAAATAATTCTTATTTTTATTTAATAATACAGTGAACTATGGTTATAACAAATAATAGTTATAGTCAAACACAGGTTCAGTCCCATTGATGTTCGTTATAAAATAGGTTCTACTGTACATTGTATTGAATAAATGAAACTAATTGTTACGATATTGTCTATTTCAAGCAAAACAATTTCCAACTCTCACCGCCAAAATGGAAAATATCGGGAGAACCTGTCTTCTTAGCGCTGAATCTCCCAACTCTTTCGCCAGTTTAATTCGCAAGACCATCCAACACTCTATTCTGCCCATATATTCAGCACATTTTATCGAAATCATCAGTTAATATATTTAAGTGAACTACATGGATACATAGAAGCTTTGGAGCTTTGGGAATGGTGGAAACTTATATTCGACCTGAGGCGATTACGCGCCACCTACATATCGAAACTAAACTAATAACCACGAAATTTTTACTTTTCAAATGAAACAAGATCCCATATATCCGTATTGCGATAAAAACTATTGGAGAGGCCTGGCTCGTCAGTGGTAAACCCTTTTAACGGTTTCACCAGTTTAATCTACCATACCGCATCTTGAAGTTCTACTATTGAAACGGACGATTCTGATTATATATTTGACAGTGTAGGGCGAATTTTGGCTATGGTATTTAAGCATATAGACATAGACATTGAGGATAGTAGAATTACATGTGAAAAATATCTTGATAAAAATATATATTAAAAATAAATAAGGCATCTCCTGACCACGAGTACATGTGCTTTTTAGATGGCAGAGCGCCTATAAATGAATATATAACTGTGTATGAATATATATTCTTTTATAAAATATTTATATATACATATATCTCCCTAGTTCATATTAAAAATAAAGTTCACGAGGGAGAGAGAGAGAGTTCAAAGTTTAAAATTAGGCAAACTTTTAATCTTTTTAATATGAACTTTTTTGAAAGAGAGAGAGAGATAGAAGTGTGTGAAAGGCTAGTTATAAATAAACGCCACTTAAAGTTTTAATCACGCAACAGCAATTTGACAATCGATCCAAAATAGATTAGCCTTTTTGGAATTTCCTCAAGAAAAATATTATATGCCGGAGTTTTAGCATTCCTCTCCGGTCCGCTCGATATGCTGTAAGTTGAGCCCAACTTCTTTTTCCTTCCTCAAAACTTCCTTTTTTAAAAAAGAAGAAATTTCTCCTCTTTTCATTATTTCATTTTCTATTAAACTTTCTCCCCCTCCATACAGTTTTGTTTTCAGCTACCCCCATATGTTCACGTTAAAAATTTGGTTGGGTACATAATCTTTTTAGAAAGGAAAAGGCTAGATAATTTACATGATATGAATATTCATAAATGCAAACTATAATATGCAGGAATGTTTCTCATTTAAATATGCAAACAAACAAAGTTTAAGAAGATATTTTTAAAAAAGTAAATGTTATTCATATACAAAAATAGTTTTATTTTAATAAGTATATAGTATAATGTTGGTACACACCATTTGGTACATATATATGATAAAACAAAAAGGCCTATCCTGACCGCTAATAGGAGCGTTTTTAGATGGCATAGCGCCATCTAGTGGAACAAAAATAAACTAATGATTGACTTAACTTGTTCCGTGATATATAAATGTCATAATATATATTCTTCCAGAAATAATAAAGACAACCTACAGACAACCCAGAGAGAAATGGGAGGATAAAGTCCGGTCACTTAAGATACCAATTCCAAGGGGCGACCCGGCTGTGCCGGGCCCGTCTCCCTCTCTCTCTCTGGTTGCCTGGGTTCCTTCTCCAACTTGTGGTGTCCTTATTTCTCTTCCCACCTTATAATACCACATATATATAATACATATAGTCAAATATATAATAAGAAATGTCCATTACAATAGTAGAGCTTTAAGAAGCGGTATGGTGGATTAAACTGATGAAACCGCTAGGAGGGTTTTCTACTGACGAGTCAGGCCTTCCCAATAACTTTCATCGCAATACTGACATAGAGAATCTTGTTTAATTTAAAAAGGAAAAAAAAAAACAGTTCTTAATAATTTAGTTATGAATATATAGATGGCGCGTATTCGTCTTAGTTCGAATATAAGTTTCCACCATTCCCAAAGCTTCTATATATGGATTGAAAAGAGTAATAGCCTGGAACCAGGTCTTTTCCAGATGGGTATTCGGAATTTTCCAAAGGTGGTGTTGAGGGTTTGACAACCACCCGAGTCCGCTTGATTACAGACATAGTAAAGATTTTTATATTTTCTGCGACTCTTTTGACGGAAGAAGTGTATTTTCGCTCTCTCTATATACATAAATATTTTTTAAAATACCTGTCCTAGTACAAATTTATTTTATAGTATTTTTCGTATACGAATATTTACCAATGCAAATTATTTTGACAGTCTTTTGTAAGCTAAATTGATTTGGTTTAATACTATCACGATTATATATAACATATAAAGCATATAAAGTTGCGGATCATGGTATGCATGCATCAAAAGAGGCCCCTTTCCATTTAAAAATGCAATAAAACCATCTTCTATTTTGTTTTATCACCCCAGTAAAATAGGCAGTGATGTTGATAAAGAATGAGGGTCAACGCCCGAAACCATGATAAATACAGGTTAGATTCTTGTCTGAATTTGCCCAAATTGGTGTTGTGGCTTATTCCTTATTCCAATTATTACGTTTTGTACTGGAGTGTTAAAACAAAAGGATTGTTTTAATGCATTTTTAAATTGAGAAGTGCTACTGTTTTGTACATACATGTATATACACAGGTGTCCTTCTCTGCGATACCTCAGTGTTATCTGGTTTTTCTAAACCCTACTGAGGAACAACTGGATGTCAACTCGGAGCTTGTGGCATTCTACTTGTGGCAAATCCTAATAGACCAGGACTCTCCTTTCCTCAAGTTCAGCTTCCATAGTGAATACCGGCTGGCTGACGGTGGCTGATATCTGGAGACCTTTCCGGTGTGACATCAGGGTTACCAACTGACACCAACTACACCACTGACACTAACTATAGCAACTACAACACTAACGTTAACTACAACAACTACACCACTGACACTAACTACAACACCCTGTACAGTGTGAAGGTTTAGGAGGAACCTTCCACAAGGGCTCAGAGTTCTGCAGAGCAGGCACCATATGCCAAATGCAGCTCTGTATCCAGTATAATATCATCCTCAATATACATATTATATCGATTGATGTGGCCTTCCTTTTACTACACTCAAGTCTTGTAAACTTCCCTATTGTTACTAAACTACACGGAAGAGACTGTATGATTGCATTTTTACATAGCTGCTACTCTAAAAAGACTGTATTTTCATTTTTATTGTACCTTCATGGATAAAAGCTTATATTGTATAATAGAACCCGGACTATATAGTAAACCACGACTATAATGAACTAAAGGCTCAATATAATTGAGTTACGCTATAGAAAGGTATATTTCAGATATTTTAAGCTACAAAACGTGAAAACAACACATTTTTTTAGAGAAATCGATCATTAAACATTAAATAAATTTTTAAAGCGTGTTCCAAAATTTTAAGTTTTGAATCATTCATTTTAAAAAAAGAAAAATAGAAAAATAGAACAAATTCAAAACTTTAAAAATAGGTTAACTAAATTTACAGAGACATACGGAAATGTATAAAGAAAATTAAAGAATATTTTATTCTCGAGAGAAGTGATTGAGAGAAAGAAAGATACCAAAGTCTGAAAAACTTCCAGGAGGATATTTGAAAGGAAGCATCTAGGGTAGGTAGCATATGTAGCCGTGTTCCAAATCCTAGGGGCACTTCCAAGTTTCAATTATTTTGCCGGCTGCGGAAGAAAGACTGTTAATAAGCTTGTTAATTGGCTGTCAGCTCCAGAGGCCGCTTCATTTGAGTTCAATTGGAGTGAGGGTAGCGGGCATTAAACTGTGGTTAACGTAAATGGTCTGGTCGGGTCGTGTAGATCTTGTTGTTGTTGTTAGAGCATCGATTGATGTGGCCTTCCTTACTACACTGAAACTGTTGTTACCACACTGAAAAGTCTTGTAGACTTACCTATTGTTACTAAACTACACGGAATTGAATGTATGGTTGCATTTATACATTGCTGCTACCCTAAAAAGACTGTAATATCATTTTTTTATTTGAGAATAAAACTTAAGGAAGTTTTACTTTTTAGCATGCATATCGGTAGTCAGACAATAATTCTTAAAGATATTCGATATACAGTAAACTTTATTGGAGACGCAAGAGATAACCAAGTGTGAACAAATTGTATCTGTCTCCATAAAAAAGGCAACCAAATCAAAGACATTCCACTTCCTTATGTTTTGTCCATGAGCGTAGATTAATTCAGAATGAATTTAATTCTCTCTATTATGAGAAATTGACTCTATCTGTGAAATCTTTGACCATATTTCGTATTTCCTGTAACTTCTAACATGGAAATGAAGTGCTATTACAAAGAACTCATCAGGGTTTGGTTATTTATTCCATATAGCTTATCATAAGTTTTAATGAAGCCTAAAGTTATCATCGTATCCATGATAGGACCTCTCACATTCTTTTAAAGATGTCTTTTACTTGAGTACTCCGACGGCATACTGAAGTTAATCCCATGCAAGACGATGTCCATGATCTCTCAATCTGCTAACCGTATTCCTTTTTTAACAGAATTCTCTACCAAAATGCTGCTTGGAGATGGCCAGGAAGTTATAATGATTAAAGTGATATAACTAATTTCATTTTATTGTATGAACCACTACATATACATTATGATTGCTCAAAAGAAAATAGACAATGAAGAAAAGGGATAATGATAGAAAAGAAGTGATACCTATTACAGCAAAGACTCGCTGGAATGTAAAAGGGATATACGGAATCTTTCTCTTATAATGAATCAGAAATAATCCTAAATATATAGTGATACCATTTTGTGATCCAGAGCTATAGTTGTTGTTGTTGCGTTGTGTTTTTTTTTTTGTTTGAATACATGGATATAGAGAACTAAAAGTCTAGTCCTATTAGTGTTTTCTATAGCGAGGTAAATTGTAGTTATGCATATTAAAATCAAAAATACATATCCTTCTGACCATTTTAATACTAATACCTGACCTTTTAATTATTTTTTTCATATTCCATTTTATATACAAAAATATTCTATGTAGTGTTACGAGAAGTTGTGCGATAATGAGCACTTCTCATTTTAAAATGGAATTGAACAATACTATTTCTTGATCTTCTGTGAATATAATGTATAAATTCAGATATGAGAATATGCGACAGGATTAGCTGTTTATAATTCGAACAAATGACAACTTGAATAGTAGGGTATCGGGCTATGTCTCTCATCAGTATAGGGGTGGTTTCGCGATTTTACAAAATATTAAGAGAATGATCAAATTGGCTTTTTAGGTCAAAAGAACGGCCTAAAATTGTCACTATCACTTCACTAGCTAGAATGTCTTTTGACAGATTAATCCGAATTCCCAATTCTCATCTTAATATATGGTACTAAAAAGAGCCATCGCCCCAAACACTAATGTACAGGATTGCTTTGGTTTGAATTCGATAAAGCATGTGTTGTAATATATTTGCCTATCTCAATCAGTTCATTTTGTTATAGAATATTAGAAAATGCATCGAATTTGAAAGAATTTAAAAAATCGCGTAATAAATATGCTTATAAAGTAAAAAAGATAAAGAGTTAATGTGTGAAACAAGAATGATCCATATAACACGAGCTCATATTATCTGTATAGCGGGAACGCTAGCGTATTAAAGTGGAAACAAATAGAAGAAGGTGGAATAAAAAGTTGGGACACATCGTTCGATGCCAAGTTGTCGCAGATGGGTCTCAGTTATGAGATTGTTCTTTTCTCCAACAGCTGCCAATAAATCTATTGTGGTCCAGGGCTTCAAATCAACTCCAACCCACTTGTGCTGGTCATCCTGGCCATCTCTATTTTATTAAACAAATGTTACAGGTTTCGGGAGATGAGTTTATTTATCTTTATTAAACCTGATCTAGAGCTTTCGAACATCTCTGCTCTTCATATAGGAGTACATAGAAACATATGAGATGACTGGAAGCTAGAGATTACGTTTAGTAAAGAAACCCATCTCCATATACCTGTAGCATATGTTTAATTAATATACAGAAGATTTAATTCAATTGAAATTAATCTCTAATTTATAGATGATGGCACTCCCATAGATCTTTTTAGTTTTTCTAATATAGATAGGTATAGTAATGATATGATGCAATAAGTTACAACAATGAAAACAATCGCCCCAACCCAACATATAATACTTAAGGAATATTTATATCAGATGAGGAGGCTGAAGCTGGAGTTACTTAAAAATGATAATTTTGGCTAATAACCTAATAATCTGGAATGCTAGCCCAGAATATAATGTATCTAAGTTATAAATAAATATTTGGTGCGATTTAGTAAAAACTGCATATGATTAGGCTAAGTACTTCAAAACCTCGCTCAAAAGAAACAAGAATAATTCCCATTTTTCCTTTCATAATATGGTCAACCATGACTATGGTGAACTAGCAGGTTTGTCCGATTTGGGGTCAATCTATTGCGAAGTTTTACTGTGCCATATAGTGAGTCCCATTGCTATAGTGGGACAAAAGTTTAATCTCATTGGGAATCGCTATAGTAAGAATTTACTCTAAATCACGAGTTTTAAGGTAAATAAAATATCACGAGAGAGAACTTCAATTATCAATAAAAATAATAATAATGTTTTTACATAAACAAAAGAACAATGGAAAATTATTCTGTAAACAAAAATGTTAGTTGCTTTTAAGAAAATCGCTATAGGGTTTACCCTATTTAAATATTAACTTATGAACATGAAAAAGGATGTCAAATAAAATCTATATGAATGCCTGATCTACAAAGGGGTTTAAAACGACAGAAGTACTAAACAGCATTAAATCATCAACATAAACAAAATTATCCATTACCATTACATTAGAATCATTAGCATCATCATCATTGTGAATACCTTTACTTGACATCATTATCATAACTATCATCGTTCCACATTTATGTTCGTTTTTATTAACTATAATTTTTACGGTCTTTATAAAGAGATATCTGACCCAGATTTTCACGAGTGAGTGCTAACTTCAATCGATTCAACTATCTCTTTAATTATTATATTATCATATTATTATATATCACATATATATCTTATATTTTAAAAACAAATGAGATTTGATTTTCTGCTTGATATTTGATTCATGTTGAGGATTATTGTAATGGTGGTGCAGTCGTGGCATAAATATTGAAAGAATAATAATAATAATGGTTTTGATCAGTAATTGCTTTTATTGTGCTAAAGTAAAATATATAAGAACATAATTTGGTAAAAAGTACCGCCTGGCTTAAGGCGTAAGAATAAAAAAATGAAAAGCGTATTTACATAATGTACAAATGTTTTGGGTCGGCCCACGGTGAAGAACAACAACGAGTTTTTATAGGGGAAGCATGACCTCTGGCGGTCGATTTAGCAGAGTATTTGATTCTATGAAATTATATAATTTAAAATAAAATAATATTTTAATATAACATAATTTTAAATAAAATATTTTTAATATAACATATATATATATATATATATATATATATATATATATATATATATATATAATAATAAATAGTTATTTAATTTTATAGTCCAGTTTTGTATTAAGATTATCTTCACTATTATGATCATTTAAATTCAAATTATAAAATTTGTAAAATGTTATTAATTTGTAGATAGAGAGAGAGAAAAAAAAATCCTTTACTTCTACTAATGTATGTAACTATGTATGTATCTGTAACTGATATAAGTTATCATTATTATCAGTTTGCTCCTTAAGTTTTAAAATTAGAATCACTGTTATAATTTTGTTATATAGTTTCTACACTATATATATATATATATATATATATATATATATATATATATATATATATAATTATTACCTGAAACAGCGGTGTCCGTTCGACATAAATCGGCAGAAATTCCAATTGTTTATTAGGATATGCGTATGTTTTATAAATTGTAAAAATGATATTGCTGACCCTTGGTATATCTTTTTAAAGAAGTAAACACAAGAGCGATTACAAAACCCTTAAAATAAGGAGGAATTCTCAATACTTTCCAGATTCAAGACCGGACACCTTAAATCACTCAGATTTACAGTTAATACAATTCCATCATGTTTCATGTTCAAAGTAGATAGTACCAGTGTCTAACATCCCTTTGATTTTATTCAAGATACAAACAGAATCTTTGGGACAATTAAGGAAAATGATGGTCAAACTTCTGAAAAATAACCAATTTATGAATTGTTCTGGTTTTACACCAGACTATGAATGTGAATAGGTAGTAACATATCATGTTCCTTTAGACAAAAAAGCAAATCCTAAATAATTATTAAATATCAGTAGGTTGAACAAAATTAGAACATTTCTCAAATGACATAACTAAACACAGTATATCTTAAGCCAATATTCTAAAGCAATCGCCATGCAAATTTTCTAAATATTAATTTTATTTGATATATCGGACGCGATATCCCAGCTTGAGATACTTGCGCCTAAATACATTTTAGCAGCTTATATACAATTAATTTCATATACAATTCAATAATTGGACTAAAAACAAAATTAAAACTGAAAGGTTGGTTTTCTCAAACAGAAAAGAAAATGTAAAATGAATTTACAAAAATTATTGAATTTTACATAAGTGTCTTTGTTATATACAAATTCGCAAATTTCTTCGATGGGATAAAAATGATTACTTCTGTAGCAGTGAAAGATTGGGCATTCTATTAATAAATGTATTGAGATTTTTAATAAGATGAATTAAAACCTATGGCACCATTGAGTGTGCATGCTAGAAGGCTCTGGTAAGCCAAAGGCAAAAACAGCCTCCATATAAACCGAAGAAAGCTGATAACTATACGAAAAATAAAACAAAGTATATATATCTATATATATAAAAATGAATATTTGTATGTTTGTTTGTTTGTATGTCCGGTATACAAATTCGCAGTAGTTCACTAATTCAAACCAATATTTCCATACATAGGTAAAAAGATACGGGGAAGACGATAGGCTATTTTAAAAAATATATAAATCAATTATTAAAACTATATATTCAAATTATTCTACTTAGCTCAGGAACAGCGCCCTCTATCAAAGATTAGATTAAATTATGCTGATGCAAACAAATAGATAATGCTAATAACAAACAATTATAAAAAAATCTTATCTAAATATATATCACTCGGGTAGATATGCACACGGGTCAATCCCGGGGCGAAGCCCGGGTCACCCGTCTAGTATATATATAATTCCAAATAGATTTAATAAAAATATTTAGGAATTTTAAAAAGATGAAATATCTATATAAATTCACACACACAATGTTCATATTTAATATATATATAAACAGATTTTCAATATATAAATTCAATTTAGGCATTGTTCAGAATTTTGATAATATAACACGGAACATTCCCAATAAAATTTTTATAAAGACAAAAATTAATAAAAATCTATTTAATATTACAACTTCTTATCTCTTTTAATCAATTATTTATGTATTATCATTTTTTGAGAGGATTGGAAAAAAATCTCTTGACGTGAAATACATTTTCTGTATTAATACAATTTTCTTTAAATTTTAATTTAAATAAAGATCAATTTGAAAATATCAATGTTTCCAAAATTTATAAATTTACGTTATACTGTGTGGAAATTGGAATACTTATATATGTATTTTATAAATATTGATAACATTTAGAAAACAAATACGAGAATCATGGGACGAGTGTCTTTTGTAGGAAGCTTTATTTTAAATCGCTCAAGCTTTCGGGCTGACCGGCCCTTCTACAGGAGACAAGTGAACAAAGGCACATCAGGTACTATATAATAATCGGACTATTTACATATTCAAAAATCAAAATTTTAAAAACTTTTTATAGGGATTTTGCATAACTAAGCAAAGTCGGGAGGAATAATTAACATAATAGTAAATTATGGACAGTAGAAATTGACATGTATGATAATAGATACTGGATATAGTTGAGCCTGTAATATCTTATACTGTCTATGAGAGAGGAGGGGGGGAATCTACACAGATGGAGGAAACAGGGCTATGGGAACAGAGATTGGTAGGATTCAGGAAGGTCGATATGTCTATTGATGGCGTGGAAGCCCTGGGAAACGAGAGCTTCCAAGGTGAGGCGCTGCTGCTTGTTGTGTATGCGGCAATAGTGCACAGATGGATTGGCCAGGTCGAAAGAGTGGTTGGTGGTTCGGATATGCTGGTATATGGCTGATTTCTCATCTTGTCTGGAGATGTTTTTTCTGTGTTCCTCGAGTCTTGTCCCTACGCTCCTGCCCGTCTCACCAACGTAGACAACATCGCAGTCAGCGCAGGGAATGGAGTAGACACAGCCAGACAAGAGAGATGGGTTAAATGGGCTATTGCTTTTAGTACCCGGGTTCCTAATGAGGGAACTGATGTTAGGGGAGTTGGAGTACAGGGTCCTGACTCCAAACTTGCCTAGGGCTCGGGCTATGGAGGAGCTAGTGGGGGAATATGGGAGGACACATATGGATTTATACACGGGGTTGGGAGCAGTGTGGTTGGGGTTGTGGAAATGGCGTAATATAAAAGACTTCGGGTATTGGAATTTTATGAGATTAGCTATGACTCTATTGGTTTCCATGGTTTTGAAATCAGAGGTGGAACAGTGGGTGTGAACTCGTTTAGACAGGGTTTTGACTGTGTTGATT
Organism: Cordylochernes scorpioides; assembly: GCA_030710605.1. Classification (NCBI taxonomy): domain Eukaryota; kingdom Metazoa; phylum Arthropoda; class Arachnida; order Pseudoscorpiones; family Chernetidae; genus Cordylochernes; species Cordylochernes scorpioides. The sequence continues at coordinate 74,605,900 of CP092870.1, forward strand.
TTGTGACTAAGGGGACAGAAGGAGTTGAAGTGAATATAATTTGGTCTGAACGAGTTCTTGTAATGTACTGTGGAGTGGTATCTGGTTGGGGTCCGGATGATTAGGAAATCTAAGAAAGGGAGGGCGTTGTAGGTTTCGGTTTCATGGGTGAAGGAAAGGTCCGGATGGTAACTAATGAGTTTAGAGAGGATATTTTCAACCTGGCTTTTTGTGCATATGCAGAACACATCATCTATGTATCTACGCCAAAGGCGGATATCGGATGGAAAATCTGATGTGATCTGCATATCTATAGACCGCATAACAATCTCAGCAGCAGCTGAGGAAAGAGGGTTCCCCATTGGGGACCCTTTTATCTGTAGAAAAAACTGGGAGTTGAAGGAGCAGATTGAGGATTGTAAACAGAGATGTGTGAGTTCTATAATTTTGGATGAGGTATGGCTATCAACATGGGAATTAACTAGGAAGGATCTGAGGGAGTCTATAATTAAACCATGGGGCAGGCTAGGGTATAAGGAAACTACATCAAAAGAAACCATGACAAGGCTCGGACAAGGAGGGGTACCATGCACATCATTAATGAAAGTACTGGTGGAGGAGATGGAAGTAAGGGAAGGAGTACCTTTTAGGAGGGACGAGAGGAACGACGAAATGAACTTGGCAACTGGAGCCATGGGGGATAGGAAGTGGGCCACGATTGGTCTTAACGGAATTCCGGGCTTGTGGAGTTTGGGTAGGCCATATATATAGGATTCAGTGTTGGTATCGGGGAGAAAGGACTTGTGCTCTTCTGGTGTAATGATCAGGTTTCTTTTCAGACGGTTGAGTTCTTTTCGGACGGAGGAGTATATGGTGGACCTGTTTTGGGTAGAGATGGGTTTGAAAGTGGAGATGTCGGCGAGAACAACCTGTAATTTTTCTTTATAATCTGCAGTATTCATGATAACCGTTTGTGAACCTTTATCTGATTGCATAATGGCTAAATGGTTTTTCTGCCGCAATTTTCGGATGATATCGAACTCAAGAGGGGAGGCACGGGGTTGGGTGGACCAATCCATCTGTGCACTATAGCCGCATACACAACAAGCAGCAGCGCCTCACCTTGGAAGCTCTCGTTTCCCAGGGCTTCCACGCCATCAATAGACATATCGACCTTCCTGAATCCTACCAATCTCTGTTCCCATAGCCCTGTTTCCTCCATCTGTGTAGATTCCCCCCCTCCTCTCTCATAGACAGTATAAGATATTACAGGCTCAACTATATCCAGTATCTATTATCATACATGTCAATTTCTACTGTCCATAATTTACTATTATGTTAATTATTCCTCCCGACTTTGCTTAGTTATGCAAAATCCCTATAAAAAGTTTTTAAAATTTTGATTTTTGAATATGTAAATAGTCCGATTATTATATAGTACCTGATGTGCCTTTGTTCACTTGTCTCCTGTAGAAGGGCCGGTCAGCCCGAAAGCTTGAGCGATTTAAAATAAAGCTTCCTACAAAAGACACTCGTCCCATGATTCTCGTATTTGTTTTCTAACTGTATTGAATGGGATTCCAGTACTTATAATTGATAACATTTGTTGAGCACACATTCTTATTTTCCAAATTCGAGAATAAAATGTTCACAATAAAAATATTTTTAAAAAACATTATTTAAACAAAATTTTGAGAAAAAAGTGTGCATGAAAATACAAGTACACTTGTACTGTGGATATTGGTGGTGTGGGGTTGGTGGTCTGTTCTCAATGATGGTTGTCTTGTCAGGTCAATTTTGATGTTTAGGGAGGTGGTTAGTAAAGAAGATTATCACTCAAGGATACGTTAGTTCAATGGGATGGTCGCTCATCCGGGTGGTTACTCAGGGAAGTGGTCGTTCAGTGAGGTTTTAGCTTAACCAGGTCAGAAAATTATTTTGATGTTTACAATTACTAATGGATTTTCCTACAAACAAGACTATACTACTATGCAGGCATGTTGAATAATAATAACAATGCTTAGCTTTTATTAAAACAAAATCCTTCGGCAAACATCCACACGAGCAGAAGCCGGAGAAGCTAGACCATTTGGTTATTTTGAAGAATATAAATACAGTAAAACCCCTCTCTGTATATATAGCGAACCCCAATAGGAACAAACCTGTGGTTCATTATATATAGAGCCATAGTTAGGTTTATATACCCATATTCATATTTATTATAAAAAGGGGGATTATTTCAGGTTCTTTTCTATTCTGAGTACACCATTGATCGATTTCTTCCAAGATTAATTCAATCAAATTTTTAAGAGTATCCTTGTCTTTATTCCAAACTATTATTGTCACATCATCAGCATAACACAGTATTTCAGAATTTGGTATATCTGCATTTTGTTTAATAAATCATTCAGTAATATCAGCCATAGCAATGGAGACAGTGGTCCCCCCCCCCCGCCATGTGGACAGCTTTTCGAAATTGTTTTATTAACCTTCTTATCACCATAAGTAAAATTTGTTACTGTATAAGGGAAGGTTCGTTATATCCCAGGTTCGTTTTAGGGGGATTTTACTGTATCTATTTATTGATAGCTAGTCGTTTTATCACGATTGCCAAATTAATTTTAAAATATCTACAGTGGTTTATTATTATCACAGATATTTGCTTCGATTAATATGGAAAGAACATTTTCCCTATAAAGTCATGAGATCTCATACAAATACATTATAAACACATGTATATAGACGATGTAGATTTCTATATCAGTTTATTCGAAAATTGAGGCCGTTATCATATCGTGGTAGTTCAAGATATTAAATACAGTTATGAAATATCTAAACACCTTATGCAAAAAGTTTATTTATTACAAACACCACGAGCACTCGAGATCTCGCTATTATTATTATTATTATTTATTTAAGTAACCCAGGTTCCTGGAGCGTACAGAAGTCGCCAACTACCCGGGAAATCTCGCTATTCAACGGCGATATTACAACTGTGAAAAAGCACGGAGGGCGAGATTCATTAAATGGTGGCTATTTATATGTTTGATTTGGGATATGTTCATAATATCACAATTTTCTCATATTTGACTATTAATTACAGTAAAACTCCTCTATAGCAAACTCCAATTGACTTAACCTGTGGTTCACTATTGCCATGGTTCGCTATAGCTAGAGTTCACTGTATTATAAAAAAAAAGAATATTTTTACCTCAATTTCAGGTTTTTGTTATAAAGGAAGGTTAGTATAACCCAAGTTCTTTTCATCAGGGTTTTATGATATATAGGTGTATGCGTGTATATGTGTGTATATATGTATATATTTTAAATTTAATGATGCAACTGTAAATAAAATTCAAAGAATATCTCTATATGTAAATAATATTTATGAATCTTTCTAAGTTACTTTCTGTGTGTGTGTGTATCTTTCCATCTTGAATATTTTCTTTGTTATATTTGTTTGTACATTTAGCGCAAGTGTCCCTAGGGGGACATAGCGTTTTGAATTGAAAAAAAAATAGGGTTTTACTGTATATATTAATCTTTATAAAAACAATAAAATTGAATGAAGACTAATTAGTGAAAGAATAAGTAAGAGTGTATGTAAACATGGATTAAATATGACGACATAAAGAAGTCAAAGAAACTGATAGGTTTGTTTGCTCGAGATGAATTGTAGGTAGAACAAGGCAATTTATGTAAAGTGTCTCTGGCAGTTTATTGCTAATTTCTGCAAACAGAAAGTCCATCTCCCAGATTGGTCCATTGACTCGACGGTCGTTATAAGGATTTGTCAGCATTGATCCTACTGACGCCATTCAATCCTTGGAGTCGTCTATGAGCAGTCAGTCCCTTCTTCCCTATTACCACCATATATCGAGTGGTATTTTCAAATATATAATGTTTTGGTAAGAAAATTTGATAAAATTGATATTAAACGTAATAGAAATCTATATATTTGACGTTAAAATAGACGCCTAGCTGTTGGTTACCACCTTTAAATCGTCTCTGTAATATGGAAACCTGAATTATTTGAAAGCAACAACACTATTGTTGCAAGTAATACATTTATTAAGAGAATTTGTGTGTGTGTGTGTGATAAATTTTAGAGTTAAAATAGATGCAAAATATGAGCAACCTTTAGATCGTTTCTTTGAAATTTAGCCCTGTTGGAATTTAGTTAAGAACCTCAAAATAAAAAGAAACCATCATTAAACAATTTGTAAAGATTATCTGAAGCGATGTTAAAGGTTTATATGTTGGTAGAATGAGTACCAAACATTTAATCACGAATTAGAAGCTTTTTAAAATTTGAAAAGATTTCGCTGTGAAACACCCCGCAAAAACGAACAGGGAATATAGCGAATCTTTCTTTATAACAAAAGTCTAGAATAATCCCCATTTTAATTTCATAATATATTATAATAATGGGTATAGTGAAACCATGGCTATAGTGAACCAAATGTTCAGTACCATTGTAGTTAGCTATAGCGCGTTGTTTTATTGTATTTCATTTGCGAAGTGTTTAGGGGGCTAAACACCGATCTGGCGCCAGTCCGCGGTCAAAAGTGACTAGTTATTTTCTCTCGATGACAGTAATAATAATAATCATATACATTTTGTAATATAAAACCTGATATTTATTTTCACATGGTCGATAACAATGTTATTGTGAATATACGACATCACAGCAATATGTTCATCAGAGTTGAAACACCTGGAAAAACTATAAGAAAATTAAATTATTGATTTGATAATTGCATGATGTAGAGAATATATGTATATGCAAATTGAAAGTAAAATAACATGTTTAGAGACAGGACTTGTGTTAAATTTAATCAAAATTGATACAGGATTTAGTTGGGCAACACGCATACCGCTTGGCAGGTTGCCAAAATGGAGGTTCGTATTAATAAACTGATCTCAACAAAACTGCTGAGATTTAAATTTATCGCCGCTGCGTGCACAAAGGCGCGGGTGAGTGTTTCTAGGAATGCGATCATTTCTTGGCTGTTTTTAAGACGGTTTATATTTGATAATTTCAGGTAAGGTCAATTTTCTTAAATGTTTAGTACAGTTAAACTTGTCTATAGCGCCCCCTCTTGAGACTCACCAAAATAAGGTGCTATAGACAGGTCACTTTAAATATAAAATGTTTAAATTTTAATGTTCAAAATCGGGCGCTATAGAGAGGAAGGCGCTATTTAGAGGGAGCGCTATATAAAAGTTTAACTGTATATAGAATAGTATTTCATTGGAAATATTTCTATAGAAGTATCTTGTTATATTCTCTGTATGAACACTTTTCAAAGATTTGCAAATAGTTTTCAATATGAATGTTATACATCAGTTGAATATCGAACCAGGTGTATATAGACATTTCACAAAGAACGTTCATTTATTACATATATGAAACCACGTTAAAGACTACACTGATAATTAATGAAATTAGGTGCTAGTTTTGATAGATATACCTTTTTAAATACATATAAAACGAAAATTGCAATTATACCGCGAATGTTTCTTTTAAACAAAAATCGAAATTTATTTTAAAGAGAAATAACGACTATTTCTAACTTTAAGGATGAAGTATGAAAGGGTGAAAATATGAAGCGTAATGGCGAACGGAAAAATAAAAGTACCAGGGGCGGGAATCGAACCCACGACCTTCCGCTTACCGGGCAGATGCCATGTCCACTAGGCTACCCTGGACATATTTTTCCGTTCGTAAATATTATATAAAGTAATTTAAAATGCAATATAACGCGGCTGATGATTGTAAAACGAAAATTGCAATTATACCGCGAATGTTTCTTTTAAACAAAATTCGAAATTTATTTTAAAGATAAATAACGACTATTTCTAACTTTAAGAATGAAGTATAAAAGGGTGAAAATATGAAGAGTAATGGCGAACGGAAAAATAAAAGTGTCCAGGGGCGGGAATCGAACCCACGACCTTCCGCTTACCGCGCAGATGCCATGTCCACTAGGCTACCCTGGACATATTTTTCCGTTCGTAAATATTATATAAAGTAATTTAAAATGCAATATAACGCGGCTGATGATTGTAAAACGAAAATTGCAATTATACCGCGAATGTTTCTTTTAAACAAAAATCGAAATTTATTTTAAAGAGAAATAACGACTATTTCTAACTTTAAGGATGAAGTATGAAAGGGTGAAAATATGAAGAGTAATGGCGAACGGAAAAATAAAAGTGTCCAGGGGCGGGAATCGAACCCACGACCTTCCGCTTACCGGGCAGATGCCATGTCCACTAGGCTACCCTGGACATATTTTTCATTGGGTATAATTGCAATTTTCGTTTTACAATTATCAGCCGCGTTATATTGCATTTTAAATTACTTTATATAATATTTACGAACGGAAAAATATGTCCAGGGTAGCCTAGTGGACATGGCATCTGCGCGGTAAGCGGAAGGTCGTGGGTTCGATTCCCGCCCCTGGACACTTTTATTTTTCCGTTCGCCATTACTCTTCATATTTTAACCCTTTCATACTTCATCCTTAAAGTTAGAAATAGTCGTTATTTCTCTTTAAAATAAATTTCGATTTTTGTTTAAAAGAAACATTCGCGGTATAATTGCAATTTTCGTTTTACAATCATCAGCCGCGTTATATTGCATTTTAAATACATATAAATATAAATAAAATTATTTCTCTACAAACCATTTACTGCAATTTTTAAAAAATTAAAAAGGGAAGGCATGGCTCATTAGTATAGCGTACCCTCTACCAGACCGCTCTACTATTGTATTATACTGATTTACATATATAACTACATTTGATGAAGAATACAGAAAATGGATATTTAAGAGATCTATAGACATATGATTTAAGGGTAGTAATATATATACAGTAAAACCTATCTATAGCGAACCCCCACGGGACTGAACCTGTTGTTCACTATAGCCACATTTTTTTTAAATGGAGATTTATTCTATGTAAATTATATGGAAGGTTCGCTATGTCCCAGGTTCATTTAAGCGGGGTTTTACAGCACTTAAATATTTTTAAAAATCAGCGTTAAAATCATTACCAATATACGCGCGATAGACGGCTCTCAGATAATACTCTGATATGAGAGATCTATAGGCATATGATTTAAGGTCAGTAATATAAATACAGTAATACCCATCTATAGCGAACTTCAATTGGACTGAACCTGTGGTTCACTATAGCCACAGTTCGTTATAGACATAGTTCACTGTATTATAAAATATAAATGGGATTTATATGGAATCAGTATGGAAATATGATTTAAGAGATATTTAGGTTTGATGACAAACATTTAGTTGCAAAATCATCAGTTGCTCTTAGGTTCTATTCTTATAATTGTTATGGTGAATTAGACAAATTGTATCCAAGTCTGTGTTCTGACACATTGACACTATTATAGTGAAAATCCTACTCTAGTGAATCCTAATGGGACTGAACTTATGATTCGTTAGAAAAATGGTTCATTATAGCCATGATTATTGGCACTCATATTGGAGATGATCTTAGGTTTGCTGTAAAGGAAGTTCGCTATATCCCGGGTTCGCGTTTGAGCGAGGTTTTACTGTACAGTAAAACCCCTATATAACAAACCCCAATGGGTCTGAACCTGTGGTTTACTATAGTCATGGTTATTTTTTATATATATTTCACTGTATTATAAAATAAAAATGGGGATTATTTAGGGATCATTATAAGCGAAGGTTCTCTATATCTCAGGTTCGTTTTAGTGGGGTTTTGCTGTTTTGAATGTAGTGCTGTTATCTTGTGATTGTCTTAAACACTTGTAAGTAATAATTTGATTACTCTTTTATCTTATTAGGTATATTCCAACAGAGATTGTTGTATGTGTGGTATTGCGGGAATGATATTTGGCCTACGATCCTCCACATGTAAAAAATCCTATATAGGAAGTAAAATTTAGATTTTCCCTATACTGCAAAACCTCGCTATAACGAGTCGGAGATATAGTGAACCGAAAACAATCCCTGAAAATTATATAAATTAACCTAAGCTTTATAATGAAACATGATTATAGTGAACCAAATATTCAATTCCATTGGGGCTAATCATAACGAGGTTTTACTGAATAATCTATATACATAATTCAAATGTTCCCTATTTATTGAAAATGTATATGTTTATTTATTGTGCATGGATATTTGTAGTATTACTCTTTAATGGAAAGAGCAAAATAAGCTATACATTTTTGTGGAATATTCTCACAAAATGGGTATATAGAACAGAATGCTTTTTCATATCGCAGAAAACATTCTGTTATTTTCAACGATAGCTTTTCTGAACAAATATAAAAAAATAGAGATGCAATAAAACAACAATTAATTAAAACGAAATTTGAGGTCTGAAAAGTTGAATAGTTTCCATCGCGGTTTCATATCGACACCAAAGAATGTTCTTTATGGAATATTAGATATTATATTGTAGCGTAGAAATCAAGTCTTTGATGCAAATGCAAAAGTATTTATTGATGACGTCAGTACGGCTAGTCGACAATTATCAATAAACCCAACTATATACACCTAGAGAATATCGAGCCAGCAAGCTAAGCAACATATATGATGATTTTACAAATATAAAGTAATAAATATGTTTTAAATATTTTCATTGAATACTTAAATTAAATAATAAAAAATAAAATATTTTTTCGCCACAATATTGATATTGGTATTAAAAGGTATTTGCTTATTTTTGTAAACTGTTCATGCAGAATATATAGCTAGATATATTTCTATATGGAAGATTTCCAATGAAATACTATTCTATACCGAACTTTTGGTAAAATTGATACTACTTGATATTATCAAATATAAACCTTCAAAAACAGCCTTGAAAATGGTCGGATCCATAGGAACACCTACCCACGCCTTTGTTCACGTAGCGGTGATAGAAATGACCTGCGCATGCGTCACCAGATGTCGCTGGAGATAGCCAATGAGCGTGAGAATTAAAATTACATCATATTAATAAACATTTTATATCGTTTATAGTAGTGATTATTGTTTTTGTATAAACATTTTCATTAGAAAATGAATATAGACGAATGTTAATTACAGTAAAACCCCGATCTTTTCAAACAAACTTGGGATATAGCAAACTTTCTCTTATGAAGAATCTGAAATAATAACTCCGCTTTTGCCGGTCCCAAGCCCGGATGAAAAAGGAGGAGGGGGAGCAGTAACAAGCTTACTAAAAAACCTGGGTTCAGCTGGCCCGGCTGATAGTACCCTGTAAGGGCTCCTAATCTAGGGATACAGGATGAGCAGCTTTGTACTCCTTGTTAGGAGCGGCTGCACATGGCGTCTGTTTCTCATGTCAGAGGAGGCCATTTCTTTTGGAGCTATGTCGGCCTGCCACTGAGTAGTGCTTAATGTCAATAGCAGACGCATTCTACTTTACCCAGCCAAGTCTCAAGCTTTACAAGCTTGATATCCTAATATGATTGAGTGGAGATAAGAAAGAAGAAGAAGAGGAACCTGAAATATGAAATCCCCATTTTCATTTCATAATACCCTGAACTAATATATGACTATATAACCATGGCTTTAGTAAACCACAAAAATGGTGTTACCTATAAAAACAGAGAAGAGAGAGAGAGAGAGCATTTCTCCCTATGGTAAGGAAGAGTATCACTTATATAGAATGTAAATTGAAATATTCAAAAATGTGTTAAACGTTTTTTGTTCTATAAAATTATATATATGTAATATTGTTGCAAATGTGATCCTGCCGACGTATGGATAAGCTGGCAGTCGTGTACGTGAGGCGAGTGTTGATGTTCTTCCCACACGCGGACAACAAGAAGCAGAGGCAGGGCAAAATGTTAACACTGAGAGTGATCGGGAACAGCCCACGGGACAGAGGTAGAGGCCATGACACAAACTTGGATGCTTATCACCGAGACATGGAGAGAGAGAGAGAGTGTGTGTGTGAGAGACAGCCTGAAGCGGACTGCCGAGAAACACACCCTAGAACCATATGCTGCTGACCCCCTGCCAAAACCTGTCCTGTTTTCAGGGGTCGTCTATAAAGAGTCCCTGGGGGCCCCACATGGGCTGGGCGTTGGCATTTCTTCCCCTCTGTCCCTGCCATAGCTGACAGAACATTCTTTGGATCTTTATTTTGACGTCAACATTTTTAGTGTTACATACAAATAGGGGTTTACAGGTATTATTGATAAAGATATGGCATATATACAAAATATGGGGTGGTAGAAAATAGAAACGGTATACATTTTAAAAGAAGGGTAGAATCTTTTAAGGTATCGACTCTAACTAATTGGAAGATATGTGACATATACTATAAGTGTCATACAGTTTAAAATATACGATATATATATATATATATATATATATATATTTATAAAAGATGCATATATTGGATTTCTAATTATTTTATTGTTCCAATATTTCGAGGGGCAACTCGCCTCTCTTTTACGAGGATGTTTTTGTTTTTCACTAGAACTATTACAATATATATATATTGTAGCGTAGAAATCAAGCCTTGAAATATCCTAAGATGTAAAAGTATTTATTGATGACGTCACAGCGACGAGTCGACAATTATTAACAGGTCAGCCCAAAAAAGCCATTTACAGCTAGAGAATCTTAAGCAAGCAAGCAAAGAAATATTTTAAAGATGATTTCACAAATACAGATTAATATATATTTTTATAATCTGTTGAATATTCTCATTGAATAATATTAAATTAAATAATAAAATATTTCTTCGTCACAATATTAATAAAAAACGATACATCATCCCTAATACGAACAGGGGATGCCGCGAACCTTTCCTTTCTTATATAACAAACAAAAAAAATCTCAAAATTTATTTAATAATATAGTAAATAATATACAATTATATACTTGTATATATGTACATATACTTGTAGTCATGTGCTATATATATAATATAGTAATATGCTAATAGAGTAGATAAAAATAGTAAGATGCTATATATATAGTGAACCAAAATATTTGTTCCATTGAGATTTGCCATGTCTTGCTGAATAAATAAAGGCTTTATTGAAATATTGAAAATTGTGTGTGTGTTAGGTGTGTAGAGAATTTGTTATAAATAGTATCAAAAATCTTTTTTATTTTCCATTATTAATATTCTAAATTTGGTTTGAATTGCTTTTAAAATTAAATTTCATGCAAATCTTAATTTAATGCACACAAAGAGAACAAAACGAATGTAAAAAACCTCTCTATTTGTTGACATTCCAATTTATAATTTAAAATCAAAAAGGTGTTAACTATAGAACAAAATTTTCCCACTATATACAAGGTGCGTTCATTAATTTCCAGGACTGGTTAAAAAATAAAATAAATAAAAAAGCTAAAGAAATTTTTTTTTATACAGAGTTAAATATTGGACATTCGACCACACCTGACTGAAAGCACGAGTCTCGTGGCGAACGCGCCGATCTAAAAATAGAACAAAATAACTTCCTTGTAAGGTTCGCATTTCTAATTTTAAAATGGCCATTTTCGAAGAGCAGAGAATCTGCATTAAGTTTTGTTTTAAATTGAAATAAAGTGCTACTGAGACGTATGAATTGATTAAAGAAGCTTTTGGCGATGCAGCTTTATCCTGTTCAGGTACTTTTGAATGGTTTTCACGCTTCCTAAAAGGTCGGGAAAAGGTAAACGATGATCAGCATACTGGGAGTCCAAGATCATTACGTTGCGAGGAAAACAAGCTCAAAATAAAGGAATTAATTAAATCTAACAGAAGAATTTCTATTAAAGACTTATCTTCAGAGACTGGACTATCTGTAGGACTGTGTCATCAAATAGTAACAAAAGATTTGGACATGATCCGGACCTCTTCAAAATTTGTTCCCCGGATTCTAACAGAGGAACAAAAGGAGGTTAGAATGGATGTCTGCAAAAACATGATTGAAATGACTCGGACCGATCCAGAATGGATGCAAAAAATCATTACCGGGGATGAGACATGGGTGTATCAGTATGACCCGGAAACCAAACGTCAATCCAGCCAATGGATTGAAAGAGGGGAACCGAAACCCAAAAAGGCAAGATTTGCAAAATCCAAAGTCAAGACATTGCTTGTTAATTTTTTTGATATTAATGGTTTGGTTAACCATGAATTTATTCCCTTCGGACATACAATTAATCAAGAGGTTTATTTGGGGATAATGAGGCGCTTAAGGGAGGCAGGGCGCCTTAAAAGACCTGAAAGATGGCAAAACAATGACTGGATACTTCACGTCGATAATGCGCGGTCGCACACAGCCCATGTTGTTTTGCAGTTATTGGCCAAGCATTCAACCATACATATCCCTCATCCACCCTATTCCCCCGACTTAGCTCCCAATGACTTTTTCCTCTATTCTATATTGAAAATGAAGTTAAAAGGAAGGAAATTTGACAACGTTGATATGATACAAGCTGAATCGAAGGCAACCTTGAGGAACCTCTCAAAAAGCCATTTTATCTCCTGCTTCGACAATTGGAAAAAAAGATGAAACACGTGTATTGAGGCAGGAGAGGCATATTTTGAAAAATATTAAATTAGTTTTTTTATTTGTTTTATTTTTTCAAAGATACAGAGCAGTCCTGGAAATTAATGAACGCACCTTGTATATATAAATTAAATTTACAGAACATGATAAAAATATTTGAAGAATATTTTAAAAAAGGAGTTCACTTTTTAGATTACTCTATTACTTTATTCTTTTTTGATTGAAGAATATCTGGTCCGTTACCCCAGTTGTTTTTTTATGGACAAGCGCATGACGTGTTAAAGCCGATTCATACGCTTTGCTCCTTTGTTAAAATTTCCATCAAACATTTCGAATATTTATTGATACATTAATAATATTCTCCTCAAAATAATATAATCTAAGCTTCTTTATACTCATTTTGTTTCTCTTTTACACTTTTTTATTTTCTATATATATGTTATATAAAAATATTTAAAAAATATATATTTCATAGATTAAATTACTCTGTTAAATCGACCACCAGAGGTCGCCGTTTTCACTATATAAATTCTATTGTTGTTGTTTCCTGCTGGCCGGCTTAAATCTTTTTGTAAATTATGTATTTCCTTTATTCTTACGCCTTAAGCCAGGTAGTACTTTATCAAAGTCTGTTTTTTATATATTCCTTAAGCTCAATTAAAGCTATTTTTATAACTATTTTCATTAATATTATTCTGTTACCACGACTGCAATATCATATACTCATGGATTCTAAGATCAAGCAAAATGCTCAATAATATTCTCTTTTCTCAAAATAATCAAGTGATAATTCTATATGGCTCTAATATTCAAAGATCAGCAGTAAATAATTTTATTCCTAATAATAGCCGACAGGAGATATATATATATGACATAATAAAAATATGATTTTTATTATATTCATAAAATAATTAAAATTCTATAATCACAGAGTTAAATTTTAAAATGAAAAGGAATCCTTAACAAAAGGAATATAACCTAATTTTATTTTTTTTTGTAAATAGATAATAATGTTGTTAGTTGTATGTATGCAAAAAAATTGTTTGCTTTGAAAAATAATCAAAATAATAAATATTTTTGGGACAAAAGTTATCATTCATTTTTACCATCCACGACTGCATGAATTGGTAACGTAACTAGAATACGTCTTTTTTATGACATATATATATATATCGCTAGATGTTTTTTCAATATAAGAATAAGCAATGTGAAGGCACTAATCCAGTATAAGGGCAAGAGCCCTATGGAAATCCAGCATGTGTGTGAAAGGCTCAGCTGCCCCAAAGATCAATGGCAAACAAATAAACTCGCCTTCCTACAAATCGTTTCTGTTTAAAATAGCCCGAAACCTTACACGAATAGCTTAAGATTTATTTGCTCATTACTACAAAAAGATGGCGTCACTTGTCCCGCGGCAATAGGCTATCTAAAATCTTATCTTGTCATTTGGCCGGTGCATTGTTAGCAGGTCGTATGTCTTTACGTGGATTTATATCTTCTTGACACTTTATTTAATCTCAATCTTTGTTTAATGTTTATCAATATATGCCATACCTTAATTTGATTCCTTTATAGAATGAAATAAATATTATTGTATGACATATACTATATAACCTCACTTTAGAAAACCGCAATGATAATCAACCCTTTTGTTTCACTATATTATTAAATGAAAATGGAGAATTTTTTTGCTTCGTTATAATGAAAGGTTCGCTTTATAGCGAGGTTTTTCTGTGTTCACTCTCAGGATTTTTTTTTCAATCAGTATTTCACAAAAAAATATATAAATGTGATAATACGTTGAAAGTTCTGGTTGACTTTTGTAGTACCTCGTCGACTCTCGCTATAAGCTGTGGCAACCGAGGGTCAAACCTGTAGTAACCGAGAGGGACAGTCAGGGCGTGGAGAGTTTTCCAGTACCTCTCTGCACCTTGTAGGACCTTTAACAGTTCTCACAAAGTACAGGCAGTCGTGGTCGAGGCAGAGTGGAAAAGCTTGGGAATGTCCACACACACAAAAAAACGAAGCGACACAGTTGTAGAAGGAAAGTTCCTTGAATAGATAAAAAGCCGAGCCAAGAGCAAGATGGAGCTAGAGTAGATTTCTTACTGTTTTACATGGTCGATGAGTTGGTCCTTGGAGACGATAAGGGGTGACGCTGACCGAACGACTCACTGGAAGACTGGCTGTTGCCAAGCGCGGGTCCTATTTATACAACTCTTTGGACCAGGAAGGGAAACAGGAAGTATTGTCTTACTGCACGTGTCCGTTAATCGACACTGGCACCGGTCTGTCGGCTTCCAATCTATCTTTAGAAGTTACTTTGTGATTCTCTCAATCTTGCTTTTAACTTAGTTTTTAATCTATTATATAGTTTTATTTATTCATCCTCAGTACATTACATATGGTGATGCAAGGACACATGTCAATTATGCGTATAATTATTTATAGATGTATTTCTATATACAACATAACAATCTTGTTATAAGTGTTATATATAGGGTTTTTGGTTTAAATTATCAAAGATGGGCCCCGGGAGTGAAAGGGTTTATCCGGGTTTAAGCGGGTAAAGCCTCTCTAACACAGGTAAGTAATTAAAATTTCTTTTAATTAATTAAAACTGTGAGGGTAAAGGTCTATAACAAGATGTTTATTTGGATATATCTGAAAATTATAAAAATAAAACTTATGTTTAATTTAAAAGTTATGATATTCATTATAAAAGAGAACTGTAGATAAAACCTTTGTTTGCTAAAAATTAATGATGATGTTCTAAGAGATTGTTGGCGGGCGTTGGAAAGGGTTAGGGGTTGAAGAATATGCAATTGTAAGTGTTGCACAGACAATCAAATACTGAGATCCAGGTGCAAAGCGAGGATATAGACTTGTGCGTTTTCCTTGGCAATGTTTCACCTGTGATCCTGTATAAGGTTACAGTGCTTTGTCACAATTGTAGGGTTATTGGGTTGAAAAGTTGTTGAAGAAAAGAATTAATATGATTGAAAGGGGTGGTAGAGCCATGCGATAAGTAGAATTGTTATAGCGACAGTAGGTGGTCTGACTTGACTTGAAATCAAAGGTTGATTGTGGTCCGCTAGAGCTGAAAAAATTGAAAGTTGAAAAAAGTGAACGCTTTGTGCATGCGTTGGTGATGTGCTCTGCGGATGATTGAAATAAACTTTTGAAACGTGTTCAGACCAGAAGTTTGGATTTGTAAGTCTGGGGAACTGTGTTCTCAAAGAGTTTGTTGAATTACGAAATCAAAAAGAAAAAATGTCAAGCAGTACTGTCGTTTCTATGATGGTTTGAAGCAATGGCTGAAATAGGTAGTGATGACAAAGTATAGGGAAGTGGTTAGTGAGTAGGATTGTTGAAAACGATTGTTGTATGCCCGATAGTTGATGATAAATAAACGTTGACATATAATAAAGTTATTTAAACAAAAATATAGTGAATAAAAAGGTAGAAATATGATTGCGGATAAAAAGTGTAAGTGGATAAGATCAAACATGTGATATATAAAAGATATAATAATGAATTAAAAATGATTATTAAAACAATTAAATGTTTTGTCATACTAAAATAATATCATAAAAAATAAAATTGTTAAAATAAAGTTGTTAAAATAATGTTGGAATAAAAATTTGATTATATAATTGAAAAGTAAAAAATAAAAATAATTATTCAAGCTTTTATACAAAGTTATAATATTATTCTGAAAATAGAGCAATCCATATTGTTATATTTGTTTATAAAGGGCACATCTTGGATTCAATAAATAATCTTTTTATTTCCGATATTTCGATGGGCTAAACGACCATCTTTTTCTAGGATCTCATCCTTTTTCGCGGCAAGCCGCGCGTTACACTTGAGACACGGGCGTCTCACAATTGTGAGACGCCCGTGTCTCAAGTGTAACGCGCGGCTTGCCGCGAAAAAGGATGAGATCCTAGAAAAAGATGGTCGTTTAGCCCATCGAAATATCGGAAATAAAAAGATTATTTATTGAATCCAAGATGTGCCCTTTATAAACAAAGTTATAATATAATTAAAGGATATTAATGATTAGATAAATGTTAAATAGTGAAAAATGGAACAAAAATTGTCTCTTTTGAAGAAAAGTTAAAAGAAAACAAAAATATTCGTTCCTGAAAAAAAAAAGGAACATATTTACACACAATTTCCAGGTGTAGGTGCAAGATTATTGGTGTCTTTAGTTTGACCTACGGGGAGGCAATGTGGTCCTATGTCGTTTTGGTCCAGTCTGAGAAGTTGGTCTTTGCCAGATCTTCCCGATTATATTATGTGAGACCAGACGGGGAGCGATCTTGATCCCTAAAATGATGTCAGTGTAGTGGAAGATGGGACTTTTTAGGTACATGTAGTATGTAGTGCATGTCTTAAGCGCTAAAAAGATTGCAGAGCGTTTTATGCAGTTGGTCTGCAAAATTTTTAGGTGAGCCTACCCAAACGCCGGCTTGTTACGCTTGGGAAAAAAATCATTTAAAATATTAATTTAACAGATCTTTTTTCCATGTAACATTGCGTTACATATGGAGAAATGAGAGGTTAAATCCTTTTGTATTCCTAACGAGAGAGCCGGTAATGTTGTGTATTGTTCGTATTAAAAGCGTACCCAAAAGCCTTATAATTGAATGATTTTTCTTTTGCGTTAAAAAAAATTCCACACTGGGCGTGAAAACAATGTAAAAGTTGTAAAACACACAATGATAATTAAAGATATAAAGTGTTATAATATTTCAATATTAAAGTTCAAATTAATAAGTAAATTGGGTAATGATTGGTAAGTCAATCAGTTGATAATTGACAGGTTATTTGAAAGTCTAGCATACTGATGTGCCAAGGTACAGGCGTACTGAAACTGGAGGTGTCATTTAAACATGGCGGCTGCCACTGGTGTCAATATCAACATGTGTCATGTCCTTTGATGCCGACCGACATAGCTGGGTTGTTTATTTTGGTTGGCGGTCCTTTGTTGCCGACTCTTTGTTGCCGACTGGCACATGATCCCATGTCTGGCCTACGTCCCGAGTTGAGTTGTCTTCTCTTGCCTATTTGAAAATATAGTTTTCTTGGTGTTCGTAAGTGTTGTGTTTCGACGATGTTGCGGACTTTAAAAAAAATGTTATTCAATGATGTCAGGTTTAGATGTGAGTAAAAGTGCGACATTCGACGTAGAGATACGCTTTGGGGTGTTAAGTGTCACAGGCATGAAGGCGTCTTTGTGGCCTATTAAGTGAGAAAAATTGTTGTGATGCGCTGTGTGACACTAGTGAGTGAATTGAATAGAAAGGTGTCACGTGAAGTCTTTGTTTTTGGTACAGCATCTAACTTGTTTCAGAATAAATAACAATTTTTTTAGTCATGGGTGGTTGTTGTACGAAACACATCGAGAATTTTCAGATTGTTATAGAGGTGGCATGTTTATTGCGAAATCTTTTTGTTCGCGACGATATGGCGTTGGTGTGGCTCGAAATTGGATGTGTTGTTAAATCGCGTGTTAATAGATGAGGCCAATTGGATAAAGTGATGTGGGAGTGTGTTGAAGTTCGTTCCGAGAGATGTGTGAATTATTAATAATTATGCATGTAAAAAGAAAAGGACGAGGGAGTGTAGCTATGCTGGAATTTTTAACTTGTTTTGGGGAAGGAGAGTTACTTTTCTAGTTGTGCTTTTGAAGATATTGTATCTTTCGATTTTTGTATTAAAAAAAAATGCGTTTCACCTATGTTTATTAAAATTTGAATATATATTTTTTTAATCGTTGCTTATGGTATTGCAAAAATAATCCTTGTAAAAGGGTAATGACGTGATAGTGACTTATAATTTAAATGGGGCGTGTACATAAATAGTAAACATAACAATGATTTTTGAAAAGCTTTGTGTATTTAAGTAAGACATTGGTGTTTTTGGTATAAAAATAAGGTATTAAGAGAAACATAAATAAGTTTAGAAAATAGGATTCGAGTAGTTAAAATATAATATGAGTTTTTTCCATGTAAAATTGAAAGTAATGAATAAAAATTTAAAAGTTGCTTAAAATAAAGTAAAAATTGATAAATGAGGGTGTACAAGATTTAAAATTTGAATTGAAATGCTATAAAAATGGTAAAATTTGATTTAAAAAATAATTACAGTAAAAATAAACATTATATTTATGGAAAATCAAGTTGTGAACATGAGGAGAGAGTTAAGTAGATTTTTTAAAAACTCACAGTTTTTATGATTGTTCAGTCAGGAGACTTGGTCTTTGGTTGTTGTCCTGATGACGTGGAAGGCGTCCCATGTAGAGCTTGTAGAAGTTTGTGACTTCTGTTTGGCGATGGTGGCATGTCGTCTGGATGGTTGCGTTGTAAGGCCGAAGGTGGGTAACTTCTCACCGGCTTATTTTGCGGGAATTTCGGCTGTGTCGTTGAGGGGAGATTGCTTGGTCGTTTCGTTGGAATGGCGTGCTTGTTCCTCCATCTTTGCTCTTGGCTCTTTCCTATCTGGACAGTCTTTTTACCTTTTTTGCTATGGCGTCCTTCGTTTGGGTTATCCTGTCGACTCTCTGTAATAATTTGTTGAAGTTCTGGTTGACTCTTGTAGTACCTCGTCGACTCTCGCTATAAGCTGTGGCAACCGAGGGTCAAACCTGTAGTAACCGAGAGGGACAGTCAGGGCGTGGAGAGTTTTCCAGTACCTCTCTGCACCTTGTAGGACCTTTAACAGTTCTCACAAAGTACAGGCAGTCGTGGTCGAGGCAGAGTGGAAAAGCTTGGGAATGTCCACACACACAAAAAACGAAGCGACACAGTTGTAGAAGGAAAGTTCCTTGAATAGATAAAAAGGCGAGCCAAGAGCAAGATGGAGCTAGAGTAGATTTCTTACTGTTTTACATGGTCGATGAGTTGGTCCTTGGAGACGATAAGGGGTGACTCTGACCGAACGACTCACTGGAAGACTGGCTGTTGCCAAGCGCGGGTCCTATTTATACAACTCTTTGGACCAGGAAGGGGACCAGGAAGTATTGTCTTACTGCACGTGTCCGTTAATCGACACTGGCACCGGTCTGTCGGCTTCCAATCTATCTTTAGAAGTTACTTTGTGATTCTCTCAATCTTGCTTTTAACTCAGTTTTTAATCTATTATATAGTTTTATTTATTCATCCTCAGTACATTACATATGGTGATGCAAGGACACATGTCAATTATGCGTATAATTATTTATAGATGTATTTCTATATACAACATAACAATCTTGTTATAAGTGTTATATATAGGGTTGTTGGTTTAAATTATCATATAAATATATTTTTAAAATGTTTACCTAGATTTATTAAATCCTGGTTCAAATCACATTAATAGGTACCGCTCAGCAAGAGAAACCTAGTTCATGATAATTGAACAATGAATAATATATGAAGGTTATTCACATATTAAACAAATTTTAACGCGGGATTCAATCCCGGTTCATGACTGTCGGGAACCGAGGGTTTTACCCACTCGTCCACCGACTTGTTATATGGATTTATTAAATAAAATATTTGTTGATTATATATAATTCAATAATATGTTAGAATAGTAACTATAATATTAATATTAATAAACCATATATATATATATATATATATATATAGGATTCATTTAAAACGTTTTTAGGGTGCAAATGAAAAAAAAAAAAAAACAGATCAAAGAAACAAAAAAATATATTTTCTGAAGCTCAAAGGGTTTTTATATTAATACTAAGAACAATTTAATATGTGTATGCTTATAAATCCTTATTGATTTTCACTAATACAAAATCTTCTAAATGTTTGTTTATAAAAGTTTTAATTTCATACTTGATGCTCTTAAAAACGCAATCAGTACTTAAGAGCTGCTTTCTTGCCAGGTTTGAGGAGGCACTTCTATCCCAAAATAATCGCCATGTGTGGATAGCAAGAAGAAGCTGACTCACAAATGACGATCCAATTTAACAACAGCAAACTGACTAAAAAATACAGTAAAAACTTGGTTTTATTTTAAATAGAATAGACTTCCGAGTAAAAAAAAAGATTAAAAGCGATTTTTCTATTTCAAAATATATTTCTCATAAAAGAATAATCAACAAATATAAGAATTACGCATTTTTATAAATAAAAAACAATATCAAACAATTAATAATTGTTTCAATATTTTCTGTGTATAATTTATATTAGAGGCCGAACAAATTATAATTTCTACTATACTCAGAATAATTAAGAAACTATATTTGAAAATATACAAAAGAGAGAACGAAAGCTTATCTATATTTATATAAATAGATATAAACAAAGGCAGTAAGTAAGGAAGAGTTACTGATTGGATGAGATCAAGTGGATAATGTCCAATTAGGTTGTCCGGGATATGATAATCGACGGCGATTGGCCCGTTGAGAGGGAACTCATCAGGAAGGCGGCCACTTGGCAATTCCTGAAGCGGCAGTAGCCAATTGAAAACCACCTCACAGCCAAGTGATAAGTGAAGTTAAGAGCAATTGAGGCTTCTTCCAGCAGGAATGTGTTTGTTCCTCACGTATCTGTATAATTGTTTGGGTGGATCCGTTACTTGCTTTATAGGGTGCTCTTTCTTCAAATACCAGATTGATATGGAGCTCTGTTTTAACTGTATAGTTTAAATATATTTTAACGACTTTTTAAACATTTGAATTATAATTTTTATGATATTATATATATATCGATAATTATTTATCAATGTAAAACACAATTATGATTTTCTACAATGGAAAATATCATTTTAATATATCGATATTTTCTCTATGTTATATATAAGTGTATTTTAAGTATATTTATTATTTTTTAATATATATACACTTTAGATACCTATTCAAATTTATGATGAAATGGTGTGATTAGGAAAATACATTTATACAGAAGACAATATCAATGATCTGGCTTTGTCCATGTTCTGTCAGAGTAAATATTGGTCCAACTAATTATGTTTTCACAGAAAAGAGAACATACTATTATTAATAATTAGTAGTATAGTATTAGTAGTGATATTATATATGGTTTATCTAAATACAGTAAAACCACGCTAAAATGAACTTGGATTATAGCGAACCTTCTCTTATAACAAACCTGAAATAATCCAATTTTTATTTCAAAGATTAAAGATATAAACTACGAAATTATTCCCCAAGAATCTTATCTAATACTGAGAGACACTAAATGAGAAAGGTAATAGAAACGCAACAAACAAAAAGATTGTACAAATTGAAACAGTAGCTATTCCATTATAAACAAGAAGAAATATTTTGTTTTTATTTGTAGTAAATACTTAAACACCAAACTATTGAACTAAAAACCTCGCTAAAACTAACTGGATAATCTCTGATATTAGTACAGTAAAACCGCGTTATAGCGAACCCCAATTGGACTGATCCTTTCATTAACTATAGCCATAGCTCACTATACACGTTCATCCCTTACTTTACAATTTTAAAATATCAACAAGCAACTTAGGGTTTTCTTGAACTATTTTTATTTCTCTAGCTTCCTGGCTAAAATGCCCTTCATTAGGAGAACTAGAAGTATGACTTCCAGCTAACTATACCAGCAGAAAAAAAATGCGTATAGTTAGCTGGAAGTCATACTTCTAGTTCTAATGAAAAGCATGTTTTAAGCCTGAAATCTGGATAAATAAAATAGTAAAAGAAGCTTAACCCTAGATTGCGTGTTGATTTTATTAAATAGAAAAGCTCACCCTATTATAAACAGAATAAATAATTAATAAAAAATACTTCAAAAACAAATTATTTTTAAAAAATAGCACTAAAAGAATAAAAATGGATATTTGAGATACAGCCATTGATGAATTATATTTATACGAGTTTAAAATAAAAGCGGAGGTGGAAATGTGATTAGGTATATTGAGAGAAGGGGTAAAATATTTAGTGAAACATAAAACTAGTGTTAAAACTAGTGAAACATGTGCCTATTAGTTCCTTCATATTAAATCACATTAAATCATTTTCCCGGCGCTTTTATTAGTACTATTATTTTTTTTTCCAAAGCGCTATATCCCACAAGGGATACTTGCGCCAAACAAGAAAAAAAGTTTATTTACATAAGTTATTTACATTATTCAACGCATAAAAACATTAGAGATCCAGATTTTGTAGAAAGTTTAAAATGTATTTACAAAATGAATTGATCTTTAAATATGCTTTTTTATCGGAAATCAAATCGTTAAGTTCACAAACAACTAGTTCATTCTTCATTCTATAATCTTGAAATGCTGGGCAATCGATCAGTAGATTATATACTAGTATATATAGTATATAGTAGATTATACTAAATAGATCTAAATTAAATTTATAACAACAACAACAAAAAGTCCTTTATTAGGGCCCATTGCCCTGTATGGATTCGCCACACAACAACAAAACAATGCTGCAATTCTTCTCCCTTTCCCCTGTGCACGTGAGTCCCCGTTTGAAAAGGGATTTATGTACACATCTGTTCTAAAACTTTCTTCACTACCTATTTTGTGAATGAATCTATTTACAATTGATCTGTAGAAATTATAGAGCTCTATTGCTATATTTTTCTTTTCTGAAATAGTTCTCAGCGTCTTCAGTGGGTTGCTAGATCTCCAGAAGGTGTTTTAAAGAGGTTTTTCTCTTTCTTCACCTAAATATTGGCATTCTATGATATAGTGGGAGATTTCATCATATATCATAATTGAATTTATAAATTCAATTACCATCTATCGATAAAATATGTAACAAATAAATTTACTGGCAATGTGTTTCTTTTCATAAATATCATCAAATATTATCTCTATAGACCTTACTGCAATGTTATAAGTTATATCATATAAGATCTCATTCAATAACTTATATCATTGCAGTAAGGTCTGTAGAGATAATATTTGATGATATTATTGAAAAGAAACACATTACCAGTAAACTTATGTGTTGCAATTTTTATAGATGTAAATGTTCACTGCGGTTGTTGAAATATTTATTAATTCCTTTTTATTGCATTTCAATATTAAAGATTTCAAAACTATTTTAATTGATTAATTATTGATTTAATCTGTAATTCTCTGAATTTTAAATTTATAAATGTATCATAGTCGAATAAATATGAATTTAAAAAACATCAGAATCAAGAGTTTAAAAATATATATACATAATCTGAACAAAATATTTAAAAATACATAAATGGATATAAATATTAATTTATAATAAAATCATTCATCATTCAACCAATCAGTCAGGTCAGTTCACATCACGTGATATTTATCCAACATATGGCGAGTGGGCTGAAGATGTATGGATATTTGGAGATCAAGGTGTATAATCAACGTTAGCTTGGTCTGTCCAACTGGCAAGTATATTGTGGCCTCATCAGTAGATAGGCGACACCAGAGTTAACATCTGAGATTGCTACATTCACCTTCTATACTAATATCAGGGTGATTTAAGAATTCTTACCTGCATTCTTCAAAACATATTGGTATTCAAATTTACGATAAAGTTTGTAATATTATCTTCATATATTTATATTACTTTTTTCTTTTTATAGAAAATTGCGCCAGTATTTTCTCGTTATCATTAAATTTTGAAATATTTCCAAATTTGCATCATAAAATTTTTCTCGTATCTTTTTTAATTTTGAAATTATTATTTTATTCATTGTCGTTCATATAATTTTTTTTTTTGTTAAATAACCCATATATAGAGAGAGATAAATAATTGCTGATGTTTTATGTATTGTTATTGGCAATCATACCTTTTCCATGGTCAAATTTCAATAAAAATATCATAATATATCAATGAATATTTTTCTTCAAATCACTATAATATGAAATAGAATTTAAAAAAAAATCATTTTTGCTTTAATTACTAAGTAAAGGGTTAAAATATGATTTTTCTTTGAAATTTAGATAACATAGTATATATTGGCTTTACTCCCTTCCATTGTTATACTTAAGTAATCATTTTTAAAGCAATTTATATATAAATTTAGAACTATATTTTTAACTATCATTTTAATATTAAGAAACATGAAACAATTTATCAGAGGAATAGCTATACCTCTTAAATAACTACCATTTATGTATTCACCTTCTTAAAATGGCCGAAAAATATTTATTTTTGATATAATGATATTTTATATTTTTTTCATATATATTTGATAAATAAAAAATATGGTAAACTTCTATATGATTGCTTTTTTGATCCAAGTTTTATGAAAAGGAAGGATTTGTTCTCTATCCAATAATATTTTGTTAAAGGAGAAACTACGCTCAAGTAAACATATCTTTTGGAGAAACCTTTTGAAATTTGAAACCGCTTTCATTTGATCGTACTGTTAATTGTGGAATTTCAAGTTATACGAATTGCTGAATACATATATTATGATGCATTAGCGCGCCATCTGTTATGAAAATTCGAAACTATTATAGACGCGTATGATTCTTTTAAAAATTAAACAATTTCTACTGCCCTTACTGTAATGGGAAAGTTAATGGAAGGGCCTGGTTCATCAGTGGTGAACCTTCCTAGCGGTTTCGCTAGTTTAATCTATCATACCGCTGTTATATTGCATTTTTCGTTGGGAGGGTTCACCACTAATGGGCCAGGCTCTCCCATTAATTTTTCCATTGCAGTAGGGGCAGTAGAAATTGTTTAAATTTCAAAATTTTCATACGCGTCTATAATAGTTTCGAATTTTCATAAGAGATGGCGCGCTAATGCATAATAATATAGTGATACTGATAATAGACTCTTGGAATGGGTATTTTATATGAACTATGGACATAGGCTTTGAGAACAGAAGAATTACATACAATATCCACATATCCATAGTTGTTTTCAAGCCTCCTAACGGGTTAACGGGTTGAGACAATCCAAAAATCTTTAAATTTTTTAAATATCTTCTACTATCATAAAATTTATCTGATTTTCACCATATCCATAAAAGAAATGTAAAGAAAACTCTCAAAGTAACCTATAAATTTGCTTTAAAAACAAAAATATTTATTAAAAATAAAAAAGGATATTATAAAATAATTTCAAATACCATCTTATAAACATGAAAATGCTTTTATAAAGATGACTATGGTTGTAGATTAGAATCAAATTGTTGAATTAAGAAATGAACTCTGGGTAAAATGAAAATTATTTAGTTGTGGATTCACTTTATTTTATTTCTACTTATGTCCCTCTAGGGACACTTGTACTTTAAAGGTAAACTAAACTCACTTCCATCATTGCGAACAAAATAAATGAGAATATTTAAAAAGAAACGTGTCAATAGAAAGAGGTAAATATTTGCACTGTCTGAGATCGGGCCAGTAATCGGCACGGCCTGGAGGATGTTTATCCAGAGGTGGGAACAGCGGATAATCCGATTAGGTCGTCCTGTCGCCGCCAGGGCCCGGCTACAAAAAGAGAATACTCGATAAATTAGCATCGCCAAGAATGGATGCTTCCTTTCTCAGTTCACGCTAAAATCGTCTATTTTTATTTAATATATATTGGCAACCTGATTCATTTTTAAGGTGGGGTCGGTGGAAGGATGGTCTAAACCGTTGGTTTTCGATCACTACGACCCGGGTTCGATTCCCGCATTTGGGCACTTTTTTCTGATAAAAAAATTTCAAAAAATGCTCCAATGGCTCCCGATTCTTGCAAAAGTCCAACCCCACCAGCGAGTGCAAGTAACCAAACGGGGCTCTGGCACATTTGTAAGTGCAAAGTCGAACTGTTTTTCACATGTGTAGACATGCGGTGCACTTACAGTAAAGGCAGTCGCTAACTATCCGCCATGATTATCATGGCCTGTACCACGTGTACTAGGGATTAGTAAAAATAAAAAATTAAGGTAAAAGTATAGTCGATATAACAAATCTCTACCTTCATTCATTAATCCGCTAAACAGTACGATATCCTACAAAGAAAATTTGCGTTTTAAAGGAATGCATAATTATTACTAATAGTTGGCGGCTTCTGTATGCTTCAGGAATCTAGGATACACACAGTATCACACAATTATATATCTCCAAATATTTGCAAGAAAAAAAAGGAAAATATGATAAACGTAAAGAAAGGTCGATCTTAATCTCCACTTTCTGTATTAAACTCTTATGCTTACTTCTGTTTATCTATTTGAGAGAATCCTGTATTGAACGAATGTCCTTAATAAAGGCTTTATGTTGTTGTATATAAGTGAAAACTGAAACAAACCACATCTATAATATAAGTGTTTATTGCATTAAGCAAAACTATCTCTAAAGTTTATACATTTATAGAATTATTCAGAGTTTTGTTAAACGCTATTACGAAAAAATAGCGTTATAATTAACCTTACTTCGAGGCTCGAAATCTCGAGTATATTAAATTATCAATTTTGCATGGGTCACATCTCAGTGAAGAACTCTTCAAGCGGTTTCATCAGCTTAATTTTCAGAACACTTTACTGTTGTATTGTGGTGGTTTTCTTATATATCTGAATTTGTTAAGGAATACATGGCGAGAGTGTTAAAGATAACTCTTTACATATAGCTTATAGTGCTGTTGAATGCAGATGGAAAAGGTAGCGTTAAAATTTGCATTGATTTTCATTGATAGATTGAACAAAGAGGATAATATTCAACGCTTTTTGGGCTCTTGAATGGAGAAAAAAATTATCTTCGAAATTGTATAGATTTTCATTGATAAGGTGGCACAAATATGCTGATAATATTCAACGCTTTGAGTGCTGTAGAATGCAGAAAAAAAAGTAGCGTGAGAATTTGTATCGATTTTCATTGATAGGTGGTACAGAGATGATAATAGTTAACGCTTATAGTGCTATAGAATGCAGAAAAAAGAGTAGCGTTAGAATTTGTATCGATTTTCATTGATAGGTGGTACAGAGATGATAATATTCAACGCTTTGAGTGCTGTAGAATGCAGGAAAAATATTAGCGTTAGAATTTGTATCGATTTTCATTGATAGATGGCACAGGGAAGATGATAACATTTAACGTTTATAATGCTGTAGAATGCAGAAAAAAAAGTATCGCTTGAATTTGTATCGATTCTCATTGATAGGTGGTACAGAGATGATAATAGTTAACGCTTATAGTGCGGTAGAATGCAGAAAAAATAGCAGCGTTAAAACTTGTATAGAATTTCATTGATAGACGACACAAATATGAAGATTAACTTTATTAACTTTATTAACATCATGAAACGCGATATCCCAAACTCAGGGATATTAGCGTCAATACATTAAACTGCATTACAGCAATTCGGCTATATACAATCCTGTTCAATTCATTATTTTACATAAATTAACTAAAGAAAATTGTCCAAAGAGAAAAACAAACAACAAAGCAAAAACACACCGAGCAAGCATCGCAGTTCTTTTTTTTCTAAGATTCCTTCTCTTTTTTCCAATTCAAGAGAAAGTTGTATATGTATTTACAAAATTGATCAACATTTTTATACTTTTCTTTTTTGTCTACAAATTCATCAAGCTGTCCAATACGACCAAATCTATTTTCCCTAAAATCCTGGAAAATTGGGCACTCCAGAAGTAGATGTCTCGCGTCTTGAATTTCACCTCCGCAGAAGCATCCTGGTTCCTTCACGGCGCCGATAGTTGCCAAAAATTTCCCAAAATTGCCATGATCTGTAATGAATTGGATATTATAAAAATTTGGACGGAAAAATCTTGGAATTCCTAATACGAAAAAGCTTCTGAAAATTTCATTAGTATTCTCAAAAATTTCATTCATTTTTGCATGTAAGAATGATTTGACTATACTTGGAGCATGAAGATAATATTTGCTTATAATGCTGTAGAAATAATAAATAAGAGTATCTTTGAAATTTGTATCGATTTTCATTGATAGATAGCAGAGAGATGATGATAATATTTAACCCTTATAGTGCTGTAGAATGCAGAAAAAAGAGTAGCTTAAAATATTTGCATCGATTTTTATTGATAGATTGAACAAAGAAGATGATTTTTTTTTTAATTTGATTTTAATTTAGATTTTAGATTTTTAAATTTTAAATTGAAGAATTATTTATCGATTGCTCTATTTTCAAAAAGATGATAATATTCAACGCTTATATAGTGCTATAGAATGCAGAAAAAAAAAGAGTAGAGTCAGAATTTGTATCGAATTTCATTAAAAGATGGCGCAACTATGATGCTAATAGTTAATGCTTATAGTGCTATAGAATTCAGAAAAAAAGAGTAGAGTAAATATTTTTATTAATTTTCATTGAAAAATGACGCAAAGATAATGATAATATTTAACGTTAATGTTTTATATTTTATTTGAATTTGAATATTTAAATAGAATTTACCCGAAAATTCAAAAAGATAGGTGAAATAATAAAAAATAATTCCCTCAATATATTTTTACTGCTCTATATTTTAAAAAATAAATAAATTTAAATATTCAATTCTATAACCACCTGCATAAAATGCATCCTATAAAATACATTTTAAAGCTCTTTTAAAAATTAATATGTAAATATTTGAAGATAAATTTACTAGGAAATATTTAAGTTGCGAAAATATTTATTCAACAAATCGACATACATTATAAAAATATATTTGATAAAAATAAAATATATATTTGGCTGAAATATCCCCAAAAATATTTATATATATAATTTTTACAAACTTTAAATATACACATATTTGCAAAATTTTAATTAAATACATAAAGTCAAAAAAAAAAGAAGGAAATAATTAGCAAAAGACGTTCTCAAATGCCATGCGCAGCGTAAAGAATTTAAAATATTCCAAAAGATATTTCTCTCTCCACAGAGTAACGGCGCATCAATTTAAAATCCAGATTTATTTGAAGTTGCCAAATGACTCTGGCCATCACAATGACGTCAATAAATTTCCCCTTTTCAAATATAGAAATATAGGAATGTAGAAATATATATAAATATATATATAGAGCTGGCTTTGTCCATGTTAATTCTGTGAATTCTGAATTAATCAGAAGTGGCTCATATTTTAAGCCCAAGGTAATAAACCGCCATTCTTTATGATCAACCATTATAAATTTATGTTTTATGATTATTAATGGGGACTCTCTTCTACCATTCCACATATATTAAATTTTATTTTGAAAAGGTTTTTATGTTCATTTTCTTTTATGACGTATATCAACTTTTATAATTGGAAAATAAGTAAAACTCATATTTTAGCATTTTTATTTTGTTGGAGTTTCGTGAAATAAATAATCGAAAAGCTAAATTTTGTATGATTTTTATCATTCATATATATAGATTTTATACGTAAAATTTGTATATAGAAATCTATATAGATAATACCGTAACAGAGTTTTCCATTGTAAAGTCCTGAGCTATCTCCTCCGAAGATTCTGAACTACACATAACAATCTATATACCAAAATTTTCGTTATTTTTTTCTTCGTGTCATAGGCCTGTTTTTATTTTCCTAATGTTAACAGTTATTTTTATTTTTTAATTTAATCTATTTCACAATCGTAGATTTTTTGCATTTATCATCATCATCAATCATTTGTTTTGAAATTCCGTAGAAATGTGTTTTGAAATAATATATATATCTGATTAATTTGATTATGTAAGTACTTTGTTATAGTTTTTCATTTAAATATATACATTTTTCGATTTGTAGATTGAATTATTACTTTATTCTATAATAATTATCTTTTATAACTGTTTGTTATAGTTTTTCATTTGAATTTAGCTCCATTTTTGTGTCTTATTTCTTCTGTATATTGAAAAAAATATTAAAACTAAGAATTAAGCTTTGCTTTTTCATATACATGTTTGTTACACATTTAGCAATATATATACCAAAATATTTTTTTGGATACTTAACTCTTTTAGTGAATTTTTGTCAGGGGGGCTGCAAAAGTGCCTTACTTATTTTGGAATATTTAACTTTTTTGGTGAATTTTTGTCAGGGAAGCTATGGACTGCCATAATCATGCAATATGTTGATGTTCTTCTCATAAAAAAAATATTTGGGTTTAGAATTGGGCTTTGCTTTTTTATATACATATTATTTGCACATTTTTTTTTCATCAATTGTTTCCTCACATGCTTGGAATTTTCTTTTTATGCCTGTCCTGGCTTTCAGTTTTATAGTTTTCCTCTGCTTGGTTCTTATTTTACCTTTTTTTTCAGCGTCTTTTTTGTATTTCTGATTAAATTAATTTGTGGGTTCTTTCTTATAGTTTTTAATTTTACATTTTGCTCAATTTTTTGTGTCTGGTTTTCTTTTTTGCCGTATCTTTCATAATTCTTTTTTACATAATTCTTTATTACTTTGGCATCTTTATTTTTCTCAATAAGAGGCTAATTATTTATTTGTATAATCAATTGTTGATTACTTAATTTGTTATATGATAAAATGTTATATGATACATACAATTTTCTACATTTTTGCACTGTGCAATTTAATATGTTGTTTATATTGAGATCTTTTACATTAAATTTATTTTGACATGTATTTGCTCAACTTGGTTTTTAGTTTAGCTTTTTTTTTTTCAGCGGCTTCTGTATCATGCCTCGCAGAGGCCGTGGAAGACTCGCTTATAGGACTCGCCGCGGGAACAACGCCCCTAATCCTATTTCTCCTGTTCCCACTGAATATATTATTGGGGGCCTCGATATAGTCTGCCCTTACTGCTCAGCCCTTCATTTCCCTGGCGAAACTGTTGGTAGCTCCTGCTGCCACAAAGGGAAAGTTATTCTTCCTACTTTGTCCTCCTTTCCATATGAAATGATGGAATTGATGACTTCAAACAGTGTTCGTAAACATATGATCCATGGTCCTTGTGGAAACTTCAATCTTCACTCACCATGCATGTCTGATTACAAGTGTACTAAAGACTTCCCTAAATCATTCCTGCAGCTGACTGAGGCTAACAATAATGGCTATCCTCGCTACAGACGTCGAGATGACGGCCAGACATTAGTTGTGGGCACTCACGAGGTGGATAACCGCTGGGTTGTTCCCTATAACCCCTATCTGCTGGTTAGGTTCAATGCTCACATTAATGTGGAGGTCTGTGCCTCTGTGAAAAGTGTCAAATATCTTTTCAAGTATGTATATAAGGGACACGACAGGGCTGAGGTGGAAGTGTCTGTTGGAGAATTAGATATGGAAAGCAGGGCACATGATGAAATCAAAAACTTTCTTGACGCTCGGTATGTAAGTGCTCCTGAGGCAATGTGGCGAATGTTTGAATATCGCTTGCATGCTCACTCGCATACCATATGTCGCTTAGCTGTTCATCTACCTAATTTTCAATCTGTCTATTTTGTTGAAGGTAGTGAAGAACAGGCTCTTGAAAATGCCGCACGCAGACGCACAACTCTGACTGCCTGGTTTCAGCTCAATTGTGTTAATGTATCCGCAATATCACTTTTATATGGAGACATACCTTCCGCTTATGTTTTCAGGCAGAATCAATGGAGTGCTAGAGTTCGGGGTGGGGCTTTGTGCATTGGACGTATGTGTTCAGTGAATCCTAAAGATTCTGAGCGTTACCACCTCCGGCTTCTACTATTACATGTTGCAGGTGCTCAGAGTTTTGAAGATTTGCGAACTGTGGATGATATTGTTTGCTCCACTTTTAAAGAGGCTGCCCAGCGCCGTGGATTATTGGCTGATGATTCTGAATGGGATGCATGCTTAGCTGAGGCGGCTTTGTTCCAAATGCCTTGTCAACTGCGGCAGCTCTTTGCGACAATTCTCATCTACAATAATCCTACCGACCCTGTATCACTGTGGACCAAATACAAGGGGTATCTTAGTGAGGACTTTTCTCGTGCAACATCTGACGCAGCTGCTGAACAGATGACTCTCAGAGAGCTGGAATAGCGGCTACCCTTTTGTCAGGTGGCCAGACTGTCCATTCCAGGTTTAAGCTGCCGATTCCCTTGCTTGAGAATTCTGTAGCTGCGATCTCGGCCAATAGTTCTGAGGCTGAGCTTATTCGTAGATCATCCTTAATTATTTGGGATGAGGCTCCTATGGCCCACTACAGAGCACTTGAAATTGTGGATCGTCTCCTAAAGGACATTATGCATTGTGACCTTGCTTTTGGCGGAAAGGTTGTTGTTCTTGGAGGTGACTTTCGCCAAGTGCTACCTGTGGTACCTCGAGCTTCAAGAGCTGAAATTGTTGCTGCTTGCATTAAGCAAAGCAAGCTATGGCCATTGTTTGTGATCTTGCGCCTTACTCAGAATATGCGAGCAGGTATTGATGCACAGAGCTTCTCTCAATGGTTACTTAAAGTTGGTGATGGTGATCTACCTACAGACCAACAGGGCCTCATTTCTCTTCCAGAAAGCTGTATCTTTCATGGGGTTGACCTGGTGCAGGAAATATTTGGTTCTTCCTATGGTGATATTACCGCCCTTAGCCAGTCTGTGATTTTAACGCCAAAAAACACAGATTCATTAGAGATTAATGAAAAAGTTTTGGATAGCTTACCAAACAGGAGTCAGTGTTTTCTCAGTGTTGACAGTGTCGAGTGTGAGAATGTGGAGGAACAAAATAACTACCCTACTGAATTCCTTAATAGCCTTACTCCCACAGGAATGCCTCCACACCGGTTAAACCTTAAGATTGGTGCTATTGTTATGCTCCTTAGAAATTTGAATCCTAAGCAGGGTCTCTGCAATGGCACACGTATGGTTATCCAGCGCATGCGCTCTCATGTCCTAGAAGCACAAATACTGACAGGGACCAAAGTTGGACAAACTGTATTGGTGCCAAAAATATCTTTGGCTCCTTCAGATACCAACCTTCCCTTCATTCTGAAGAGGCGTCAGTTTCCACTAAGGTTGGCTTTTGCCATGACTATTAATAAGGCTCAAGGCCAAACCTTTGCTAGAGTGGGTCTCTTGCTACATGAGCCCGTGTTTACTCATGGACAGCTCTATGTGGCTTTTTCACGTGTGCGAACTTTGAATACCATACGGGTAAAGTTGAACCCACGTATTTATAAAACTAGAAATATAGTTTTTAATGAGGTCCTTTAAATGATTTTTTCCTTTTTATGTTGTCTTATCTGCTATATAGTTGTGTTGTATTCAATTTTATTTTCAGATTTGTTTTCTTTTAATTTTTTTTTTCATTTCAAATAAATGAATGTATGCCTTTTATGTTGTCTAATTTGGTTTATTGTTGTGTTGTATTTAATTTTCTTTTAAGATTTGTTTTCTTTTACTTTTTGTTTCATTTCCAAAAAAATTGTTTAAAGTTTCACCAATGCCTATAAACAAAAGGTAATAAGATCAAATCCAAATAAATAAATAGTGTGTGACGTTTCGGTAACAGCGTTGTTACCATCTTCAGACAAAAGTACTATGGCCTACGGCCATACCACGTTGAAAACACCGGTTCTCGTCCGATCACCGAAGTTAAGCAACGTCGGGCTCGGTCAGTACTTGGGAGGGTGACCACCTGGGAACACCGGGTGCTGTAGGCTCCTTTTTTCCATTCAGTACTTTTGTCTGAAGATGGTAACAACGCTGTTACCGAAACGTCACACACTATTTATTTATTTGGATATTTATTTCAAATAAATGAATGTATGCCTTTTATGTTGTCTAATTTGGTATATTGTTGTGTTGTATTTAATTTTCTTTTAAGATTTGTTTTCTTTTACTTTTTGTTTCATTTCCAAAAAAATTGTTTAAAGTTTCACCAATGCCTATAAACAAAAGGTAATAAGACCAAATCCAAATAAATAAATAGTGTGTGACGTTTCGGTAACAGCGTTGTTACCATCTTCAGACAAAAGTACTATGGCCTACGGCCATGCCACGTTGAAAACACCGGTTCTCGTCCGATCACCGAAGTTAAGCAACGTCGGGCTCGGTCAGTACTTGGGAGGGTGACCACCTGGGAACACCGGGTGCTGTAGGCTCCTTTTTTCCATTCAGTACTTTTGTCTGAAGATGGTAACAACGCTGTTACCGAAACGTCACACACTATTTATATATTTGGATTTGGTCTTATTACCTTTTGTTTATAATCTACAATCCAAATTGTGCCTCATCAACCAATGCCTATAGTTTCTCACACCTCCCATGCTTACCCCTCTGTAACTGGCCTGTGGTGCAGTGGACATTGTTGGGAGGTACAGTAAACTCTCTACACGATTGTATCAAGTCTTGTTCTGGTAGACTTGATGCTGTAACCAGGAGGGACACTCCCTCTTTAAAAATCCTGAGTTCAACTGACCCAGTTGATGGACCTCAGCAATGGTTCCACTCCAGGGATACGGAGGAGCTGCGTCTGTGCTCATGTTAGAGTCAGAAACAAAGGCTTCCATATCTGGAATGGCCTCAAATCACAGGCAAAGTCAGACTTTCACCAAAGTGTGCCTGGATCATGGTGCCATGATCAACGAAAGCTGCACCCCTATACCCCATTCCATGAGATCATGGAATTCGTGTCATCTTTACACAAGGGGATAAGAAACATCAACAACATAGTTTCTCACCTGAAAGGATTTTTTTGTATTAGTTGTTCACTAATAAAATATTTATAATTAAGTATTTTGATTTTTGGTCTTTATTTACCTATTTTCCCCAGTGCTCTATACATTGATTCAGGATCTATGCAATGTCTCACATATGGTTATCTAGCGCTTCACATGTTTTTAGGCTAAACCCGGGGCGTTGCCGGGTCACTCGGCTAGAAATAATGGCTGTATTTGCTATATAGTTGTGTTGTATTGAATTTTCTTTTAATATTTGTTTTCTTTTTTTTTTTCAATATAATTTTTTAAAGTTTTCACCAATGCCTATAGTTTCTCACCTGAAAGCAATTTTTTGTATTATTTGTTCATTCATAAAATATTTATTATTATTTTGACTTTTGGTCGGTGGAAGGCTGGGTAAACCGTTTGGTTTTCGACCACTAGGACCCGGGTTCGATTCCCGCATTGGGCACTTTTTTCTGTTTAAAAAAAAAAAATGCTCCAATGGCCCCCGATTCTTGCAAAAGTCCAACCCCACCAGCGAGTGCAAGTAACCGAACGGGGCTCTGGCATTTGTAAGTGCAAAGTCAAACTGCTTTTCACATGTGTAGACATGTGGTGCGCTTACAGTAAAAGCAGTCGCTAACTACCCACCATGATTATCATGGCCTGTACCACGTGTACTAGGGATAAGCAAAAAAAAAAACCTATTTTCCCCAGTGCTCTATACATTGATTTAGGATCTTTGCAATGGCACACATATGGTTATCCTGCCCATTCACAGGCCTTTAGGGTAAACCTGGGGCTTTGCCCAGGTCACTCGGCTAGAAATGCAGTTTTTAGTGAGGTCCATTAAATGAATTTATCCCTTTTATGTTATCTTATTTTCTATATTGAAAAGTTAATAAATATGAAAAAAATTAAAAATGTTTAAGAATATTATTAAAAAAGAATCATAAAGATATTTTAAAGGAGTCCTTTAGGGATGTCTGTTTTTGCACTTATGATTCCAGAGTTACATGGTCCAGTGGGCCGTATGAAAATCGAGTTGTTCATATAATAACATGTTTAAAAAATGATATTTTCTTTTAATGTAATCTATATAGCTTGAAATAAATAAAAATAATGGCTGCTTGAACTCGGTCGCATGTGACATTTTACAGGTACATTGGGACAGATGACATTCCCCCCCAACCCAACCCACTGATAAATAGGCAAGAAGGTATGGGAAAAGATCCCAGTAGACGCGAATTCGCTTTGGTAGCCTACAATTTTATGTTAATTTTTAGAAATCAGGGACATGAATTCGCATCCTTTAGGCTTGACACCCTATAAGTGAGGATATGAATTTGCATTATATGGGTTCAAAATGTTTCGTTGCTCGCATCTATAATACCTTTTTTTTAGTAAAGTTGTAAGTAAACATCAATCGTCGAAATTTGCATTTTAAAATGGTTGAATTATCAGAAGTGGTGAATAATTAATATTGTCGAATTACCGTTTGTTATTTGATAGGCCAGAGATTGGGAAATCAAATCAAGGTCGAATTATCGCAAGGGGTCGAATTATCGGTATTGTCGAATTACTGTTTGTAATTTCATAGGTTCTGGAAATCAAAACATGGTCGAATTAACGAATTTATACTTAGAAAGTATTTTTACTTATCCTTACTTGAAATGCTGCTTCTAGGAAATCTGAATATACCCATTGCGATTTTTAAGCCACCATCTATACTTTTAAAGTCTCTGCAGGCCCTTTGGGTAAACCCTGGGCGTTGCCCGGGTCACTCGGCTAGTAAATATATATTATAATAATTAAATGTATAATTAAGAGTATATTTATATTATGTATCGAATTAAATATTTTATTTGTTATATCACTTTTTTATTTTGATGAGCTTAACAGCTTATCAAAATAAAAAAAGTGATATAACAAATAAAATTGAATCATCTTTAGAGATATTTATAATATTTTTTTCGAGAGTGTTTATGAATCGATCTCGTGCATTTTCTCGAAATTCCATAAAGACAACACCAAATCACGCACTGAAAAAACTACTTGGAACTAAATATCCTCTATTCACCGAATACCAGTTTTGGCGATTCAAACAAAACCCAATCAGTATACCATGGTTTCGGGCTTCGACCCTCATCAGTACAGGGGCGGTATTGATTATATAACATCTTATGTGAAGGGTTATGAAGATGGTCGAATTCACCAAACAGATATTTAAGCTGGTGAAGTGGCAAAGAGGCCGATGTTCTGGAAATAATACAACATATAGTTTCAGGAGTATAATATTTAAACGAAAAAACATGGTGAAGGAAGACGAGTTTCTTTTATTGATGCATAGGTGCAAGCTTTCGGGTAAAAACCCTTCAACAGGCGAGAAATGAAGCGCGACTTATAAGGACTATGGTACAAATGGTAGGAAGGAATAAATATATATAAAAAAGAAAGTTTTCAAACTATTTATATATGTTAATATTAACGAAAGACTGATTTTT
Organism: Cordylochernes scorpioides; assembly: GCA_030710605.1. NCBI lineage: Eukaryota > Metazoa > Arthropoda > Arachnida > Pseudoscorpiones > Chernetidae > Cordylochernes > Cordylochernes scorpioides. The sequence continues at coordinate 74,643,423 of CP092870.1, forward strand.
GAGAAAAGTAAATATTAAATCTGCAGTCTGATACCACGAGACGGCGCATGATTAGGGCTATTAAAATAAACATGTTGGAGGTTTAAATAAAGGACAGGAGAGGATGATAAGCTTCTGGAAGATCTATTTTTCTGTTGATGCTGTTCAGTTTGTGGGATACTATGGATTCTAGGATAAGTCTTTGGTATAAGATATGTATGTGCCTGTAATGTATGGTGGGGTTATTGATGTTGAAAGTGTGGCCTGTGCTCTGCATATGTTGATAAATGAGGGATTTGGTATCTTGCCTGGAAATATTACGGGAATGTTCAGTCATCCTGATGGCCACAGATCTACCTGTCTCACTAACGTAAGTGGCAGGACACTGTTCATAATAGCCAAAGCTCTAAACCATGAAATACAGGTTGTTTTTCTGTCTGAATTTGCCAGAACTGGTGTGTTGTGGTACATTATTTAGCGCATCACTAGTGAAGGTTTTTACTAAAGTGAAGAACAGTGAATCGTTCTGATGTATAATCAAAGAGAGAGGCGTCTCTTTTGGTATAAGGATATCATCCTCCCAAAACTTTATGTTGTATATACAGTAAAACCTCTCTATAGCGAATACCAAATGACACTAAATTGTGGATTACTATAGCCATGATTCGTTATAGACATAGTTTACTGTAATATAAAAAATAAATGAGAATTATTTCAGGTTCTTTATTAGGTAAGGTTCGCAATATCCCCCCCCCCCCAGGTTCTTTTTAGCGGGGATTTGACTGCATATTGTGAATTAATTCTACTTCATTGCTCTTTAAGAATATCTCAAAATAACAATTTCAATTACAACACTACCATTTCATCACCATTTTATATAATTTAATTTTATAAAATATATTTATATAATTTTGAAAAATAATATATTTTTTTTTTAATTAAAAATTATGGTCCTATGCTTTTTTTCTAGAATCTTTATATCTAAAAATAAATACATTTTTAATTTTCATTCTCTTTTTTTCAATTATATATTTTTTGACCAGGATATATTCTTCTTATCACGGTGAGGTAAGAATTTTATTTATTTCTATAATATTCTACATCTTATCTTTTTAATCTTCTTTTTATCTCTTATGTGCTATGAAAATTCCCTTTTTAAAACAGCTATGGTTAGAAAAAAATCAATACATTTTGGGATGTCAAACCAAATGCATATTCAGTCATATCCAATAATTAGCCACTTCTACTTAAAGACTATGCAATTTTGCCATTGTGGTTGTTGACAAGTTAATGACAGAATTGAAAGTTCTTAAATTCCTTCTTATTAATTCTTTTCCTATCAAAATATACTTTTATTTCTCTATATTTTGTTTATATTATGGTTTTCCCTTCAATCTACAAGAATCAGTGTATTTATATTCTTAAAAAGCAAACAATATATAAAATTTTCAAAACAGATAATAATAATAATAATATTTACCATACAACATAAAAATAAATATATTGTTGCACCAGGTTGCGGCTTGTCAGACTCTTCAACCTTGATTCTCTTCTGTGCCGGGTCTTGCATCTTACCAGAGCGTGTTTCAGCCATCCTACAAATTTATATAAAAGGAAATAATGAGATAACTCTACTTTAAGTAGCATCCAGAATAATTTATTATTTCTCACATCAAAGAGAGCAGTGAAATCACACAGTGTACCAAAATATAAATGGTGATTCTATAATACATATATTGTGTTTATAATATATATAAATTATTTTTAATAAAATAAATTTATATTAAATATAAATTTGATTTTAAAATATATAGAAATAATATTACAAATTAAAATAAAATAGGTGCATTAGCCATGTTGCAACAATATATACTCGTATATTCGAAATTTATATATAAGAAGGGAAAACCTTTTTTTTTTCTTTGTTTTTTTTTTTTTAATAATTCAATTTTTAATTACAGAAAATATCTCTAGTTCGATACTTCAGTTGTTTTTTGAAGGAGCATATAGCGCCCTGAAAGCCGATTTATAACTGGTTATTTCGGGGTCAAGAATTCATATTTTCGAAATTATTAATTCTATATCTATATTTGATTATTTATATTTGCTCTTGTTGCTATGAATAATATAGATCCATTATATATTTTATAATAAAAGTGTAGATAAATGTAGCTAAATATATAAATAAACAGAGAGAATCAATTTATGTGAGAAAAATTGTGAAAGAAAAATGTGATGCCCTTATCGAAGCGCCTTAAGCCATAAATCTTTTAGGAAGCTTCTAAGTAGCGTTTGGTGCCGGTGAGATGTTATGGATGCATGCAGGCTTGGTGGAATAGAAGGGATTTTATCTATGGAACTATTCATAAACTCTATTTAATGTACTGACATTGTAACCCTTCCTTTTTTCTTATTGTGGTTTTAAATGTGTCTGTTTTAAAATTGCGGTTTATATTAAAAATAAAATAAACATTTTCTGATCGCTTATTTTGAGCCTTTTAAATGGCAGAACGCAATCTTGTGTAACAAAAATAAAATAAAAGTTGATTTAGCTTGTTCAAATATTTTTTCATTGTTTAATGATATATATATATTTGAAATAAAAAAAAAGCATATCTTGACCACCCACATATGTTCTTCAGGCTGTTGGCTCTCAACGAGGTTCTTGTTCCAAAATCACTTTATCAGATACCAAAATATTGCTCAAAAAGAGCAACCTAGTTTATGATATTTGTGCAACGATGAATACTATATTGATATTATTCACTTACTAAAATAAAGGGTCCAAAGCGGGATACGATCCCGGTTCATGACTGTCGGGAATCGAGGGTTTTATCCACTCGACCACTGCAACGAAGTTGGCCAACAAGGGAATCTTAGCACGTCTTTTTATTTCAAGAAAAGGGCATTTAGGATCAAAGGTGCTTAAGCCGGATCTCTGTATGTACCCAGAGTAGAAACTAGAATTCAGGAAAAAAATTCCCCTGAGGCAAGTGGCAGTATTCACGGAAACCCTGTGAAAAATTAATAAGAGCTGATGCAAACTACAGTAAATCCCTTCCATAGGGAACCCCAATGAGACTGAGCCTTTGGTTCACTATAGCCATGGTTCGTTATAGCCATAGTTAACTGGATTATAAAATAAAAATTGAGAATATTCCATATCTATGTGGTAAATGGGAAAAAGGATCCTGAGAATCTTATCGACTCTCTATAATATATAAAAAATGCTTGTCGACTTCACTGTGATAAAGTGCTTTGTCCTGAGAATCCTCGGGCGTGGATGGGGTTTTGAATGTTTGGGCAGTCGTTGTCAATGGCGGTGGATGAAGGAATCGGCACACTATATCGATTAATGAATCACAAAACACTTCGGAATATTAATCATTGGCGGCTCGGGAGAGGAGATGGAAGGATTTTCACGATTAAATTGGATTGAGATGACTCACATCTTGGACCTCGAGGCACTACTTTTAGAAGATGCACACACACGTCTTGACCCACACGTTACCGACCGAAAACTGTCGTTGCCCCGCCCCCTGGCTTGGGTCATGTGGGACCCTGCTTGACCTTTGATTGGCCCCTGTCTCTGTCGGCCATGATGGTAAATTTGGTCGGGAAGAACCTTTGCCTAACGTCCGAATTTCTCAGGACATTCAACTCTGGAATATGAGGGCCTCTTTGTTCTAAGTGACCTAGATACACGACTTGGATCTGTCGTTCTTTTCTCTTCTACTTCTTCCATCTCCCACGTCCTTTGACTGCCATCTTTATTATAATCCATACAGAATACATTATATCCAACATGGTACATAATTATTTATTAGACAATATTCTTTATAATATTACAGATGCGCCCCCTATGAATAAGAATTTTAAAAGGGATCTGTATTAAATTCTGAAAAAAGAAAAATAATTTTTTGGGAAAAAAAAAAATAAAATTTTTTTAAAATAGTGAGTGGTTAGATACAATTGGGGAGAAAGTAAATGATGGAAATAAGTAATAAAAAGAAATTTGAGTAGATAGGGGTGCTTGCTAAACTAGGAAAAAATATGATAATTTTTTTGGAGGAAAAAAAAAATTTTTTGCCTGCATAGGTGTTCAAACTTGCTGTGTGGAAACCCACAGCAAGGGAAACTCTATGAGGTGCAATCCAAACAAAACATATAAGACATTAACAGAGATAAAAAGAAAACTATAGACAATAAAATTTGGTGATGGAGGGAAAAAAAAAAAAAGAAAAAGAAATCTGATTAGCCTTTGGGGCGGTGAAAAAAATATAAACAAAACATAAAAAAAAAAAGAAATCAAAGCTCCTGTATGATAACTGAAGGCTGATACATGAGAAGTATTGCGTCAGGTCAGTTGTTCATTCAGTTAGGACAAAACAAGGTTTAAACAATAAAAGGAAAAAATAAACTTGAGGTGATTAAGAAATTGAAAGGGTGATAGACATGGATGGTGGGAATAAAAAAAAATAAAAGTAAAAAAAAATAAAAGTGCTGGTTGTGTACAAGTCCTTTAAAATTGGTTAACAAAAATATACACAAAAGAAGAATATTTTTTTTACATAACAATGTCCAATCTTTGTTTATTATAGGGTCGTAGGTCATAAGGTTGCCAAAACTATATAGGTGCGTGAATGTATGCGAGTGTGTGTGAGTGTATGTTCCAGAAAGTAACTTTAAGTGTGGTGACACGCGAAAAGTGACGGCGGGTTTGTTTACATTTCCGCAGGGAGGATGTGACGTCGGTCACGTGATCGGAAGGTTTCTCTAAAGTGGACGCCAGCTGACAGCGGGGTGATCGACGAGTGTTTGTAAAGGTGGGGAGATTGCTATTCGACTTGGCGCGCTCTAAAGAGGGCTTGGAAAATCTCTCCTATGATTTCACCTATTAGAGCGACCAAGGCATGACTGTGGACAAGGATGGTCCATAACTCCGGGAGAATTATTCCTATGGCTCGTTGGATTAGTTCCACTACGGCGATGGTTATTTCGAATAGGGCTTCCTGTAGTTGGAAGAGACGGTTGGGCTGCAGTGTATAGACACTGACATACAGTAGGGTGGCCATGGGTAATAGTACAGTGGGTAGGATGAAAAGGTTGATGAGGTATAGGAGGTGGAACAAGGGGAAGGTTTTCACGTTACGAAAAAACCTTGCCTGTAAGGGAATTGGTTTGGGATCAGCCCTAACTGTAGGGATTGGGGTTTTAACTTTGGTTATATGGGTTGGACGGGATATTGCAGGTTGGGGAATATCGCGTTGGGCGATAATGTTACATCGTGGGTCAACAGGGGTGGTAGTGGTACAATTGCCTATTGTAGGAGCAAAGCGCTCAACTGTAAAGAGGTCTGGGGTGAGGTGCTCGAACAGTGGTGGTAGCGTCCTAGATTGGGGTTTAGCAGGGTGTGGTATCAGAGTGGGAGGTGCGATATAACGAATATTTTCGTTATAGTACTGTAATTTATTTACATGGACTGTGTCGGTATTCCGATTTAGAGGTTGGTTGGGTCGGTTTATTCTCACCACGTTGGGAGAGATGATCTCTAAGATCTCGTAGGGACCCGTGAAATACGGAGCCAGTTTGCCTGTATTGGGGTGATGGTAAACTTTTACCAACACGAGATCTCCGGGTTCAAAATGGGGTGTCTTATGTTGTTGGTCGTAGGCATGTTTGTCTTTGAGGTGCTTGGCCTGGGTACGTTCATGGGCTATCCGTCGGGCTGTGGTTAAAACGGGGTAGGGGTTTACATGCTCAGTGAGCTCGGGAGGTAGAACGCCGAACATCAGGTAGCCAGGTGGGAACCCGGTAACTGAGTGGGGCGTGTTGTTATACACCACAGTAACGCGCTTCGCCAGCTTAGTCCATGCGGCTTTGGGGTTTTCCAAATGGAGTAACCTTAGTTTGCCTGTTAAGGTAGCGTTCAGGCGCTCGCATAGACCATTAGCTTGGGGGTTGTTACTGGTGGTGAGCAGGGGCTGGATGTTCCTGTTAATCAGGAACTTCCTGAACTTTGGTGAGGTGAACGCAGGCGCTCTATCCGTGAGTAGGCGTTTCGGAGAGCCGTCCTGCAACACTCGCTTTATCACCTGTTGATAGGTGGTGATGCTGGTAGATTTTGAGGGGAAGGTCCACGTGTAGCGCGAAAAGTGATCCACCACAACGTGGAGGTAAGTTTTGGCGTTACCATATTTGGCAAGCCCAGCTATGGTGTCGAGGGCGACCAGATCAAAAGGCTGAGTGGCCACAGGAAGTTGTCCTAGTTCCCCAAACGTGGGACCTCGAGGGGGTTTTGTTGACTGACAGATGGCGCAGGCTTTGGTGGTTTTGGAGATGTCTTCTGACATCCCCTTCCAGTAGTACTGGGTAGAGATGAGCCTGGTCATCTGGGATATGCCCGGGTGGTTGTACCGATTGTGCACCTTTGTTAGTAGGTCGGGAACGAGGGCGTCAGGGACGACAATTTTGGTTACACCTCTACGCTTTAGGGTTTGCAGTCCGTTTCGATCAATGGTCAGTTTAGATTCTCCCGAAGGAGTGAGTTGGTGGTTCTTAATGATGGTGGCGTCTAAGAATCCACAAAACGGGTTACGGGATAGGAGGTCCGCTTCATGCTGTAGCGATCCTTTTATGTAGCGGACTTCGTATTCGTAACACGATAACCTCAAACTCCATCGGAATAATCTGCCTGACGGGTTTTTGATCGTCTTCAGCCACTGCAGTGCGTGATGGTCAGAAAATATGGTGAATTTTCTGCCCATTAGATACACACGGAACTTCTCCACGCTCTCGACAATGGCGAGGCATTCTAGTTCGGAGATGGTGTAGTTCCGCTCGTGTACACGCAGAGCGCGGCTGAAATATTGGACTGGGTAGGCCTTCCCAGCGGAGTGGACTTGTTTGAGGACGCCTGCAATGCCAAGTGTTGATGCATCGCAATATACCTGGCATGGTAGTTCATCCTTGTAGAGGTGCAATACGGGGTGTTGTGTGAGGCTTTCCTTCAGGCTGGTGAACGCCTTTTGGCATTTGTCATCCCAGTCCCACGTCACATCCTTCTTGAGAAGGTTGTTGAGTGGGGTCCGCAAACGGGCATAGTCCGGGATGAACTTATTATAGACGTTCACGGCGCCTAAGAAGGATTGCAGCGTTTTGCGATTGTTCGGGGGTGGGATAGCGTGGATTACGTCGGTATTGCGGATAAGTGGGGTGGTGGTACCAGCGGTGATTGTGTACCCCAGAAATTCGATGGTCTGCCTAAAAAACTCGCATTTGGTGAGGTTGAGTTGCAAGTTCTCCGCGTCGCAGAACGCGAAAAACCTGCGCAGGTGTTCTTGGTGTTCCTCCAGTGTCTCCGAATATATGACAAAGTCGTCAAAATAGTGCGCCACACAATCAAGTCCGTGCCCCTGCAGGACCTGATTGATTGCCCTTTCATAGATCTGTGGACTGGTCTTAAGTCCGAAAGGCAATCGGGTGGGCTGATACAACCCGTCTATCGTGGCGAAGGCCAACAGTGGTCGAGAATCAGGGTGGTAGGTCAGGGGCGACAAAGGTGCATCGAGTTGGTACATAGTGCCATGTGCAAAATCGATTTTTAATTTGAATTTACGGAGGGTATTAATACCAAGTATTCCAAATGGTAGAGGGGCGTCCACCACGTGGAATACTTCGTTTTGGGTTATGGCATGAATGGATAGGGGGAAGGTAATCTGGCCTATTGTTGGCACGTGGCCATCTATTGTCTGTAAATTTATTATTTTTTTAGTTATTAACTTTAGGTCAGGGAAATTATTCTTTAAATTTTTATATATGGCACATGACACTAGGTTAACGGACGCACCCGTGTCTATCAGGAATGGTAGGGACAGTCCATGGGAGATTGGCAATCTAATTGTCAGGTTGACGAAAGGCCTGGTCAGTAGGCCTACCTGTTGGCTGCTGGTCTGGGGCTCCCTTGGTTATCCCAGTGGCTTGTGCGCGTGACGCTTGGTGATGGGGCTGGGCTCGCGGCCGTTGTTCCGCTAGTTGCGCGGAGCGCGCTGCTCGTGCGTCTCCGGAGGCACGGGGCAACTGCGGGGCTTGTCTGAGACGACACTCAGAGTGCCAGTGTAGTCCACCACAAAAACGGCAGTCTGTTGGCGGGGTCGACCTGGTTGGCACTGTTCTTGGACTAGGTCGCACCGGTGCGTAGGGGCCCAGTAGGGGTGGTGCGTGCTCGTCTGGGTGCCTTGGAGATGGTGCGCCGCTGCCGCGGATCCGCTGCACCAGCCGGAACCATGCACCTAGGTTCTCTGGCGGCACAATGCGGACGAGGCGCTGGTCGGAGGGTGGCAGCCCCTCGGTGAGCGTCTCCAAGATGACCTCTTGTGGGAGGCCCAGTTGTAGACCCAGCGCGGTCTTATTCCGATAGTATTCTTCCAGGTTGGGCTGTCCGGCCAGCTTCATGGAGAAGTATTGGGCATACGTGGCCTCATTGGTCTCCGGATAGAGATCCAGGAAGGTCTGTCTCACCTGGATGTAATGTTGGGTCTCCATCCGAAGCCTCCTGAAGTGTTCTAGCGGTTTGTTGTTCAGATAACGGGGTAGGCGGAGCACTTTTTCCGTGTTGGTGAGACCATCCCAGTCTGTTTTCTGGTCATATGTTCGAAAGAACTGTGCGGCTGGGTAGGTCCCGTCGAAGCTCTGGACTTCTATCTCCGTCCGATGGGTCACGCGATCGCTGGTGGTCTGAAGGGCAGATAAACACGCTGCGAGGCGTGTCAAGACGGCCGGCAACTCTGCTGACGGCGGGGGTGATTCTATTTTGGGCGTACTTACGGCGGGGTTGTTTCCTCCCTCTGCGGTGTATTCCTCCGCGTCTTGCGTTTCGTTTCTCTCGTCCATCCTGTCGACTCTCTGTGATATAAGGGAAAAAGGATCCTGAGAATCTTATCGACTCTCTATAATATATAAAAAATGCTTGTCGACTTCACTGTGATAAAGTGCTTTGTCCTGAGAATCCTCGGGCGTGGATGGGGTTTTGAATGTTTGGGCAGTCGTTGTCAATGGCGGTGGATGAAGGAATCGGCACACTATATCGATTAATGAATCACAAAACACTTCGGAATATTAATCATTGGCGGCTCGGGAGAGGAGATGGAAGGATTTTCACGATTAAATTGGATTGAGATGACTCACATCTTGGACCTCGAGGCACTACTTTTAGAAGATGCACACACACGTCTTGACCCACACGTTACCGACCGAAAACTGTCGTTGCCCCGCCCCCTGGCTTGGGTCATGTGGGACCCTGCTTGACCTTTGATTGGCCCCTGTCTCTGTCGGCCATGATGGTAAATTTGGTCGGGAAGAACCTTTGCCTAACGTCCGAATTTCTCAGGACATTCAACTCTGGAATATGAGGGCCTCTTTGTTCTAAGTGACCTAGATACACGACTTGGATCTGTCGTTCTTTTCTCTTCTACTTCTTCCATCTCCCACGTCCTTTGACTGCCATCTTTATTATAATCCATACAGAATACATTATATCCAACATGGTACATAATTATTTATTAGACAATATTCTTTATAATATTACATCTATATATATAAAAATGAATGTTTGTATGTTTGTTGGTTGGTTGGTTGGTTTGTATGTCCGGTATACAAATTCGCAGTAGTTCACTAATTCAAACCAAAATTTCAATACATAGGTAAAAAATAACGAGGATGACGATAGGCTATTTTAAAAAATATATAAATCAATTATTAAAACTATATATTCAAATTATTCTAAATAGCTCATCTAGAACGCGGTGGAATCTGATGGCGGGGCGCGCCCATTGGACGGCCTGCGACACGTGGCTTCCCTGTGCGCGCGCATGCGCCGGGAGGGCACTCGCACGCCGGCAGCCGACGGGAGCTGTCGCTTGCTCGCCGGGAGTCAACGGGCGCGCGCATGCGCCGGGAAGCCACTCGCCCGCCGGCAGCCGACGGGAGCGGTCGCTTGCTCGCCGGGAGTCAACGGGCGCCGACATTTACTCGCTGGCAGCCAACGGGCACATGTTTAATGTGTTTGAATAATACATTTAATCATGTAAACCCGGGCGTTGCCGGGCAACCCTAGGAAGCAAGATGTATACAAGGTGTAGACAAGATGAAGATCTAGATGAAGATTAAAACGTTTTTAAAATATATTCGCACTCGGGTAAAACCCGGGCGTTGCCCGGGCCATTCGTCTAGTTTGTTATAAGGGAAGGTTCTCTATCTCCCAGTTTCGTTTTTAAAGAATTTTACTATATGTTTTTCCCAACCAAATCTTAACAGGCAAATGATTTTCAAAACTTAATATTCATATTATGTGATATAAAATTTCTCTAATATATAATACACACTCAATCACATAGAGGCTTTTAAAGTATAGAAATTTGTTAAAATTATATTGTAAATTTTTATTGTAAACCACCATTTTTCATCTCGAAATGTTAGGAGAAAATTCATAATTATATTATAAATTCCAAAATATACACTGAATTCAGAAATAAAAGTAAAATATTATGATGCATTAGCGCGCCATCTTTTATCAAAATTCGAAACTATTATAGAAACGTATGATTCTTTTTGAAAAAAAAACAATTTCTACTGTCCTTACTGCAATGGAAATTGCCCTCCCATTAATTTTTCCAATGCAGTAAAGACAGTAGAAATTGTTTATTTTTAAAAAGAATCATACGCGTCTATAATAGTTTCGAATTTTGATAAAAGTATAATATAAAATTCACATTATATATAAAAGAGAAGGGAGTATGCAAATATTAAAATAAAGTTTATATGTTTTCTGCAGCAAACAGAGTAAATATTGATAGAGACATAAGCTGCTTGGGTTTCCTAATGTTTGAAGCCCAAAATAACTGCTCCAAAGATTAGATTAAAGTGAATTAGCTGGGAAAGTCTCCCGCCACAATTAGGTTACACAGATAATTCGCTTCTAGTTTGAATTTATTAACGTTGCCATTATTTTTTTTAAATAATCCTTTGTGACTTCCATTTGTGACAACACACAAAGGATTATATTCCAAAATTCTTATATAAATATTATATACATTCAGATAATTATATGTTCATGCATTATATTTTAGGTTTCATGTAAGCTACAGAGTTGCATTAATGGATTGTAGTAGTTAGTACTTGTAATTTTCAGATTGGAAACTGTCCAAATATTGAAAAGATAGAATACGCTTGGTAAACGGTACCTATACTGATATTGGAATTTAAGATTAAGAAGTAATATGACGCCACTAATCCATGCTTAGGAATTAGGAATATATTATAAAAAGTATATATGCATTTAATTTAAGAATAGTGATTTTAAAAGTAATCATATATTTGATGCAATATGGTAGTGAAATTTTCGAACACTTTGTTCATAATGAAAATTTAGCACAAAGTTGAAAATGTACTGGGATAAGGTAGTTAAATTATATAAAAGTGAAATCTCCTGATTTCACAGCTGAATATAGATGATGGTTTGCACCATCTGTCGGAATAAATATCAACTTATCGTTGATCGTTTTAGTTCCCAGGAGATTGTCCGAATACCCTTTCTTGATTATCAACTTAAATGCATACGTGGTCTTGATTATCAACTTAAATGCATACGTGGTCTTGATTCAACTGAAACGCATACGTGGCTTGATTCATCAAGAAAAGGTATTTGGATAATATTCTGGAATATAAATATCAACGATCAGTTGTTATTTTAGCCGATAGATGACGTAAGCCATCAACAACATTCAGTTGCACGTTTAGAATATTCCTTTTTTTTAAATTTTGACTATTATTTATTTAGCACTAGCCGAATGACCTGGGCAACGCCCGTGTTTTACCCGATTGAATGTTTTGATTCAAATACTATTTGTTACAATTATAAATTGGCGCCTTAAATAAATGCATATGTTAGTTAATAACTATAGCCTATGTGCTTTATCTGTCTATGTACTGTTGGCTTCCGTAGGCGTCTCTTACAGGGAAAAAGAAAGAGAGGATTCCATTTGGTTATTAACTAATATATGCATTTATTTAAGGAGCGACCCGCTCCAACACAATAATTACATAAACGAAAAGGCGAGTGGGGGGGGGGCAAATGTGGCGTGACCGTAGCCAACCAATAGGAGGGCGCCATTCAAAAAAAAAAAAAGCAAACGTGACAGAGATGAAAACTGATGACTGATTGTTGATTAGGAGATGAGGAATGACGCTCGTAACTGTATATATAATACTCGTATTTCCTAGTAACGAATCTAAATATGGGCGGAATGGAAGAATGTGATGGATTCTCTCAGGGATCCTGTCAGATTCAAATTGTGGCGAAATTTTATAAAGTAACACTATAACACCATAAGATAACGATAATCTTATTAGCTAAAGAAGATTAAACGCAGGTTCTACCGTAGAAAGACGTTTTGCCCGAAACTTGTATCGTTTAATTATATAAAGAAACTCTTTTTCCCGACTTGTGCTTCTTATACTGACACCAAGAAATTAATCCAAATTAAACCAAAAATATATCGGGGAATAAAGAGACCAAAGTCGCCTCTCCCGTCAAAATAGACGTCAAAACTAGACGCCATCTATTTTTGACGTCTATTTTGACGGGAGAGGTGACCTTTGTCTCTTTAGATCAATATCCTCTCTGCAAAATTTCCATCTATATCAGGGATTATAAATATATTGCTGGTTGTTTGATAATACGAACAAAAGCTTCCAGTACCAAATAACTAACTTCCATTTTTATGGTTCCTATTTAATCTTATGCTTTATATTATTTTTAGGGGAGAAACTTGTTCTTTATTATTTCTAATCATTTAATTTATTTATTTCAACACACAAAACGCGATATCCCGACTAGGGATAATTACGCCTATTCACTTTTTAAACAGGAGCAGTTATAAAACATATTATATAAAAAAATAATTAAAAAATGAACAATAAGATAGATATATTTCAGAAACCTGATCCTTCAAGGTTAGAAATATAATCATGAATATATTTACAAAAAAGGTCAAATCTGTTATAATTATCTCTAGTATCTTTAATCATTTGATAAGTAACTTTATTTAAACATAAATCATTTTAATATAAATCTATAACGTGGCATCTCTATACAGCAAATGAAAAATTTAAGACGCGAATATTTCTTTTACACTTCAATCAAACTATTCTACTATCTTAATTGCGATGGAAAATAGAGAGAAGCGGTCTGGTAGATAAAATTGGCGAAACCGCTGGGAGGGTTCACCACTGATGAACTAAGCCCTTTAATATTTATTTTCATTGTAGTAATGACAGTAGAAGTTTGATTAAAAAAAAGAATTCCTGTTTTAATTTTTTCATTTGCTATAAATCATTTCACTGTACCATCTATATAAAATAAATAAAACTATTTATTACGAATATTTTACATTGCAATATGCACAGTGTAGGAAGCATTTTGTTAAAAAAAAGAAAAAAATATTAATCGTGATAAAAAGTTCAATTTCTTTTATATAACCTTGTTGTTTGTGTCTTGAGTATGTTTTTATAATTCTCTATAAAATATTATTAAATTTTTAAAGAAATAACTTTAATTACATATAAACACAGAGGAATCATAAAATATTGAAGCAATTAATTATATAAAAATCTCAAATCACTTCTGGTCAAAACATAAAAAATTATGTTCGAATAAATAAGCTTGAGGGATGAGTCTCTTTTAATTACATTTATTTCAAGCTTTCGGGCTCAACCGCCCTTCGACAGGACAAATTATATTAGCAACTAAAGTTTTCAAATCTAATCTATATAAACCTTATATATAAAGGTTTATATAGATTAGATTTGAAAACTTTAGTTGCTAATATAATTTGTCCTGTCGAAGGGCGGTTGAGCCCGAAAGCTTGAAATAAATGTAATTAAAAGAGACTCATCCCTCAAGCTTATTTATTCGAACATAATGTTATGGGATTACCTATTAATAAAAATTTATATTCAAAATCATGTTTACATACCTATGCACAAAAAACTCAGCACTGGAAACTTTATTTATTTTATTACGAGACACATACACACACTCGTACAAACCTATGTTTTATTATTATTATTATTATTATTTTAATTATCACTAGTACACGTGGTACAGGCCATGATAATCATGGTGGGTAGTTAGCGACTGCTTTTACTGTAAGCGTACCACATGTCTACACATGTGAAAAGCAGTTAGACTTTGCACTTACAAATGTGCCAGAGCCCCATGTTTTATTATACAAAATAGTTTTTACCACAAATATACCACATATTTTTACCACAAATTTCATCTGAATGTATTATTCATATATAATTAATTTATAGAAATAATTAACAATAGCAAAAAATGACTTTATTGCTTTAAATGTTGAACAAATAAATCATGAAATATGAACATATGTGAATATATCCCACATACTCTTTGAGAACAATTAATTAATACAACTCTCAAATATATAGATTATATTTATATATTTTTTCAATAAAAAAATAATGAATAGTTGATATTTATTTTGACAGATGGCGTAAGACATTAGCAACTTCCAGTAAAACAATCAGAAGATACATTTCTGTTAATTTATTCATCATATCCTAATAAAATTTCAATTTTGTACCATTTTTATCCCATGTTAAATAATATTGGTATGAAAAATAATATTGGAATAAAAATACCTTTGTGTGTCAAAATAGAAGGGGAAAATGGGCCTTATATTGCCTCTCTTTTTGTCTATTTGTGACGGCGGAGCTGTGACTTTTATTATATTTCTTCCTTCTTTTTGTCTCTCGAGGCAATATAAATATATATAGGGTTAATAAAATATTATAAAATTCCTATCATATGAATTTTGCGTTCTCTAAAATAAGAATAAACAATATATTTGATTAAAAATACAGTAAAAACTCGCTATAACGAACCGGGGATATAGCGAACCTTCTCTTATAACGAATCTAAAATAATCCCCATTTTTATTTCATAATACAGTAAACTATGGCTATATATAGTGAATCATGGGTTCAGTCACATTGGGGTTTGCTATAGAGGGAGAATTTTTACTGTGTATATTTAGAGACTCTACTCATCCCCGGTAGACATTATCAAAAGTCTCAAGCTTTACAAGCTTGATTGCGTGTGGAGATAAGAAAGAAAAAGAATAAGATATATTTAGAGAGAGATATGTAAGAAATAAAATAGCATATATATTATTAATATTCAAAAAGGTTTTTACCTAGTTGCATGTTATTGCGTTTGAAAAGGTTTTTCAATTTAGATTAGTAATTCATATTTTGTAATATATACCTTTTCATCTGAATGTATTATTCATATATAATTAATTTAAAGAAATAATTAATAATAGTAAAAAAAATATTACTTTAAATGTTGAACAAATAAATAATGAAATATGAACATATGTGAACATATCCCACATACTCTGTGGGAACAATTAATTAATTCAACTCAAAATATATTTACAACAAGCACAAATATTGTAGTGTAGAATTCGAGTCTTGGAATATCTTTAGATGTAGAAAATTTATTGATGACTTCAGTACGACTAATCATCAATTATCAATCAAACTATCTACAGCTAGAGAATATTGACAAGCAAGCTAGGCAAAAAATATATGATGATTTTACAAATATAAAGTAATAAATCTGTTTTAAATATATTTATTGAATAATTAAATTAAATAATAAAATATAAATTATTTCTTCGCCACAATATTTTTTAAATCAAACCTTCTTGCCATGATAAAAATATTGTGAAGGACTGGCTCATCAGGTGTGAAACCTTACAAGGGTTTCGCCATTTAAATCAACCATACCGCTTTTTAAAGTTTTAAAACCCATGGCGGCCTATAACCTCAAACCCTTTTAATTTTTAATACAAAGTTAAGATTTTCGGGACAAATAATTTACCTTGTATATTTTATTGATCCATTTTATTAATAAACCTATTACAGTATGTCAATTCTTGGTTATCATATTGAAATTATCCTTGGAAATACGTTTTGAGGACAGTAGAAAAACATGTAAATATTTGCTTATAGAAATTTCAATGTTTCCAAGTAGAATATTTATCAAAACACACAGCGAGATAATTTTTTTCTATTTAAACTAAAACTCAGTGAAATGTGTGTTATTGTTGTTGTTGTCGTGTCCAATGAAGAGCCTCAGATGTCCCCGTGCTCTATAACAGCAGTCGCCATGTTTTCTATCTTTGCTCTTCATTGGAAAATGGGTGCCGTTGCCACGTTAGTCACCTTGGAAACGAACCAGAATTTGGTGTATGTAGTGTGTGTATAATTATAAATTTTATATTGAAGCATAGTATTCATTATTTTTTGAAGAGTATCATTTTTTTTTGTTTATATTTTGCTACTCTGTAAACTTCCCTCATTCCTTATCTTTTGTTTATCATTCATAGTTTGTTCTTGCCTTAAATAAATTGCTGTTTCATCCTGAGGTTTGTCTTTCCTAGTTTTCCACGTGGAATTTTGGTGGATATTCTGGGTAAATTAGGGAAGACAAACTGTATATCGCCGAGAAAAACCAGAGGCAATGGGTGCTGTGATCTACATTTTTAGAGACTGGCTCCAGGATTCCAACGCCGTGTCAAAGCCAAGACTTTCTTCCAAGATGACGATGTCCCTATAGACGATAAGACGACAAAGCCGCTCTTCACGCCGCAAGAAAAAGGACGCAAAGGTATTAGGGACAATATTCCAAGACTTCAATGGAATCCTTAGCAGAAGCACGTTATAAATTACTCCATACTCGTATATTTACTGAATAAAGATATTGCCACGTGGAAAATTAGGAAAGACAAACTTCAGAATGACACAGAAATTTAGTTAAGGAAAGAACAAACTATGAAGGATAAACAAAATATAAGCAATGAAGGAAGTTTACAGAGTAACAAAATATAAAAAATGATACTCTGTTAATAAAATAATAAATACTTTGCTACAATATTTATATTTACTGTATATATCATAAACAAATTTGAAATTAACACAAATTAAAATAGTGAATACGACGTAATAGATTCAATTTTTGATTTTTGATTTTTCATATCATGTAATGAAGGACATTTTTTATGAACATAAGGGAGATTTCTCTACATTATAAAATGCAATACACATCAATAAATATTTATTGAAGATATATCTTACTCTCTCTTTTGAAAAAATTGTACTATCATTATTTCGCATACTTATACTATGTTTTTATATAGAATTTTAAAAAATATTTTTCTTTGCTTATCCCTAGTACACGTGGTACAGGCCATGATAATCATGGTAGGTAGAAGTAGGCGACTGCTTTTACTGTAAGTGCACCACATGTATACACATGTGCAAAGAAGTTCAACTTTGCACTTAAAAATGTGCCAGAGTCCCGTTTGGTTACTTGCACTCGCTTGTGGGGTTGGATTTTTTCAAGAATCGAAGCCATTGGAGCATTTTTTTTTCAAATCAGAAAAAAGTGCCCAATGCGGGAATCGAACCCGGGTCGTAGCGGTCGAAAACCAACGGTTCAGACCATTCTTCCATCGATCCCCTATTTTTAAATATAAATAATTATAATGAATAGAGGCTGTAAATTTTATATATTTATGTATATTATGTTTGATATAATCATACGAATTAGAGAAAACATGAATAAAAAGCAATATTGAGAATAAAAACAAGAACATTAAGCATCCAGGGAAAAGTTTCTTTTAAAAATATTTTTTATTTAAAAATCTCTCGAGCTTTCGGGCAAGAAAACCTTTCTACGGGATAAAATATCTTACATCATTAAAACGCCAAGAAAATAAAACAAAAGAACTTTATTTTGATTTTAAATCTTACTTTCTTGACGTTTTAATGATGTAAGATATTTTCTCCCGTAGAAAGGCTCACTTGCCCGAAAGCTCGAGAGATTTTTAAATAAAAAAAAAAAATAAAAAGAAACTTTTCCCTGCATACTTAATTTTCTTATTTCAATATTGATTCAAGGGATTATTCTATCGAATTGTGAGAATATATATCCGCAGATAAATTAGCCAATATTTCATAGCAATCGTCAATTCGCTATCTGGGTGAATGTATGAAAGATTGGCGTCGCGATTTCCGACATAGAACAGTGATTAATTACTGTACGAGTTCTGCGAGGCTGAAAGAAGGAAACTACATGCGGAGTGATGAGGTACTTTATCGTCGAGATTCTGTGTGAGTTTTTATTTAATTAATATATTTTCATCTTTTTTTTTGCTTATCCCTAGTACACGTGGTACAAGCCATGATAATCATGGTGGGTAGAAGTAGGTAACTGCTTTTGCTGTAAGTGCACCACATGTATACACATGTGAAAAACAGTTCGACTTTGCACTTACAAATGTGCCAGAGCCCCGTTTGGTTACTTGCACTTTCTGGTGGGGTTGGACTTTTGCAAGAATCGGGGGCCATTGGAGCAGTTTTTTAACAGAAAAAAAGTGCCCAATGCGGGAATCGAACCCCGGTCGTAACGGTCCAAAACCAACGGTTTAGACCATCCTTCCACCGACACTCCTTTACATCTTATCCATGTGCTATATATACATTGTATCTATCCGTAAAACTAATTTATATTATTAAAAATAAAAAAGCATATCCTGACTGTGCTCACATGAGCATCTCTAGATGGCAGAGCGCCATCTAGTGGAACAAAAATAAACTAAACGTTTATTTAACTTGTTCCGTGATATTTGGCCAACCCAAATTCTTGATATACCAAAAAAAGTCAAGCACGTATGCGTTTTGGGCTGTTGGCCCTCGTCAGCGTGGTGCAGTCTGTACCTCTACGACCAAATATTTAATTATGTAGATTATATTGCCTTATATATATATTTATATACTGGTATTTGAGGTACAGTCTGCATCACGCTGAGAGATAACAGCTCGAAACGCGTGCATGGCTATGGCCTTTCTTGATTTATAAAGAAAATAGGTTGGTCAAATATTCTATATACAGTTACGAGCGTCATCAATTCTTTTTCATCTCTGTCACCGTTTGCTTTTTTTTGGAATGGCGCTCTTCCATTGGATGGCTACGATCACGCCACCTTCGCCCCCCCCTCCATCATGCCCCCCCCCACTCGCTTTGTTGTTTTTGTAACTATTGTGTTGGAGCGGGTCGCTCCTTAAATAAATGCATATATTAGTTAATAACTAAATGGAATCCTCTCTTTCTTCTACCCAGTAAGAGACGCCTACGGAAGCCAACAGTACATAGACAGATAAAGCACATAGGCTATAGTTATTAACTAATATATGCATTTATTTAAGGCGCCAATTTATAATTGTAACAAATAGTATTTGAATAAAAACATTCAATCGGGTAAAACACGGGCGTTGCCCGGGTCATTCGGCTAGTTATAAAATAATCTAAATCGACTCTTAATTTATTTTAATTCCACTAGATTGCGCTCAGCCAACTAAAATGCTCACGTGAGCTGCCAGGATATGCCATTTTTATTTTTAATATCACCACCTGACCTTTTTATATTTTTATTACTTTTTTACATATACAGTGAAACCCCTCTATAGCGAACCCCAATGGGACTTAATCTGTGTGGTTCATTATAGCCATGGTTCACTGTATTATAAAATGAAAATAGGATTATATCAAATTCGTTATAAGGGAAAGTTTTCTATATCCCAGGTTCGTTTTAGCGGGGTTTTACTG
This sequence comes from Cordylochernes scorpioides, assembly GCA_030710605.1. Taxonomy (NCBI): domain Eukaryota; kingdom Metazoa; phylum Arthropoda; class Arachnida; order Pseudoscorpiones; family Chernetidae; genus Cordylochernes; species Cordylochernes scorpioides. The sequence continues at coordinate 74,663,158 of CP092870.1, forward strand.
TATATTCCAAAAGAGCACCTATAGGTTTAAAAAACGACACATTTCGGTTTATTATCGTTTATTATTGTGTAAATATTACACGAATTCCAGTCATGGAATGGAGTGCAGCTTTCGTTGATCATGGCACCATGATCCAGGCACACTTTGGTGAGAGTCTGACGTTGCCTGTAGTTTGAGGCCATTCATAACATGGAAGCAGATGCCTTTGCTGCCGACTCTAACATGAGTACAGACACAGCTCCTCCGTATTCCCGGACCCTTGCTGAGGTCTATCAACCGGGTCAGCTGAAGTCAGGATTTTTAAAGAGGTCTTTCTCCTCTTCTAACAATGCTACTGTTGGTCCGCGACTGCTTATTCGTCAGAGTTATTCTGATTGTTTCGTAGCTGGCGTTCATATCTGAAGGTCGTTCTCTTATCCGTCATCTGGGGACGCGCCCTGTAGCAGTCAGCTCTGCCTAAGGGGAAAGTAACAATAATGATGAAGAATGTGACATAGAAAAAAGTACTTTTTTTTTTTGGTACATGAATACCATCCTTCCGAAACTTTATATTATATATAGCTTATAAAAATTCTGATGGAGAGCTTAGAAGAAAATATAAAGAAGTTATAATCAATACCTTTGTTAAACCTAACAAGAAATATAGTAAACCTTCTTTCATAACGAACCTTATAAATAAATTGTAAGAGAATCAGAGGCTGGATCTCAAAAGTATTGTTTAATTAACAATAATATTATATTAAGATGACAAGGAACAAAGAGAGTCAAAAAAGGCAAGCGTAGGAGCAGACAACAAAAGCAAACTAAAACTTATACAGGTACGGCCGGTCGGAGTGGCGCCAGGTCACGTGATGTCTGGGGGAAGGTAGCGTTGCTAAGCAACAGCCGACGTGCGAAGTTACTCTTCAACATAAATAATCTAAAATATAATATAACCATAGCAAAATATAACGACGATTGAAAACACTATATAACACACTATATAAGACACTCCTCTTCAACCGTCGTTATATTTTGCTATTTTTATTCGAAGAGTTCAATTTGGTCGATAATATAACCATGCTTAGAGTGAACCTAAAGTTGATTCCCATTGAGGCTCGCTATACAGCAGTAGTTAAAATGACGGGTTGAATATATTCAACGTCGTCTCCATTATCAGATACGATAGAATGGAATTGAGTGTGGAAGAAAACATAAGCCTTGGCGACGATGACCATGTCCAGTTGAATCACCATTTGGGAACCATAATGCAGCCGTAAAGAAACTGCCAAGAAAATCTTTAAGTTCATAGGGTCCTTCCCCATACCTGTGTGAAATGAAAGATAAATATCTAGGATAAGTATTAGTGGGCCAATGTGGGGGGAAAGAAAATTATATAAAAACACAATATAATAATTGAAGGTACAATGTCTGTGAAAAAGGAAACATCAATAAAAATCATGAAGAACAAAGAATAATGTTTTGACATGAAAAACAAAGGATGATCTTTAATTTTTAAATAACCTTTTGTATTTAGATATATAATCTTTTGCATTTAATCATTTCTTACTTTTATATGTTGTGCTAAGTATATAAGCCAATAAATATATTTTATATCGAAATGTTCCAACTCTTCAATCGAAAATTAACCTATTAAAATAAGCCTATTATTAAATAGATTATAGTGATTACAGATATTAGACTATGTTGTTCAAAATATTAACATTTATCAAATACAAGAAAATCAATCTGATATGCGAAGATTGACAGGGAATTGATAAGAAAAATTACCATATATCTTTAATATAAGCAGAAATATTGTAAGTATTCTGTTTAAAATACCATGTAACAAAAATAGACTGTGTAGAAGATACTGATATATGGATTTTGATGCATGTAAATAGTATACCCATGTCGATAAAACATATTTGGTACAAAGGATCAATATTGATTTCGAATTATATTTTTAAAACTTTCGTTAATTTTGTTCAAAGTGTAATATTTAATGTAAATTTTGATATTTGCAGTGATATTTTGAATGATTATCCCTTTGTTTCTAGTACAGATTTGAACCATTTAAAAATATACTTTACTAGTGTATATTTAAATTGTTGATGGTTATGATGTTTGAAATGTGCTTTTAGATAACTCTCTTTTATTATTATTTCAATAACTCTATATATTTGTATATTGGATATAATTTTCCAGGAATATCTGATCACGTGTTTACCTGCCTGTCTATATATTGAGATTGTGTGAATTAAGGTGTGTTATATGTGTTGGGTATACAATGAGAGAGTAGTTATTTTGACCTTGGAGAATCCGCGACTTGTTATGGACGATGCTCATTATACCTCAATTCTACAGTTTAGCAGAGCGTGGACTATATCTAGATAGGCCAGATCTATTCTGCTGAATATTACGCTTGAATTAGAGTTGTGTTCGACCTTTAATAAAACCTTCTGACTACATGAGCAACATCAACCCTCTTAGACTAGGTGAATCTCCTAACGCTAATTAATTGGAGCACAGACTCAAAGAACTAGACCGATTCTATGACTGACTATACACTCACTTTATATATCCAGCTATCTGTTTTTATACAGTTAAAATTCTCATATCTAACTAAACTTAAACAAAATATACATAAGAGAATAAACGTTTCAACACGAGATTTATAGGTAATAGGCGCAAACAGAGTGAAAGGGGTTGAAGATATTGTAGCGTCACATATGACTGCCCAGGAAGTGATTACGAGTATGGTAGGGCTACAATACTCTGATATGAAGAAAAGGGGAAATCCTCAGATTAACATTCTTAAGTGTCCACTTGATAATTATGATTCAAGAAGATTTTAAACGAATATAATCATAATTAAACTTGTCAACCTTATTTAGACATATCAATATAAATTGGAAATCATTACCGGAACGAACATGATCAATGAAAACAAAGATTACTTATCCGTATCATAAGATGATGTAGATTTGGGCTTGTTTTTTGACATGAGAGTAAGTTCTTCCTAGGTAGATCAATTATCTTCCATACATCCATGTTTCGGCCATAGAATATGTCTAGCCACTTCACCAGATAAACACTTCATTAGCAAGTTCAGAAGATTTCAGGAATTCCTTGTATTTTTGAAAAAAATCAAAATCCGCCCTCGAGTGATGAGGGTCATAGGCAGAAACAATGGTCTTCAGCTGGGCGTTATGAAATTGCCAAAGCTGATGTAGTGGCCTTATGACCGACTAGTTTGCTGACACGGTCAATAGATAATGCTTAGCTTTCGTGTCTATTTTATTGAGGGAGCTAGCCTTTCATGTAATAAATACATCTTTGATATTAATGTAAATATTATCGATTTTTAGAAACATCGTCAAATTTGAAGCAAATAGAATCAATTGTTAACGACTAAATACACTGATGGAGAAAATGCAAATAAAAGATCTAAAGGATTTGGAAAGGAACTGAGTGGGAGGCAACGGAGCGTTGTAATTGGCTAGACATGTATCCAATGACAGCGCGGCAGATCCCACATTTAAATTCCCGCCACATCTCTTCTAATGAAGGTCCTAATTGGTTCGGACATTTAATTTAAATCTGCATGAAAGAGAAAAACTATTGGAATGGAACGTTTCAAAAATTGATTTTTTAATAAAAAACAAATGTTTCAACTAATTTAGAGTTATTTTCAAGAATTCTCGGGACATTCAATCTGCAAAATTGATAAAAAAATATTTAATGGAAATAAAATATTTTGTTTTTAATGGAGTCATTAGTTTAGTGGTGAGAGATGAATATTGAATTTGAAGTTTCAAAATTTCAGAAATGGCGCTCAATATTAAAGCAAGGATTGTAAAACGTGGAAAACGAAACATATTCAATGTAAGAGCATAGTCACACCAATAGTATTTTTTCAAACCAGTTTATAAAATTTATGTTAAAAGTTCTGGTTGCCCTAAAAATGTAAATAGACATATTCCAAAACAATGTTAAATTACATATCAATTTTAAAATTTCAGTTGTGAATATCCACACTGCGTGTGTTTGTATTTGTAAATATTTCTTGTAAGATATAGTCGATATTTATTAAGCCTGTTGAAGAGAGATTATCGCTTGAAAGGTAGCAATTTAAAATAAAAAATAAATTAATTGTGAGGAAATATTTTGTAATTTTAAAAGTTTTTTACAATTTAATTATGATTAGTTGATAATGTTAAATATCAAAATAGCCTTTATAAAATCAACCCCATATAATATAGATCTACTGAAAACCTTATTCATATTGCGATGTTATGCAGTAAAACCTAGCTTTAGCGAATCCTAATGGGATTAAACCTTTGGTTTCATATAGTATTCCTTATTGTATTCATTATAGCCATGTGGTTCCTTTATTTTGATATAATATAGAGATTACATTAAGTTTGTTATAGGCAATGGCTAACTTTATCCCTGCAATGTTTTAGCGAGGGTTAACTGTATAACATCATAATATGAATAGGATGATTTGTTCAGTAAAGATATATAATGAGTGGTTGAATTGAAAGGCTATTTTGATATAAGGTGTCCAAGAAGTTCGGGTTTTTCTTAAAAACGATGTTTTTCTTATTACTATTATTACAGCGAATAATACATAATGCAATCACTCTATACATAATACGAATACATTATACATAACGGCGAATACGTAATAATACATAATACAATTACTCTATACATAATGCAAATACATTACACATAACGGCGAATACATAATACATACTCTATACATAGTACAAAGAAATTAAACATAATGGCGAATAATATTATGGAGAATAATATTGGCAATTCAATTTTTAGCAAGTGTTTGCGATCTTTTGGGAGAACCATGTATTTAACATTATAAACTAACTTTTTAAACATGAATTTTGAGATACTGGTTTGAGAAAAACGCCTTTTGTTCATACACATTGAAAATATTTCTTCTACCACGTTCTATATTCTTGGCTTCAAGTGACGTAACATTACATGGTATAACTTGGATGTATTAGCAACCAAACCCCACTCAATGTTACAAACTTCTTTATTGTACAATCGAAGAGGAATTCCCATCTCGAACAGGAGAGGATGTGTCTCAGGGGAACAGACAATCCGTACAATCTACAAATATATTCTTTTACCCAGTTCATGGAAAAAGGCATTTTTGCAAATCTTATAGCGATTCGGAGGCAATCTTTTCTATTATCATTTTTCCAATGTGATTCATCAAGAACCGATTATAATATTTTGAATGGAATAACGTTATTTTATTGACATTTTATCAGTAAATATGAAACTGCAGCTATTTTAAAATACTTAGAATTCTTTAATTTTAGAATTCCTGTTTTTTAGCGACATTCAATATGACCGGTTTATAAATAATTGATTATTTTATAAAGTATTTTTTATATAAAAGCAAATAATCAATTTAGCAGCTCCCTCTTAGTTTAGGTTCTTGATCAAAGAAGATATCAAACAAATAAAATCAGGAAAAAAAGATATATTCGGCAAATTCGCGGAGAGGAAAAGCTATAGATTCATTTATTAACTCTATTCTTTAATTCACCTATTTATGCCACACGATGTCACATTATCATTAACATTTTATGGAAAATATAAATGTTTGAAATGAGTCAGCCGATTGGCAAGACTTTAGTAGTGACTTATAAGCATAAATGGATTTTCATTTAGGGCTCAATTTTGAGATCTATCTATTCACTCTTCAATTGGTCAAAGTGATGTCAAATTTCAAGGACACTGTCCTCAATAAACACACAGTATGTTTACGCTGGATTTAATCACCTTGGCAAATGGCATTTGGCGTTCTACCATTTGGAGACTCAATAAGCAAGGTCTAAATACTCTTAAAGTTCAAATCTTATAGTGAAGATTAAATTGATTAAGCCATTTTTAATTACTGAAAAAATCTCCTTTTAAACATATATAGTGAACCCTAATGAGATTGAACTTTTGGTCCACTTTAGCCATGATTCACTATAGCCGTAGTTTTCACTATATGGTAATATTAATCTTTATTTCTCTTTTTTAAAACGGTGTTATTAATATTGAGGAATATTTTAGGTTCGGTATAAGGGAAAGTCTCTGTATCCTAGATTTCCTAGTAAGGTTTTTAAATTCTTCGATATCATTCAAATTATACTCTAATATTTGAAACTTGCTTATTCTCATAGTAGAAAAATGGTTTATCGAAGAATGTCAATTCAATAGATTTTCCCCCAAATCATTGATGTAATGGAAGAGAGACATTTCAAAATTTATCTTTTGTTAATTAGAACAATATTCGATAGGCAATTTTTACTGATATCATAGATAAAGATAAACTTGAATTGAAGGAAACAATAGACGCTATTCTTATAAAAGAAGTTTTATTTTCTCGCAAATTCATATTTCAACCATTGCCCGAAATAATCAACCACCTATTCTCGGAATTTATTCATCAATGATATCTATACTTTTTCCAATGAATTAAACTCTCTAGAATAACTTTGAAAAATTGCACATCAATAGAGTGACAGGTTTCTTTTATTAAAATGTCGTTTCCGCGCTTCCAAGTTATTTCCTAAGGCCTTTACTTAAACATACCTAAAGAAATCGTTCGAATTATTTTCACTTTTATCTCTCTATATTTATTATTATTTAATCTTATTTATTTATATTTAATCATTAATTTTATATTTAACCATTTATAACCTTATATGGACATTGTAATAAAGTAGTTTCAATCTTAATACTAAAATGAAGCTTTTGAAAATTTATATACTCGACCAGTAAATCTCTTTTATTAATAGTATTATATTAAAAGATTCACTGGGCGAAGTATCTTTAATTTTCAGAACTATGAATGCCGGCCAGGCAGCCTCTATCTTTACGAAAATAAAGCTTATTGTTCTTAAAGTGAACTTTAACTTTGTAATAAAAATTCGGCAATTTTCCTCAAACAATATAGGTTTATATATAGCAAAATAATTCTCTGTGAAAGCTATTAAGATTATTATCTTTTTTAATTGATTTCATATTAATACATTCTGGTTACCATTTTTATCAAATATTTTATACGATTTGAAAGGTCTTCCAAGTATATATTTGCACAGCTGCGATGCCTTATTAAATAGTTAGTGTAATGCATTTTATAATTTACTTTTAACCTTCCTCTTTATTTATAAACACAATGTTTACTAAAATAACATGTTCTGAAAGAAGCACTAAGCAATATTTGCATACAATACACAATTACTAAAATGAATATATGCAAAAATGTTAATAAAACATCTCTTTTAATTGGAATATTTCTTGAAAATGTGATTCAACTAGATAAGCGGTTTTGATTAAGTATTTCGATACTAACACTCACCATACACAATTTGTATTTAATTCGTGAATATATATTTTTATAATTATATATATTTGCCAGAATAATATCTCTTTGGTTTTTTTATTGTAATATACAATCCTCTATGATAATTAACTATAAATAAAAATGTTGATAGCGTATTTTAATTTCTGTATATATATTCTGAATTTTAAACCTTCCAAATGAAAATTTTAAATACATTCACAAGATATTTAATTCTTCAAATATATTTTATATCGTAGATATATCTTAATATTCTCTCTCTCTATATATATATTGAGACGTTACAAAAAACAATTTTCAATTGTACATAAATTCCTTTAAGGTGTTACTTTAATTTTTCATATGTTTATTTTCAATTTCTTTTTCTCATTCATTAAAAGTCAATGATGTACATGCAAAATTAGTAAAAACTCAATAAAAACGATATGTAAAAATAGATATAAAAACAAATGGCTTGTAAACAAAAAGCGGAATAAAATGAGTTGAGGTAAAATGTCTATTCCATTAACAAACATTTCACTTTTAAAATAATGAACTTTAAAATTAAAGTTTTACAAAACAGAAAATTAGCGTTTTAAAATAAAAACGTGGCAATATATATATAAATATTAATTAAACGGTGTTTGGTTAAAACATTATTATTATTGTTTTTTATTCTTATTCTTTATTTTGTTATTGTGCTTTATTAATTTGTAGATATATTCATTAATTATTAGTTTTTATGTTTGTTTATTTTTTTTTAATTCGGCAACAGTGCGTTGTTAATAATTTTTTTGTTTTGTGATGTAAATTGAAAATCGTATTCAGAGGTGTGTATGTAAAATTCTAAATTATTTTGTTTTGTTATTTGTAGTAAATTAAAAAATTCTAAACTCTAAATTGAGTCAAACCTTTGTTTTAATTTAAAATGTCTCCTGGAGAAGAAGAACTCAAATTCAACGAAACACATTAACTTATACCACGAGCACATGTGCTTTTTAGATGGCAGAGCGCCATCTAGTGGAGCAAAAATAAACTAAACGTTTATTTAGCTTGCTCCGAGATATTTGGCCAACCCAATCTCTTGATAAATCAAGAAAAGCCATCCACGAACGCGTTTCGCGCTGTTGGCGCTCGTCAGCGTGGAGAAGGCTGTAACCACTGCGACCAAAATGTTTTTGGTCCCAATGGCTTCCCGAAAAATCAATAAATGGGTTTTTAACGCCAAATTTGCGTAAAGACGCTTAGCACATGAAGTAACAATAGAAAAAAATGAAAGATAAGTGGGTCAGGTGGTTGATATTAAAAATAAATAAGGAATCTCCTGACCACGAGCACATGTACATTTTAGATGGCAGAGCGCCAACAGCGCGAAACGCGTTCGTGGATGGCTTTTCTTGATTTATCAAGAGATTGGGTTGGACAAATATCTCGGAGCAAGCTAAATAAACGTTTAGTTTATTTTTGCTCCACTAGATGGCGCTCTGCCATCTAAAAAGCACATGTGCTCGTGGTCAGGAGATGCCTTATTTATTTTTAATATAAATATATATGTATATTTCATATTATAAATACATATAATGTTCAATATATACTTAAAAATGGTTAAACAAAAAGGTTAAGATAGTTCATCATGGGTAAATCAAATTTCCTTTAGCACTAAATCTATTTATTAATTTTCTAACCTTGAGTTGCAAAGATATAACATTATATCGCTACAAATTAATAAAGTTAGTGAAATACAATATATATTTTATGCACATTTATATAAAGTAAAACTTCACTGGACAATTCCAAAGGGAATGGTACACCTTTGTCCACTATAGCCAGATTTATTCATAGATATGACTATATGATATAATATATCGAGAATTATTTCAGGTTTGTTAAAAGAGAAGGTTCGCTATATCTCCTGTTCCTTTTAACGGGGTTTTACTGTGTTAGCTACACACTTTTATAAAATAAACAAACAATATTCTCACGAATTTGAACAAATAGAAACTTTTATTACATGGTGAGGTGAATTTTAACAAGTCATCTCGACTTCGTACACTCATGTTTACTCCTGAAAGAGGTAAAGTAAAGGTATACGAGACTCCAGAACCAACAAACAATACATATAAATGAAGATTCAGAATATTAAAATGTTCAGTGAATAAGACTGATTTCATAATTTCTCTTTTTCGGGCTATGACCCTCAACATACAGAGGTGGCTTCAAGTTCATTACAATCTACGAGAGAGATTATGAAATCAGTCTTATTCACCAATACATATAAATAATAAACAAAATGGCTTCCTGAAATGAGTTTCTTGTTCTATTTTATATTTATCTTTAGATAACTCCCCCCCCCCCATTCTACAGGAGTATATGATAAAATAGATCTTAATACTAATTATCATATTAATAATCCTAATACTGAATTACTAATATTTATATATCACAAGTATTATTATTATTATTTTTTGCTTATCCCTAGTACACGTGGTACAGGTCAAGGTAATCATGGTGGATAGAGGTAGGCGACTGCTTTTACTGTAAGTGCACTACATGTCTACATATGTGAAAAGGAGCTCAACTTTGCACTTACAAATGTACTAGAGCCTCGTTTGGCTACTTGCACTCGCTGGTGGGGTTGTACTTTTACAAGAATCGGGGGCCATTGAAGCATTTATTTTTTTAAGTCAGAAAAAAATGTCAAATGCGGGAATCGAACCCGGGTCGTAGCGGTTGAAAACCAACGGTTTAGACCATCCTTCCACCTACCCCCCATACAAGTATTATTTACATATATAATAAATTGTATAGAAAAGAAAATAATATTAATTATATATAAAAACATACAAATGCTAAATATAAATAATAAATAGGTAAAAAAATGATAAATAGTTACTATATATTTAATTTAAAAAGGCACATATTGGATAAAAAATCATTTATTTTACCAATATTTCAGTTGGCTGAATGCCACCTTTATCACAAGGTATTATAACATTTTATAACACCTTGATAAAGGTTGGCGTTCAGCCAACTGAAATATTGGTAAAATAAATGATATTTGATCCAATATATTCATTTTTAATTAAAGATTTATTTATGGATCGCTCTATTTTCAAAAAGTTACTATATCTGAAAAATATTTGTATCTAAATTTTTTTCAAACACGTTTCTATATTTTGATATTTTCTATGTAATAATAATTATAAACACATAAAATTATCTATATTTGAAAATGCAAAATGATTTTCATTAGCGGCGGTATGTATATAATTATTTTGTTTTATCAATCAAAAGGTAAATATCTACAACCACACTAAATGGAAAATGAAATATTTTGGAATGGAAAGGCTAATTAGTGGTGAAATTCCCAGATTAAAATCCTTCAAAATCAAATTAGTAATTCGTTGAAAGATTTTACCATTGATGAGTTCACCACCATTTTGCATTTACCCTTTTGTAGGTTTTAGAAATAAGAAAATAGATAATAAATATATACATCATTTAACCAGTACGTATCATCCATCCACCACGCACGTATATTTTCAGAAAATTTGGATTTTCAAACAGAAATAATGTAGTATATTTTTCTATCATTATATAGTAGGTATTTAAAATATGTATATAATAACGTGTATATAAAAATGTATTTATTATTAAATTGTTAAAGTGATAATCATGTTGAAGGACTAACAAGTCCGAAAACTTGAAAATAAAAAAGTTGTACAAGAAACTTAACCCTGGAATCTTCATTTATTTTATAATATATTGTTTTATACAAAATTTCATAAGATCCCGCACAACTCTTTTTATTTACTTGATAAAAGGTAGCTTTAAGATAGAAGACATTACAACTGCTGTGATAGAGAGGTAGACATCTGAATCTCTTCATTGGACATGACAACGACAACAAAGATAGCTTTCGGGCAAGTCCTTCTTTAGATAACTACCAATGGTAAATGATACAAACAAGGCAATGGATAGAAATTATATAGCATTTTAAAAAGAAAATTATATAAATTGATGCAAACTTATCTTCAAAATGCTATATAATCTATATCCATTGCATTGTTGTTGTCATGTTCAATGAAGAGCCACATAATTCTTTGCCTCATTTTATACGTTTTAGTTAGTTAAGTAAGAATTTGCCCGAAAGCTTTACTTTAGTCATGTATTTAAGAACAGTTACAGCGTCTTATACCTCTTTTGTAATTTGTCGAAATCCGACATCCTCTGATAATGAATTTATTGTTAATAAGGGTGAATATCTCACATTTTATATTAAAAGATGGCGCCTGAATAGAGTTGAAATAATGGGAACACTAAGCAGACTGTTTATGTTTGTGTTTGTCCTTTATAATTTGAAAAGATGCGCTCAGATCAAAAATTTCTGATCTCTTCAAACATAAAAATGTATTTACATAGTAACTTAAAACACAGTTTTACAAATTAACTAACACAAAGTACGGTACTATGCAAGCAAAATATTCTATTAGAATAGTTGTGGCGGTCTGTAGAAACAAACTGGCAAAACCATTGGAAAATTTACAATTGATGCGTCAATCCCTTTTAATATTTATACCGTTCGCGTGTAGACATTGCAAATGTTGTCTTTGAAAACTCATTCAAAAATGTAGAGTTAATAATTACATTATAATATAACATTTTTCATATGTATAAATAAAATGAATAAAACATGACATGAGTTTAAAATTATTTTCAAACATGTAAATAATTTTAAAATAGCGGATTTTTATTTTATATCGATTTAAAGCACTATGCTCCCCTAGGGACACTTGCGCTGTCAAACATGTATGCCTATTTCAAATAGCGGATTGAAATACATATTCAAACACTAGATAATAAAACATTATGATAATAACAAGACTATTTAAATTAGTAATATCATATTATAATTCCCAGCAGTGTTATAATCTTTTTTGAAAACGTAAATATTATAAATATATTTATTTATTTAACAGTTGCAAAGAAAGACACGCTAAATCCGATCTGGATAATTGCGCGTGAAACTATTTACAATAATTCATCATATAAATATAAATATTTAAACATTAGATGATAAAATATAGATTATAATAATAATAACACTATTTATATAAATAATATTTTTTAAATTAAAAAGGCATATATTGGATCAAAATATTATTTATTTTACCAATATTTCAGTTGCCTTAATCCTACACATTAATATGTAATGAGGCATTCAGCCAACTGAAATATTGGTATATAAATTATATTTTGATCCAATATATGCCTTTTTAATTAAATATTTATTGATGGATTGCTCTATTTTCAAAAATAAATAATATTATATTGTAATATATTGCAGTGTGTTATATATTTTTTATAAAATTTCGAGAATAAGTAAAAAGAATTCCATTTCCCGGATAGAAGGTACAGGGAAGTTTTGTCCAGCTCAGGAGATGAATGTTTCCACCTTCTATCAACTCCTTTTTTCTAAAGTTTCAGAACCTGTGGAAAATAATTTGTTTTTCGCTCACAACTTCTAAAAAAACAATAGTTCTTTTTACCTATTGTTTATATATATCTGAATTCTGATCTTTCTCTCTTGAGAAAAAAAATTGATAATAATCTTAATAAAGAATATTCTTTTTTCTTTAATTACACACACATATACACACAAAGTTACTATATATTCACTATTATGTTAAATTTTGACATAAAAAAATAAATGATATACCGCAAGGTTTATAAAATATTATGTTTATTGAGAGCTTTAAGGTTTTTCCCTATCTCAACCTTTAAGTAAAATAAATGATACATTATAAAGGACTGCGGCGTATGATTATAAAACAACACTTAAAGTTTCACCGCATAAGTTTCTTTTCTGTGAAAAATCAATATTTATTTCAAAGAGAAAGAGAGTGTTGTTTAAAATAAATGATAGTTACATTGGAGAATTGAATATATACAACAAAGCTACAATTGTATATATTCAATTCTCTAAACTTCTTCTAATCTATCTACTAATCATTTTACCTAAAGGCTGATAAAGAGCAAGACCCGAAAGGTCTCATTTTTTTGTTTATCCCTAGTTTACGTGGTAAAAGCCATGATAATCATGGTGGGTAGAAGTAGGCGATTACCTTTACTGTAAGTGCACCACATGTCAACACATATGAAAAGCAGCTCGACTTTTCACTTACAAATATGCCAGAGCCCCGTGTGTGTGTGTAGGTCTCAATAAATAAGTACAATTTTAAAACAAATTGCGGTAAATTATGAAAAAGGTATCTCCTTATCGTGCAACTGAAAGTTGTTAATGGCTTGCGCCATTTATCGGAATAAATATCAACTATTCTCGTTAAATTTTTATTATTCCAGAATTGGCCAAATACTCATTCTTGATTAATCATTGAGTGTATGAGTAAATATAATAGAATATTTAAATGAACAATTTATTCTATTTAAAATTTTATTCTATCCACAATTACACATATCAATATTTAATCTTTTCAAACAAGTCGTTCATATAGTACCGTATATTTTACTTCTTTAAACTAACCAATATATAAAATGATTATATATAGAAAATTGAAAGAACAAACATTATATAAATACATACAGTAAAACCTCTCGCTATAGCGAACCCCAATGAGAACGAAATCGTGATTAACTATATCCATGTATTCACTATAGCCGTATGTTTGTTTATAAGTTATCATAAATATTGAGGATTTATTTCAGGTACATTATAAGGGAAGGTTCTCTATACCCTTTGTTACTTTTTAGAAGGTTTTACTGTATCTATACTAGGATATTATGATGCATTAGCGCGCCATATGTTATGAAAATTCTAAACTATTATAGACGCGTATGATTATTTTAAAAATTGAACAATTTCTATTGCCCTTAATGCAATGGAAAAATTAATGAAAGGGCCTGGATCATTAGTAATTTCAATTGCAATGAAGACAGTAGATATTTGTTTAATTTTTAAAAGAATCATACTCGTCTATAATAGTTTCGAATTTTCATACTAAGATAAAGTAAATAAAACGACAAAGTGCATAAGCACACAAAGCATGTAATATACATTTTCTCCCCCTTTCAATATCATTAATATTTAAATATGTAAAAATTAATTTGTTTATAAAATAGTATATATCATCAATATATTATCGTGATAATCCTGTTGAAGGACTGACAAGTTCGAAAGTTTGAAAATAAAAAAAATGAACAAGAAACTTAACCCTAGAAGCTTTATTCATTTTAGAAAAGTGTATTATAAAAAGAGGACCATACAAATATTGGCGACGATAGCCAATGCATTGGAAATGACAGAAATCGGTCGGGTCAATGGTTGGAAGCAAAGATATATTGTTATTCCCGGTCCTGATTAATGGCGGCTCGTTCTTCAATGCCCGGGGGTTTCTGGGCCGTCGACTTCTCTGCCGGGGTTATCCTATGTCTAGGTCTTCAATGGTCATCTACTGGATATATACTAGATAGACCAATATGGTCTATGTTTTGATATTTATATCATATTGTGTTACTGAATTTTAACATTCGACTTCTTAAAATACAGTAAAACTCCGATAAAATGAAACTGGGATATAGCGAAACTTCCCTTATAACGATTCTGAAATAATCCTTATTTTTATTTTATAATACAGTGAACTATGGCGATAACAAATTATATAAAATGAAAGGAATTTAAGCACGAATGTTTATTTTTTATACAATACAAACTTCTACTGTCTTTACTACAATTAAAAATATATTGGGAGTTCTTGGCTCATCAGTGGTGAACCCGCCGAATGTTTTGCCAATTTAATCCACCAGACCGCTTCTTAAAGCACTAATACTGTATTGAACGGTTCTGCTTATATATGCAGCACTGAGCTTATGTCCAAAGTTTTCTTGAAACCCAATTCTGAGATTATAGCCTTCAGTGCTGCGTATATAAGCAGAACTGTCTAATACAGTATTAGAGCTCTAAGAAGCGGTTTGGTAGATTAAATTGTCGAAACTGCTAGGAGGGTTCACCACTGATAAGCCAAGCCCTCCCAATATATTTTTTAATTGCAGTAAAGACAGTAGAAGTTTGTATAGCATATAGAATAAATATTCGTGATTAAAATCCTTTTATTTTTTTATTTATAGTTGGCGCGTTATTGCTTTTTATTAATAACGAACTATGACCATAGTGATCCACAGGTTCAGCCCCTTTGAGGTTCGCTATAAAGGGGTTTTACTGTATATACAGTAAGCCCACACCATAACAAACCTCAAAGGAAGAGACATATTTGTTTATTATAGCCAAGATTCTCACTATATAGTATTTATAATATTAGGGATTTTTTTTAGGTTCGTATATGGTGAGGTTTGCTTTTTCCCTTAATAATTTTAGCGAGTTTTACTGTATAAAAAGCTATTTCTACGAATCTTATACTGCAATGAAACATTATTAAAAGAGGGGGGTATGGCTACACAATGATGAACCCTTATAGCGGTTTCACCAGTTTAATGCTCCAATGGCTACCGATTCTTGCAAAAGTTCAACTCCACCAGCGAGTGTATATAACCAAACGGGGCTCTGGTATACTTATAAGTATTGCCACGTGGAAAATTAGGGAAGACAAAAACTTCAGGAGGAAACAAAATTTATTCAAGGAAGGACAAAACTAAGAAAGGTAAACAAAAGATAAGCCACGAGGGAAATTTACAGAGTCGCAAGATATAAAAATAAAAATGACCACTCTGTTGAATAAAAAATAATAAAATTAAGAAATACTATGTTACATAAATTAAATTAATACATACTATGTTACATAGCTTCTTCCCTATGGGATCTGTGACCCACAGCTAGCAATTATTGTAGATACTGACGTGGATTTGACGTGCTTCTGCCAAGGATTCCATCGAAGTCTTGGAACTATGTCCCTAGTACCTTTGCGTCCATTTTCTTGCGGCGTGAAGAGCGGCTTTGTCGTCGTATCGTCTATAGGGACATCGTCATCTTCGAGGGAAGTCTTGGCTTTAGCACGGCGGTGGAATCCTGATGTCAGTCTCCGAAAATGTAGATCACAGCACCCATGGCTTCAAGGTCTTTTCGGCGATCTTCAGTGTGTCTTCCCTAACTTACCCAGCATCTCCACCAAAATGCCACGTGGAAAAATTAGGGAAGACAAAAACTTCAGGAGGAAACAAAATTTATTCAAGGAAGGACAAAACTAAGAAAGGTAAACAAAAGATAAGCCACGAGAGAAATTTACAGAGTCGCAAGATATAAAAATAAAAATGACCACTCTGTTGAATAAAAAATAATAAAATTAAGAAATACTATGTTACATAAATTAAATTAATACATACTATGTTACAGTATTTAAGATGATGCTATGAAGAGATGATATGTAAATAATTATCTCTGTAATTAGGTTTGAGAAATACTGAGATATATTTTGATGAGAGCATATATATATATATATATATATTATTTTGAAGATTGAGCAATCCATAATTAAAATTATATTTTTAAAAAGATGCATATATTGGATTTATAATGAATTTATTGTTCCAATATTTCGAGGGGCAACTCGCCTCTCTTTTTCGAGGATGTTTGTGTTTTTCACTAAAGCATGCGCGCACGTGTACACCACTCTCGTTCTACAAGGCCAATGAAAGAATTGTATCTTTGATTTAAACATTACATTCAGTATATATACAGCTAACAATTATATATAATATTACAGATAAATACCATTATTATTATTTTGTCTACACATTGTGCTTAAAATAGAGATTTATATTTAACAGTGTAACCGTAAATAATTGTGTGCATACATATTAATTCTAAATTAATGATAAAATTTTAAGGGAAATAAATGAGTAAATTAAAAGCATATACATAGCTATTTACAATCAATTAGGATATGAATTCTTTATGAATTTCTTGAAAATCAATTTTTCTGTTTATACTGTGTTTATCTTCAGTAGAAGCCCAACTTTCTAAAAACAGTCTACAATGCTTTTCTGTAATATGTAAGGAGTGGTCAACTAGGAGGGATAATGGTTTGTAGTTTTTTAAAGCTGCTTTATGTTGATTAATACGATCTTTAAGTGATTTACCCGTTTCTCCAATGTATGTAGCTTGACATGTTTGGCAGGGAATTTTGTAAATTACATTGGTTGTATTTTCTTGGTTTGAAATATTTTTAGTATCTGAGTGGCGTAAGATTTGTTGTAGATTTTGTGCAGATTGATATGTTGTAATTATATTATATCTCTTTAAAATTCGGGCAATTCTCTCTGAGCCGTAGCTATATGGAATAGAGCAATATATTTTTTGAGACTGATCACGACTATTATTTGAAGGTGTAGCTCTTTGTTTATGAAAATGTTTTTCAATAAATTTTTTAGGATAATTATTATTTATCAATTCTTTGAAAAATATATTTCTTTCTTCTGTTGCACTATTTCTATTTGAGTGGTGTGTTTCTATTCTCTTGGTAAGAGATTTCACTACGGCGATTTTATTATGTATAGGGCCAAAGGAGCTGAAATTTAAATAGTTTCCGGTGTGAGTAGGTTTTCTGTATATGCAAGTTTCTATGTTATATTGATTTTTTCAAGCTGAATGTCCAAAAAGGCTAGGGAATTATTGCTTTCTTTTTCATGTGTGAACTTTAAAAAAGGTTTGAGACTATTGAGAAAACGTAAGAAGCTTTCAATGTTTGTTTCTGTTAGACAAAAAATGTCATCAATATATCGTAGCCATAATATTATTTTAAATTGGTTTGAATTAATTATTTTTCATCTATTTCATTCATAAATATGTTGGCTAATGCAGATGAAATCGGGTTGCCCATTGGTAGGCCTTTAATTTGCCGGAAGAATCTGTCTTTGAAACTGAAATAACTATGGTCTAAACAAAATTTGATTAAATCTATTAATGCTTCTTTAGAGAGGGGAAGAACTATTTCTGGGTGGATTTCAAGAAATGATCGGAGGGCCAGGAGTGCTTCATCGTGCGGGATTGAGGTGTAGAGAGATTCTATATCGAAGGAAACCATCCTGCTGTCATTTGATATTTGAACGGTTTTGATAGCTTCAACAGCTACTATGGGATTGGGGACTGTGTGAGGTAGTTGCTTTTGGAATGGAGAGATTACTGAAGATAGAAACTTCGTGAGAGGGTAAAGAGGAGAACCAGCATAGCTCACTATTGGTCGTAATGGGATGTTTGGCTTATGGATTTTAGGTAGGCCGTAAAAGTTGGATAGAGTTTTTTCTTCTGCTTTTAAATTTTCGAACGATTTTTATTAACGATATAAGGCCCTCCTTTGGCCCTATACATAATAAAATCGCCGTAGTGAAATCTCTTACCAAGAGAATAGAAACACATCACTCAAATAGAAATAGTGCAACAGAAGAAAGAAATATATTTTTCAAAGAATTGATAAATAATTATTATCCTAAAAAAATTATTGAAAAACATTTTCATAAACAAAGAGCTACACCTTCAAATAATAGTCGTGATCAGTCTCAAAAAAGATATTGCTCTATTCCATATAGCTACGGCTCAGAGAGAATTGCCCGAATTTTAAAGAGATATAATATAATTACAACATATCAATCTGCACAAAATCTACAACAAATCTTACGCCACTCAAATACTAAAAATATTTCAAACCAAGAAAATACAACCAATGTAATTTACAAAATTCCCTGCCAAACATGTCAAGCTACATACATTGGAGAAACAGGTAAATCACTTAAAGATCGTATTAATCAACATAAAGCAGCTTTAAAAAACTACAAACCATTATCCCTCCTAGTTGACCACTCCCTAAATAATAGCCATATACCTGATTTCAAACAAGCATCAATTATATACAAAAAATATTACAGAAAAGCATTGTAGACTGTTTTTAGAAAGTTGGGCTTCTGCCGAAGATAAACACAGTATAAACAGAAAAATTGATTTTCCAGAAATTTATAAAGAATTCATATCCTAATTGATTGTAAATAGCTATGTATATGCTTTTAATTTACTCATTTATTTCCCTTAAAATTTTATCATTAATTTAGAATTAATATGTATGCACACAATTATTTACGGTTACACTGTTATATATAAATCTCTATTTCAAGCACAATGGGTAGACAAAATAATAATAATGGTATTTATCTGTAATATTATATATAATTATTGGCTGTATATATGTCATAATTTGTAAATAGCTGTATGCAACCCCGACCCAATATGTATGCAATGTATGTTTCAAAGACTTAATAAAGAATAAGGTAACTGGAGGATAGAACGCCTTAGAGAAACAAGGCCTAGAAAAGAGGCTTAAAATTCAGCACAATCATTAGCAAAATTACAGCCAATTTTATGATCGCGGAAATAATAAAACTTGAGTTCAACGACACAGTATTTCCTGGTCGTGTCAGGACAAGTCGAAAAGACAAAGAAATTAGCAATGACCAATTAGGAAGCAGCTTCCCAAAGGTCAGCCAATAGAAAAAGGCCACGTTCCACCTTCCCACCAATGGGAAAGAAGATAGGTCTTGGTGTTAAATCGAGAACCTAGGATAGTCAGTCTCCGACTCGCTCCCACCGAGTTCGGACCTAGTCTTCACTCGCTCCCACCGAGATAGGACGGTGATACCACCGAGTTATTACCTGGACCGCCTTGAGACCAGCTTGGAGCCAATCCCACATCTCCCCAAATCTCAGATAAGTCCGATGCTTAATCATGCAATAGAATAATCGCTAGTCAACTCCGCTCATCCCATAGCTAAGTCAATCACCGCCATGTGATCAGATAATTAATAGTCAAAACCCGCTTTATCTTCTCAAAAGCCGTTCTTTCCTCCAACCAGTTGCTTTTTGTTTCAACCCCTTAAGTGTCCTGGCTTATTTCCCTTGTGTGTAAACCTTCCCACTCAGCCACCACGACTGCGCCACCACTTCAACAATCATTCACCCCAAGAGTAAGGTTTCCCAGCATAGCATATTACGATAGCTATTGAAAGTCGACAGGATCATGGTGGAAAGTAACCAAGACACAAGCAAAACAAACGGCAATGATAAACCGAGGGAGAAGAAGCTGACGACGAACGAAGCGACAAGACACACCCTGGCGACGATAATTTTGCAGTTGACCGCCGCACTTCAAGGAGCAAGGTCCACCCAACTGGAGACGGCCTTCCGGAGCGCCATCCCCCGGGGAGGACGACGGACACAACCCCCGCCAACCCCAGGCAAGATGGACGGGACAGCCGACGCCCGTGACACCACCCCAGGCAAGTGTCAACGTGGCCGGACACCGACCACCGAGGAGTCATCCACCGCCATGCCGTATCCGTACACCGCACCCGAAAGTAATCCACGCGACCCGGGACAGTGCAAACAGTCCCAAAAACGATATCCCAGTACCGGACTTCCCTTCAATTCCGCGGACCGTGCAAGCAGTCCCGATTCCCAAGCCAGCCATCCCAAGCCAAGACGTCCCAGAGGAGGCCTGTTGAACTGAGGTAGGCACCCTATGACGTCAAGAAATTGGCTTTGGACTCATATCTAACCCTACCTACCCCTTTAATCATGTATCCAACCTTGTACCCAATGAATGCACGCACGGGCTAGGCCAAACCTGTCCGGAAGGACTTGCACTGCAACCAAATTTTTCACACAGGACAACCCTTGCCTGCATTCATTGACCCAACTACAACTCTTTATATGCCACCATTCTAATCTCACACCACGCAACTTTTTACTCAACCCAATTGCCAGTACTATATGCCCTCAACTCACAAGCCACAACGGCTTCAACAATCAACATGCCCAAAAAACGTGTCCATACAACAGCACAGCACACAATTACCACGCGAAATCCATACGTGACCATACGTCGTCACACAACAATCACACAAATGTACCTCATAACAAACGACAATCACAACAGCAAAACACAGACGACATCCATCCAACAGGACGGTTTTTCACGCTAACAACATGCCTCACGCTAAAAAACACGCACCCATACGTCATCACGCAACAAACACGCACAACCCGCCCAACAAGCGCGACACTCGCGCCAAAAGACGACAACAACCAGTAAGCGCATGCACAACCGTTAATAACAACAACCTCGTCTACACAAAACACACAAAAAAAAAATTCACATTAAAAAGTGCCATATACACTAACAATAAAAATTTCAATATATGTTCGTACAACCAGCACCCATGACTTTAATAAATTTGTTGTTCATAGTGAGAACAGGTTAGATTTTGTACAAACAAAGGCTTCACGTGACACCTTCTCATTTACAATTTTTTTTTTCGATTCGTGTCACAGGTCACAACACAAAATTTTTCACTTCAGGCCAAAGACGCCTTCACCACGCCTGTGACACTTATCACCTCAAAACGTGTCCACGTTGAAAGCCTCACTTTCACTTAATTCCACTCTAATATCACTGAATAGCATTTTTACTAAAGTCACAACGACCATTCGATTTAATAAATGGATACAACATCCGGATTTTCAAAATACAAATAATGCCGAAACTACACCAACTCATCTCTTCACAATGTTATTGGCAGAACATAACACACGACAATACAAAAACAGGTAAAAACCTGTCCCACCTGCCGATTCTCTAGAAGTATCGACGAATCCAACCAACACTACGTAAAACACCGACCCCACCCACAAGACGAAACAAAATTCGTACACAAAACACAGCGTACACACAATACAAACAATGCCGAAATTACATCACCTACGTCAGAGAAACGATTACACATCTCCACTTAAACCAATTACCGCCGACATATCTCTAATAAAACCATTGACGATCAAACAGGAGAACTGCGAACCTGACAATCATTTAAATTCTATAATTAATAAGGTTCAAGCAAATATTTCAGAATCACCATCTATAACAACATGGAAGAACATGTATCAATACCCTATCTTTCATCTGATTTTTATCCTTTGTCTGCTAGTCCTACCCTATAAATGTACCCCAGTTTTATTCCTGCTAATATATCTGGTAATCTATACCATGCCCTCCCATAGCGTTTTCGAGCTGCAAGAAGCAGTTTTTCATTTTAGGACAAGCATTTGTAAAACTTCTTACAATTTTTGGAAACATTTTTGCCGAAAATCTAAATAAATTCCGAGGAGATAGAAGTAACTAAAAAGTAACAAATCAGGGCCGAAAGAAAGAAAAAATCCTAGTTGAACAAAAGCAATTAGCAGACAGGAAGTAAATAGTCCCGCGCGGCGATAAAATCAGCGTATGCAAACAGGGGGTGGAAGTTCCCATGTCCGGTTTCTAATTACCACCCCCCTCGACCAGCAGCTAAATCGAGGTCAAGCTGAGAACTTCTACATGTCACCCAATTTCATTCCCCCTTCCAGTTCGAGCCTGCGTATCAACTCTTACAAATACAATTCCATACACACAAGACGTCACACACTTCTAAATGAGTTCACATCCCTATTATAATTAATTTTCATTAAATTTTACAGACTCCCAAAAAACGTTATATATTCCACCTACACGTAGATATCACAGACCTTAGGATCTCGACAACACATAGAATTCGCTCACACATTTCTTACACAAAAAACTTCTAACATTTTTCACAATACACACAAAGACAAAAGAAATCCTATAGGGCATAATTAAGCAATTAAGACATCTAGATCAGGGCATGTAGATACAACGGGTTCAAACCAATACACCTTATTGTTTATATATTAACCATTTTCACTATTTTTTCTCAAATTAAAATTAAAATATTTAACCAATTTAGCAACTTATTCAATTTATTATCACTTTTAACCATTAATTACTATTTTATGTACCACTTAGTTATATTATCGTAGCTTCATTTATCAACGAAAACTCATTGGTTTTCGGTTAAACTTAAGACATTAAGTCATCCTTTATTTTTGAAAAACCTTTTCCATTTTTTTTCTCAACCAAGCATTCAACTTTGATTTCGCTCAACATTTCTGTTATTTTTATTTTTGATACCTCATGAAATTTCCTCGTTTTCTTTCCAAAACTCGAGCAAAAAGTAATTAGGCATTTTTTCCTTTTCACCAAGGCAACAAAACATTCTTTTTTTTTCTTTTTTTTTACGCAACAAAGCATTTTTTTTCTCTTTTTCAACCAAACATTCAACTTTGATTTCATTTAACTATTTTTTTATTTTTATTTTGATTTCAAAATACCTTATGAAATTTCCTCGTTTTCCTTTCCCAATCTCGAGCAAAAATTAGTTAGGCAATTTTTCCTTTTTTTTTTGTACCGTAGTACTCAACATCTGATGCACCTTTATAAAAATTTTGATTTCTATTAACTATAAACCAAATATATTTCATTAACATTACATTTTTTTTTTAATTCTCTTATATCCTTATCAATTTTGTATATAACCTCCCTATAATCAATTAATTTTCGCCCAAAATTATTTTCTTTGATGTAAAGAACTTATTCAGACTAAAACCCCTTCATAAATTCTTCACATGTAGGGGGCGCATCTGTCATAATTTGTAAATAGCTGTATGCAACCCCGACCCAATATGTATGCAATGTATGTTTCAAAGACTTAATAAAGAATAAGGTAACTGGAGGATAGAACGCCTTAGAGAAACAAGGCCTAGAAAAGAGGCTTAAAATTCAGCACAATCATTAGCAAAATTACAGCCAATTTTATGATCGCGGAAATAATAAAACTTGAGTTCAACGACACAGTATTTCCTGGTCGTGTCAGGACAAGTCGAAAAGACAAAGAAATTAGCAAGGACCAATTAGGAAGCAGCTTCCCAAAGGTCAGCCAATAGAAAAAGGCCACGTTCCACCTTCCCACCAATGGGAAAGAAGATAGTTAAATCGAGAACCTAGGATAGTCAGTCTCCGACTCGCTCCCACCGAGTTCGGACCTAGTCTTCACTCGCTCCCACCGAGATAGGACGGTGATACCACCGAGTTATTACCTGGACCGCCTTGAGACCAGCTTGGAGCCAATCCCACATCTCCCCAAATCTCAGATAAGTCCGATGCTTAATCATGCAATAGAATAATCGCTAGTCAACTCCGCTCATCCCATAGCTAAGTCAATCACCGCCATGTGATCAGATAATTAATAGTCAAAACCCGCTTTATCTTCTCAAAAGCCTTTCTTTCCTCCAACCAGTTGCTTTTTGTTTCAACCCCTTAAGTGTCCTGGCTTATTTCCCTTGTGTGTAAACCTTCCCACTCAGCCACCACGACTGCGCCACCACTTCAACAATCATTCACCCCAAGAGTAAGGTTTCCCAGCATAGCATATTACGATATATATATACTGAATGTAGTGTTTAAATCAAAGATACAATTCTTTCATTGGCCTTGTAGAACGAGAGTGGTGTACACGTGCGCGCATGCTTTAGTGAAAAACACAAACATCCTCGATAAAGAGAGGCGAGTTGCCCCTCGAAATATTGGAACAATAAATTCATTATAAATCCAATATATGCATCTTTTTAAAAATATATATATATGTTATGATTATATTTTGTTTTGTTGCTGAAAAAGAGGTGCAGTCGTGAAAAAGTAAAGATAATTATTTACCTTTCAAGTAGATTTTATTTTGAATTACTCGAAGTAAAATTACACATAAAATTATTTATCACAGCAATATAGAATTTATAGAATGAATTCTATAATCGTGATTTTAAAAAATAGGTAGGGTAAAAAAATATATATTTACAACAACAATTAAAGTGGTAAAGAATTATTCCTGAATTGAAATTAGACGAAAAACATGGTGAAGGAAGACGAGTTTCTTTTTATTGATGCACCTATGCACCATGTTTTTCGTCTAATTAAAGTGGTATCTTCTAAATCTATGGTCAAAAAATATAGAACAGTCAATGAATGAAAATGAAATATATGTGTTTTAAAAAATAAAATATTTGCATTTTAGATTATATAATATATATACAGTAACATCCCTCTATAACGAATCCCAATAGAACTGTACCTGTGGTTTACTTTGGCTATGGTTTTTTATAGACAGTTTAATGTATTATAAGATAAAAATTATTTCAAGTTCGTTATAGGGGAAGGTTCGCTATATCCCAGGTTCGTTTTAGCGAGGTTTTACTGTATATATATATATATATATGGTAAACGAGAGGTTAATCAGGTGTGGAGAATTTCCGAAAATCTCTCTGTAGCTTGGAAGACCTTTCACAGAGCACATGCAGTCATGGTCGAGGCAGAAAATAAGACTTGGGATGGTCCGCACAAAGAAAGAAGAACACAGTTGTACTGGGAAAGGTTCCGTGAACAGAAAGAGTTGACCTAAGAAGAAAGATGGAGATTTATAAATGAAGAAGATTGCTCACTCGTCTATGGTGGCATCGGGGAATCAACTGACAAGGGATCTCGCGGTGTTGGAAGTGGCGTTGCATATTCGGCTTTTTAGGGGTTTATATATTCTCAAAGGCGGAAGTACGGGGTCTTCGTCTGATGAAATACAGGGGTCTCAAGAAGAAGAAGAGGTCATCGTATCCTCTTTACGACTTTCTGACATCTTTAAGCCTCGTTTCTACACGTTGTTGGACTTCTATATCTCACTTTCTTCTATTTAACTAAAATCTTCTTTTATTACACATCTTTATTTTATTATCTACAGCTTTTACAGAGTACATTACATAGTGTGATGCAATGATTCATATATAATATGCGTATAGTTATAGTTACAGCGGGGGGGGGGGGGTTGTTTCTACTATACAACACGTTTTTTCATCATATAATCTTGTTATATTACACCAATAAGGGGTTTGTTGGTTCAAATATTATATATATATATATATATTATAATTTATAAAAATTCAGTCTAATTGTGGTTCACGTTCGTGAGGTGTCACTGTATATTGCTTTGAAAATAGAGCAACCCATATTTTTTATCTTTATAAAAGACATAAAAATATACATATATACCATTTCTAAAACATTCAGAATTATAAAAAAAAAATGCTTTGCAATATCCAATTCTTCGCATTTCATGAAAGGCATATTTAAAATATATATTTCTTTGAAATTCTCAAGACAATACTTCACAGTAAACGTATATATTTCTATATAAATATATTCAAATATATATAAATACGGAAATAATAAGGAAGACATATTTACCAAATATTTCACCTATATGACTATTTCACTGAAATTTATTTTAAAATATTCACATTAAATTATTCTATAGGTATTTTATCCCAGGAATTTAAAAATAAGTATTTTACATAAATATCTGGTAAATATAAATATTTGCAGCCTTCCATTTGGAATTTTAAATGAATAAAATGAAAATCGCTCTGTAAAAAGGCACTATAGGTCATAAATCATTTAGCCCTAATCCAAAAAGCTAATATTTAAAATATTTACTATTAATATTTTAACGACTATATTTA
Organism: Cordylochernes scorpioides; assembly: GCA_030710605.1. NCBI lineage: Eukaryota > Metazoa > Arthropoda > Arachnida > Pseudoscorpiones > Chernetidae > Cordylochernes > Cordylochernes scorpioides. The sequence continues at coordinate 74,689,980 of CP092870.1, forward strand.
TTCATTTAAAATAAATAGAGATTTATTTTTTATTTATGAAAATATTTGCGATTTTTTTCTCTAATCTTAATAATTATTATATAATTTTTAAAGAAATGTTTTAATAAGTAATGTGTATATTTTCATTATTTATTAAATTAATAAAATATAGAAAATACGATGAGACAAAAGCGCCAACAAAGTTTTAAGAAAAAAATCTAAAAAAAATAAAGATAAAATAATTCTCCCCCACAGAGAAAATCCCTATTTTAAAACAGAAACTTTTGGGAAGAAAAATACGCTAGATATAAATTTTAAAAAAAGTATAAAAGTCAGAAAATAAAATTCCTGTTTATTTATTCCTTTGCTAACAATCGATATTTATTGAGTGGGTATATAATTGAATGTTTTTTCACATTAAACTCATTGATAATCTGAGTACAATTTAAACGATTCGGCTACACTTATTTCCAACCAACAGACCAATACAAGCTTTTATCAGATGAAGACAAAAATATATGGCTTCTCGCTAGGTTTTATTTATTTTCTAAACAGTTTAGACACCTATAAAAACTGGATTCTAGTATAAATTTAATTTCCTTTGTGTAAATTTCTTCACGTTTCCAATTTTGATTTGAAATAACATTTTATCTATTGAGTTATGATTTGTTTTGAAATAAAGATTCTTAAAATATAGGTTTTCAAATCGAAAGTTACTATTTGTTTTGTTTGTTTTAATTATTATAAAAAATCACGTAAAATGAAATCCCTCCTTAACTAAAATATTTCAAACGAAAAATTATTTATAAAGCGCCTCCTCGCTAAAATAAACCGGAGATAATAAAAACCTTCCATTATAACGAGCCTAAAATAATTCACAATATTTTATAAAATATCCATGATTCAATCATATATAGCGATGTTTTATTTTAATTTACAGATTTCAATGTTCTCTAATGAAAGATCTCTAAAAAAAGATTTTTGGTCACAGTGGCTTCCTGAAAAACCAATAATTGGGTATTTAAGGCCAAACTTGCGTAAATACGCTTAACACACGAGAAGACATGTGGTACAGCCTACTCCACGCTGACGAGCGCCAACAGCGCAAAAAGCGTTCGTGGATGCCTTTTTTTGATTTATCAATAAATTGGATTGGCCAAATATCAGGGAACAGGTTAAATCAAGGAATAGTTGATTTCTGTTCCACCAGATGGCGCTCTGCCTTCTGAAAAGCACATGTGCTCCTGGTCAGGATATGCCTATAAAAGTATACCTGACCTTTTTATTATTTTTTTTTCTATTGTTTTTTCATTGAAGTATTTGTTAACTCTGATAGTTTTTACCTTTTTGATGGTAAATCGCGTAAAATAAGCAAGCCTTCATGTATATATATTGTTATATTAAAATAATTTATTTGAAATGTTATATAAAAATATTATTTTATATATTTTAAATTATAATTTCATAGAATCAAATACTCTGCTAAATCGACCGCCAGAGGTCTCTCTTCCCCTATAAAAACTCGTTGTTGTTCTTCCTCGATGGTCCCTGCTTGCCCAACGTTTCCACTACCCCTGCGACACATCTCCTGCAGCCAGATCCTAGGGTCCCTTGCCACCTGACATCGCGCTTGGGCTCAAAAATCATAACTTTTGGTTAGTAGCCCGTGAAACCATATTTTCTCTCTTCCTCGATGGCCGACTCAAAACTTTTGTACATTATGTAAATAATATTTTGTTTTCCTTATTATACTCGCCTTAAGCCAGGCAGTACTTTTATCAAATTATGTCTTTTTTATGTATTCCTTTAACTCAATTAAATTACTGATCAAAATTATTTTTAGTATTATACTTTCAAGATTTTGCCATGACTGCATCACTAATACCATATATTACTAAAAAAGAACCAGCAATTAACCAACATAGTATAATCCTCAAGATAATTAAATACAAGCAGAAAATCATCTCTTTCTTTATATAAGATATATAGGTATGCATATCATTTATTCTCCATCTGATTGGCTTTTCACTGATCTTAATTAGCGTTAAGAACATTAGCCTTTAAGCGTGCATTGTTTCTTTAGACCAGCAGTTGCATTAAGAAACAAAATTCGATATCAAACATAAAATCGTGGGTTCGATTCTAGAAAGTTATTTTTTATATTGTAATATAAAAGTACCTTTATTCGTATATCTATCTATAACTTGTACAGAAACAATTGTATTTCAAAGTTGTACGCATGAATTAATTAGATATTACACTTTTTTTTGTATTATAGGGACCTGATAAGGTTTATTAGCGCGTCATAGGTATTAGAAAATAGAGACTATTTTGACGTTTTCGATTAATTTTTTGAAATAAACCATTTCGTATCGCCTTAATTTCTCGCAAAGATAGAATATTAGGAGGGTGGTTAAACTTGTGAAACCATTGAGAGGGTTCACCACTGATGAACAAAGCCCTACCATTAATTTTATTATTGCAGTAAGGTCAATAGAAAATGGTTTTATTTGAAAAAATAATCATATGGGTCAAAAATAAGTTTAATTTCTTATAGAGACCTGATGCTTGTTCTATTTCTTTTGTAATATTAAATTTTATTGTCGTGAGATGTGTTCGATATTATCACAGTTTCAAATTAGAATTTTATTAATTAATTGATACACTTTGTGAGTGATGTTTCCCTCACAACACAACAAGAAATGAAAATTCAGTTATATAATTTACATACCTTTTCCTTATATATAACATTAAACATTAAAGTATTTACATATTTACTGATAGAGACATTTGATTTACATTTGATTACATTTGATTTAGATTTGATCACATTTGATTTACATAAAACCAATTTCGTGACAATATTATTACACATCGGCAGATTTTTAGGGTTTAATTATTCTTGAAAATTGCCTTTGCATCTATGCCAGTGGGCCAATGTTCTAGTACAAGGTTCGGCAACCTTTTGAATAAGAAGAGTCAAAATTACAAATTACAAAATTTCAAAGTTTTTGAAGAGCCACAATATATTTCTTAAAAACAATAAATAGCACTCGTATGAATAAAGTTTTAAAATCCAAAGACTCACAGCTTTACATCCAAAGAGCCGAATGTGACTCACAAGCCGTAGGTTATTGATTCCTGTTCTAGTACATGTATGAAAGTGGTCACTCAAGTAGGTGGTCGTATATATAAGGCTAGACTGTATCTCTAATTTTATTAGCAACTTGATGTCTCAACTCCCACATCAAGCTTATTGATTTAGGAGCAGATTTCTTGGTTCTTCTGGCTAATCTAGTTTAGGCTTGATGAATGCGACCCGGCCTCGTAAATATCTTTTGATATACTATATACATTCTTTTGGTTCTTTTTTATTCTTTATTCTTACAAGAAATATATAGAATTCTCTACAAACTACTATACATATATAATTTTTATAATTCAATTTCTCTCCTTCTTTGAATATATTATCTAATATTCTATATATTCTTTTCCCTTAGAATATCTGAATGTACAAACAAACAGTCAAATTATTTCGATAGATGTTTTTTTACTCTTTTATATAATATATTAAATTACTTTTTATGATATATTTTTTATTTTCATATATTTTAACGTCTTTATGTCTCTTATATTATTTTTATAGCTTTATGAAAATAGATATTCGAAAGAAAGAATTCTCTGAAATGTATGAACAATAATGCTATTTTAAAGTTCTTTAATTTTTTTCAAGACTGCAAGATGGAAAAAGACAAAACAAAGTAACTGAACAGTGTGGAAATATTTTTTTTTCTTCATAAGATGCAACCATTTACTCAATAGTCTACTTCTTCACTGTGTTCTATGCACGAAAAACGATGCATATAGTCTTTTGTACATAGATATTCTTTCCTTTTCTTCTTTTTATCTTTTCTGAGCAAGGATTCAATTTCTTACTCTTCCTCTCATTTATTTTTAGATCCATTTCTAACAGGAGAATCGTCTGTATAAAGACGGAATGTCTTAATAAAGGCTTGTGTATGTGTATGATTAATAATAAAAAACGGCCTCCAAAGGATGAGATACTTGCTTCATTTATATATTCTCTCAAGCTTTGGGATATTATAAACCTTTCTACAGGACTATATGATAAAATTAATCTTAATCTTTAACTATTGTTTGAATTTTGTATTATTTGCATATTTTAGAAATGTGTATAGAAATTATTTATCATTTTTATCCAACATAATTCAAACACCGGATAAAAATGCTAAAGAATTTCTATATACATTTCAAAAATAAGTAAATAATACAAGATATGAATAATGTTTGTCATGATGTATGGCGAGTCCTTACAGGACGGAAATGTCCTAATAAAGCAGTTGTTGTTGTTGAATAATGTTTGTCATATACTCCTGTAAAAGGGTTTATAATAGCCGAAAGCTTGAGAGAATGTGTAAATAAGACAAGAAACTTATATTCGAGACCGTTCTTTATTATTTCTAGAAAAAATACATTAATATAGTAAAATATAGTAAATAGCGAGCCTTATTGGGACCTACTTTTGGTTTACTATAACCCTGAATTTACGATAGCCACGGTTCACTATCTGTTGTTAATAATATCGTGGGTTATTTGAGTTAGTTATAATTGAAGATTCGCTATATCCCCGATTCATTTCAGCGAGGGTGTACTGTAATTCTGCTCATTTGATAATGATTTAAGGTTTATTTTGACAGGAAATCAATCTATTTCCTATTTAGCAATATTAACACAAAGCAATAACGCGCCATCTACACATATAATATGAAAGTATTTAGGATTCACCACTGATGAGCCAAGCCCTCCCAATATATATTTTCATCCCAGTAAGGACAGTAGAAGTTTGTATTATGTATAAAAAAACATTCGTGCTTTTAAATACTTTCATTTTATATTTAGCAATATGATGATACAGTAACTATAATTCGATAAAATAATCCCTTGAGCCAATATTAAAATAAGAACATTAGGTCTCCAGGAAACTTTTCTTTTTTAAAAATTTCATTTACAAATCTCTCAAGCTTTCGGTCAGGAAAACCTTTCTACGGGAGAAGAAGGCATTTTAATGGAAGATATTTTCTCCCGTAGAAGGGCTTTCTTACCTGAAAGCTTGAGAGATTTGTAAATAAAAATATTGTCGCAAAGTATGTATTTTTTTGTGGGGTGGTGGTTGCGGGATGTGTTGGTGGTGTGGCTTGTGGAAAGGCCGCTGATAAAATTATAATTAAAATTAATTTATTTAAAGCCAGAAATATTTAAAGAGAAAAGAAGTAACGGTTGAAGTAACGGCCGTTAGAGCAAGCCTTTTTGTTTACCGCGCGCGTGGCCAGAGTCTGTGTCGGAAGACGCCAGTCGCTAGAAAGTTCCGGATGACGCCCGCGCATGCGTAATGACGTGTTCTCCCAGCATGTGCTTGCCGAGGCATAGTGGGGCCGCCATTCTTCTGCCCGTATGTGTTTTGAAGCTTTGTCCCAGTTCGCGCTCGCTGAAGCAAAGTGCGGTCGCCACAATTTTATTAACAGAGTATCATTTTTGATGTTTATACTTTGATACTCTGTAAACTTCCCTCTTTGCTTATCAATTTTTTTTTATCATTTTTAGTTTGTTCTTGCCTGAAATAAATTGCTGTCTCATCTCGAAGTTGGTCTTCCCTAATTTTCCACGTGGCAATATTTTAAAAAGAAACTTTTCCCTGGAGACCTAAGGTTCTTATTTTAACAGTAACTATAAACCTAGCTATAACGAACCCAATGAGGATTATACCTTTGGTCCATTATATAGTCAGCGGTGCCTAAAGCATCGCCCTCCTCCTGGAGCGTGACCTCCTTTGAGTGTTGGGAGGGGCACTAGAGCCGTCGTCCGGGTGGAGCCTCTTTAGGGCGGGTATGTGGAGTCCCCGTCCGTCCCAGGCACAGAAAAAAACTTACATAGTCATATTTTACTCAATTATAAACTAAAATTGTGATTATTTTAGGTTCGTTATTTTATGAAGTCAATTTGCGGGAATGATAATATAGACGTTTTATGATAATTGCTGCGCGGATGTTTCTTATTTATTGATCCAAATATAAATGCTTTCGAGGTTTGCTCTTTATCAAGAAAAAGGTTGGAATTTAAATAAGAAGATAAAATATGGGAACAATTGCATATCTAAAGAGACAAGGGTCGCCTCTCCCGTCAAAATAGACGTCTAAAACCAGACGTCTGATAGATGGGGTCTGGTTTTAGACGTCTATTTTGACGGGAGAGGCGAACCTTGTCTCTTTAGATCAATTTACTCCCGGCAAAATTTCCATCTATATTTAAGCTATAGATATGGCCCAGCCAATTTGCCAGCTAAACACCTCTTTGGCAGATTGTCAAGATTCCATTAGATCCCGTGTGGATCTCATGGAATAAAGTCCGCCCTAGACTGACGAGGGCCATTAGCCCGAAACCATGGTCTCTAAATGGACGCTTTTCAGTTTGCCAAAGCTGGTGTTGTGGCTTTGTCACCGACCCGAGGCCGCTAGTTGCGGCGACGGTCAGTAGATGGCGTCTGGTTTTAGACTTCTATTCCTCCCGGCAAAATTTCCAATTGCATATCTATTTATACCAATATTCCATATAGTATTATTTATTCACACATATATTAAAGAATAACTATTAATGTATAATTATATATGAAAATGTTCAACATATTCTATAGCCATGATTTGCTAAAAAGCAAAGCTTGAAAGCTTGTAAATTTGAACCAATAAATGAGAAACATTTTATACTAGGTTTGTCAAAAAACGAATTTATAATCACTATATTATACAGTAATAGACGGTGTACGTTTGCTGAAAAATCATAATGTAGGTTTTGAAGACATTTTGACAATGAAATTACTTTATTGTCATCTTGTCAATACAAGGTCAAAGTTCAAAAACCGCAAAAATCAGGAAATTAACAATGATTATAATTCTTAAAATTAAAAATACTTTTCGGCCAGTAAATCTTTTTATTATTTCAACGCTGCGAAAAAAATATTTAGTCTTCGTCATGAGAAAATAATATTAAAGCATATAGCAAGGCGTTAGAAATTTCTAATATAATAATTGATGGTACGCTAATGCATCATAATATAATTGTTCTAATAAAAGACTCAATTTGATTTTCGCGGAAAAGCGATTGCTCGAAGCATATTATTAATATATACAGTTATCAGCGTCATGCGTTCTTAATTCTGTCACCGTTTGCTTTTGGTTCAGTGGTAGAATGCTCGCCTGCCACGCGGGCGCCCCGGGTTCGATTCCCGGCCGATGCATTTTTTTTTTACAATTTTTAAAACTCATTTATATATTATACAAGAATGACATCCACGGCGCCAATTTATAATTGCAACGAATAGTATTTGAATAAAAGCATTTAATCGGGTAAACCCCGGGCGTTGCCCGGGTCATTCGGCTAGTATATTTATATTTATATGTAATTCTACTGTCCTCGAAGCCTATGTCCATAGTTCATCTATAATACCCTTTCCAAGAGTCTAACAAAAGTATCACTATAAAAGGAAGACCGAAAAATGCAAAAAAAAAAGCGGTATGGCAGAATAAACTGGCAAAACCGCTGAAAGGGTTCACCACTGATAAACCAGACCCTCCCCATTAATTTTTCCATTGCAGAAAGGGCAGTATAAATTGTTTTATTTTCAAAAGAATCATACCCGTCTATAATATTTTCGAATTTTCATAATATTTTAAACGCCTAGCCAAATGCTTTAATTTTTATTTGCTACTGAGAATGACAAAAATATTTTGTCGAAACGTTGAGATAATAAAAATTATACTGGTCGAAGTATCTTTAATTTTAAGAATATGAATGCCGGCCAGGTAACCTCTATCTTTACAATAATTATTATTTGAATAAAAAGGCATATATTGGATCAAAATATCATTTATTTTACCAATATTTCAGTTGGCTGAACGCCAACCTTTATCCAGGTGTTATAACTTGGTATTAATACCTTGATAAAGGTTGGCGTTCAGCCAACTGAAATATTGGTAAAATAAATGATATTTTGATCCAATATATGCCTTTTTATTCAAAGATTTATTTATGATTTGATCTATTTTCAAAATAATTATTATACAACAACAACAACAACAAAAACCTTTATTAAGACACTATTGTCTTACAAGGGGATTCCCCTAAAAGGTTATATATGTACATGAGTGAGGAGGAAAAGCAATTTAGAGGGGAGGGGGAGCAATCATCCGTTGTCTGTGGAGTTGAGCACTTTTTCCCTTATCAATCGCCTTGAAAAATTATAAACAATTATAAACAAATGTTTTATTCAGCAGAAGAGTAGTAAAATTTTATATGCATGTTGTTCACTTTAGTGAGTTAGCCCCGATATTTCGCGAATATCCAGTCTATTTTGAAATAAATATTATATTACGAAAAATAAATCGATATATGTAGTTAATATGTACACTCTGCCACCGCTGCAGAGTTTGATGGAAGATCATCAAGGGATGAAAATATGCTTACATTTCAATCTGCCTTATAGATAATATCTTGAAGAAAAATAAATCAAATTGAAGGGGCAGCTCTCCAAATTATTTAATCTGTTATTTAACTATTGGAAATCCCATTTTTTTTCAAGCGATATATTAAAATGCAGAAGAAATTAAAATGTTTACATATTCGTTCGAGAAGATAAATTTAATAATTTTCATTTCTTTAACTTTTTAATATCTTGAAAATGTGGAGATATATATAGAAAGAAATAATTGATCGATATTTCAACTTTGATTTAATTTTCTATTACAAAATGTGGATTTCTTTAATATCTAGATTTACTGTGAAACTTGTAGTTTCTTCGTCTGTTTTAGGTAACAGCGGATAGCATTGAGGTACTATTTACACAGGTAATTGTGGAGGATATATTTAGGTCAACACACAATATTGTAACAAATAATTCACTGGCAATGTGTTAATTTACAATAACATTGTCACACATTGCCAGTTAATTATTTGTTACAAATTTTATCGATAGATGGAAATTAAATTTATAAACACAATGTTGTATTTACCACTTTAAAAGTATGGAACTGTAAAATTATTTAAAATACATTCTTGTTGAAAGTGGCCATTCCGGGATATTTCTATGGTAAAAATAATCTTATGATTTGCATAACATTTTAGTATTGTGTATGTTAATTGACATCTTTGCCTATATAGCGTAGCTTTGTTGGATTGTTAGTTGGCTAGCGGTTATTGGATAGGGCACGCCGGCGTGAGCTGCTGATGTACATATAATTTTATCTCTTGCCCTTATTTATTGTTTTATACCTTTAAGTAAAAAAGGATCTTTACTAATCGATAATTTCCCCAAAAATTATTAAAATGACATCCATAAGCAAAACTATAACAAAAATGAATTCAACTTCTATGGTAGGAAACACTTTGTGTACTGCAACTATAGAGGTAAAAAAAACAATAAATAGTAAAATGCTTTATTTCTTCACTTATGATCTGAATTTAATTTACACTGACTTAACCATACATAGCGTTTTCATATAAATATATAGCTAAATATGCAAATTATTAAAACATACAACAATGATTGATGAGGAAGTAACACAATTTTATTAATAGCGAGAATTCTGCAACTGTTATTTAAAAAAATATAATGATAATTTTACAGCCTTTAACACGTGTCTATTCCCCATGAAAGTAGCCTACAAAATTATTTTGGTATATTTCGGGTTTCAAAAGATATTCAAAATTTTAAAGACTTCAAGCATATATACTAATGAGCATACAACATACGAAGCTTTCACATAAAATTTCAATTTTTGAAATATGTTAAGAAATCTATAGGAGGTTTTTCTTCTTCCGACAATAATATGCTATAAAAAAATTGTAACAATTTTAAATATTTACTGACAATGTGTTTTTTAAATAATATCATCGAATATTATCTCTCTATATACAGTCCTTACTACATTGATAAAAATTATTATTACTTATTAGAGAGCTTGGCTCATTAGTGGTCAACCCTCTCAGCGGTTTCGCCAAATTAATCACCAGACTGATTTACTAGTTTTATGGATTGGTTTTGTAATATACCTTGAATTTTCTAAAAGAGAAACACATGTCCAATAAATTTAATTGTCACAAATTTTATCGATATATGACAATTGAATTTATAATTTTAATAATTATCTAATTTTATTATTTATATATGTGACAAATAATTAAGCTCATGTTAGATTTGATTAATAGGTAAATTTAGGGAAAAACAGAAGTAATATTTCATTAGGATGAACGTCTATCTTTCAAAAGAAATCAGTCATGTGTGAAAATGAAGGTTTTTAAAGTGTCGACTTGAATAGACCTTCCGAAAAATACAAACAATATATCTTATAAATTTAAGATATTTTGACACGTATGATTATTTAAAAAATAAAACAATTTTCTTCTGTCCTTACTGCAATTATAAAATAATGGGATGGCCTGGTTCAACAGAGGTGAACCTCACAATTCTAAATAAGTCTAAATATTACTCAAATCGACCATATATTCCTCTATATTCTTAAATTTGAGATTTTTCACATACCAGTTTATTTTAACAGCATATATGTACATTAAACATATCTATAAATGAAGTCATTTTCTTAGAGAGCCTAATATATTTGGGAGAAATGGTGTAAATAAAGCTTTAAGCAATGAACAAAATGGGGAATGTTAAAATGGGACCAACATAAGGATTTACCCTTCGGATCCTAAGAAAAGGGTTTAAGAGAGCTTTAAATTTGGTTTTAAGAACCATTCACTTTTACGGTCCGATTTTCTGCTCCATCTACGGCAATTCGACAAATTTAGAGAAAAAAATCTATTAACTTAAACGTTTATATCTAAGTTTTTTTATATAAATTCTTAGAGCCACCTGAGAATTTTCAGAATATTTTCGAAGATATTTAAAGAAATATTTATATATTTTATATATTTTTGTGTGTAATTGTAATATATATAATCATTTTTTTATAATATAAAATTCTTTCTCTTTACAATTTTCTAACAGAGAAGCTTGTAACATCGAGGGCGTATATAATCAATCAAAATTTTACTTATTGCTCTTGGTTTGTGATGTATGTACATGAGAGATTAAAATGAGGTATCTATTCATATAAAATGAAATTATAAAATACACATATCATATATGATATATGTAATGATGCATTAGCGCGCCATCTGTTATGAAAATTCGAAACTATTATAGACGCGTATGATTCTTTTTAAAAATAAAACAATTTCTACTTGCCCTTACTGCAATGGAAAAATTATATCAGTGGTGAACCCTCCCATTATACTGGCGAAACCGCTGGTAGGGTTCACCACTGATGAGCCAGGCCCTCCTATTAATTTTTACAGTGCAGTAAGGTCAAGTAGAAATTGTTTTATTTTTAAAAAGAATTATACACGTCTATAATATTAAGAAACAGGCTTCTTCTTATCGAGCAACTGAAAGTTGCTGATGGCTTGCGCCATCTATCGGAATAAATATCAACTATTCTCGTTGATTTTTAATTATTCCAGAATTTAAAATTTAAAAAGTCAACGAGAATAGTTGATATTTATTCCGATAGATGGCGCAAGCCATCAGCAACTTTCAGTTGCTCGATAAGAAGAAGCCTTTTTCTTAATTTATGCACCTTATCCCAGTACAATATTACATTTGTACTATTTTTTCACGTCTATAATAGTTTTGAATATTATATATGTGTATCTTCATATATAGACCATTTATATAAAAAGATATATTATATATCTCTCTCTTCTGTTAAACTAAGCGCCATCTACTAACTGTCCCTGCAAACGTGTATAATTGGGTCTGTGAGTGGTAGTTTGAAAAGACGGTCGATAGATGGCGTCTAGAATTTGTGCCTATTTTGACAGAGCATGTGTGACCTCACTCTCTTTCAGAGGTCTGCTCTGAAGATATACCTCAAAATGACAATAGTCGAGGAGATCTGTCCGACTTCAGGGCGGAATGTGATATCAAACCAGACGACCCTCAGTAAGATTCGTCAGATTTAAATAATATTTAATCTTATTCTATATATAACCCTATATAATCTTATACGAACGATTAATAAAAATATATTCAATCTAATCTCTCTATCTCTTTATTCATATATCATTATACTCCTAAAAAAATCATCAATAGACCGTCTATCTCTGGAGATGAGTTTCTTTTATCTTTATTAACGTAATATCAAGCTTTCATACATTTCAGCCCTTCTACAGAAGTACATAAAAACGTATTCGTAAACATGTATCCGTATCTGTAGAAAAGTATAAATGCCCGAAAGCTCGAGATTATATTAATAAAGATAAAAGAAACTCATCTATCTAGAAACACGTAGCATTATTAATGAATCATACATGTTTAAATGGTTTTTATAAAGGACATCAACCCAAATGAATTAGCAAATGCATATAAACTGAAATTCTAAATGATTTTTATAAAGGAAATCAATTCAAATAAATAAGCAAATACATATAAACTGATATTCTAAATTGATTTTATGAAGGACATCAATCCAACTAAATTAGCAAATACATATAAACTGAAATTCTAAATGGTTTTTATAAAGGAAATCAATCCAACTAAATTAGCAAAGACATAAACTGAATTCTAAATGGTGTTTTATAAAGGACATCAACCCAAATAAATTGGCAAAGACATAAACTGAATTCTAAATGGTGTTCATAAAGGACATCAATTCAACTAAATTAGAAAAGACATATAAACTGAAATTCTAAATGGTTTTAATAAAGGACATCAACCCAACTAAATTAGGAAAGACAAATATACTCAAATTCTAAATGGTTTTTATAAAGGACATCAACCCAAATGAATTAGCAAATACATATAAACTGAAATTCTAAATGGTTTTTATAAAGGAAATCAATCCAATTAAATTAGAAAAGACATATAAACTGAAATTCTAAATAGTTTTTATGAAGGAAATCAATCCAACTAAATTAGCAAAGATATATAAACTGAAATTCTAAATAGTTTTTATAAAGGAAATCAATCCAATTAAATTAGCAAAGACATATAAACTGAAAATCTGAATAGGTTTTATGAGGGAAATCAATCCAACTAAATTAGCATAGATATATAAACTGAAATTCTATGAATGAATTTATTAGAAGGAACTTATTTCACACACTTAAATTCACTCACATTCTCCCATATACTGAAACTAGTTACCATAATAAAGTATGTACCATAAGATAAAGTATGTTGATTAATACTAAAATGCACGCGGCCAATAATAGTAAGTTGCGGTGGCCAAGTTAAATTAGGTAATTTAAAATATTAACTTTGGAGAGAGAAAAACAGGAATTAAGTTAATTAGACCAGGTACGAAGGTATAATTTATAACGTTAGAAAATATTCCACCAGATAGAATAGAAGGGTGTTCTGTAAAAATCCAAATAGCTCTAAATCATTAATTGCCATTCTCATTAACCGAGTGTGTTGCTCTCTGAATTAAAACTGGGATGTTGTGGAACTGGAGATATCTCGAATGGATTTACCTTCCATATAGTAACTTATACCATTTGATACTGACCTCTGTTTTATGGATTGTGTGAATTAAGCTTTATATATTTGGTTAATCATTCAAGATATAGAATATGAATAATTTAAGACAATAACGCGCATCTATACATAAGAAATATAAGCATTAAATCACGAAAGTTTCTTTTGAACATAAAACAAACTTCTACTGTCCTTACTGTTGTGTTGTGTGGTGTTTGTGTTGTATGTGTTGTGTTGTGTGTGTTGTGTTCGATTTAATATATTATAAATAAATATATATGGAAATATTGCCGGAAGGATTATGAATTAAAAAGACAAAGATCGCCTCTCCCATCAAAATAGATGTCTAAGCTAGACGTTATCTATCGACATAGGAGGTGCCAATTCTGGTACAGGAATAGCTTCCTCCCGCAACTTTATATTATACCTAATTCAATAATAGTCAAATATCGAATTTTGATTTTCAATTATTAATTTTGATGTCAAGTTGTCCTACTCTTTGCCATAATTATCGCCATCTGAACTAAGTGTGCCATTATGATTGGGGTAAAAAAAACCTAGGATTTTATAAACAATAAGAATATCTAGATGTACATATACAAACAGAAATAAAATAGAACGACGTTTAAAAAGTTTTACCGCAAATGTTTCTTTTTATAAAAAGAACGTTAAACGTCGTTCTATATTCATAGTCGCATTATATTGTATTAGAATTGATATACTTTGAGAAATTATTTATTTTTGTTGGATAATTTATAAAGAGAATATTTCCACAACATCCAAAATCCAATCGTATATTGTCTCAATAAGACATTTCGACATGTGACATTTTTTTACCAAACGTCTACCCTTGATAAGAAACTTTCATTTAAAAACAATTCTTATTGAGTATTAAAATGTTAATATAAAAAATTGAAAGTATATCTCAGATTAATGTTGTCTATCTTAAACGCCCACAATATTTCGACGAAGCAGCTCGTGGATAAAATTCTTACAAGCTTTGGATATCAAAAGATGGGCGAACTGCCTAGTATTAAATATTAAAAGTTTAGAATACACAATATTGATCTTAAAGATTCACTTCTATTGTTTAATATATATAAGATAAAAGGCTTGTACTCTATCATAGAACGACGTAAAATCAACACGCGCAGTTCCAACAATAAACATTTCTACTATCCTTACTTAGTCTTACACGGACGTGTTAAATTGTTCATTAATTCTGCATCGTCAATTTTCAAAATTGATAGGCCAACATTTCATCAGTGTATGAATATTTACAGCCTTATATAAAAGTTGCTTAATTCATGTTTGTACAGTAAAACCCCGCTAAAACGAACCTGGGATATAGAGAAGTTACCTTTATAACGAACCTGACACAATCTCCATTTTTATTTTATAATACGATAAACTATTAAAGCACGAATGTTTATTTTACACATAAAACAAACTGTCCATGTGATGGAAAAACACCGCGAAGACTTGGTTCATCAATTGTTAACCACCCCAGTGGTTTCACCAATTTAATTTACTGTTGCAAATATTACGATATACTAGAGCGCCATCTGTTATCAAATTATAAAACTATTTTAGAGGCGTAATATTCTTTTTAAAATAAAACAATTTCTACTGTCCTTACTGCGATGGAAAAATTAAAGGGAGGGCCTGGCTCATCAGTGGTGAACCCTCCCAGCGGTTTCGCCAGTTTAATCTACCATACCGCTGTTATATTGCATTTTTGGAACTTCCTTTTATAGGTGACTGTTGTAAGACTCTTGGAATGGGTATTTTAGAAGAACTATGGACATAAGCTTTTAGAACAGCAGAATTAAATATAATTATAAATATATAATATGCTTCGAGCAATCGGAAGAACGATTGCTCGAAGCATATTATATATTTATAATTATATTTAATTCTGCTGTCCTAAAAGCTTATGTCCATAGTTCTTCTAAAATACCCATTCCAAGAGTCTTACAACAGTCACCTATAAAAGGAAGTTCCAAAAATGCAATATAACAGCGGTATGGTAGATTAAACTGGCGAAACCGCTGGGAGGGTTCACCACTGATGAGCCAGGCCCTCCCTTTAATTTTTCCATCGCAGTAAGGACAGTAGAAATTGTTTTATTTTAAAAAGAATATTACGCCTCTAAAATAGTTTTATAATGTTGCAAATATGTTGCCTATAATTTCGTATAACATTTTTATTCAATATTTAAAAATATTCCTTATTGTTTTTAAATTTTAAGTATGATTAAAATTTACAATTATAAATAATATTCTATGAAAGAAGATAAACAATGAACTCTACAAAAAAAAAAAAAGAGGAACAGAGAAGAACAGATACTTTTACGTGGCTCTTATATATCTTTTAATTTTATATGTTAATAAATATTTTAATGATTATATAATTGACGTGATCCCTATCTTCCCATTTAAACACCCACAAAAACCAACATTTACCAGACCGCTTCTTAGAGCTCTAATACTGTGTTGAATGATTCTGATTATATATGCATCACTGAAGGGTGGAATATCAGGAATGGTATTCAAGCAAACAATGGATATAAGCCTTCAACTGGAGGGTTCGCCACTGATGAGTCAAGCCCTCCTGGTGTTTTTTTCATCGAAATGGGGCCATTAGAAGTTTGTTTCATGTGTAAAAACATTCTGCTATAATGCTTTAATTTATTTTATATAGTGAAATATTATAATATGGTACATTAGTGCGCCATTTTTATGATATTCGAAACTATTATAGACGCGTATGATTCTTATAGAAATTAAGCAATTTTCTCTCTACTGTCCTTACTGCAATGAAAAGTTATTGGGAGGGCCTGGCTCATTAGTGGTGAACTTTCCCATCGGTTTCGCTAGTTTAATCTCCGATTAATTTTTCATTGTAGTGAGGACAGTCAATAGAAAATTGATCAATTTTTAAAAGAATCATACTCGACTATAATAGTTTCGAATTCTCTTAGTGAACTATGGCTATAATAAATCGTGGCTATAGTAAACTACAGGTTCAATCTTATTGGGATTCTATATAGAGGAGTTTTATTATATCGTAACGAAGTATTTAATATTTTATTAGCCGAGTATCATTTTTATTATAGATAATTAAAAAAGTCTAAGGATGAATATCTTTTATTAAAATTTTTTCGAGCTTTCGGGATAACGCCCTTATACAGGAAAATTGATACAAAATCACTTTTATGTTTCTATTTTTTTACTACTCTGTAAACTTCCCTCATTGCTTATCTTTTATATATCATTCATAGTTTGTTCTTGCCTTAAATAAATTGCTGTCATCCTGAAGTTTGTCTTCCCTAATTTTCCACGTGGCATTTTGAAAAAATAAATACACTTCGTTACATTATATAAACAAAAATGTTATAAATATATATAAAAACAGTGTTAAGATTATGGAAAAGGACTTGAGAAGGTGCATAGAGAAATAAAAGTGGCTGCAACCACTCAATTAGAACCTGAGCCGCAGGTTTACGATCGCTGCTAAGAGCCGGAGACACTAAACGCCCATCGAGAACAAGTTTAAAAACGCTTTACGGCTAAAGTTTGTCAATAAAACAGATTAGATCCCAGGGTGAATTCCTAGAGAATTTATACACTCTCAGGAAATTCACGAGAAATTCATAGGCAAATATTTTTTTATTACAAATAATTTTTTAAACGATATAAAATTTTTGATTTGATAAGAAATTCATTTTTATATTAAGAATTAGTTGATGTGTGCATTATGATAAACATATAAGGTTAATACGATTTTAAAACCTAAAATTTGAAAATTTATAAAGAAAGATAAATAAAATAATGGTTATATTATATAGGGAAAATGCCAATATTTATAAATTCTTTTAAAACATAACGTTATTATAGCGATGCTTCTTTTCTCTTTTGAAATATTTATATAATTAAATAGAAAGTCTTTTTTCAAACTATTTATTTTCCTTTAACTATTTTGAAAAATCAGTTGAAGCTAACAGAATCTAACTTTGGGAGCTCTAAATCTAAGTGGGGGCAACATATCAATAGAATCAATAGAAAATGAACTTTCAAGCCACAGGCTTTTACTCTCTCTTAGGCCCCTACCCGCAAATATTCACGATTTTAGGTGTGAGACTTAGGAAGAGACTGTACTTAAGAGATAGCCAATATTTTCCTAAGAATAAACCTATGGCTTGGGCAATCTTCTAATAGAAAAATTCAAGATTGTGTGAAGAAAGGAATGGAGAGAAAGACAGAAGAAGCTGTACTGACCAAATTGGACCAATAACCAATAGGGTTGGTCCTAGAACATACAAGAAGGCTGGCAGAACGACACAAAGAGAGTTCATCAGTGAATTAAAAAATCTTCAATAATAAAAAAAAAACGAAAAAACTATTATAATACATTAAGAAAAAGATATCTCCTTATCATGTAACTGAAAATTGCTTATGACTTACGCCATCTTTTTAAATAAATATCAACTATTCGTTGATTTTTTAATTATTACAGAATTGGCCAAATACGCCCTAAATGGCGCAAGCCATCAGCAACTTTCAATTCCATGATAAGGAGATGCCTTTTTTATTAATTTATCCAGGCTGTTGGGCTCTACCATGCCTGGAGTATAGGAGCTCTATCTATGCTTCCTTCCTGTGGTGAATCTGTATAAGACCGGTGGTCTTAATAAAGTTGTGTGGGTGTAATTTATCCATCTTAGTACAATACAATTTCACATTGGAGTATAGGATCTCCATCTATGTTTCCTTCCTGGGGTGAATCTGTATAAAACCGATGGTCTTAATAAAGCTGTGTGTGTGTAATTTATCCATCTTATTACAATACAATTTCACATTTGTACTGTTATGTTCATATTATAATACAGTTACAGTTAAATCAGACATTCAGTCTGATATTTGATCTGATATTTCCAGGAATACACTTCTAATATTTTAAAAATCGGATAAAGTGTGTTAAATGAGAAATAATTTACAAGTGCTCTCTCTCTCTCTCTTTAAATTATTCTATTTAATATAATTATAATTTGGTGGGTAGTTTGGCATTCATGTACAACAAGAAATATTAGTATCTGCTTATTAGTCCTCCTTTACAAATACCAAATTGTAATATTCTGATGAATAAATTTCTCGATTTACTCAGATGGATATTTTATGATGATTGGGGTGTAGTAATATTTTAAAATACTATATTTTAATAACATGATATCTAAAATATAAGACAACAATGGATTGTAAAGCCTCAAGGAACAATTAATATTACAATACACTGGGGAGACTCAAAATTGATTTTTTGACTTCTTCCGTTTTGTAAATTAGGGAAGATGATTAAAATGTAGCATTGATAATTGTTTTTTGTTTTTATAAATATTTATTCTTATTCAAAATATAAATTTAGATTTTTTTCTGTAAAGTGAGAGAGTGAAGAAAAAATTTAGATTTTAGAACTTTAAACAATTACATTGACATGTTATAAAGATATACATGTAATTAAGTTATGGCCACGTTTTAAAATGAGGGGTTGAACATTATAATATAATAATCATATATTTTTATTATTTATATTTGATATGATCTGATATATACTTCCAGAAATACACTTCTCATATTTTAAAATTCGAATGAGGTGTGTAAATTAGAAATAATTTGCAAATGCTTTAAATTATTTAATTTAATGTAATTTGGTGGGAGAGGTTTGGTATTCATGTAAACTCTTTTATTTATTTTAATTTAAAGCGCTATATCACCCTAAGGATATTTGCGCTGTCATACATGTATGTCTTTACATTTGTCTATACATATATATTTACAATAAATTTATGCCGTAGAAAATAGTCATATGCAACTAGAACATTCTCAGTTGAAAGAGGATTAAAACGGTACATTCTTCCTCAGGTTCTCTACGCAATGTCTGCAGTTTAAGATCGGATAATATTACACAAAACCACTTTTGATAAATTCAGAAAACTATGCTAACCTGTATACCATGGTTTAGGGGTTTAGGTTATTCAGTACATAGGCGTCTTCGATGTGTAGCATCCTGGTGGTATGAAATCGTCAAAATCTACTAAAGAGGTGTTTTGGCTTATGAAATCGTAAGATAGAATATGTAAAAATAGCGATTTCTATAGTCGTAAATTGTTTCTGATTATTATATATAATTTTATAATTATTTCAACCTGGTTGTCCATTATTTATTTAAAAAGAAAGGGTATAAATGATCAATATTCTGGGATGAATAAAAATCATATTCACAGTGAAACTCCGCTAAAAGGAATTTGGGATAGAGCGAACCTTGCCTTAAAACAAACCTTTAATAATTTCAATTTTATTTATAAAATACAGTGTACCAAGTCTATATAACGAACCATGGCTATAGGGAACCATAGGTACAGCCCTATTGGGGTTTGCTATAGAATGGCGTTGCAGTATTTTTATATTTATTCCGACAGATGCCATGAGCATCTTTCAGTTGAACGATCACAGGTGTTTTTTCTCAATATTTTCAAATATTAGTCAATTTATGGATACACCATTGTGAACAATTATAAGTGATACTCGTTTAGGAAGCATATTTTGATGTTATGTATGTAATAAAAGAGGCACCTCTCCCTTCAAATAAAAACGATGGCACTATTGCATCAGTGTCTCTCAGTAATTTTCCCACCTTAATGGAAATACCTTAAACTTTTCTTTCTGAATATTTATAATAGAAAACTTTAAATATATAAGTTAACTATATTATTAAATGTATAGTTCACATATGTAAAAATTAATAAGTATATATATAATATTTCACACGCGTCAGCGTTTATTCAGTTATTATGCTACTCCCGTCAAAAGGCTTATAGGTCTGAAGGCTAAAGTTCATAAAATAAAAACTGATAAATAAACTTATCCCTAGATGGATCTACGGTTATTTAAAAAAGAAAATAGGTCATTTTATTTTCTACTTACAGAGTTGGTTGATAAAATTTTTATAGCTAGTAACATACACAATTCACTGAATTCGCTAACAATTTATTTCGTACAATTCCCTAACAATGTATTTCGCACAATTCGCTAACAATTTTTTTCGTACAATTCGCTAACAATTTATTTCGCACAATTCGCTAACAATTTATTTCGTACAATACACTCACAAAGTATTTCACACAATTCCATAACAATGTATTTCGCATAATTCGCTAACAATGTATTTCGTACAATTCCCTAACAATGTATTTCGCACAATTCGCTAACAATGTATTTCGTACAATTCCCTAACAATGTATTTCGCACAATTCGCTAACAATGTATTTTTCGTACAATTCTCTAACAATGTATTTCGTTCAATTCCCTAACAATGTATTTCGCACAATTCGCTAACAATGTTTTCGTACAATACACTCACAAAGTATTTCACACAATTCGCTAACAAAGTATTTCGCACAATTCGCTAACAATGTATTTCGTACAATTCCCTAACAATGTATTTCGCATAATTCGCTAACAATGTATTTCGCACAATTCGCTAACAATGTATTTCGTACAATTCTCTAACAATGTATTTCGCATAATTCGCTAACAATGTATTTCGCACAATTCGCTAACAATGTATTTCGTATAATACACTAACAAAGTATTTCGCACAATTCGCTAACAATGTATTTCGTTCAATTCCCTAACAATGTATATCGCACAATTCGCTAACAATGTATTTCGTACAATACACTCACAAAGTATTTCACACAATTAGCTAACAAAGTATTTCGCACAATTCGCTAACAATGTATTTCGTACAATTCGCTAACAATGTATTTCGTACAATTCTCTAACAATGTATTTCGCATAATTCGCTAACAATGTATTTCGCACAATTCTCTAACAAAGTATTTCGCACAATTCGCTAACAATGTATTTTGTTAAATTCTCTAACAATGTATTTCGTACAATTCTTTAACAATGTATTTTGCACAATTCGCTAACAAAATATTTCGCACAATTCACTAACAATGTATTTCGCACAATTCGCTAATAATGTATTTCGCACAATTCGCTAACAATGTATTTCGTTAAATTCTCTAACAATGTTATATCGCACAATTCTTGACCCATGGAGGAGGAGGTAGCTATAGAGGAAATCTGAGACAAAAACAAACAATCGAACTAATTGTTTCTCTTCTCGTTTTACTCGATCTCATATTTCTGAAACATCATCGTTGGACTATTTAAGATTCCACATAAGATCTGCCGTCCTAAACTTATACAAACTATCTTTTCTGAAATGTCACAAAGTCTATATACAGTAAACCCCTCTATATCGAACCCCAATGCGTTTGAAACGGAATTTTACAATAACCATAGTTTTTTATAGACTTAAATCACTGTATTATGAAATAAAAATGTGGATTATTTCAGATATGTTATAAGAGAAGGTTCGCTATATATCCCGGGTTCGTTTTAATGAGGTTTCACTGTATTAGCTTAGTTGAAATATACAGTTGCACCTGGCGCTATAGCGAATTCCAATGCCACCGTACTTTAGGTTCTTTAGAGAGTCATAGCTTTCATCTATATATATAAAAATGGATGTTTGTTGGTCCGTCCGTCCGTCCGTTCGTCAGTGATAATCTTCTACATCGCTCAACCAATCGTGATGAAACTTTGGGAAGATGTTTAGTATACTACCGGGATGGTTTCTGGCTAATTACTCTTTAGAAATAACCTTTCGTTGCATTTTTATTTACAATAAAACGTAAATTCACTCGCAATCAGCGCCCCCTCGCGGCAGACGTATGGCCTGAAATAGCCTCGCATGAGCTTATTTGTAATGTCACGCTTAGCCTATAGGTTAGGTACACGGCTTCGTACCCCCGCAACCTAGGTTCGAGGCTCAGCGTGGGTGTTTTTTTTTTTCATTTCTTTTATATTATTGTAGCAAACTATAAAAAATATTATTTTATTTAAAATGTAGGCTTTTTAAAATAAAAATTAACATAAACAATTTTTTAATAATATTTGTAACAAACCTAGGTTCGAGGCTCAGCGTGGGTGTCTTTTTTTATTTTCATTTCTTTTATATTATTGTAGCAAGGTCTGTTTTTACAGCATTATTATATTTTGATTGGTTTATTTTAGATATGTTTGTTATGAAGGCTCTATGTAATACTATTTAGAGCACATTCTACATTTTAAACACCTAAGCCCCCCTCTTTTTAATATTGTAGCAAAGTATTAAAAGTATTATTCTATTTTAGATGTTTGCCATGAAACTTTGGGAAGTTGTTTAGTATACTACCCGGACGATTTCTGGCGAATTATTTTAGAATAATATTTATAACAATAATTGTAGCGAAATTAAGACATAGTGAATATATTCTGTGTTTGTGCATATATAAATATTTTACGGAAAATGTGAGAACGTTCTATTAGAATATCTCGAAAACAAAAAACAATACATATAAACGAGTTCACTGACATTTATTAATGCAGTGCTTATAATCAATGATTACAATGAAGGGCTATATTATCTATATATATAAAAAAAATCACTTTCAAAATTTAACGTAACGTTCCATTTTCAATCCCGTAGGGCTTTAGATCGGCTAAAACATTTTTATCTTTATGAGTGACTATTAACTTTACTGTACTGAATAGTTTAGTTTAATGTTAATTTAACATATTACAATTTAGCCACAGCAACGCGTGGCCGGGTTCGCTAGTTATATTATAAAATAGAAATATAGATCATTTCAGGTTCATTTAATAGGGAATTTATCTATATTCTCAGTTAGGTTTTAGAAGGTTTTACTGTGTATATATATTTTATTTAATATATGTAAGTTTTCATTGATAAAAATATATTCTATTTTATAATATTATCCTAGACAGCATAATGTATTTTAAACTTCAAATATATAGGGCAAATATAGTATTTAAATTAAAGATTATATCATATCAATCACAAAATATTGATATTTAAAATGTTCTAGAGTGTGTTTATATATATTGAAAATTCTAATATTAAGAAAAATGTTAGTTATTTGAGTTTGGGGTAATCCAATATTACTCTCTATTATCCAATATTACATTATTATCTTTACGAAGAATAATACAAATTATTATTTTAGAATTAAGTTCATTTTAAAAACACACAAACTACGTTATAAAAAAATCTAAAGACAAAGTTCCAGCTTTCCAGAGGACACATACTAAATATCTGTTTGGATCATTTTAGAAGCAGTCACCTGTTAGGTTTTATTTGAAATAAACTCAAATCTCTGCTGATATTTAAACAACGAGAACTAAACTTATAACGTTTAATATTTCGATAAAACATTGGAAGAATTTCAAGCCAAAAGGTTTTTTTCATTAATGACCTTAATACGATATAGAAGGCTATTAAGGAAATCTTAAATACATCAACTTATATTAGTTATTTCCCAAAATATGATAAAAATTAATTAAAAACTTTGTGTCAAATTAAAAGCATATGATGATATATAGCTACATAAGAAATGAAAGCATTAAAGAATGAATGTGTTTTTTAATCCCTCCCAGCGGTTTCACCAATTCAATCTACCAGACTGCTTCTTAAAGCTCTAATACAGTATTGGACGATTCTGCTTATATATGCTGCAATGAAGGGTCGGATTTTAGAAATGGGTTTCATGCCAACTATGGACATAAGCTTATAGGACAGTAGAATTACATATAAACATATGTATCGTATATAGTATGCATAGTATGCATCATATATAGTTAGCTATTGAGCACGCTAAGCCCCTATCAACAAACCACATTAGCAATAGATAATTTGAGTTCATTTTACTTATTAACTGTGGCGAACATATATGTGTCATGACGATAATGCTATAAACCGTTGATTTCTAACAGCCACGACGTGAGATTGAATCTCGTAATGAACACTATTTTCTTATTTATAATTGCTCCAACGGCCCCCCGATTCCTGAAAATGTTAACCCCACAATTGAGTGCAAGTAACCAAAAAGAGTTTTCTTGAAAATAAAGATTCTTCGGCCAGTAAATCTTTTTATTACCTCGACGTTTCGACAAAAATATTTTGTTCTCGTCAGGAGCAAACAAAAATTAAACATTTAGCAAGGCGTGAAAATCATTCTTAAAAATAGTTTTGTCACATTAGTAAGTACAAAATTCTAGAATATTCAACAGGTTTAGATATAAGGCTCACTTACAGTATACTATCCATCATGATTATGATGTCCTGAACGACCTGTAGTAGTGGTAATTGAAGAAATGATAGCTATCAGTAAAATGCAATAGAATTTAACGTTTGATTTACACACACACACACACACACAAGCCTTTTTTATTGGGGCATCCAGCCCTATACATGATTCCCCTCTACAGGATTTAGCAAAGGAAGATATTTCAAAAGTAAAAACTAGAATACAAGAAGTAATAAGGAAAAAGAAAAGAGAGAAGAAAGAAAAAACAAACAAAAAAAAATATAACCATATATACAAAAAATAAACCTACAGAGCAAAAGGAACCGTACATGATTAAATATTTAAATTAAAGTACCAATGTTTAGAATATGTCAAGGTTAGGATATCTTTGAGAGGGCTAGTGTGGAATCATCCGCATTCAATCTTCGCTTTCTTCCTCCAAGCAAACCACGACATTCGGCGAATCCATCATTCTCCAACGGACATTGACTGCGGCCTTGTAGAATTTATATAAACCGAGGGAGAGACCCTGATCAACCATCAGTGTGTTCATCCAGCTGCAAATTTGTTGGCAGTCAGGTTGAGACCAGGGTAAGTCACCCAAAATTTCTTTCCTCTGTTTCTCTAAGCAAGAGCATCCAAATATTATATGTATAATTTCGTCTTGGATTCTGTTTTTACACAGATCGCAAGTTAGAGTCAAATCACTCTTCCAGCGCTTTGAACGATTTTCTGGGAAGATCGTCCATAGGAGTCTCAGTTGTGCAAAAAATCTTTTAATTGCTAGAGGAATAGTTGTGAATAAATATCGTTCTGCTGTTATTGAATTTTTTAGGTATTTGAAGTGACTGTAATGTGAAGTATTTAGGATTTTCGCCATGTCGTTTTGGATGCTTTGTTCGGTTGCTATTCGAATAATAGCAGGGATTTCAGTCAGTATTGCAGTGTAATCCGGCGTTTGATTTACTATAACCATTATTAATTCAACCTACGATTTTGGGACTTAAATAAGTTCTTATTAGAAGTAATTCGTTATTTAAAGAATTTAAAAAGTAAAAAAGGCATATCATGACTGTGCTGACATGATCATTTCTAGATGACAGAGCGCCATCTAGTGGAACAAAAAATAAACTGAACGTTGATTCAACTTGTTCCGTGATATTTGGTCAACCCAATCTCTTGATAAATCACTGATAGAGTATTTTATAGCCTGGTATATTATTAGATGCGATAATATATTTGGATTTTTGGATTCGATATAATGGTTTGCTAATTACTCGATTAATCTTAGCAAGGTTTTACTGTATATGGATCATCGAAAATTACTAATTTTTATTTATTTAGCAAAAAGAATATATTGATGGAGTTGTCAAAACCATCTGTTATAACTAATACATTTCCAACCTTAATCAAAACTTTATTTTGAAAATAGCATCAAAAGGATTATAATACTTTACTATATTCAGAAATACAAGATATAAGGTAAATATAAAATTGCACGAATAATTCAAAATAAAATTCTAAATAAATGTTCTAGATTTTTAATAATTTAAACTTTTATTTAAATTATACATATTATGATGCATCAGCGCGCCATCTGTTATGAAAATTCGAAATTATTATAGACGCGTATGATATTCTTTATTAGAAATTGTTTAATAAAAAAAAATCATATGCGTCAATAATAGTTTCGAAAAGATGCATGTGTTCAGGACTTCAAAGTCTGTCTGATAATTCAAAAATTTGCCTTATTCAAATCCCTTCTCTAGAATTCCTACACTATATTCCAAAAAAACTCAAATTATTAAATAAATGCAATATATATAATATATCTAAAATAACAAATAGCATAAGCACGTTCTTTAAGATATAGGAATATTTCATCTTATATCTCATTATATTCTTCCGCCATCGTCAAGTCAAAAAATCATTTTAATGGAATAAAAATTCTAAAATATTATTATAGCTTGTTCAAGCGCTGACTTTTTAATGCCATCTATCTGGTCTTAACTTCTACTTTTTAACGGTATAGTTCACGAAAATAGGTTTATATTTGTCTTCGTCTTTCTCTATATGAATAAATAGATAGCCTTTTTACAAATGGAGTTTTTCTTTTATATAATATATTCAATTTATTACTTATGTATTTAACTCAAATTCCTGGAGCATACAGAATTATTCAACTCTACGAATATATATTTATAAAATAATATTTATAGTGAATATTATTTACAAATTCAAAATATATATGAATATAGAGACACAAAATAAGAAATATTATGAATTTTTTTTCTTTTGGAAATATATATAAATAACATATAGAAATACATACATACTACATTATGTATAAATTTATTTATACAATATTTCTTTAGCCATTTCTTATGTTCCAGGTTTATTTAAAATAAAATATATATTAAATAATATATAGTATGCCTGTCAACGTAAATATATTATGGAAGGTACTATTATTAGAGTAAGCTATTTATAAAATATCTACTTAATAAGTTTAACTATAAGATTAAGCTATATTTAACTATATTTACCTATAAGATTAAATTCTACTCTAATGTATATACAGTGAAACATCGCTAAAATGTACATGGGATATAACAAGCCTTCCCTTATGAAGAACCTGAAATAATCTCCATTTTGATTTGATAATACAATGAACTATGGCTATAACGAACCATGGCTATAGTGAACCACAGGTTCAGTCCCATTGGGATTTGCTATAGAGGAATTTTACTGTATATATCACGATATATACACGCCCGAGAGGACACACGCCAATAACACATTTTCAATTATTTTTGTAGGAAGATAATTTTGAAATTGTACAAAATATTAATTGCCCATTGAAGAGCAGAAATTCGTTCCGAAGCTTGTAAAAATCTAAAATAAAAGAAAATGTTTACCCGAATTTTATTTTCCCCATTCATATATATATATAAATTTATATAAAGAGAAAAGGGTCGCCTTTCCCGTCAAAATAGACGTTAAACCTAAACGCCATCTATTGATCGTTGCCGACGGTCTGACGGTCAATCTTCCCGGCAAAATAGCCATCTATATATATTTATATAAAATAAAGTTGCGAGGTAATATTATTCATTATTATTTGAAGAGACACTTTCTCTCTATAAAAAGGCATTAAATAATACACTATTCCAGTAAAAAAAACATAATAGTGGTGATAACCTTTGAGCCACAACACCAGTTTGGGCAAATTCGACTGATTTCATAACTCCTCTCTTTGAATGCTATGAAAGTCGATCTATATTGACCATGTCCAAAGCCCAAACCATGGTATACAGGTTGGAATCTGTCTTAATTTGTCTAAACTTGTGTTATAGCGCAATTATTTTCACAACCATTATGTTCCATACTGTGAAGATAAACCGAAATTCCTTGTTTCAATGTATTTTTAAAGTGAAAGGCGCCATATTTTTACATATATTTATATAAATACGAGTTTTAACAATGTTTACCCTTCATTTTATTACAATTATAACACGTTGCACCCTCTGCGTTATTCGGTTTTTATATTTAAAAATATTTCCATAACTTTGAATCCACAAATAGAATTTATTTCTTAAAACGGGTAACATGAATCCATCGAAAGGAATTAGCATAAATACCGTAAAATAACGCTTTAACTAACTGAGTATGTAGTTAACATTTACACCTATATAAACAAACTAAAACAACCCCATTATAATATTATAATAGAGAGAACCAAAGCTATAGTAACACAAAAGCTTAGTATAGTGAAACAAATAATCAGTTTCCCATTGGGGTTCGCTATTACGAGGTTTTAAATCATATACAGTGAAACCTCGCTAAAATAAAACTGAGATATAGAGAATCTTTCCTTATAACGAACCTGATATAATTCCACTTTTTATAATCCAGTGAAATATGAATATAAATAGCCATGACTATTGTGGTATACAGGTTCAGTTCCTTTGGGGTTCGCTATAGAAGAGTTTTAGTGCATCATCAAATAATTTCAAGTTCAATAATTTAAATATTTATTTTTTCCTAATATCAATAATGATATTGCATCTGAATATAATCATACTTTTAAAATTATATTTTTTTTCTAAAACACGTTTCATAATAATCGAAAATAGTTTATCGAAATTATAAATGGCTTGTTTTATCTACATATATTTAAAAATTATATATCGAAAGATATTGATTATAATAGAACTTTTAAAATATAATTAAAAACAGCACTGTTAATTATTTATAGAACAGTTCAATATCGTTTAAAATAACACTAAAATATAATCACAAGGCGATAACGTTCCATCTATATATAGGCTCTTTTTATTCATTTTAACAGTTTCAAGCTTACAGAAATGACTTTTATCTATTAAAAACTATTTTAAAAGAATTTCATTAAAGCAATAAAAACATAAATTATATTTATTATTTACAGATTACACCTATCCCCCGATTTACACGGTACTTGTTTTACACGTTTTCGCTTTTACACGGTTTTCCAAATAAGTTTTTTTTTGTTTTTATCGCATTATACTAAATGCTACTGTGATTGAACACATGCGCTGTGTACACATCTCAGGAGGAATCCCGAGCTTATGTTCTGACTTGCTGCACACGCACACTGTGTCTGTATTTCTTCGCATAAAAATTTCAGGAAAATTTTTAATTTTCGATTTACACGTTTTTCTCAGGAACGTATCTACCGTGTAAATCGGGGGATAGGTGTACTTGTAAAATAAAAATTGCTATAGGAAACCCAAATGAGAATTAAATTTTATTCACTATAGCCATGGTTATAACCAGGATAAAACAAAATAAGGGCATAGCAAAACTTCTCTTTATGCGAACCCAAAATAATCACTATTTATTTATTTTTTATCTTATAAGTGAACCAATGACTATAATGAACTAAATCTTAATTCCTATTGCGGTTCGCTATACCGAGAACATTCTATATGTTATACATATATTATATATAAATTTGTGGATATATATTTTAAGTTCGTTATGAGGAAAGATTCGCTATATTCCCGGTTCGTTTTAGCGAAGGTTTCAAATCAATATTCTCATCTATAAAAAGATTATATCACATACGGACTAAATAATATCTTGGAAAATATTATATATTTCCGAGAATTTAGTTTTACAATGTTTCTGAATTTTGATAAGAACATTCGAAAAAACTCACGTTAATTTCTATATAATCAGGGTATATTTATTATGAAAAATAGTCTTTTTAGAGTTTAAAAAATGGAAATTTTATTGAAAAAAAAAAGAATCCTTGACAGTATATAAAAAATATTTTTCAAGTACAATGCCATTATACAATAACGATCTTAATTATTAAAAGATCTACGGGTTAAGACACAACCAATGAAGAAAATTTCAAGCTACAACCTTTATTTGAAAGGAAATATATAAGTTATATAGGGCGCGCCTTTCATTAGTTTTAAAAATTCGTTTAATAATAATAAAATTTAATTACATTGTTCATTGAACTGATTAAAACTTTATTCAAAATCTCTCTTTTGTGTAATTCCATTTTATACGAAGAATACCACCCAGTAGTTCTCAAAACAAAGACAATCGATCGTTAATCGAAGCGTATATTTTATTGCAGGAATAATCGCAATTTTTGAACATAGTGCTCTTCTTTTCTGTTTTTATTATCCCTAGTACATATGGTACAAACCATGATAATCATGATGGATAGATGTTAGTAACTTTATTAACTGTAAGTGAACCATATTTCTACATATGTGAGAAGAAGATTGACTTTGAACTTACAAGTGTACCATAGCCACTTTTGGTTATTTATACTAGCTGATGGGGATAGTGCTTTTCTACAGTCTCTATATTACCATCAAATCCTTTGTAAAGGAGATTTATTGAAGTAAATTAAACGATTTATAGCCCGTCAAAGGATTCTATGGCTATTTTTCCCCGAGGATATCACGGGATTTTGGAACAGCGACCCTTTAAATTACTACTTCTTCAATGCTGTCATCCAAGACAATTTGGTCCAGTATCTATTCCTTTGCCCACTCCTACAGGAAAAGAGACAGGAAATTCACGAAATTTTGGGGCTAACTAACTATATAATGAACAATTTATATATAAAAAATTACTACTCTCCTGCTGGATAAAACATTTGTTTATAAATATTTAATTTTTTCAAGGCTATTGATTAAATGAGGGAAGAAGTGCTCAACTCCACAGACAACGGCTGACTGCTCCCCCTCCCCTCTAAATTGCTTTTCCTCCTCACTCATGTAAATATATAAACTTTTAGGGGAATCCCCTTGTAAGACAATAGTGTCTTAATAAAGGGTTTTGTTGTTGTTTGTTGATTTATTGAAGTAGGGGTATATTCTATATTTCAATATGTTCCCAATAAAGTTGCATAAATCTACACTGATCTCACACAAAAGAAATACGCTATTATACAGTGAATATAATTAGCGTAGAGGCAGCTGAAATATCGGTATGTAAAACCTTTCTGATTCAATATTTTATTTTTACTTTTTAAAGTTTTGAATATGATTTTTTCTATTTCCAGAATACCGTAAAACCTTGCTTAAAGGAGAATCGGAGATATATAAAAACCTTTCCTTATAACTCGATTCGATCATATTCCAAATTCCAGCTCTCGACAGAAAACAAGACCATTCTGTGAGAATTCCTCAACATGGCAATTGAGCATGTTGGGAACAACACCTCCATTATGGCCAAGCGCCTATCCGGACTCAGGGCGGCTTGTAGCCGTTGATATGGTCTAGACATCCCTCGGGGAAGGCCTCGAGTCTGAAGTCATGTATATATTTTATTAGAATGCTGATAGCTGTAATCTTGTAACTTTGTTTTGATGTGGATTGGAAATCAATAAAGTATGTTTATCTCTCTCCTTCCTAATTCTATTTCCTATATTAAATAGCAATGGTCATAATGAACAAAAAATTCAGTCTTATTGGTGATCATCTATGCAAGGTTATACTGTAAATTCTACCTAACAGTGAAAGCATATTTCTATAAAAGATTTATAGTTTAATTTTGATTCTCTTTCAGAAACATATTTGGAATTGATATAATATATGAGCACGTGTACTTTAATTCAACAAACCAATGCTTTCAAATGCTCTTTTCAATATGGTTGAAAATATTACTAACCATCTTTGTGATATCCATAATGGATAAGCCAAGATCTGAAGAGCTTTTTTGTTTCATGAGATTATCCAATTTTGAAAAATATCTATATATCTAATCTAAAAGAAAAAAAAGAAAACCTCTCTATACCTTTGAAAGTAAATCCATTTCATTCTCTTTTTTTCGTTTTCATGAATCCAAGTTATTTGTTATTCATGAGAGAGGGGGAACTTTAATCCAATATATTCAGGGTGCATATCTCCCAAGATAAAGGAAGATTATGCTGGAACATTCAGGGATTTTCTTCAGGAGAGATTACAGCCTAACATTGTTTCGGACAACCAAGCTCCACTAAGTGCTAAATTACGTTAGGGTAGGACCCCTGGGAAGTTCTGGCCCCTCCCCATTACTGTGGGCAGGGGAGGCCCTTGCTACACTCTGGGAGATAAACAGTGGAGTTGTTTGCCCGATCCTGGTTCCATAACCTAATTGTCTCATAATCCTTTTTGTCTGCTCGCTGCTCGGAATTAGTCGTTCTCTCTCATTTATATTTATCTTCTACAGAGATATAACTTTGTATCACTTTGACTCTTAGAAATATCGAAAGAAATATTTTGAGATATTCAAGGTTAAAATGTACATTTGAATTCCTAAAAATAATCAAGGCAGTTTTATATGTGCTTTGAATTGTATTTCTTTTATATATCAAGATAGAAATTTGAGATAAAAAGAATGCTATTGTGTCGTAGTGGCTATGGGTTTTCCCATTGCACTAACCAACCTTAATGATATACCATGAAATTGATATTATTGATTTATATTCATATTGTCCGGCCTATACGCCTACTGATTGGTTATTTACTATCATATAACTTTAATAAGCCAATCAATGTGCATTTCCATTTTAGATCAGTGGTTGCATTAAGTAACGAAGTACTATAGAGATCATATAGAACATCGTAGGTTTCAATTGAAGATCTCTCCTTTCTTGATGACCTCAAAATTTTATTTATATATTTAAATTTCATATATTATTTTAAAAGCAAATATTTTTCGAGTTTGTTTGTGTTCGGGTTTGTGAATATCATATGGTTTTATTAATATTTTTCAATTTATAGGAATCTGACATGTTATTTTCTTATTTCAATATTATATTTTATCAATTTTTATATCAAGAATGTTGATGTTAGTGTCATTAAGTCGAGAGTTCGACCTCTGGTGACACTATGGACAAATATTTCCCAAATTGATCAGTTAGAGGTCATCACTCACAGCTCATATAGTGACCTTCCAGTATCTGTCTTGACCTCTTACAGTCAGCTCATTGCAGGTCTTCCTATATTTCCTTCAATTTTTTTCAATCATCAACATCTTTTTTAAACCCTTTTCTATCATATCTTTTTGAAGTAGGTCAATATGTGACATATTTGGAATTCTAGGGATCAAGCAGAATTGATTTTATTTTAAGATGGAAATATTTAAACTTTCATCTTCTATATGGTTAACTATACAGTGGTACCTCGACATACGAGCGCCCCAACATACGAGTTTTTCGAGATACGAGCCGACGAGCAAGTGATTTTTTGCTTTGAGTTACGAGCGAAATTCGAGATACGAATTCGGTTCGGTAGTGTTGAAGATATTAATCTGGGATTTTAAATGGAAATTTTGTATGGGGAAATTTGCTTCGAGATACGAGTTATTCAAGATACGAGCAAGGTTGCGGAACGAATTAAACTCGTATGTCGAGGTACCACTGTATTATACAATAAAAAGGGGGCTTATTTTAGGATCATTAGAAGGGAAGGTTTATTATATTCCCGTTTTGTTCTAGTGAAGCTCAATTTATAAGTCTTATTTATAAGGGTTCTACTGTATATACATTGTATATTATAAAAATAATGGGATTTCTGTTGATTTTTTATTATCTTGAGGATTATGCTATGGTAATGCAGTCGTGGTTGAATTCTTGAAAGTATAATAAAAATAGTAAATATTAGAAATATATAGCTTTAATTGAGCTTATGGAATATAGAAAACATAATTTTAGAAAGGTATGCCTGAATTAAGGCGTAAGAATAAAAAAATAAATGAAAAACTTATTTGCATATTTTACAAACGGTTTGAGCCGGCCATCGAGAAACAACAACAATCGGTTTTATATTATAGGGAAAGTTTTCATATAATATATATATATATATATAACATAAGGCTTCGGGAGGATATTCATATCTTGTATAAATTACTTCCGTTTTAGAAACATATGTAAATATTTGAAGACGGATCTTTACGTTGAACATGTGTAGGTGGTAGATATGTGCAGAGTCAGTGACACATCGTCTGAATATTTAAATAACTGACAGAGATGGAACATTCTCATAACGTAATTGCTGTCGGCTGATATCTCTACCCAGAGGTTTGTTTAGAAATGTAGCCATATACACGGAATATATTCGACTTATGCCAGATTTTGAACAAGTATAGG
Source organism: Cordylochernes scorpioides (assembly GCA_030710605.1). Taxonomy (NCBI): domain Eukaryota; kingdom Metazoa; phylum Arthropoda; class Arachnida; order Pseudoscorpiones; family Chernetidae; genus Cordylochernes; species Cordylochernes scorpioides. The sequence continues at coordinate 74,724,420 of CP092870.1, forward strand.
TTTGAAAATTCGAAAATATTATAGACGCGTAAGATTCTTTTAGAAATTAAACAATTTCTACTCTCCTTACTGCAATGGAAAAAATAATTGGAGAGCCTGGCTCATCAGTGGTGAACCCTCCCAGCGGTTTCGCCAGTTCAATCTTCCATTATAGGTTTATATGACACATTAGCGCGCCATCTGTTATAAGAAATTTAAACTATTTTTGACGCTTAGGATTATTTTTATTAATAAATCAATCCCTTACTTCTCTTACTGCAATGATAAAAATAATGGGAAGGCCCTAGCTCAACAGTGGTGAACCCTCCCAGCAGTTTCTCCAGCTTAATCTACCATTCCGCTGTAATATTGCATTTTTCGGTTTTCATTTTATACTGATACTGATGTTAGACTCTTGGAATGGGTATTTTAAATGAATTATGGACATAAGTTTGGAGGACAGTAGAAATACATATAATAGTAAATATATAATATGCTTCGAGCATTGCTTTTCCGCAAATTGCAAGTGAAAGTAATTTTGAATCACAATATTTATAGGTTTGCCTCTTACAAATAATTTCATCAAAGGTTAATACTATCATTATATGTGAACCTCTATCTAAAGGACACTTAGTTTCAAAGCCAAAGCGTCTTTTAGAGAGAGGTTTCATCATATAGAAGAGCTGATAATTAGTACAAATAATATTTTCTTCATTAACAAAACGTTTAAGAGCGAAAGAAAAATGTTTACATTTCAATATATAATTAAACCACACATAAAAGATTTCAAACCACGCGGTTCTTCTCAAGGTCAAACTCCAATGAATGTGCTGAGAAAAATAAGATTTTATATATGAGATATATCATTTGAATATATCATATTAACAAATCGTCTTAGCGTTCCTTACTTTTGGAGTTCCCTCTGTAGAAGAACAATGTGTTTTGAAGACTTGTGTTTATCGTTTTAATAAAAGAAACAGTTCTCCTTCACTCTTAAAATTTAATTTAAGGAGAAACTTGAGGAGATTTTCAATTAGCCAATTTTTGTCAATTTTCTATTCGTTTTTCGATCCCAGAATAAAAATATGTCTGTTTTCAGATTAATTTTCTTATTCTCTGAGTTTTAAACCTTAATAGTAACTCCATCCAGATGTAATACTATATCCTGATAACCTTTCAGCTATGGAGAAGTCAAATATTCAGATTTATATCGATTTTCTCATAATAAATAATCTATTAAAGAAGGTGTAAATTAGCAATTCGATCCTGAAAGTAAATACCAAAGAATAAAATGCTCCTTCGTCCGACACAAAGAAGAGAAAATGAAGGCTAAACAAATATATTGGGAGTACAAATAAGTTTTGAGGGATTTGCAAAAGAAGCCACAACAAATATTATATAAATAGCATCGGACCTTGTGTAAGGTTTCATGTTAAGGCTTCATCATTTCCCCAAAAAAAATCAGAAGAAGTCTTTTCACTCAAGTGTAAGGAACTTTTTTTTTGGTGCTCTAACCATGTCAACCTTTTTGCCAACAAAACACAATTTGCGGGAAGCGCTGCTTTTTTGTTTTAATTTGAAGAAAAGTGCAACTGATGGACATCGATTGCTGTGTGAGGCATATGGTAAACATGCTCTATCAATAAAATCATGTGAGTACTGGTTTCGGCGTTTCAAAAGTGGCGATTTTGAAAGAACACTGAGGGAGGCCAATAAAGTTCGAAGACGCTGAGTTGGAGGCTTTATTGGACGAAGATTCAAGCCAAACTCATGAGGAGCTCGCTGAAACCTTGGGAGTGACTCAACAAGCGATTTCGAACCGTCTCAAGGTCATGGGTATGGTGCAAAAACAAGGAAATTGGGTTCCATATGAACTCAAGCCAGGAAACATCGAGCGCCGTATTTGCACGTGCGAACTACTGCTCAAAAGACAAAATCGGAAGGTTTTTTTGCATCGAATCGTGATGGGGGACGAAAAGTGGATTCACTACGACAACCCAAAGCGCAGAATATCGTCGGTTAAGCCCGGTCATGCATCAACTTCAACGGCCAAACCGAATATTCGTGGCAAGAAGCTAATGCTGTGCATCTGGTGGGATCAGCTCGGAGTGATCTACTATGAGCTACTTCAGCCTAACGAAACCATCACTGGAGAACGTTACCAACAACAATTGATGCGATTAAGCCGAGCATTGAAGATTAAACGCCCACTATATGCCAAAAGACATGACAAGGTGATCTATCAGCACGACAACGCTCGGCCACATGTTGCAAAAGTTGTCAAGGAGACTTTGGAGGCGCTTCAATGGGATGTCCTACCCCACCCGCTGTATTCACCAGACATTGCTCCTTCAGACTACCACATGTTCCGTTCGATGACACATGGCCTGGCCGAGCAGCACTTCACTTCTTACGAAGAGGCGAAAAATTGGGTCAATGTTTGGATCGCCTCAAAAGACGAGGAATTTTTTCGACACGGAATCCGTATGCTGCCTGAAAGATGGGAAAAAGTCGTAGCTAAAGATGGACAATACTTTGAATGAAATATATTGTACTGATTTCTCTGAATAAAGCTTCGAATTTATAAAAAAAATCCCTCAAAACGTATTTGTACTCCTAATAAAATGAAAACAATGATTGTTTTTTTATCAAAATGAAACAAGTAAATGCTACTGGACACCATGGTTACCATTTAATTTGGAATTTAAAATTACCTGGCTCTAAAATTAGAAAGATAGGAAGTGACATCTGATACCTCAGGTGATTGGATTCTGTTACATGACAATGTCAAACCTCACAAGGTGTTTATAATATCTACATTTTTCTAGACAAACATTCAATGCCTGAACTTCCACATTCATCCTATCCTACAGAACTTTACTCCTGTTACTTTATATCTCACTCTCTAGCTCCATTTACAAAATTAATAAACTTCTAAAAGGAATATTTTCAGATGAAATTGAAGATATAACCAGAATATATTCTGACAATTTTACTTCTAAGTTATTTTCTAACTGTTTTGTATACCTGACTAAAATATAGAGGGGCATATATATAATGGAAGGGACTACTTTGAAACATTAAAATATGATTATATCTACTAAACGTTTATAAAACATTTAGAAAATGACTTAGAAGTAAATTTGTCAAAATATCGCTTGCTATATCTTCAAAATTCCATCTAAAATATTACTTTTAGAAGTTTAATAATTTTATGAATAGATAAAGTGACAGGAAGAGAGACCTGTGAAATAACATAGATGTGAAGACTCAGGCATTGAATGTTCGTCTCTAGAAATGTAGATATTTTAAACACCTTGTGAGGTTTGGCATTGTCGTGTAACAGAATCCAATAACATGCGGTACAAAAATTATTTTCTTTTCAATTTTAGAGCGAATTAATTTCAACTTCCAAATTAAATGATAACTATGTGTTTAGTAGTATTTACTAGATCCATTTCAATAAAAAATGAGTATTGTCTTAGTTTTATATTTGTTTGGCCTTCATTTTCTCCTTTCCGACGGCTCTAGAAAGAGCGAGGCGGTTATTTAGCAGTGATACCGCCGCTGTCTTCAAGTGACTGTGGGACAATAAGCTCCAGTCAACGACGGTGGCTGGCAGGAGAGTCATTGGAATAGGCAGAAGTAGATCAAGGCAAAATAATCGTTAAAAGACCATAGAATCGCAAGGTTTAGGGCCATAGACATAGACCATGTTGGCATAATGACAACTCCGCTGGACTTTTCTGAGTAAAAAACCTCATAGAAATGCGAGGACACCACACAGGAAGACAGCTCGAGTTGCGACAACAAATATCATTAGGAAACTTTAATATAGTTTATAGTCAGATTTATTGTGTTTATTTGTTAATTTTAGTCAACTACTTGAAAAGAATAAAGTGTGGAAAATTCTATCTGCGTTCTCATTGTATCTTTGAGTTCTCGATTCTATTACTCAATCAACCAGGACAGCCGTTTATATTTCCGGCTCCTATAGGAGTCCTATTGGAACTATATATTGAGTCCAAGACTCAAAACTTTTTTTATAGGTTTAAAAATGATTACACTCATAAACAGAATTTAAGGAGGCTGAACTTTACAACATGTATATCAGTATTCAGACAGTAACTCTGAAAGATATTTGATACACAATGACCTTTATTTAAGACACACGAGATAAACAAGAGTGAACAAAATTGTATCTGTCTCCTAAAAAAAACCCCGGCGAAATCAAAGGATTTTTACTTCCTAAGGTTTTGTCCATAAGTGTATATAGCTTATTACAGTAATTTTATTTATTTCCTTCAATTATAAATCTAGAAAATAAATTATAATGTTTTATTTGTCAATATACACTCCTTTTTCCATATTTCAAGCAAAGCCTATCAAAGTTTGGTTTTACTGAGATCATACAAAGCATCCAAATTTTAGACTTCGGGCTATGGCCTTCATCGGTACTGGGGTGATAAACATAATCCTTTGTTATAAAGCATAATTAAAGAGAAAGGTGCCTATTTTAGTGCATGAAAACATCCTCTTTCAACTCTATATTGTATTTTAACCTGAAAATTGGCCCTTACCACTTCACCAGTCTTAAACACCTTTTTGGTTATTTCAACCGAATCCATAACCCTATTCGTAGGTTGCTGTGAAAACGAAGCCACCCATGTACTGATGAAAGGAAACGCCTTAAACTGGGTATATACAGGTTGGTGTTTTTTTCTGAATTTTCCAAAACTGGTGTTGTGGCTCATCCTTTGCACCACTAGCAAATTTCTTTACCCTATTTCTCTCTCTAGGCTGATAAACATAATTCATTGTTCTCTAATGTATAATTAAAGATAGAAGTGCCTCTTTTTAAGTGTTTGAAAATGATTCTTTTTCGCAACTTTATGTTGCATATATATATATTATATTTCGAATTTTCACAATAAATACTAAAAATAGGTTGGGAAGTGTGTTATCTTCGTTATATAACAACTTCTAGCTGTATGGGCTATAGCTGGATAATGCGATGAGCCTCTGTGTTTCCGAGACATAATGAGGGAACTTGGAATTATATATGAATGTCCTTAGGCGCGAATATCTCATTAGCGAAGTAAGCGCTGTAATTGGTCGTAGAGTCCATTATCTCCTCAGACCATCGTGTCTATCGGCTGAATCATTGATGGACAACTACCATCGCAATACCATCCATATTTAGTGGGAGATCAAAGTGAGATTAGCACGATAGTTTAATTATATAATGGCAATACTGTTGAGCTCTGCGCTGCCTGGAGTATAGGCTCTCCATCTGTATGAAAAAATGAAAGTTTAATAAGCTTATGATTTTGATTCGTTTTAAATATGAATCGATGTTGGTTCCATATGCTTGAATCGAATATTACACCTTCTACATATATTTTATAGCTTAAAAAGGAACACAACGAACAAAAAGAAACTACAATTGCAAATGATTTGATAACTAACTAGGAAAAAAAACAATATTAAAAATGATGATGATAAAAAATTTAATATGTTTGCCAGAAAAATGCTTCTATGAATTAAAAAATAAGAATAATTACAAACTTAACATATAAACTTCAAACACCATCTATGCTTCATTTCTTCCTGTCATGAGTCTGTATGAGACCGGTAGTCTTAATAAAGCTGTGTATATAATATCATCAATACAGTATTGTGTGCTGTAGATTAGATCATATAGAACATTTTATCTGATTTAAATGTATATAATATATCAAGGAACAAATAGTTACATCAACTTTTTTTTTCAAATTTGATAATATATTTTAACACACACATATATATTTTTGAAAATAGAGCAATCCATAAATAAATCTTTAATTAAAAAGGCATATATTGGATCAAAATATAATTTATTTTACTAATATTTCAGTTGGCTGAACGCCAACCTTTATCATATATATAACATCATATCAATTTAACTATAATATAAACAACAGGATTGATTTGACAGAGGAGTGTGAATCAAATAAGTCCCCATAACTAATTAGATCAAAGCTCCAGAAGTCCAAGACAAACAATTGTTGCCAGGGTCCATTGTTCCACAGAGGAAATATTTAAAGACCTCCACTGACTTTTTGGACAAGCGGAAGTCTTTGATGCATGTCTCTCAACTTTTTTTCTCTTCAACTCCCTCGAAACAATTAAGTTACTCAGTCTTAGTTACGGTACATTTCTGCTTCCTTACATGCGTATATGGTTAATGTATTACTTTCATTTGTTTCAACAAGGTCTGTTGAACATGTTCACGTACATCGTTTAAAATATACTTGGAATTAAATACGGGGCTTTTTATTAGTAAATAACTCATTGAACAGTCATCTTTCCATTTATATATGACTAGTTTACCACGCTAAAATATATATATTGTCGCGTTATAAAAAAAAAAAACAGTCGCAAGGAAAGATAATTAAAAACAAATTTATTCTTCGGTACCAAACAACGGTCTACCACTAAAATTGAAGATTCACGTATTTATAAAGCACAATCGCAATACAAATCCAACTATCCAAATAAAACCTGAACAAATAATGAATTTTAAACTCTTATATGAATTTAAAAATAGAAATAATAAACTACGCCTCAATATACAGCAAAACCCTTATGGGACTGAAATTTTGGTTCACTATAGCCACATTGTTCACTATTCAATATTATTGATATTTAGGGCTATTTTTATGTTCGTTATTAGGGAAGGATCGAATATATTCAGTTCGTTTTAGTGAGGTTTTCCTATATATTAAATATAATAACTAGATATATATATATTAATACCTTTTTATTCATTCATAGTCAAACAACGATAAAGTGAACCACAATGGAACTAAGCCATTATTTCACTATAGCCATGATTTGCCCTAATTTTAAAATGAAAACGAGAAATATATTATAAGTTCGTTTATAAATAATGGTTGCTATATCCCCAGTACGTTTTAGTATGGTTTACTGTATATGCTTATAAAGTGTCTGAAGACCTTGTTAACATGAATGACGTCCATCAACATATTAGTCCTAGGCGATCCTCTTGACAACTGTAGGCTGTTGAGATCTAATTTTATTTGGTTTACAGTATTGTACTGCTAGTCTTCCTAGTCTATTTATTGCGCAGTTGGTAGAGCAGCAGAGATCAAGCTAGTATGTGACGTGCAAGAGGGTGTTCTATGTAGGTTTTGAGTTTTGTATTTGGTTTATTTTGTTTTAATGTCCACGTATTGGGTAATTGGACTTAGAATAACGTTAGTTTCAAATAATCATCGTTTTGATCAGCTTCAATAGAATCGATTTTCAAATATTGATGAATCGAAGTGAAAGTTTTATCCATAACTCAACATATATATTGAATATAAAAGAGGCATATACTGATCAGGCTTACATGAGCATTTCTAGATGGCAGAGCGCCATCTAGTGGAATAAATATAAACTAAACGTTTATTTAACTTGTTCCGTGATATTTGGTCAACCCATATTTTTTATATATTTTTTCTTTTTCATAAATATATAATAAACCTGTTAAATATAATTTAAAATATCTCATTCTAAGATGCTCTAAATTATTACTACAAAATATAAAATAACTAACTTATTTTCAACTCTCAAACAATATCACATGTTTGTGTTATGTCTGTGTACTCAGAGAAAGACAAATATAATCCAAAATTCCTCAAACTATATAATTAATTAAACATATAATGTATTTACTTGTTATATTTCACAATGAAACATAAGTATTTTAATCTGAAATGAAGAGAATAGAGAATAGAGAGTTACAATAAACATATTGAACCTTTTCTTGAAGATGGAAGTTGTCGGGCTAGCATTTACAATTTTAAAGCAAAATACATTTCGACCAGATGGGGAGTATATATTTAATATTTCTTGTGGCAGACATACTTCACAATATAGACTTGTTTAGTTGCCTTGCCAACATAAATACCTCGAGAACAACATTTGTCTTGATTATCCCGGACTTTGTTAATTTCTTTCAATGAGGGACTTCAGCATCAACATATTATAGCCATCAAATAATATAGAAGCAAAAATATAAATATGAATATAGTAACAAAATATCAGAATTAATAATCTATTAATTTCGAAACATAAATAATCTGGTCTCAGATAGCCCGGCTGATAATACCCTGTAAGGGCTCCTAATCCGGGGATACAGGATGAGCAGCGTTTGTACTCCATATCCAGAGCGGCTGTACATGGCGTCTGTTCCTCATGTCAGAGGCAGCCATTTCTTTTGGATCTAAGTCGGCCTACCACTGAGTAGTGCTCCCAGTCTTAATGACAAAGGCAGACGCATTCTACTTCACCCAGTCATGATGGTTGTCAAAATAAACAGCATCAAAAGTCTCAAGCCTTACAAGCTTGATACCCAATATGATTTAGTGGAGATAAGAAAGATGATGAAGAAGAAGAATGATCTGTTGTATAGATTCCTTCCTATGCAAGCTATGTCCCACAACTTGCAAATTTTGTTGCTACTGATATGGATCTGACGTCTTTCGGTCAAGGTTTCGCTCAACGTCTAGAAATGGTATCTAGTTGCTTTGTTTTCTTATTACGGCGTTAATAGCGTTTTCATCGTCGTAGCGTCTATAGCGGCATTGTGTTCTTGGAGAGAAATTTTGGCTTTGACATGTCGGTGGAAACCTGGAGTCAGTCGCGGATCCTTCAGTTCATAGCACTCATAGCCTCAAGGTTTGTTCGGAGATCTTCAGTTTTTCTTCACCAATCTACACCATGTAGACACCAAAATGTGGCGTAGAAAATGATAGGAAGACAAAAAATGAGGATTAAATGCATATTTATTTTGATTATAAACAATAATAAATTTATTAATACCAAAAAATAGAGAAGGAATAAAAGAGAAATATTGCTGAGTAATAAAATGGAAGATTTCATAATCTGTTGGGAAATAAATCAAATATCCTGTTGCCATAATATCGTCAAGGCGAAAGTAAACTTGACCACGGATTGTAAGGGAAAATTTCGCTTATAAGATTATCGACGGATCTGAAAAAAAAACACTGGAAGCAAAATAAAAACCGATAATTGTTTGATTGAAAGCTTGACAGTTTGAAATTAGGAAAAACTATTTTTTTTTTATCTTTTAATACATATAGCTATATAGAGTTGAATGAATATTAAGAATTTAAAGCTATTATATAAAATATAGCAAAACCTTACTCTAGCGAATCTAAATGGAACTATATTTATGATTCACTATGGCCATAGTTTTTATTATAGCTCTGGTTAACTATTTATGAAATCAAAATGAGTATTATTTTATGATGTTCGTTATAAAGAAATGTTCGCTATATTATAGCTTCGTTATAGAAGTGTTATACTATAATATAACCATTTATATAATGTACTACTGCTATAGTCAACCAAATTTCCAGTTTTATTATTGTTCACTATATCATAGCTTACTCTAGCTATAGTTAACTATTTTATGATATTAAAATGGGAATAGTTTTAGTTTCGTTTTATATAAAGGAGAATCATAAAGATAGAGGTTGCCTGGCCGACATTCATATTTCTATAAAAAATAGACACTTCGGCCAGTTGGAGTTTTTTTATTTTTCTCAACGTTTCGACAAATATCTTTTGTCTTCATCAGAAGAAGTAAATAAAAATAAGGCATTTGGCGTTAAAATATAGTTGTATCATTATATTACTTATTTATTATTTTATTATAATTTTATTATTATATTTTTTTTATTTCCAAGATCATTATCTTTGATGAGTTTAATATTTGTTTTTGACTCGTGCTTTAGATGTTGTACTAAATTCGAAAAATCACGTAAAGAACGCCCTTGCAACCTCAGAACAATTTTTAACGCCTTGCCAAATGCTTTATTTTCATTTACTTCTCCTGACGAAGACAACAGATTTTTATCGAAACGTTGAGAAAAATAAAAAACTCTAACTGGGCGAAGTGTCTATTTTTTTTATAGAAATATAGGAGAATGTTATATATATTCCAGCTTCGTTTGAGCAGTGTTATACTGTAATATAACCATTTATATAATGTATCACGGCTATAGAATACCTAATTTCAAGTCTTATTTGGGTTCACTATAGCGAAGTTTTATTGTATTAGTTGAGAATTAGCTGTCCCTGGAAACCTCCTATATTGTTTAAAATGAAATAACAATTAACTACTCGTGTTTAATATTTAAATAAGGACATTTTGAGATAGAATTAGGGAGGTGATTTTATCCGGAGAGAATTGCGATTTAAAAATCGTTAGTTGATAGATGGGCAGAACACTACATTTGTTTGGATAATCCTCTTAGCATATTTACCAGGGGATTTATGGAACTTGGGATTATCTCTCTCTCTTCTACATTTTTAAAACTTCCTCATTCCTATATTTAGATAAATAGATTCTTGTGTGTCTTCTATTTATTCACATAGGTGATGGATTATAACGCTATTGTATTACATTTATGTAATGCCATCATGTCATAATAACGAATTGTTAGAAGTGTTAATATTTTGTTTAACATTATTTATATTGCAAAATAAAACTATAGATAGGAAATCCCAATGGGGCAAGTTTTGATTTTATTATAACTATGGTTGGGTATAGTGAGTCATGTGGTTTTCAGATTTTTACAATTTTGGGAACATTTTAGGTTCGATTTTTTAGAAGTCTAACTATATACCCGGTTCATTTTAATCATTTTTTATTGTATAATACCTTTTTGCAAAGTTATAAGCTAATTGTATATTTTTTATCTTATCTTAAGATGAAATAATGGTTATAAGAATATTGAAGTCCATTGAAATACAACTGTTTTGTACGTCATGCGTTAAAATATCTTTTTGCATTTTATGATTTATTTATAATGTTTATGAATGTTTTTAGAAATAATAAAACCCCTCTATAGAGAACCCCAATGAGACCTAACCTTCGGTTTACTATAGTTATGATTCGTTCTATAACCATAGTTTACAATATTATCAAATAAAAATCGCGATTATATTTTTGAGGTTCGATATAAGGGAATATTCGCTATATCCCAGGTTCGTTTTAGCGGGGTTTTACTATATTTTAAAGAGTTTTATAGGTTTGAATTCTTACAGAAAAATTTGAATTGTATGATAAAGAATGATAAAAGAACATTTTTAATCAATTTTACAAAAGAAAAGTTCATGTAACAGAAACAGATAATTATAAAATATGGAGATGTTTTTTAAAAATAATGCTATATCTTCAATTCACCATATATTGGCGTTGAACTTTCAAATTTTAAAATTCTTATAACAGTGGGACACTATATCTCAGGATGTGTTCCTTTTAGAATACACGAGGTAAAGCAAGAGTATCTGGTAATACTGGATATATTTCAAAATATGTTAATATATTAGATAATAAAAAGGCACATATATTGGATTAAATAAAATATTTTATTGCCAATATTTCGATTTGCTGAACGCCAACTTTTGTCAATGTATAACAATGAATTTATTTTGTATAAACAAACTCAGTCAACTAATATATTGCCAAATACATTTTTATTTATTTAATCGAATAAGTGACTTTCAATTATCTAATGATTTAAGTATGGTTTGTTCTATTTTAAAAATGTATACATGTTATATTGAAATATTGTATTATTTAAAATTATATATTCCATAGACACAAATACTCTGTTAAATCGACCGCCAGAGATCATGCTTCCCCTATAAAAACTCGTTGTTGTTCTTCCCCGATGGCCGGCTCAAATCTTTGTACATTATGTAAATAATATTTTGTTTTCCTCGTTTACTCGCCTTAAGCCAGGCAGTGCTTTTACCAAATTATGTTTATTATATAATCCTAAAGCTCAATTAAAACAATCTCTCATCAAAACTATTTTTAGAATTATACTTTCAAGATCTTTGCCACGACTGCATCACCATTACCATAATCCTCAACATGATCAAAAATACAACAGAAAATCTCTATTCATCTTCATTATATAACATACATTTATTGTAAAAAAATAATAATAATTGAAAAGTATAAACACAATATATTGATATCAGGATAATTACAATAAGTTTATTTATTAAGGTAAAATGACAAGCTAACAAGACTTACCTATCATTAGATTAATTGTTTAGCAAATACTTACTACTGTTGGAAAATAATTTACATATTTTAAAAGTTTATCTATAATCTAAAATACTTTAAATATTCATCCTGAAAACTGATTAACATAATTTCAATCGTAGAGTATCATTTAAATTATCATTTTTTATATTCAATTTCATTTGTGATATAAATTGAAAAATTAAAAAAAAAAACATTGGTTCGAATCAAATTATTATCACAATAAATATATATCTAGGAAATTCATTACTTTATAATAAAAATACTGATATAAAAAAATTAAATACTAAACGATGAATAGATTTGAACTGATGTGCAATTAATATTGAATATGAAATAGAATATATTTCATCATTTCCCCATTAATTTTGAAATTTGAATAGAGTTCCGTTTAAAAAAGGAAAAGGGCGTGTCAGTTCTCCATGGAGCCTGTCATTAAATTGTCTAGAACTCCCTTGCTAAAAATATTTAAAGGAGTTTAGGGAACTTGAATATATTTTTTTAAACAGAATATTTAGAAGAGATAATATATATATTCATCTTATGATATTCATCCATTTTTGATTTTGTAGTTGTTTGATTGAAAAATCAGTTATTTTTTCACTTATTCCAAGTATACATAGTATATGCTTATGATATTCATGATTGGTAGTTAAAACCTGCTTTTTAATGTAAGTATTCTACATGTTCGTAGTTCGACTTTTAAAATAGCAGTTTGCTAAAGAACCATTATGTTTCTCGAATATACTGGTGGAGTTGAACTGATAAAAAATCGAAAGTAATTGAATCATTAATTTTTCTTTCCGCATTTTTTCTACATAAAAAAAATCGATAATTATAAAAATAATAATTTCGAAACGATTATATATATAACTAATGTTATTAAGATTTTTTTTATGATATTCTGAAATAATATAAATGTTCGCTTTAGTTAATATCCAGTCAAAAATATGATATGGATCAAAGTTCGGCAAACTTTTGAGTCGGAAGAGTCAAAAATTACAATTTACAAAATTTCAAAGTTTTTAAAGAGCCACAAAATTTTGTTTGCGAACAATAAATAGTACTCACATAAATAATATTTGCATATGGAACTATATAAAGAGCCGCAGTTTTCCGTCCAAAGAGCCGCATGTAGTTCGCGAGCCGCAATTTGCCCGACCCCTGGTATAGGTCATTGGCGACTTTCTTTTGCAGTATGAAGAAATGCTCCTTTTCAGAATGTCATTCGTATCATTGATTTTAAATATTATTGTTCATTTTTTGATGGAATTGCAGCCTCAATAGGCATATTGTAAATATCGAATTTTATCTTACCTTATTGCTTAGAACTTGACATTAATTCAAAATATTGAAAAATGAAAGAAAACATTATCTAGTTTGTAATTTCATTATCATAATTGCAATCAGCAATAGTTCCTATTATCAAAGATAAAGGTAATTTTCTTTGAAGTTTCCTGAATCATTTATTTCATATCATCATTTCTCTTCGTAGCGGAATTAGCATTGTTAGCAGAAGAGCATCTTGTATTTTTGTATTCATATGCAGAACTTGAACAATACATCCACACTTTGTTTTGAACCATATTACAGAATATTTTAGTTCCAACAATGGTAACCTAGAGGCCCAAACTTGTCTCCAAAAGTTTTTCTTTAAATTGGCATACACTTTGAACCCTTAACTCTGATGCTAATCAAAAATAAACGAAATATAGATATAACATGTCTATTTTGAATTTTGACCACTCTTTTAATTAGAGATTTACTATTCCAAATGAGGAAAACTATCTTTCTGGGCAAAGCATTTCCTTATTTTGAGGTGTTGCAAGATTTATAGAAAGTTTGCTCTTTAACGGGCATCTAAAAATAAATGAAGAGAGATGTTATCGGAGGTGGATTTTTTTAGATGAATATAAATTGATAATAAAATAGATTGATATATACGAATATTACCTAGTTTATTTATATATAAAATAGTGAAAGAAATATATGCTATTGTGTGTATTTAAAATATTCAAATTGAACGTAAAGTTAAACAGTATAACTATATTATGATGCATTAGCGCGCCATCTGTTATGAAAATTCGAACCTTTTATAGACGCGTATGATTATTTTGAAAATTGAACAATTTCTACTGCCCTTAGTATAACTATATTCTGTGGAACATGATGAAAAGAAAATTATATTATTGGAATTATGGCATAATATTCGGGATATTGTCATATTGGGTTGGGTGGTATATTTTTCTATTGATACTTTTAGTTATTTAAACAGTGCTACATGAAATAATCATTGTTGTTCGATTTTTATGTTGTGGTGATGGGCTATTGCATGTTTGAGATTTAATGTATGTCCAGTGATGCAGGTGTGTTGGTAGATTATGGATCTATTGCCTTTGTATCTTATGTTTATTTCATGTTCTGTTAGTCAGGTCTCTATTGTCCTACTGGTTACAAAATAGCAAATGATTAATACCCGGGCAGGGTTAAGCTTGGATAATTCTGCTAGGATACATGGTATTCCGAAGATGGTGTAGTTTTCTTTTTGATAGAGGGGTAAAAAAGGAAGTTGAAAATATTGAGAGTGCCAAGGCCGGAGATGTGCGATAGGTTACAATAGGTTTGAGAGGAATCGAGGGTTCATGATTACAAGGTCTCCCCAAAGGAAATAGAGAACAATATTAAAAGAAACAATAATTTTGTGTTTAGAAAGTGGAAGATGTCTAGAAAGGACACAAACCTACTCTAAACTAGAGTAAAATTATATTAATTATCAGGCCATTTACAGCATAAAATGTTGTTAGAAAAAATGTACTGCACCCGAAAAAGCACTCTGTAATAATTAATTATGTATTATAAATCAAAACGCTAAAAATACCTAAATGAAAGTTTGGCATAAGCTTCAAAATCAAATAGTTTCACAAATTTGTATGAACGGTAGGAAAGAAAGCAATGTATACTGTGAATATTCCAATGACCATACAGAGGTATTATAAAGAAATAAACATTGTGAGGAAAGGCACAAAATGAGGTGTGCTCAGAGGGACAAAGGTTGTCATATTGATTCTCTCCCCGTCAACCATTATTGTATTAAATGGTATTATTTCCACGTCATCAGTCGCGCCGTTTGTTTCCCCGCCATGAATGCCCGCCCAGATTTCGATGGAGAATTGATTTAGAATGGTATATCAGTCCACCACGGCCTTCTATGGATTTACCTTTGAACTTGCCATGAACGACCATTCTTTTTTTATTTTTTGCTTATCCCTAGTTCATGTGGTACAGGCAATGATAATGATGGTGGGGAAAAGTTGGCGACTGCTTTTACTGTAAGTGTACCACATGTCTACATATGGGAAAAGCAGTTCGACTTTAAACTTACAAATATGCCAGAGCCCCATACGGCCATCTGGTTAT
Source organism: Cordylochernes scorpioides (assembly GCA_030710605.1). Classification (NCBI taxonomy): domain Eukaryota; kingdom Metazoa; phylum Arthropoda; class Arachnida; order Pseudoscorpiones; family Chernetidae; genus Cordylochernes; species Cordylochernes scorpioides. The sequence continues at coordinate 74,739,952 of CP092870.1, forward strand.
TCACTCCCTCTTTAAGCAAATATCTATTGAAAAATGAAAAGCTGATTCATTTCTAATCTTCATTGATCGACCATACATAGTCATAGCCCAGCAGTATCCATATTTTAGATGGCAGTTCTTTGAAATTCCAACTTTTATATATTAAATCCTTATCACACACGATTCATACGTCGAGATAATAAAAAGATTTACTGGGTCGAAGTATCTTCAATTCTAAAATTTATATTCACTTATATACTCCAAACCTACCATATAATAATATTGATATATAAAACATCAAACAATTAGGAAAACAGAGGGATTTTGATAGATTAAAACGTTTTTTTAATGGAGACGAACATTCTGACTGTCAAAATATTATTTTTAAAAACGCAGTCTATTTTTCGATTCAAGAGATTTGCCGGAATATAATATGTTAAAACATCAATTCTACAAACAAGTATTTTGTAAAAACTTTGTTAATATCATAATCCCTTCGGTAAAATTATAAATAAAGACATTCTCGCTGAGGGAAAAGTTTCTTTTTTCATATCACGACAATACAATCTTTCGGGTGTAACTGCCCTTCGAGAGGTACAATTGTTTTATGTTTTGTTTAGCTAAGGGACAAAGGCCAGTTTGAAGGTTTTACGGTGTAAAAGGAAACTTACTTCATTATCTATTTAAATATGCGCGTGGTGTCATGCTAACACCCGCGATGGGCTTAGTTCTTCTACTTTCGCGCCTGCGCGACGGTGACGTCAAGACATCACCAATTTCAAACAGGTATATTTACAAATTAGCCTACTCACTGTCTTTCTTCAGAAAGTGAAGAGTTTTGATGGACTTACCTCATCTCTAGGCTTGAGAACTAGTTAAAATGCACGTCTTGGCAGACTCCAGCATGGCCAGTGCGTCGTCATCCAGGTCTCATCAGAAGACATCGTCCTGCAGGTCAATGGACGAGAGTAAATACTTATAGAGAAGGCGAGAGAGAACGTTTGCAAAGTCTAATCTACTTAGAGCTCGCCAGTCAACATTGTCTAGTGTCAGCCACTTCCTCACTTACTGGAGATCATTGTCTTCGCATAGAGTCATTTGAAAAGCTCAGTTACCATTTCTTCCGCGGTCTTACCTAATATAACCCGATAAATAGACCCCTCATGGTAAATATGTACAAACATAGTCTTTACGTCACTCGAATTCATGGTCAAAAAACGACAGTTTTCATATGGAGGAATTCTTCTGGTAATTTCTCTAATCATTTGTAAGTTTCTCATTTTTAAAACTCCAGCTTCTCGGTGTGTCCCTCAACGCATTGCACTCCACGACTGGCAAATTAATCCAATCATCACATATATTTGCATACAAAATGAATTTACAGGAAGATCATATTCTTATACCAAAAGCGGTACCTTTTTCTTTTTGTGCATTATAACAATGTACTGTGCATCACACTAGTAAAACAACTTACTAGTGATGAGAAAGAATAAGCCACACAACCAGTTTTGGCAAATTCAGATAAACATAGATTTCAATTTGAAATCAACAGACTATTTACACTTCAAATGACTTAAGATTACTTTAAATACAAAGCAAATTAAATATTAATTTTTATTAATTGTATCAAGAGTATAACTATTTAGAAATATTTAAATTTTAAACGTTTATAAGCTTCGATAAGAGGTTCGCAAAAGAAATATGCAATGAAATAAATTCACATCAACTAATCATCGACTCAATAATTTAATTCGCAACGTTACAGTAACCCCTATCACTGTTAAAAAGAATATGCTCTATGGTTAATACGAGGGGTTCAGAGAGTCATCAAACATATATAAAATGAACAACATTTTGATTAATTTGAAATTATTGCCTTATATATTACAAAAAACCTTCAAACGAATAGATTTGATCGTGTCAATGAATCTCCAAATTTATGAATTCGCAAAAGACAATTTGCATAGTCCATTCCACACCATTATATCTGAAAATTAACTTGAGTGTCGAATATATAGTTACGTCGTACCCAGACGCTATTCGTGTACTTTGTCTACTCAGGATGCCACAAAGATACACATGTGAGTTCGAAGGAATGCAGCTAAAGTTAGCGCTTTATTATGGGACCTTCCTTTAACCTCCCCGTCAGAAGAATCAAATTGCGCCGAGGATGTCACTCTTATGAAGCATTCCGCTCCTCACACTACACGTCCAGCCTGGACTACACCGTCTTGTAGACCGCGCCTATGTCAGTCTCTCCTTGCAAGATTATCCACACGCCCGGAAGCAAGTCGCCAGGTCTTCTGCTTGCCGCAGCTGTCACTAGACCTTTGTCCTCCCCCCACACAGGAATACTGTTTTTGTAGCCTGCCACATGGCAGCGGGAGCAGCTGGAGTCCACCCTTCTTTCTCCAAATTTACTCTGGTATCTTGGCCTTGTCATCAATGTAACAATATGAACAGGCCATCTCGTGTACTGCTATATGGGTCTGTAAGTGTTATCAGGGATCCAGTAATCAGAATATATTCACCACCGTTGGTTAAAAGAAAACTCCTTTTTTTATTTAATACATGTAAATTATATTATTAATTACAGCCATTCAAAAATCTATAGCAAACCAGAACATATTAAGTATCACTCCTATTCAAAACATTTTTTTACTTACAATTCATAGAGTAATTAAGTATTTTATTTATAATTAAAGAAAATTTAATATATACAATAATTAGATTAAAATAATTACAACAGTCATTTCCAGCTGCTACAGGTCAATTAAATTAAATTAGATGAACCACTGTATGTGGATTTATGTTATTAAATACCTTTCTAATCTTTGTCAGCTTCCGTTTAGGGAATTTGAGAATTATAACTCTAACGAACCTCACTGTACTGAAATTTGGTTAGATATAAGCATAATTCATTATATTGTCGCGTAGAATATATTAAAGAAGAGAAGTCAATGTTAAAATTAAGTAAAGGTTTATATTCTTAGTAAGAAACTCTCGATTTACTCAGCCGAGACGATCGAATAAATAGATAAATACCAACTACAAGTATGCAAAACAGCCTGCTTTACATAAAACAAACCAAAAATAAAGAGATAAAGAAGGAAATATTTACACATATAAAAGTAAATGCCACAATATGATTGAGTTTCACTATATATTATTGTCTAAGATTTTATTTTGAGTGAAATCAAAGTTATTGTTTATTATTAAATATGTAAATATGTTAATAGTTTGATGTTATGTAAATTCTGGTACTATAGATTTCTTTCTTTTTCGTCAGAATTTGAATGAAAAGACACCACTCACTTTTCGAGCCTTAATTTAATAATAAAATCTGCTGAAATAGCTCTGTGCATCTCTATTTATTAATTGCGACATTATCACTAATTTGGTTTATTTTAGGTTAGTTACAAAAGAAGATTCGCTATATTACCGGTTGGCTTAGTGAGAGTTTACTATATATTACTATTTTAATACTGTTTTAAATTATAAAAACAGAATTATTTTTATGTTCTACTTATATTTCTGAATTTAACTATCATCCGTTATAAGATTATTATCATTTTAAGGGTATATAAGAAAATAGCATTATCTTGAATCAAGAAAATTGAGATTATGTTCACGCTAACATTTTCAGATTAAAATAAACTTCTACTACTAGTTTATAGTGATCATTGCAATAGTAACCAAAGGTTCTGTCTCATTAGGGTTGACTAGCGGAGATTTACTGCATTTTTTATATGTCTGATGAATATCGAAAAATACTGGTATACATTCTAAAGTATAAATACAATTGATTCCTAATTCACATTGAATCTCCTCTTATTTTTTGTTGTTTTATATAACTTGAATCTGCATTATGATTTACTCATGAACAAAATTTGAGCAAGTTGTACCTTTAAGCATATATAATGGAATTCAGATTCTTTGTGCGACCTTTATTGAGACATGAGATAGCAAAGTGTGAACAAAATTGCCTCAGTTTCATAAAAAAAAAAAGATAACCGCAAAATCAAAGATTTTTCACCTATTCACATTTTGTCTACGAGAGTGTAGATTAGTTCCTACCTTTATATACTCACCATTAGGCTGGATTAAACAGAGAAAAAAAAAAAAACATACATTACTGATAAATCAATATAAAACCTGTAGATATCTAATGTAATTATTAAGAGATTGTTAAAGGCTGATATAAGAGAAATGTATCGGAGTTTTGACTATGCATGCATACAGGTGGGAGTCCTATTCAATTTGTTACTATTCAGGTAATATTTACATATCGCCCCCGTATAAATTCTACTTGAAAGTGAATATATATCACATCATTATTTCAGATGGAATTTAGTGATCCTATGTATTAGCTATAGCTATACGTGGGCGTTTTTATTAGAGTTTTTCTAATAGATAATATTTGAGTAAGATTTCTTGCTTTATTTAAGTAGTACTCTATTTAGTACCCTCCTTCGTGAGGGGAAATATGGAGAAACAGGTTGTATTTCGATATCTAAATAGATTAGCATATCAAAAATAAACATAGTTTACATTCCATTTTCTTTATAGCTATATTTATTTTGATGTTGATCCGTTATTTTATATAAATTCATTTGTTTAAATATATACAAAATATTTATTGAATGCGCTGTAAAACTTAGATAAAGCTTACACCAATGGGACTGGAATTCTGGTTCACCATAGACAAGGTTTCACAATAGTCATGGTATTCTGTATTATTAAATTAAAATTGGGATGATTTTAGGTTAATTATAGGAAAAATGTTCGCTATTTCCAGATTTGCTTAGCAGGATTTTATTGCATTCAATAGAGTAAAAACTCTCTATAGTGATTTCCACACAATAAAACAGAAACTTTTGTTCACTATAGTATTTTTTGGGTTGTTGTGTGTGTTGTTGTGTGCTGTGTTTTCTGTTTTGTTGTGTGTGTTGTGTGTTTTGTAGTGTTATTGTGTTGTGTGTTGTTGTGTGTTTTGTAGTGTTATTGTGTTGTGTGTTGTTGTGTGTGGTATTTGTTCTGTTATTGTTGTTGTTGTGTGTTACAACTTGCTCCTTCACAGCTCCGGCCGTTTCTGCCTGATCGCTTCCCTCAATCGCCTCAAAACCTCAGGTAGGAGTCAGCAGTTATTGTAGAGCATTGTTGTTGAAATTCATGATGAACGATGCTCTGGTAGTCGAAGAACACCGTCAACATGACCTTGACTTTGCTGGGAGCCTTCCTCGCTTTCTTTGGTCTCGGCTCATTTTTGAAGCGCCACTCCGATGCCTCTTGGATAGTTCCCGAATCAAAGCCATAAATCCATGTTTCGTCTCCAGTAATGACCCTTTTCAGCAATTCGGGGTCGTCGGTTGTCGCTTCGAGATTGAGACTGGCCGTTTCTTTCCGGGCGTTCTTTTGATCAAAAGTCAAATCTTTGGGAAGGAGAACGGCGTTGAGTCTTCTCACTCCAAAAATGTCCTTCATTATTGATTGAGTCGACCCAAATGATATCCCTGCTTCTTCGGCGACCTCCTTGACAGTTATTCGTCGGTCTTCACGCACCAGTTCCAACACCTTGTTCACTTTTTCAGGCGTGGTTGATGTGGACGGTCTCCCGGAACGCACGTTGTCGGCGGTCTCTTCCCGACCCTCCTTGAAGCGCTTGTACCACTCGAAAACTCGTCTTAGGCTCATGACGGCATCCCCGTAGGCTGCTTGCAACATCCAAAAAATTTCGGCACCCTTGAATCCGTTTTTCACACAGAACTTGATGCAAATTCGTTGATCCTCCATTTCGGTGACTAACGAAATCGAAGCACGGGCAAAATGGCTTCACTTTCGAACAGCCGCTGCTCGCGCTGTGTGGCGCGTGATTTTTGAAAATTAGCAGGTCTCCAAGCCAAGGGCCACGCTTGCGTTTACCACAAACCGGGAGAAAATATATTGAATTTTCAGGATTTTATGAGAAAAGTGTCGAAACCTTTTGATCAGAGTAGTATTTAAAAATAATTTTACTTTGCCAATTTAAGTAGGATATTAATAAATACATTTAGAATCGTTATTTGAAAAATTTCATGTTTCTATGTGCATGTGATGAGATTAAATATTTTTACTTATATAGTTTTCTCAAATCGCAATTTTTTGAATATATTCAAATTAAAAAGCGATCCATTGAATATATTTATTTTAAAAAGGTGCATACTTGACATACATGTGACAAAGAATAACAATTTTTCTTTAAATATTTCTAGGAATTAAAAGGTTCATCGAATTATATATTATAAAAAGTTTTATATCAAAAGGTTGTGTGCAATAAACTGATAAAAAGGGAGCGATTCTTTCAAATTCTTTTGAGAACAAATTGTTTTCATTTTTTTTTTACATATACAGATAGGCTTTTATAAATATTATATACCTGCCCTCTTATCTACAACTATTGAAATCTAAAACATGCAAAATAAATTTTGTAAGTATAAAGACAGATATAATAAAAAAAATGTTATGAGATTATAATAACAAAGAAGAGAGCAGAAACTACAAATACAAAACGAATCATAGCATTTTTCAAATTCTGTTTTTGACGATTTATTAACTTTCGAAGATCAAATTATATGTTTAAATTTGCAGTTGGGCAATAATTTAATATATTAAATGAGATAATCAGGGGGGGTGAAGTAATCTATATATAGATTAGATCTAGAAATATCTGAGAAATAAGATATGTCGAGGATATACACTAAAACACCTCATTATAGAGAATCCTAGTGGAAATGAATTTTTGGTTAATAAGAGGTATGGCTTGCTGTAGACATTGTTTAATAGTACAATGGATAAAAAATAATTAGGGATCACTTTCGGTTAAATTATAAGGTCCGATATATCCCCAGGTTGTTTTAGCGGGGTGTTACTGTAAAAATGACGAACTATTTTATTATTCGAAGCTATTAATAATTATTTATTATGTATTATTCAATGGTGTCCATTGTAGTCTCTCGATTATTGGATTTCTCCATTTTCAGGTAAATTACCGTTAATTCGTTCTATTTCTACTACCTTTCAGATAAACGGTTTAGGTGTTTCTTCATCAAGAAACGGCGGATGTCCGGCAAGGTACTCCTTCTACTTCTGATTGGTCAGCTGAACGCATGCGCGAGATAGCCGACTAAGTAGTTGTTAAATATATTACTGAGAAATTAGAGTGACGCCTTTGAAGAGTTTTGAACAAAATTTGCTTGTGTTTACCATATTTTAAAGTATATTTAGAATATATGTATATATAATTTACTATTACATTTTTATGATTATACTTCAAGATATAGAATTTGTTTTTTTTTTTGGTTTAGATATACAATAAAACCTCGCTATAGCGAACCAAAATTGATTAGATATTCGATAAACATGCTTAACTATATCCATTTTATAATAAATATGTATATATGTATTAATTAGGTTTATTTTCTGTTCGTTATAAGGCATAGTTCGCTATATATCCTGTAAACGACATTTGAAAATTATCCCGCATGTGTTTCTCTTAAACGAAAAATCGAATTTATTTTAAAGAATAAATAACGATTATTTATTCTTAAAAATAAATTTCGATTTTTCGTTTAAAAGAAACACATGCGGGATAATTTTCAAATTTCTCGTTTTACAATTATAAGCCGCTTTATATTGTATTATAAATATCCTGTTCAGTTTAAAAACGTTTTGATGTTCCCAAATTTCCTGATTGTTATATTTTGATACTCTGTAAACTTCCTGCATTGCTTATCTTTTTTTTTATCATTCATAGTTTGTTGTTGCCTTAAATAAATTACTGTGTCATACTGGAGTTTGTCTTTCCTAATGTCCACGTTGCAATTCAAATATATATTACTGAGAAGGTTTTATGATGTTTTTTTGAATATTATATATTGAATTATTGTGATCATTTGCTTGATACATAAATATTATTATGATATTTGCTGGTTCTATTGAGTAAATTGGTAATAAATGGTATTGTTATGCAGTCGTGGAAAATCTTGAAAATATAAATAAAAACAGTTTAGATCAGAATTTGCTTTAATTTTTTAGCTCATTAAAAATATTTAATCATAAATTGAGAAAAGTAATGCCTGACTTAAGGCGTGAGAATAAAAAAAAATGAAAGACTTATTTACTTAATTTACAAAAGGTTTGAGTCGGCCAACGGGCAAAAATAATATACTTATATAACATTTAACCCCTGTGAAGAAAAGAATATGGGGAGAGTATACATATAAGGAAGAGTGAGAAAAAAGTATGAAGAGAGTGATGTTAATATAATACATATATTTTGTAATAATAATATTTATTTATTTATAGATTATTTATATAAATAGATAGACATATCCATGATATATCAAAATAACACACAAGGTACCTATATATATACTGATGGGTATACACAAATCTTTCTTCGGGTTGGTTATCTGTAAGCGGATAAACAGGGGAGATTGAATGACGGCACTTAGCACAGCTGAAATCCCTGGCCCGTGAAATTACCTCCCCATGTTGGAGCTCTACCAAAACTTTATTTTTTGATTATTCCTTTATCATATAATTTTTCTCTACAGATATATTTTATTTTCTATTAAATCTTTTTCATCTATGTATAGGTTAGTAAGTCAAAAATAAATATTTGATATATTATACATAAATTTTATATTAAAAATATATATATTTATATCTATTAGCACAAAATCAATTACAATTCTTGGTTGTCATATGAGCGAGTATTTAAATATTCAATTTGTTGAAACATTAAGTTTCTTTATTCAAGTATACGTAGCCACCAGCTTTCAGGACAAGAGACCTTCAACAGTTGCCTTAAAACAACGTATCATTATACAAAATCTTGATAATTTGATTTATATAATAAATATATTGAATTATTATATTAATGGGCCTCTGGTACAATTGTAAGTGCAAAAGTACAACTGCTTTCTAAATGTGGTGCACTTGCAGTAAAAACAGCTGCTAACTACTAGCCAAAAGCTATAAGCTAATAAATTTATTCAGAAATTGTTGTAGTAAATATTGACTCTCTGCACAATTGACTTTGTGAACTATTGCCGTTGTCAATAGAGAGTCAAAATACACTGCTAGTTAATATTGTAGCAAGGTATTTATTATTTTATTAACAGATTATCATTTTTGATATTCATATTTTGCTATTCTGTAAACTTCCCTCATTGCTTATCTTATATTTTATTAATTATAGTTTGTTCTTGTCTTAAATAAATTGCTGTGTCATTGAAGATCGTCTTTACCTAATTTTACACATGCCAATATCTTTATTCAGTAAATATTTGTAGTAATATTTGACTGCGCACTTAACCTTTGAACTAATTCTGAAGTCATTGCATAGTCAAAAGAAAAGGCTAATATACATTATTTATTTAGAAAGATTTTAGTAATACTGGATTTCTTTACACACCAAACCTTTTAAACTCCTGCCATCGTCATTGGGAGTCATTTGATGCAGGTTAATACCATAATCAAAGTTTTGTAGGTTAGTATATTGTGAAGAGAGATTTTGTTGTTAATTATTATTTTTAATTAATAAATGGGTTTAACGCGCGCATATTTATGACTGCAAAATAAATTTGTGAAACCTCTTGAATATTCATTAAAAACTGTATTTATAAATAATAAAATAAATATAATTATAATAATATAATTTTTTTCGCGATAGAACGTTGTGGCTCACTGTATGTATTACATCCCAAACACGATGCGACGCCAGCCATCTCTGTCTTCGAGTTCGATGTACCATCTGGATGACCGTTGAGCCAGTGAGTTCCTTTAATTGGTCCAGGAAGCGTCTCGGTGGCCGTCTAGGTAATTCTATATACAGTTACGAGCGTCATTCCGCATCTCCTAATCAATCAGTCATCAGTTTTCATCTCTGTCACCGTTTGCTTTTTTTGGAATGGCGCCCTTCTATTGATTGGCTACGGTCACGCCACCTTTGCCCCCCCCCCCATCATGCCCCCCCCACTCGCTATTTCGTCTTTGTAACCATTGTGTTGGAGCGGGTCGCTCCTTAAATAAATGCATATATTAGATAATAACCAAATGGAATCCTCTCTTTATTTTTCCCAGTAAGAGACGCCTACGGAAGCCAACAGTACAAGACAGATAAAGCACATAGGCTATAGTTATTAACTAACATATGCAATTATTTAAGGCGCCAATTTATAATTGTAACAAATAGTATTTGAATCAAAACATTCAATCGGGTAAAACACGGGCGTTGCCCGGGTCATTCGGCTAGTATATATATATATGTGAGCAATAGTTACCCGGAAATTATTTGAAAGAGGAAAAATAAAAATCAGGTAAAAAGTTTCTTTTAATTTTGCAAAAATACCTTTAAAATAATTATTCAACAACTAAAAACCAGACGATGAAGTAATAATAACGATTAAATAAATAAATAAAAAGTTTAACTCTCTTCATCTCAATAAATATTAAAAAAAGGTCAAATAAAAATAACATATACATATCAAAATATGTATATAGGAGAATAAAATTCTATTTATCTGCCCATAAAATTACACAAACAGTAATAATTTATCTCTTTCTCTCTTCAAACAAGATTATCTATTCAAATTATAAAATTTCTTGAGAGAAAAAAAAATTCTTTTCATTCTAAATTGTACAAAAGAAAAACTCTCAACAAAGAATCTCTCCTAGAAACCTTGTTTCTTCAGTGAAAAAAAAAAAGAGATTCTAAAATATGAAAAAATCCTTTTAATTTTATTTCCTTCCCCTGTTTCTAGTAGTTTGTTTGAGAGGGTCGTGGTCCTTCTAAGAGCTACTTCAGTGTCGTTTTTATTTTTTTTTACTTTTTTTTTTTTCAGACTATCTTTTAATTTAGGATGTGGAATTTTAAAAAAGGAAATAATAATGTCGCGGATAATAAATAATTTTCACATTATCATGAATATACTTTTTAACTTTGATAAGAAGGTAAAAAGATATAGTAGTTTAGAAAAAGTGAATTTATTTTTTTTTAAGAATCTATAAGAGTTTTTATTAAATGAAAAATATTTTTTTTAGAAATGGGGACTTAAAAAGTTCTGAAATAGAAAATATATGTGAGTTAAATGAATAATTTTTATTGAATTCAGGTATTTTGGGAATGGAATTATATAAAGTAAAAATGCCGTTAAACCGAATAAAGCACAAACCTATACCTGATTTAGAGCAAGCCTATTATTTTATAAGATATTTGAATTACTTATTCACCACATAAGATTCTCTCAAATAAAATAATTTTTATATTGCACTTACTATATTTATAAAAATAATGGGAGTGCCTGGCTCATTAATGGTGAACCCTCCCAGCGGTTTCACCATTCCATAAAGCTCTATTATTGTATTTGCTGCTTTGCTTTTATACTGACATTGTAGGTTAACACTCTTGGTAAAAGGTATTTTAAATACCTTTGGACATGTTTTGAGGGTAGTGGATATTGCTGCTGCTGTGATGGAGATGCATGGAGACATCTGAGACTCTTCTTTGGACACGACAACAACAACAACAACTACATGTTTTGAGGACAATATATAGAAATACAAATAATTATAAATGTATGAACATGCTTCGTGAACGGATATTCCACAAACAACAAATAAAACTCAATTTTACTCAATATGAACACAAAGTATTAACGCGACATATAAATAACTTGAATTGTTTAAAACGCGTATGATTCATTTAAATAAAACAACTTTAACTAATTTAAAATTATCTCTAATATTGTATAACCACGGCTCTAATAAAACCATGGCTATAGTGAATCAGAAATTCAGTTCCATTTGGATTCGTTATAGCGAGGTTTTACTGTATATATTGAAATGATATTGTCACAGAGTTCTCTTTTCAAATGGTTACTAATTATCGCTACAAACAACAATCACGCAAAGTGCCTATTTCTATCTAAACTTTATTCACTATGTATACCAAAACAAGCTTCTTTTATAAATTCAATTTTGGCTATCTATTTACATAAAAATTATTTTAAGAGAATTTACAAAACAAATTTTAAATAGATAAATTAAAACTATGCAAATATTATACAGTGACAATAAATGTTTAATCCTTTTATTCCCAAATACATGTCAGCCTGTGATTATATCTTAAGAAGCCTTGTACACGCTGAGGCGTGATCTGATATCCAACTTTATCCTTCTGATTCAACCAGACAAACTATCCTTCTGTCTCAATAAGAACTTAACCTATATTTGATGGTATCAGGGAAAATAAACGATGTTACCCAGTTGTAAATGGCTATGAATTCAACTTTATTTGTATATTCAGTAATATATTTATTGGATAAACTGTGTTGAAATAGATATATTTATATTATATATATCTATATTTGATGGTATCAGGGAAAATAAACGATGTTACATAGTTGTAAATGGCTATGAATTCAACTTTATTTGTATATTCAGTAATATATTTATTGGATAAACTGTGTTGAAATAGATATATTTATATTATATATATCTATATTTGATGGTATCAGGGAAAATAAACGATGTTACCCAGTTGTAAATGGCTATGAATTCAACTTTATTTGTATATTCAGTAATATATTTATTGGATAAACTGTGTTGAAATAGATATATTTATATTATATATATTGTACCAAAGCCGACTTCATAGTGAAATTGCTGGCTCGGCAACTCTGGAGCTGAAGTCACTGCCTGTGGAAGTAACCCGTGCAAGGCCGCGTGGGCACGAGACTTATTCCTTCTTCTTCTCTCGTTGTTTACTTTTTAATCTTTTAGATATTTCCTTCTTTCTCTTTATCTAGAATAATAAAAACTATCTTTTTGTTTGTTGAGTTAATTAACCGACTGGCTAATTATTTTCAACACTACATCTGGTGGAGACGCCGGGTAAATTCCCTTCTAGTATTTTAACCTGGACGGCAAGTTGAGAAGAAGCCGACGTTTACAAAGTTTGCCACCACTCTTGGTCGAAATGGTGAACGAAGAAGAAAAGCCGCATGTGCAGCCGGCAGCTTTCACATATCTGCAACAACCAAGAAACCCCCCGAATTTCTCCGGAAAAGGTTCTGAACTCGCCCATCTCTGGTTGAAAGATTACAGCCGCGTTGCTGCCTACAATGGATGGGACAAATCAATGTGCTTGGCCAATGTAGTCTTCTTTCTGGAAGGAGCAGCGAGATGCTGGTTCGACAACGTGGAGGAAAGCATCACGACATGGAATACGTTTAAAGAAGAATTCACCAGAACGTTCGGTGATAAAGAAGACTACGCCAGAAGGATTGAATCGTCCCTCAAGGTAAGAGCGCAAAAGCCAGACGAGTCGGTCGAACTCTACATCCAGGACGTGCTGAACCGCTGTCGACAACTGAACCCGAACATGTCGGAGGAGGACAGGGTGGGCCACCTCATGAAAGGAGTGGCTGAAAACATTTACCGGGCCCTTCTTGCAATTGAAGTGACAACGACCGGGGAATTCACTCAACACTGCCGGCGTATTGAAAAGCTAAATAAAAATAGAATCAGCAGTGTTATATTTGAGAGAATCCCCACCGTTTCGGCGATTAATGAAAATGAGTACCACCCTTTAAAGGAAATGATCAGAGAGATCATCAGGGAGGAGCTTCGATCTGCTCCGAATGAACTAGATAATCTTCCTCCTCCGCAGGGATTAGAAGATAGAGTTTGGCAGAGAGTCGAACAAAATCTAGCACCCATTGACAAAGCACCAGTGTTTCACTCCGGAAGGGCGGTCAAGAATTTCCGAAGTGGACAACAAAATGCAGGGGAAGCGGTGAGAAGGAAAACGGACGAATTCCGCACCAGAGAAAACATTCCCATATGCTTTTATTGCAATAGACCGGGACATGTCGCAAAGCATTGTTGGGATCGACGCCGCGACCGTGATGAGAACGAACCAAGTAGGACCCAAAACCGATTTTATTATGGCCGTAGAAGACCCGGATCCATCTATATGGCCGACTTTATGACGCCGCATATGGAACAATCTGATCGGAACAACTCTCCTCGACGCAATTTACCAAGAAGTTCTTCTCCCTATCCTGGACGCGGGAGACCGATGACAGGACGTCGCTACTCTAGATCGCCAGGCCGGACTCCTAGCCGATCTCCTCATAGAGACGTGCAGGAAAACTAGGAAGCACGGCCTGTAAGGGAGGTAAGGTCGGACATTGTTTAAAGCCTCCACAGACGCGAGCCGACCTAGACGATAACTACATGTGGGTGAGTATCAATGGCCGTCATGTCGAAGCTCTCATTGACACAGGGGCGTCATATTCGGTCGTTTCCAGCAATTTTAGAAAGACGATGAAAGCTATAATGTTTGAGAGCCCGAACATAACTTTAAGGGTCGCAAACAATCGTTTTGTTGCTCCGCTAGGAAAATGTCGCCTAAGAGTAGAAATAAATGGCCTTCAGCGGATCTTCGAATTTCTCGTTCTTTCAAATTGCAGCCACGACGCCATCTTGGGATGGGATTTTCTCGAGTCTTCAAAAGCAGTTATTGACTGTGGTCATTCTGAAATTTCGTTTTCAGAGACGTTAAATGAGGACCAATCCGCGGCACAACTTCACTTAGCATCGGACGACATCATTCCTCCAAAGTGTACCAAGAGGGTATTGACCCGGACGCCTAGCATAACTGGGATTAAAAATTGCGCAGTTGAAGGTGTGAGGCAACTTTTCTTGGAGAAAGAATTATTTGTACCATCGTCCTACCTTACCATATGGCATGGCCAAGCGTATCTATGGGTGACCAATTTTAGCAAGCATCCGAAAACAATCCCTTCGGGCATGTGCCTAGCTCATTTATTCAGAGTCCAGCCGCAAGAAGTTTGCCCAATCATGAAAAATCATTCGAATAATGAGTCCAAAAGTGCCAAGTCACCCATCAGGATAACCAATTTCGAGTGTCGCGAAGAAAGTGTCGGAGCTCCGAGCAGCTTATGAGAATGGAACAAATCTCGGCCTGCATTTCTCCTGAGCTTCCTCTGCTTCACAAGACCAAACTTCTGGAGCTTCTTGAAAACTTTTCGGAAGTGTTCGGTCCGATCGATAAAACTACTTCTAGGATAATTACTAAGCACAGGATAAATACGGGCTACGCCAAACCATCAAAAAAGATGCCGTATCGGGTCTCACCTTCTGAAAGGAAGGTAATTCAAGAAGAAGTTGACAGAATGATGGAAATGGGAGTCGTTCAGCCCTCTGAGAGTCCTTGGGCCTCACCGGTCGTTCTAGTAAGAAAGAAAGACGGGTCTGTTCGCTTTTGTGTGGACTACAGAGGTTTGAATAAGATGACGAAAAAAGACGTCTATCCATTGCCGCGGGTTGATGACGCTCTTGATTGCTTGAAGGGGGCGAATATCTACTCCACAATTGATCTCAAAGCGGGCTACTGGCAAATTGGCATTGATGAAGCTGATCGGGAAAAGACTGCCTTTATTACACCGGACGGTCTTCTTGAGTTTAAGGTCATGCCCTTTGGGCTGTGTAACGCGCCCGCAACTTTCGAAAGGATGATGGATAATCTCCTGAAGGGCCTGCGATGGACGATATGTTTGTGTTACTTGGACGACGTCGTTATATTTGCGGATAATTTTCCAGATCATTTGAGACGACTAGAGGTGGTCCTGAATTGTTTCAAGAGAGCTGGGCTGAAGCTCAATCCCGGAAAGTGTTCTTTTGGAGCCAGCAACATCAAGATCCTTGGACACCAAGTGAATAAGGATGGAATCCGACCGGATGATGATAAGATTAAGGCGGTCAGTCAATTCCCGATCCCTAAGAACTTACAGCAGCTAAGAAGCTTCCTTGGCTTGTCATCTTATTATAGGCGGTTTATTAAGAACTACGCAGATATTGCGCGGCCCCTCAATTCACTACTATCTAAAGGAACAAAGTTTCAATGGAACACAGACCAAGAGAGAGCATTTCAAAAACTGAAGAATGCCTTGACGTCAAAACCAGTATTGGGACATTTCGATGATGACGCTCCAACTGAACTACACACAGATGCCAGCGGATATGGAATAGGTGCCGTGCTTGCACAAAAGCAAGGGAACGGTGAAAAGGTCATCGCCTATGCTTCGCGTACCCTTTTAAAATCCAAGAAAAACTATTCTACCACGGAGAGGAAATGTCTCGCCATAGTATGGGCAATTGGAAAATTTAGGCCCTATTTGTTTGGACGCCCCTTCAAAGTTATAACTGACCATCATTCTCTGTGCTGGTTGACCAATCTTAAAGATCCGGCAGGTAGATTGGCGAGGTGGGCGTTGAGACTTCAGGAGTACGACGTTTCCATTGTCTACAAGACAGGGCGAATGCACAAGGACGCCGACTGTCTGTCAAGAAATCCCATTAAAAATACGGAAAAGGTTTTCAATGACGACATCCCCACATTATTCCTTTTGAGCGACATCAGTAAAGAACAAGAGAAAGACCCTTACATTACAGGAATAATCAAGGAGATATCTCAGCCGTCACCCGCCAAGAAAGACAACAAGTTCGAGGTTGTCAATGGGATCCTCTATAGAAAGAATTATGACCCGACTGGCCTACCTTTACTGTTAGTGATCCCAAGACACCTTCGAATGGAGATCTTGGGGGACTTGCACGACGCACCTACTGCTGGACATCTGGGTTTTGCAAAAACCTACGACAGAATTAGGAGAAGGTTATTTTGGCCAGGAATGTACAGAAGCGTGAGAAAGTATGTTGGCCATTGTCAGGACTGCCAGCGTCGCAAGAGTGTGCCACAACTTCCTCCTGGCTATCTGAGACCCATACCACCACCGGACCGACCATTCCAAAAAGTCGGTATAGATTTGCTGGGATGCTTCCCCATATCGCAAGGGAAGAAGAAGTGGATAGTTGTTTGCACCGACTATCTAACTAAATACGCCGTTACCCAAAGTCTAGGTTCGGGGGAAGCCCAAGAAATTGCAAAATTTCTTTTGGAGGAAGTTATTTTGAAGCATGGGGCTCCTCGAGAAATAGTGATGGATCGGGGTCGAAACTTCCAGTCGAGACTCATTCAGGAGCTAACCAAAAACTGTCACATCAAAAAGAAGACAACGACGGCGTATCATCCCCAGACTAACGGCCTGACAGAAAGATTGAACAGGACAATTGCCGACATGTTATCAATGTACATGGACCTCGATCAGAAAAACTGGGATGAGATGCTACCATTCATCACATTTGCCTACAATACAGCGAGGCAAGAATCAACTGGCTTCACGCCATTCTTTCTGGTCCATGGGAGGGAAGCGGAGACGACCCTCGACACTATCTTTCCCTACAGTAGCGCGTCCGAGGGGGAAGAATTTATTCAATTGGTGGCGAGCAGAGCTGAAGAGGCGCGACAAATAGCCCGACATCACATCTTCAAGGCTCAAGAAACCAACAAATTGAATTACGACGCTCGGCATAAAGGAAAAGTCTACCAACCAGGAGATCTAGTGTGGATTTTTACACCTATCCGACGAGTGGGACTGTCTGAGAAACTTCTAAGAAGGTACTTTGGTCCCTACAAGGTCATTAAAAAGATATCGGATGTGACATACGAAGTGGAAGCATTCGGCAAGAGTGACAAAAGACAAAAAGGACGTGACACCGTCCATATCCTCAGGATGAAGCCGTACTATGGCCCATCAAGACAGGAAGATTCGTCAAGTGTGGATAGCTCTACGTCTGGAGACGAGGAGGAACTGAGATAAAGCTGTGGAACAGCTTCTCATGGAAAAGGGAGTAGTGTACCAAAGCCGACTTCATAGTGAAATTGCTGGCTCGGCAACCCGGGAGCTGACGTCACTGCCTGTAGAAGTAACCCTTGCAAGGCCGCGTGGGCACGAGACTTATTCCTTCTTCTTCTCTCGTTGTTTACTTTTTAATCTTTTAGATATTTCCTTCTTTCTCTTTATCTAGAATAATAAAAACTATCTTTTTGTTTGTTGAGTTAATTAACCGACTGGCTAATTATTTTCAACACTACAATATCTATATTTGATGGTATCAGGGAAAATAAACGATGTTACCCAGTTGTAAATGGCTATGAATTCAACTTTATTTGTATATTCAGTAATATATTTATTGGATAAACTGTGTTGAAATAGATATATTTATATTATATATATCTATATTTGATGGTATCAGGGAAAATAAACGATGTTACATAGTTGTAAATGGCTATGAATTCAACTTTATTTGTATATTCAGTAATATATTTATTGGATAAACTGTGTTGAAATAGATATATTTATATTATATATATCTATATTTGATGGTATCAGGGAAAATAAACGATGTTACCCAGTTGTAAATGGCTATGAATTCAACTTTATTTGTATATTCAGTAATATATTTATTGGATAAACTGTGTTGAAATAGATATATTTATATTATATATATCTATATTTGATGGTATCAGGGAAAATAAACGATGTTACCCAGTTGTAAATGGCTATGAATTCAACTTTATTTGTATATTCAGTAATATATTTATTGGATAAACTGTGTTGAAATAGATATATTTATATTATATATATCTATATTTGATGGTATCAGGGAAAATAAACGATGTTACCCAGTTGTAAATGGCTATGAATTCAACTTTATTTGTATATTCAGTAATATATTTATTGGATAAACTGTGTTGAAATAGATATATTTATATTATATATATCTATATTTGATGGTATCAGGGAAAATAAACGATGTTACCCAGTTGTAAATGGCTATGAATTCAACTTTATTTGTATATTCAGTAATATATTTATTGGATAAACTGTGTTGAAATAGATATATTTATATTATATATATCTATATTTGATGGTATCAGGGAAAATAAACGATGTTACCCAGTTGTAAATGGCTATGAATTCAACTTTATTTGTATATTCAGTAATATATTTATTGGATAAACTGTGTTGAAATAGATATATTTATATTATATATATCTATATTTGATGGTATCAGGGAAAATAAACGATGTTACCCAGTTGTAAATGGCTATGAATTCAACTTTATTTGTATATTCAGTAATATATTTATTGGATAAACTGTGTTGAAATAGATATATTTATATTATATATATCTATATTTGATGGTATCAGGGAAAATAAACGATGTTACCCAGTTGTAAATGGCTATGAATTCAACTTTATTTGTATATTCAGTAATATATTTATTGGATAAACTGTGTTGAAATAGATATATTTATATTATATATATCTATATTTGATGGTATCAGGGAAAATAAACGATGTTACCCAGTTGTAAATGGCTATGAATTCAACTTTATTTGTATATTCAGTAATATATTTATTGGATAAACTGTGTTGAAATAGATATATTTATATTATATATATCTATATTTGATGGTATCAGGGAAAATAAACGATGTTACCCAGTTGTAAATGGCTATGAATTCAACTCTATTTGTATATTCAGTAATATATTTATTGGATAAACTGTGTTGAAATAGATATATTTATATTATATATATCTATATTTGATGGTATCAGGGAAAATAAACGATGTTACCCAGTTGTAAATGGCTATGAATTCAACTTTATTTGTATATTCAGTAATATATTTATTGGATAAACTGTGTTGAAATAGATTACTGGGATTTGATCTCAGTTTTATTCTATGGAAATAGTATTGAATAATAACACTCGCGCGCTAGCGTATCTGACGAAAGAGTAATGACTAAAAAGGCATTAACTTATAATAACTCTTCCTCAGCCCATTTGAACATAAAATATCAACATACTTGGACTATAAACAATACATATATATATGTATACATAAAATAAATTTGTTTTATTAATTCCCGACTGTCACTCTCCCCAAGGGAAATATCCTTACGTCGGGGACAAAATAAAAATTAGATTGATGTAGCTATATCCTTTCCAAAAAGATGGTGTAGATAGTCACACTATAAACAGAGGGTTGCCTTCCTAAAGTAAGTAAAGCTTTTAAAATGTCACAACTACGTTCAAGAACTGGATCATGGGTCTTTTACCAAGGCAATGCTCCTGCTCATAGCTCTAAGGTCTGTATAACAATTTGACACGTACTAGCCAGAAGGTGTTGGATCGTCCTTCTTACAATCCGGATTGTTCGACTTACCTCACGGGAAGTACAGGCTGAAAGGTAGACGATGTTCCTGCGATGAAAACCTTCTGAGAAATTAGGTTGACGAATTCTACCTGTGATTACGTGGAAGAGTTGGTCAATGGACATGCGTCGCACCTGGAGGCTGTTGTTGAATTCTACGCTCCCTGAAGTATAGGAACTCCATTTATGATTCCTCTCTTCCTGTGGTGAATCTGTATAAGACCCGTTGTCTTAATAAATCTGTATGTATATAGACTGTAAAGGATAGAGAAATATGATTTTAAATGCTATAATGCAAAACATTTTTATTCTAAACATCTAATTGAAAAATATAATAAAATAGAATGCTTATATGCAAATATCTTATATATAAATAAATCATAAGCTTAATTTATATTTCAATTAGGATGCAAATTAAAAAATAATATATGAATAATCAGCCCCTTTTAAAAATAATTTAATTAAAATTAGCAAAATTCATAAAGGAATATGATTAATAAAGAGACGTATTTAGGATTTAATTGAAACGCATTTTATCTTAAAAATAAACGTTTATATATAATTAGTGTATTTCAATTAATCTAAAATGCATTTCGTTATTAATAATATATTTTAATCAATAGAATGAACAAAATTCTTTAACATAAAATAATATATAATTATATGTTATTTTAATAATCAGAATATAAATTAAAATGACTTTTTGGGAGCATAAAAGCAAAACCTATATAAAAATTCAAATAATAATGTTTTTATTCTTCTCTAATATAATTCAATATAGAAATTTATTAGTAAAATTGATGTTTGATGCATTTTTGATAGAAATTCTGCTGGTCGTCCATTAAACAAATCCGATTGGGAGAAGAACCCATTATTTCTCTATACAAATTTAATTATGAACTTTCCATATTTGGTGGATTATCAGTAATGTAATATTAGTATTGATTTACTTTCCAAATTATTAATATAATGTCTCTTTGATAGAGAATCTAATGGAAACTAGAAGTTAAAAACTTTATGATGATTTTTAAAGATATATTTATATATTATTAAAAAGTAATTTATTTATTATGTGTAAAAGTTTCAAATTATTTTCGAGGTTCTCGTATGTTTCTTTTTAAAATAAAATACATTTCTACTTGCTCTTACTGCTATGAATCATATTAGGAGGGCATGTCTCATCGGTAAGATATCTGTAGTTTGATAGAGAATCCATTTTTTTGCTTATTCCTAGTACACGTGGTAGAGGCCGTGATAATCATGGTGGGTAGAAGTAGGTGACTGCTTTTACAGTATGTGCACCACATGTCTAAACATGTGAAAAGCAGTTAGACTTTGCACTTACAAATGTGCCAAAGCCCCGTTTGGTTACTTGCACTCGCTGGTGGAGTTGTACCTTTGCAAGAATCGGGGGCCATTGGAGCAGTTTTTTTTAATCAGAAAAAAGTACCCAATGCGGGAATCGAACCTGGGTCGTAACGGTAGAAAACCAACGGTTTAGACCATCCTTCCACCGATTTCCCCCAGAAAATCTAATGTAAATTAGAAGTTAAAACCTTCATGGTGCTTTCAAAGATATATTTATTTTCAAAATAGAGAAATCCATAAATAAATCTTCAAATAAAAAAGGCATATATTGGATCAAAATATCATTTATTTTACCAATATTTCAGTTGGCTCAATGCCAAACTTTATAAAGGTATTATGACAAATTAATAGACACATTAATATGTTATAATACCTTGATAAATCTTGGCAGCCAACTGAAATATTGGTGAAATAAATGATATTTTGATCCATTCTATGCCTTTTTTATTTGGAGATATATCTATATAATAAAAAAGTATTTTTTTTAGTATGTGTAGAAGTTTCAAACTATTTTGGAGATAGAGATTGTCTGGTCGGCTTTCATATATCTGTGAAACATAGACACTTCGGCCAGTTAGAGTTTTTTATTTTCTCAACGTTTCAACAAAAGACTTTTGTCTTTGTCAAATATTTTTATCGAGACGTTGGGAAAATAAAAAAAACTCTAACTGGCCGAAGTGTCTATCTTCCACAGAAATATTTTGGAGACTCTATCGTATGTATCTTTTAAAAATAAAATAAATTTCTACTTGCTCTTACTCCTATGAAAAATATTAGGAAGGCCTGACACATCAGTAGTCAATATTCCCAGCGATTCTGCCAGTTTAATCTACCATACTGTTGTAATATTGCATTGAGATTCTTTGCTTTTATTCCGATAATAAAGCTAAAATCTTGTAAACTGTATTCTTAATAAACAATAAACATAAGTTTCGAGATAGGTATTTCAATCTTTCCAGACAAAATACTTGAAAATAGTATATCTTTTTAATGCCAAGAAACAAACAAAGTTAACACAATTACATATTAGAAAAAAAAACTAACTACTAAAAACACAAACACTATATATATCCATATATACACAATTATCATCATCAATTCTGTGACAACAAATAAATAAAAACACATATTAAACTAATCTGCCAATACATCACACCATCTTCCCCCTACATGCTTTGATATCGCACAGGAGGTCTCCGATCCCTTGGAGGGTTTCTTCTTGGCAGGGGCCTTTCCTCCGTCCAGGCTTCTTTGTCTGAGGAACACGCGGATTCCCTTGGGCTGCTTTCGATCTCCACACCTTGGTCCCCGGACACTGGATCCTGCGGCAGTCCAGCTGTTTCCGACGAAAACGATTCTCTGTCCCTCCGGCTGTTCATACTCTCAGGAGCCATCCATATTAGGTCATCTTCCTCCTCTCTTTTCTCTCTGGCCTCATCTCCATCTTCACCACTAGTCCATCTTCTCCTTATCTGATCTCGGTGGTAGGTCTTCACCTGTCCATTTATCAAAACTGTATAGACTCTGCTCCCCTTTCTGCCCACTATTCTTCCTGGGATCCATCCGACACCTCTAAAATTCTTACACCACACCTTATCGTCCACCTTGAACTCCTCTTGGCCTCTTCCTCGATCATACCTCATCTGCCTGGCCTGTCGTTCCCTCACCCTATTGTCCAGGCTCTGGTGTATTAATGTCAGTCTGGTCCGCAGAGACCGACCCATAAACAGCTCTGATGGGGTCTTCCCAGTTGTCTCATGCGGCGTGCATCGATACGTGAGGATAATTCTTGACAGTGTATCTTGAATGGTATCTTCAAACTTGCTTTTATTTTTTTCCAAGGCCATCTTTATCAATTGAACCGCTCTTTCCGCTAAACCATTACTCTGTGGATGGTATGCTGGAATCAGAGTTTGTTTGACTCCATTTCTTTCGAAAAAACTCTTCATCTCTACCCCTGTAAACTGTGGGCCATTATCCGACACCACTTCCTCTGGTAACCCATACGCTGAAAACAATCTTCTAAACTGATCAATCGTCTTTCTTGCGGTTATCTCTCTCATCGGGATCGCCTCGACCCATTTTGAGTGGCTATCCACCACAATTAACAAATTCACTCCATCTTTAAATGCAAAATCCATATGGATCCGTTGCCAGGGCCTGGTTGCCCACACCCACGGTCTCCAGTTTACTTTACTTGGGCCTGTCTGAGTTTGCTGGCAATTTTTACACCCATTTACCATGCATTCAATCTGGTTGTCAAGATTCGGCCACCAAAAATGCGACCTAGCAACCGCCTTCATTTTGCCCATCCCCGAATGGGTCTCGTGTAGACAACTCAACATATTTTTCCTAAGAGAAGACGGAATGATCACTCGCATTCCCCACAATAAGCATTCCCCGTCCATAGTTAACTCCAACTTTCTCTGAAAGTAGGGTCTGAGGTATTCCCCAACTCTTTCAGGTCAGCCTTGCTGCGTATAGCGCTTCACCACTGACAATACTTCATCTTTTTTAGTTTCCACACCTATTTCTGCTGCTGTAACAGGCAAATCTTCCACGTATGATAATATGAACGTTTGATTCAAAACCGGTTTTTCGTCACTCTCTACTGGCAACCGTGAGAGAAGGTCTGCGTTTTCATGATCTTGAGTTCTTCTGAACTTAATTTCATATGTATAAGCCGCCAAAGTCAGTCCCCATCTCTGCAATCTTGAAGTAGACAAAGTGGGAATCCCTGCTCTCGGCCCCAAAATAGACATCAAGGGTTTATGATCTGTAATCAGGGTAAATTGTCGTCCATAGATAAACTGGTGGAACTTAGTCACACCATATATTATTGCTAGAGCTTCTCTTTCTATTTGTGAATAATTACGTTCGGCCCCGGAAAGTGTTCGTGAGGCAAACATGATTGGTTTATCTTGGCCCTCGATAACATGGGACAGCACCGCCCCCACTCCAATCTGAGATGCGTCCGTGGCCAAAGATAAAGGTAACGTGGCATCATATGGCACCAACACTTTCTCTCGGAGGTAATTCTTTTTTTACACTCCGAGATCGCCTCCTCACACTCCCCTGTCCACTTCCAATAACTATTCTTTTTCAGCAGCTTGTGAAGTGGCTCCAACAGCTCTGGCAAATTCGGAATAAACTTTCCGTAATAGTTCACCAATCCCAGAAAAGATCTCAATTCCGAGACATTTGTCGGGCTTTTGGTTTTCTGTAGCCCTTGTATCTTGTCCTCTAAAGGCCGAATACCATCTTCTTTGATGAGATGTCCCAAATACTGTATTTCTCTTCGCAGAAATTCACATTTTTCCCTTTTTAATTTTATGTTGTGCTTCTGCAACCGAACAAAAATAGTTTTTAATACCGCCATATGTTCCTCCACTGACGCCGTGGATACGAGTACATCGTCAATGTAACAAATAACCCCATTAATTCCCGCCAATATTCTATCCATAACTGACTGAAAAAAACTAGGGGCATTTGCCAATCCAAAAGGCATTCTTTTAAACCTAAAAAGCCCCTTATGCGTATTAATAGTCAGGAGTGGCTGGGTGCTAGGGTTTACCTCTAATTGAAGGTATGCATTGCTCAAATCTAGTTTAGAGAAATACTTCCCTCTAGCCAAGACGGAAAACAGGTCCTGCTGAGTAGGCAGCGGATAGGCCGCAGTATCCAAGAACCTATTTAAAGTTATTTTGAAATCACAGCAAATCTAAACTCTTTATTCTTCTTGGACACAACCACCACTGGAGTTGCCCACTTGCTGCTGGGTACTTGATACAAGTAGTCCTTCTCCACCATTCTTTCTAGTACCTCGTTTACCGCCGTTCTAATCGCAAAGGGAACTGGTCGGGCCTTATGAAATATGGGGTTTACATCCTGAATAATAACTGCAAATGTGAATCCCTTTATTGGATCTGTAGGCTCCCCGAACACAACCTGGTGTTCACTCAATAATTCCGCCAACGTGTCCTCCAAAGGCATCTCTCTGATTCACAAAATAATTTCCAAATTTCAAAACATTGATCCATTCTCTCCCCAACAAGGCCTTCCTTTCTCCTCTCACCACGACAGCTCTAAGCTTAGCGATCGTTCCACGAAAATCGACCTTGTCATCTATTTCACCCAGAATCGGTACCACAGTTCCGTCATAGGTCTTAACAATTATTCCCGCTTCTTTTACCTGCACGTCTGGGAGGTATCTTTTGAAATCCTTCTCCGATATTAAAGTCAGACAGCTACCCGTATCGATTTCAAAAGTCATCAAAGTGCCCTCTACTCTCACCTTAATCACATAGGGAGGGTCATTCGTAGCATACTTGACTCTATAATCATACGTCCTCATGAAGACCATTCTTTGAACGGATTCTTCCTCCTCCTCCTCTTGATCCTCGATTTGATTAATCTTTCTCTGGTTCAGAAACCGGCTCACCTGTCTTTCGCTTGTATGTTCCCCACGGCTCCTGCAGATGGTTGCCAAGTGACCTCTTTTCCCGCATCTGAAACAGGTCGCCTCTCTAAATCTGCATAAGTCTTTATGCCACCTCCCGCAATGTATGCACTTTCTCTTTTGCACTCTATCATATCTAGTCCTGACTTCTGCGCGTATTTTGTCCACGCTATCTGCAGGCTCATTGACATGGAATATTCTGGTATTTCTTTCTGCTGCCTCCATCGACAACGCAATTTCAACTACTCTTGCCAACGGCACATCTCCTTCAGACAAGATCCTCCTCTGAATTTTTGCATTTCTCAATCCGCACACCAATTTTACTCTTAAGGATTCCTTCAAAAATTCGCCAAATCCACACGTTGAGGCTAGCCGCTTGATTTCCACCAGATATTCTGAAACACTTTCTGTTTCCTTTTGTATTCTTCCAAAAAACATGAATCTCTCTACGATTATAGATCGCCTTGGGGAAAAATATTCAACCAGTTTCTCAATCAATTCTTCATATTTATACTCTTTAGGCAACTTCGGGCTACATAAATTTTTCAATGTATCATACGCCTTCCCGCCAATTAGAGTCAACAAATAGGCTTTTTTCTTTTCTTCACTAGCCTCTTCTAGAATTAGAAACTGCTCCAAACGCTCGATAAATGAGCAAAAATTTTCATTTTTTTCTTCAAATTCCCTAAAATGGTAATGAGCCATCATGAAATAATTTTTCTTATGTAAATTTCCAATAACTTATTTCTTCTTTAATTTTAAACAAAATTCTTCATATTACCCTATACCATCGCTTGGGTACTTACTCTTAAATCCTCGTCGCCAATGCAATGTTTCCAGACAAAAGACTTGAAAATAGTATATCTTTTTAATGCCAAGAAACAAACAAAGTTAACACAATTACATATTAGAAAAAAACTAACTACTAAAAACACAAACACTATATATATCCATATATACACAATTATCATCATCAACTCTGTGACAACAAATAAATAAAAACAAATATTAAACTAATCCGCCAATACATCACAGGTATATAAATAAGATTTATAGAAATAAGATTTAATATGTTTCGAACATTGCTCTTCCGCAAACAGAAAAAAAAAAGAAATATTTCAACCATAATATATTATCATTAACGTTATATATATTTATATAATAAAAAGGCATATATTGGATTGAATAAAATATTTACTTGCCAATATTTCGGTTCGCTGAATGCCAACCTTTATCAAGGCATTACATTTTTGTTAAAATATTTATTTGCCAATATTTGGTATATATTGGATCAAAATATCATTTATTTTACCAATATTTCAGTTGGCTGAGCACCAACCTTTATAAAGGTGTTATAACATATTAATAGACACATTAATATGTTATAATACCTTGATAAATCTTTGCAGCCAACCGAAATATTAGCAAATAAATCCTTTATTCAATCTAATATATGCTTTTTTATTATCTAAAAATTTAAATATGGATTGTTCTATATTTTCAAAATCTTGCCTGGATGAAATTGATCTAAAAAGCATAGGGCGCCTCTACCGTCAAAAGAGACGTCAAAACTAGACGCCATTTATACAAGAGATGCACCCTATTTACTTATATATAAAAATAAAGACGGCATATCCTGACCAGGAGCACATGTGCTTTTTAGATTGCAGAGAGAGCGCCATCTAGTGGAAAAGAAATCAACTAAACATTGATTTAGCCTGTGTCCCTGATATTTGGTCGACCCATTTTCTATATCAGGCAACAGGCTAAATCAATGTTTAGTCGATTTCTTTCTCACTAGATGGTGCTCTACCTTCTAAAAAGCACATGTGCTCCTGGTCAGGATATGCCTTCTTTATTTTTATGATCAACACCTGACCTTTTTATTTTGTTTTTAATTTATTATTTTTTCACACTTATATATATAAATGAAATTGATTGAATTTCTTATAAAAGATGGCGAGATTTTGCATCATTATAATATTTTGTACATGTTTCTTTATGCATACGTTTTCACAATGCAGCGACACCTCGCTATTACGATATCCAAAAGGATTGGACTTCTGGTTCAGAGAAAGAGAGAGATGTTAATTAAATACCCGATTCTTTTTAGTTGGGTTTTACTGTATTAGCTTTTTTCCGGATGAAACCTTGATGAAATATAATTTTGAAGGTTACATTCGAAATTGTTTGAGCCCAGAAACTATCTACTAATTGCTATGAAAAAAATTATCATTTGTTTAGTTTTAGGTTAGGAAAATGTTTATGATAATAATATTTTTATGATTTCGCGCGTTTTAAAAAACACTAATTGCAGGAAAAACTCGCTAAAACAGACCGGATATATAGCGAACCTTCCCTTATAACGAACCTAAAATAATCTCCCTTTAATTATATAATTTTATGATCCGTTACTATAGTGACACCTTGGTTATAGTGAAAAAGATCTAGTCGCATTGAGGATTCACGTAAGTGAATATTTTCTGTACATTTCTACTACATTGAATCCCTTTAAAACTAACATTGGTTAGAGCGAACCATCCCTTATAACGAACTTTGAATATTCACCTTTTTAAAAATGTTATAATACAGTGAACAATGGCTATTATAAACCACGGCTATAGTGAACCACAGGTTCAGTCCCATTAGGGTTCGCTATAGAAAGGTTTTAATGTATATATTATATCAGGTTTTTGGGTGAACTTGAGATGAATCTGACAAATTCAATGGTTATGAAAGCAGCTCCAGTAGAAGATGTTACAAAAGTAAATTACAGTTAACCAACAAACAAAGTAAAAGAAAATATCATAAAATAGGTACTCGTTATGCTCGTTTTAAATGACTGAATAAGAAATCACATTTAAAAATTGAAATAATTCTTCCGTAATCGAATACTATTTCACTCGGCATCCAACATGCGATATAAAAGACACACGTAAAACACGAAAACTAAATTGTTTGATCTATAAAAGCACAAGACGCCTCTCCCGTCATATTAAACGTTAAACCTAGACGCCATCTATTGACCGTCGCCGCGAACTAGCGGCGATTGGTGACAAAGCTAAAACACCAACATAGGCAAACTGAGAAGCGTCCACTTAGAGATCTAATTTTGACGTTTAATTTGACTAGAGAGGCACCCTGTGCTTTCAAAAAATATATAAAAACACAGTAAACCCCTCTATAACAAACCCCAATGGAACTGAACCTGTGGTTCACTATAGCCATGGTTCGTTATAACCATAGTTCACTGTATTATAAAATAAAAATAAGGGAATTATTCCAGGTTCGTAATGAGGGAAGGTTCACTATATCCCAGATTCGTTTTAGCGAATTTATACTGTAATATAAACTTCAAAATATACCACGGGGGATATAAAAGAACTTGTATGAGTATATGGCTCTCAAAGAACAAAAATCTCTCTATTAATATAATTTCAAATAATTATCTTGATTAAAACAAAAATAACAGACACTGTCATATAATTAATTATTTCAATAAATATATGCGCATAAGTTTATAATATAACTCTATCTCCTCCTACAGGAGTTTGCTTTTAATTAGAAAATATATTAGATGATGTATATGCCTGTCAAATATATTCTCTATTTTTATAAATTAAATTTACGAACAATTTGTGTAAATATTCTAATCTTTTTTTTGAAACACTGTTTATTTATTTTTTTCTAAACTGAAAAACTAATTAGGTAAATGGAATCAATTTATGTTTTTATTTATCATTTTTCAGTTGGCCGGTATTGTGATCAGGGTGCATGGACCGATCTGATCTGCTCCATGGATAAGATACCACCATCAATTTATGATTTTTTGAAAATGACTATTTATATATATGTATATATATATAGAAAAAACTTATTTTAATAAATTAATATTGATTATATTTTCAAATAAATATTATATATATATTATATATTCTTTTTGAAAATAGAGCAATCCATACTTAATTCATTAGATAATAAAAGGCATATATTGGATTTAATAAAATATTTATTTTGCCAATATTTCGGCTGGCTGAACGCCAACCTTTATCGAGGCATTACATTTTTGTATACACATATGTATACATTGTATAAAGGTTGGCGTTCAGCCAGCCGAAATATTGGCAAAATAAATATTTTATTAAATCCAATATATGCCTTTTATTATCTAATTATATATTCTAAAATGCAATTATTTTATTTTTTAAAAAACATATATTTTATTTTCATTCATTGAATGTTCTACATTTTTTTTACCATAGATTTAGAAAATACGACTTCAATTATTGTTGTAAATATGTATAGTTAACCCTACCTTTTTTTAAAATCACGATTATAGAATTCATTCTATAAATTCTATATTGCTGTGATAGATAATTTTTATCTGTAAATTTACTTCAAGTAATTCAAAATAAAAACTAATTGAAAGGTAAATAACAATCTTTCCTTTTTCACGACTGCACCTCCAATTCTATCTTTTTCAACAACATAAACAAAAAATAAATCATAACATATATATAAGAAGAATTAAATATAATTCATATGAAAAATAGTTGTATTAGATAAAGAGTAATGATAATTAAATACAAATTAGAAAAATATTACTTTTAAAAACTCAAAAAGTTTTTTTTTATTTTAAGTAACAAGGTAGAGTTATAACAAGGTCACGCTGTAGCATCGATAGTTACGCGTCACATAAGCGGGGGGAGAAAGTCTTGAAAATTTTCATACCACTCAATATCTCCAGCATATGTCTTGAATACAAATTTTAAACACTTCATGTAAGTTGTGTTCGATTGCGCTTCTAGTAACAACGGAATCTGTTCGGCTATAAGCTATGTTAACATATAAAAGGCTATACTAATTAATATAACGACAGCGGGTTTCTAAGCTAAACTTCTCAAATGAATTAGAGGTAATAATCTCCTAATAAAATGGATCATCAAAACGTACTGAATATCTTAAGAGAATTTCCCCAAATTACTAGAAGAGTGTGGAAAGAGTCTAACTGAAATGTCCCTTCTTCTCCTGGGAATGGACCTACCGACCTAGCGCTTCCACGTGGAGGAGGTTAGATAACACCCTAGAGCGGCTAAGCCAGGAGGGGGCGAGCAGAAACCGGGATAAGTCTCCAACCCCATCCTGATATAGAGGAAGACACTCACTTGTCCTTGAAGTTGGAAACACATTCCATAAACCATATGAACCTAGTATTTGGGTTATCGCATATGAATGCAGAAATAAAATGATTTCCACACGAAAACTATCAATGAATAGATAATTGGAATAAGACAATATCTTACCATCATCTGGCTCTAGCTATACATTGATCACGCCTTTCGGGGATCTTGTTTAAGTCTTAGAACGATCAACTTGAAATAATAACATTGTTGTTGTTGTCGTGTTCAAAATAAAAACATTCAGAGCAAAATAAAATGATCGCGTATATATAGAAAACATAACTAATCAATAATGCAAAGGCGATTTTCATAGTTATCAGTATTCAAAACTATTTTAAAGGCGTAATATTCTTTTTGATATTAAACAATTTCTACTGCCCTTACTGCAATGGAAAAATTAATGAGAGTGCCTGGCTCATCAGTGGTGAACCCTCCCAGCGGTTTCGTCAGTTTAATCTACCATACCGCTGTTATATTGCATTTTTGGAGCTTCCTTTTATAGTGATACTGTTGATAGACTCTAAGTATATCATATAAGAGCAGTAGAAATTGTTTAATATCAAAAATAATCTTACGCCTTTAAAATAGTTTTGAATTTTGATAACAGATGGCGCGCTAGTGCATCATATTATAGTTATCAGTATACACAATTTATTAGCTGTCTAATTTTCATTTAAATATTTCATTTTTAATTCAAAACGAATCCATCAATTTACAGAATTCCATTTCCAATATCCAAAAAAAAAGAAAATTGTCGTTTCTAAATTGGCTTATGTAAAATATTCTCCATAACACAGCATCAAATAGAAGTATACGTTTAACATTATTACATTAAATTAAAATATTACTGTCTATCATAATTCAAATAAACATGCATTATCCAATCCTTATATAAACAAAACGCTAACTAATATTTGCATTGAATATATCACAAACATTTCAATATTCATTTTAATATTCTAAATGGAAAACATTTAATATCAAAAGATCAAATAATCAAAATCAGGAACGATCTAAAATTTAAATATAAAAAAACCTTACATGAAATAGAAACTATTCGAGTAACCTACAAACTTTAAATTCAATTTTCTCTATACTAATATCGAGAAAGAAATAAATATAGTTAAAGATATTTGGAGCAAAGAGAGACACAGAATTCAATTGTAAAATGACATTTATTTTTCAACAGAAGAGTTTTAATCCTCGGCAAGTCCAGGATAGAACAACCAATCCGAATCTTGCCAATCAATTTGGCGTTGGGTTTCTGGACATTTGGATTAGAGGCAACGTGATCCGTCCGCACAATCCCATGACAATATGGCAGGAAATGAATTAGTAAATCTATCCAGGAACAGCCCTCCCCCCCCCCCCCTTACCTTTATACGAGGTATCATTTACCTTATTCCTCATTTATCATTACAAAACGCTAGCTTAATAGCATAGTCTCTCGCTATATATACAAAATATCAATTTGGGTAAACTATTGGTTTATTATAAGTCAAATCTGACTATGGTTGGTTCATTATATTAATAAAAAAATTGAATTATTTTAGGTTCCTTTTAAGAAAAGGTTCGCTATTTCCTTGGCTCGTTTTAGAAATGTTTTTATATTCAAAACTCTTCTATAGTGAACCTCAATAGGACTGAACCTGTAGTTCACTTTAGCCATGATTCGTTGTAGCCATAGTTCACTGTATTATAAAATGTAAATGAGGATTATTTCAGATTCGTAAGAAGGTTCGTGCTATACCTTAAACTTGTTTTAGCGGTGTTTTACACTGTACATTAATTCAATATATTATGTCTTATACTTTTTAAAAACTGACAATAAACTATCAATACATAAAATATAGACCAAAATGGAGTAGAGCTCTAGATGGTTTCGCCTTCCAAATAAAACAGTTACATTCATTATTCATTTACAAAATAATTTTAATATTTATTCTCTTCTAATATGTAATTGAAGATAATGCTCGCTAAAGTAAAATCCAATGGAACTGAACTTTCGGTTCTATATA
This sequence comes from Cordylochernes scorpioides, assembly GCA_030710605.1. Lineage (NCBI taxonomy): Eukaryota > Metazoa > Arthropoda > Arachnida > Pseudoscorpiones > Chernetidae > Cordylochernes > Cordylochernes scorpioides. Next base: position 74,773,149 of record CP092870.1, read on the forward strand.
GCAAAGGTTAACGCTCTCCATATAAAATAGAATTGAAAATTTCTTAGGATTGTCATAAAGAATAGTTCATTTTCGCGAGGTTTTGCTGTATATTAAAATAAAGATATGTGTGTGTGGTAATAAAATCGTTTTTAAAAGGTTTTAATGAAAGAAATATTATTTGGGAGGTGTATTTAATATAAACCACAAATGTAGTTCATTCTAATATCTTAACATGACTAAATAAGTTATCTCAATTTGTAATAAAATTAATAAAGCTTCCAGGGCAAAGTGTCTTGTGCAAACCTTTTATTTTCAAGTTTTCGGAATTATCAGCCTATTTGTGTTTTCAAATATATCACAGTCTCTACATGAATTTTATATAATACTAAATATACGGCCCGAATCCTAACTCGGTATCTTCCCATGTGAATGTTTGCTCGTTTCAATATTACATTAATAGAATTATATTTTAAAATATATTATTTCAATCAGCTTTATCATAGCAGTAGTGACGATTTGTGATTCATTAATACATTCACTTCATCGCACTTAATATTGATTCAAAGATTTCTTTATGGAAATACATAGGTATTATGATCACAATAAATTCTTAAAAGAAAAAAAATATTTTAAAGGCAATCGTTAACCAAATAAAGGCTAAAGGGACGACATTCGGGGATGCCTGCCGCCTATTAAGGGGCAAAAATGGCTCTGATTATCATTTAATTTTGAATAAAAAGGAGCATCTTGAACCTACCTAGTTAATATTATTCTGATATCAATATTCCCGGCTAGGGATAATTGCGTCGATTTACAATTTTAAACAGAAACAGTTATAAACATATATCATACAAGAAAAAAAATTAAATAAACAAAAAAGAGAAACAATAAGATATATTAGGAACCTGATCCTTCCAGGTTAGAAAGATATATATATATATGAAAAAACAATAGAAAAAAAAAGATAAGTGGGTCAGGTGTTGATATTAAAAATAAAGAAGGCATCTCCTGACCACGAGCACATGTGCTTTTTAGATGGCAGACCTTCTCCACGCTGACGAGCGCCAACAGCGCGAAACGCATTCGTGGATGGCTTTTCTTGATTTATCAAGAAATTGGGTTGGCCAAATATCTCGGAGCAAGCTAAATAAACGTTTAGTTTATTTTTGCTCCACTAGATGGCGCTCTGCCATCTAAAAAGCACATGTGCTCGTGGTCAGGAGATGCCTTCTTTATTTTTAATATATATATATATATATTTACAAAAATAGTTAAATCTGTGATGATTCTCTCTGGTGTTTACAAATTCATATGGATCTACAAAATTATTAACTGTCTGTTGTCTAGCGCTAAAGAAGAGTAGGCATTCCAACAGTAGGTGTCTCGAGGCCATAGATTTTAATTTCATGATACAGTGAACTATGGCTAAATGATAACCCATGGCTATAGTAAACCATATATTCAGTCTATCGGAGTTATATATAAAAATGTTTTACTAAATATAATTGAAATATGGCGCTACTGCTAACTATACTATTGAATTTGCAGTCAAAGTTTATGGCGAATCAATTCTTATTTAAGCCATGTCGGTTTCCATATAGAAACAGTGGATTCTCTGTTGAATGCGGTTTAAAGTAAAGGAGAATACCAAATCTCGGTGACATATGTCAGCAACCATTGAGCGTGACAGCTGAGATATTGATCCTCGGACATGTTGATGGATGTGTCAGCTTAGTGGGAGATTTGGCGCTATATCTACTTACTTGTATCTGTGTATATTAAAATATCACCCCTCTACTTCTTTGTAATCGTTATAGAACTACTATTTCATATCTATATGTTTTAATTTATTTTACACAATCAATATATTCTATGCTAATAAAATAATCTTTTAATAGTTTATCTATTCAGCATAAGAATCTTATTCTTAGAAAATATAAAATTGTTAGTGAATGCGCAATTATAATCATGGATTTTCTCTCTCTTTCTCTTTTTCGTTTTTATAATCATTTTCATTATCGTTAATTTCTCATAATTAGTGCGGATTGTTCACTTTCCTGTATTGATAAGATGTCAATAAAAATATGTTAATTGTCATTGTCTCTCTCTCTCTGCGTTGGGTGCCACCAATGAAGACTGTATTAATTTGTATATATATATAGGTATATTTATCAATTTTATATATATGGTAATTTAAAACAACAACCTCATATTGTGTAGATAACTTATAACAAGATTGTCATGTTGTATATAGAAACACATCTATAAATAATTATGCGCATGATTAATCTGTGTCATTGCATCACCTATGTAATGTAATTTGTACAAAGTGGATAAATAAATAAAATCTGTAATAGATTTAAAAGTTGAGCTAAAGCAGAGATCGAGCATAGTATTGCCAAAATAACAAAGTCTAAAGAGGGAAGTCATAAATCAGGTCGATTCACAGTTCCCACGACAGGCCACCCACACTGTCACATGTGGTGGAATGCAGAGACCCCTCTCACACCTGGACATGCCAAGGCCCCCCTTTTTTCAGAAACGCCCCTGTCACATGAGGTCGCCCCGTCTTTAATCTATAAATCATCACCTTACAGTGGCTTGACAGCTCAGTACAGTTCAGTCAGTTGAGTTTAGTTCACCCTTAGTGCAAGCCACGTCGGTCGTATGTTATGTCGATCTCATCCAACATGTAGTTAGGAAGAACTCGTCTATCTCCATCTTTCGCTCCTGGCTCAACTTTTATCTGTTTACGGAACTTTCTTAGTGCAACTGTGTCTTCGTTTTTTGTGTGGATATCCCCAGCTTTCCACTCTGCCTCGACCACGACTGCCTGTATTTTGTGAGAACTTTTAAAGGTCTTCCAAGGTGCAGAGAGGTACTGGAAAACTCTACATCCTGACTGTTCCTCTTGGTCAACACAGTACAACAAGAGCTACCAGGACTTCAACATTATTTCAGTAGTCGACATCAAACTCAACAAATCATTACAGAGAGCCGACAGGATCTTTACAAAAGCTACTGGAATTCTCATATCATTACATGAGTCGACAGGATCTCATCACAGATAAGTCGACAGCAACTCATCATCACATATATTTATATTTATTCATCTATATCTATTCTTATTTAATCTTATTTATATATATTCATTCAATTATTTTGTATTTAACCTTATATAACCTTATATGAATGTTAAAATAAAGTCGTTTTAATCTCAATCTCTCTCTCTTTCTATTTTTCTAGGAGTCAATAAGGTTGTTAATTATCAATTCTCTCTCATGTGTTAAAGGAAAATAATATAACCACATAAAATCTCGATATAAGGTATCCCAATGGGACAGAAATGGTTTACTATAGCCATTGTTCACTATGTTGAAAACTTAAAATGGAGATTTCTATACAATTCGGTTCACCCCTCTTGTTGGTTTGTTATAATTGGATGGTTCTCTATTTGCTCGGTACATTATAGTGTGGTTTTATTGTATTTGAATTTAATTAGAGATTGATATATATTATAACATGTATCGGACCTGGAGGCTGTTGGGCTCTGCCATGTCTGTAGTATAGGAGCTCCATTTATGCTTCCTTCCTGTGGTGAATCTGTATAAGACCGGTAGTCTTAATTAAGCTAAATGTGTGTGATATGTATTATGCATTTTCAAAATGTTATTTATGTTGGTCAATAGAAATTTGATTAATTATCTTATCATTAAGGGATTAAATATAATACGAAAGTAAACTGTAAATTTATATTTGTGTTTACAGAAAAGTGTCGCGATGAATATATCTTTAAAAGAACGACTTTTGTATTCTGATCATATAAGCTATAGCGGCCAATTACACGCATTCATTATTTTCACTATTATTATTATTACAACCGTGGGATGTGTGTACTTATATTGTTACAAACGTAAGAAACGATGACGCAGCAACAATTATGTAACATCAACCAGCTGTTCTCAGGCTAGACAGTCAGTTAACTATCAGGAACCTATCTCTAAATCTGTAGGTCTACCATACCCATCAACAACAAGTTTTTGATCTGGTGAACACTCCTTGTTAGTACATCTAACATATCTTTTTTATTAGTAAGTTAAAAACATCAAGCTTCTCTCTCTCTCAAGGGATAGGGTTATTTTTGAAAATTGATTTTTTTCCGTATTTTTGTATGAAATTATGTAAAAAAATTATATTATTATAATATAGCTCGTGTCGTATCGATCATTTATTGTATCGTAGGTTATATAGGGCTTCCATTCCAGAAAGCTAAAGATATTAATATATTGAAAAGAGAAGTTTGCCCTTAGAATTCTGATGTGTTCACCTTAATATTGATATAAGATTATTTTATTGTATACTAGACGGGTGACCCGGGCTTCGCCCCGGGATTGACCCGTGTGCATATCTACCCGAGTGATATATATTTAGATAAGATTTTTTTATAATTGTTTGTTATTAGCATTATCTATTTGTTTGCATCAGCATAATTTAATCTAATCTTTGATAGAGGGCGCTGTTCGTGAGCTAAGTAGAATAATTTGAATATATAGTTTTAATAATTGATTTATATATATTTTAAAAATATCCTATAGTCTTTCTCGTATTTTTTCACCTGTGTATGGAAATTTTGGTTTGAATTAGTGAACTACTGCGAATTTGTATACCGGACATACAAACAAACATACGAACATTCATTTATATATATATAGATATCTTTCAGTAAATGAATAATTTTATTTTGTTTACCCAAACCGAGTCTATCTTGAATGCAATCTTAACATACAAAACAAATTACAGTGAAACCTAGTTTAAACATATATGGTATATTGCCTATCTCTCGTTATAACGAATCTATAATAATCCTCGTGTTATTTTATGATATAGTAAACCATTGGGTACTATAGTGAAGTAAAGGTTCCTTTCTATTTGGGATTCGCTTTGGAGAGGTTGTTACTGTATTTAATAAATTCGACCGATTTTTTTTATAACTCTTCTCGTTGAGTGTTATGAAATCAAAACCGGCCTGTAATGATGATAGTGAAGCCCGAAGCCATGGTATATAGGTTAGCTTTTGTCTGAAGTTTTCAAAAATGGTATTGCGGCTCAATATTTTTATCATCGGTAGTATTTTATTTTTATTAGGATAATACACAGTGCCATCGTTTTTAAATTCAATTAAAGGGACAGGTGCCTCCTTTGTTACATATTATAGTATATTAGAAAACTTTAGGAAGTTGGTATTTATGTCTAAAATGTGAATAAACTGATATATTGTAAATTTATTGTGCTATATTGTGTACAATATCTGTGGAAATAAATACATATTTGCAGTGACTATATAAGAGTTTACATCATAACCAAATAAATAAAGCAAGAGTCCCAAAAACATCAATGAATAATAAAAAAAGGAAATTTAATCCTAAGCAACAATGTTTTTTCTCAATTTCAGAGATTATTCAAGAAGGCATTTAATTAATTTATTACTAACAACGATAATAATATAATATTTAGCAACACTAAAAACATAGAAAATAATATCGAAAAAACGATTTCAATGTGAATAAATGTTTTTTTGCATAAATATCATGTAGAATTAATAAAATAAAAACAATGAAAACATGAATATCATGGAATGGAGGATTATACATTTTAATAGACCTCGAGAATAGTAATATGAACCTCCGAGTAGATATCCCAATGTAATCTGGCAACGCTGCCTGACAGATGTCCACACCACAGAGTTGCTAATTGGATTTCTCTTCCCCAAGTCAAAGTCCACCATTAACCAAATGAAGACTGGCTGTCTTTTCGGGCCATTTGAGACCTCATTTTCTCCAAGTTTGGGATGAAACTGCGCAACTTTCTCGAGTTCCTACTTTTGGAAGAGAAGGAAGAGACCTTCTCAGTTGTTGATAGCTTCCTTGGACTGTCCTCTGGGACAAATCAAACTCCTGGTTGACACACTCTAGTTAAGTAAATCCTTATTTCTTCATATGAACAATATATCTTTGTTGTGTTCTCTTATACCTTTCACTATCAAAGTCCATTTTAGATTTAAATTTTATTCAAAATAATGATATAGAACCAATCTTTTTAAAAGTGAAGTCACAATAATTGTTATTCAAGTCGACAAAATGTCTAATTAAACAATTCGATACAAAATGAATGTTTACGTTTTTTTATATATAAAATATCGGTTTGTTTACGATGAACGTCTCTATGGTAAGATTATAAACACAAAAGGAGTTTCTTCTATAGAACATGTTTATTTCGCTAGCTTTAGAACGACATCGTTCTTCAACGGGCGTAAAGACAAGGTGTGATGTGAGATGTGTGTATTTATATAGATGTACAATTGAGAGCCAAGATATATACAAATTTGTAACCAACATGATGGCAAATAGAATTACGAATTGAGAAATAAACCTAGAAAGTCCCAATGGGATCGAACCTTTGGCTCTCTATAGCAATATTCTACTATATAATGGACCACTATATTGTTTCTTGACTATTGGTGATTATTTTAGGTAAAGAAAGGTTATCTATATCCCCTTTTCTTTTTGGAAAAGTTTTACTATGCATATTTTTTATTTAAATATATATATATATTATATAAAAATATTATTTCATTTAAAATTATATTTCATAGATTCAAATACTGTTAAATCGACCGCCAGAGGTTACGTTTCCCCTATAAAAACTCATTGTTGTAGTTTCCCGTTGGCCGGCTCAAATCTTTTGTGCATTATGTAGATAAGTTTTCATTTTTTTTTATCCTTACGCCTTAAGCCAGGCAGTACTTTTATCAAACTATGTTTTTATATATTCATTTAGCTCAATTAAAGAAATATCTGATCAAAACTATTTTTGATAACTAATTTTATTTGATCATTGCCACGACTGCATACGAAAACCATTGACCTAATATATTCCAAAATATATCAAATCTCAATCTTCAAGATAATCAAAAATCAGCAGAAAATCACATTTTTAAAATATATAACATATATATATACATATATTGCCACACCAATCATTGTAGTAATTGTCCACTAGTAGCGGAAGTAAAAACTTTTGTTAACTCAACATATAATCTATGGTATTTCAATCTATTCAATTGAAACTTTCGATCGAAAAACGAATATTTTGCAGCGAATACAAATTTGAATCTAAGATAGTTCCAAACACACATCAGGGTAAAATAAGAGTGAGGGCCTTCAAATATATATTTTACCAGATAACATATTTAAAATATATATTTAATGACATTCCCTTTATATATATTCTCACATGTGCTTGTGGTCAGGATATGCCTTCTTTATTTAATATCAACACCTAGACTTTTTATTTTTCAAATTATATATATATATATATATATATACTAGACGAATGACCCGACCTCGCCCAAGAATTCCCCCGAGTGCAATTTCCTTCATACTAAAAGTACATAAATAATAAATAGTAGAAGTGCCATAGAATAGCAAAATAAGTAATACATAAACCACAGGCAAAAAGTGTGTGTGATGGCAAATATTGTAATATATTAGTTTTTAGGTATTTGATTTAATTTTATTTTGCAATCCATTCAGTTTTTTCAAAATCAATATAGTTTAAATATAATGGCAGCTCTTCCACCCAACCCCCGAGGTACCCGCCCCAGCGCATTAACCTTTGAAATTGCCTGAGTTGAGTGAGTGACTGCGATGCCCATCTTCTCAGTAAGAATAAGAAAAAATAGGTTTATAAAAAAATTAATCCAAAATACTGGCATGTAAATATTTTTCTGTAAAAATAAAAGAACACATGGAAATTAGGCAAACATGTGTGTTTGTTAATGACTGCGACTGTATTTTAAACGATTTTTTTAAAAAGAGATAAAAAAACAAAGGCCAGAACAAAAATTAATAAAAAATACGAAAGCCATTATTTACATACAGTAACGCTGATTTGTAAAGTTTTATTTTTTAAATTGCATTGTGTTCACTCACCGTAACTTAGTAATATAAATTTCTCTCTCAATACTCAATACTTTCGTGAAAAAAAAAAGCAGAACGCACATTAGTCGTTTAATTGGCATGGTGCTGTTACTTCACCTCGTATTTATTCCGCGTAAAAAAAAGGTTCTTAAAATGAAAATATAAATAGCCAAAAATACTAATCAAAATGTAGCCTAAAACATTCCTCAGGTTTATAAAAAGCGACATGAAAAATTTGGACCAATTGGTTCAGTAGTTTTTGATTTTATCGCGAAACAGACATTGACTTTTATATATAAGAAGATATTTATATTTCAACGTTGATATTCATATAATCTAAACAAGAGGGATTATAGATAAAATTAAAGTAGTATAATTTGAATAGATAATATAATGTGGAAGAGAATATTAAGTGATTTATGACACTAAAAGATTTACAGAGACAAATGTCGCCTCTCCCGTCAAAATAGACGTCAAAACTAGACGCCATCTATTGACCGTCACCGCAAACTAGCGGTCTCGGGTCGGTGACAAAGCCACAACACCAACTTTGGCAAACTGAAAAGCGTCCACCTAGAGACCATGGTTTCGGGCTAATGGCCCTCGTCAGTCTAGGGCGGACTTTATTCCATGAGATCCACACGGGATCTAATGGAATCTTGACAATCTGCCAAAGAGGTGTTTAGCTGGCAATGTGGCTAGGCCAAATCTATGGCTAAAATATAGATGGAAATTTTGCCGGGAGGATATTGATCTAAAGAGACAAAGGTCGCCTCTACCGTCAACGAACCGAGACCGCTAGTTTGCGGTGACGGTCAATAGATGGCGTCTAGTTTTGACGTCTATTTTGACGGGAGAGGCGACCTTTGTCTCTTTAAATCAATATCCTCCCGGCAAAATTTCCATCTAAAAGATTTACAGATGTCATAAGTTTCTATATTCCCTTATCGTCTGTATAGGAGGATATATATTTAAATAAAGAAATTGTTTTATTAGAGAATTATAAAGGAAATTAAGCGTATTTTCAACTATTTACTCAAATTTTAAATGTAATGTTAATTTATAAAAAAAAAAAGAATTTATAAACCAAAATCTAATTCAAATATAGAGAACAAAATCGATGTTGAATTATACATAAAAAGAAAGACTATTTTTCCCAAACAAAACTACATGAAACAAATCTTAAAATTTGAAATTATTCTTTATCCATATTCTTTTAGTATATAAAACAATAGGACTGTAAACAGAAAGAGGAGAAATATGTTAATATTTTTATATTTTTCCACCTGAAAAACCATTGAACGCTAAATGCAATATAAACAACAATATTGATCATGAATATTAAAGAGCATTAGGTGTATTCATCCATATCCAATATGGCTGCCATTAGGTTCTCTAAGTTGGCAGAAGATATTTATTTTGGTCGTCTGAGTTAAGTGTTCTGTCAACTTCCATTATCTGGGGCACCCAGCCTCTTCCACATACTGGTGGCAGATTCACACAATTTTTAACGTCATTGTATTGTGATTTCAACTACTGAGGGAATAACACTCTTTATACCTATATTGCGTTTAAAATTGAATACATTTTAAAAATTATTTATTACATTATTCCATTATCACGCTTTTAAAGTAAAATAAAATGGCTTCTATTTTCCCGGTAGAAATTAAATAAGTATATTTAATTGAAAAGGCATATATTGGATCAAAATATAATTTTTCTACCAATATTTCAGTTGGCTGAACACCAACCTTTTTCAAGATTTTTCAAAGTTTCAGCTAACTGAAATATTGGTTAATAAATTATATTTTTATCCAATATATGCCTTTTTAATCAAAGATTTATTTTATGGATTGCTCTATTTTCAAAAGAAATAAATAAATATATATATATATATATATATATATATATATACATAATCAAAATGACATGGCATATCAGTAATTTGACCTTTTTCCAAGTCACAATAGCCATTTCATAATTTGTAACAAAATTAAAGCTATTGATGTTTCGGTGCCTTTCTGCCTAGTTCAACATAGCAACCAAACCTTCAATTATAAAATAAATGAAGCTTCTCTCCAGGGTTAAGTTTCTTGTACAACTTTTTATTTCAAGCTTTCGGACTTATCAGTCCTTCAACAGGATTATCACTTTAACAATTTAATAATAAATACATTTTTATATACACGTTATTATATACATATTTTAAATACCTACTATATAATGAGAGAATAATATACATTATTTCTGTTAATATACGTCTGTTAATATACGTGCGTGTTGGATGGATTTATTTATTTATTTATTTCAATTCAAAACGCTATGTCCCCCTAGGGACACTTGCGCTAAATGTACATACAAATATAACAAAGAAAATATTCAACATGGAAAGATACACAGAAAGTAACTTAGAAATATTAATAAATATTATTTACATATAGAGATATTCTTTTAATTTTATTTACAGTTACTTCATTAAATTTATATACATATATACACACATATACACGCATACACCTATATATTGTTTACAGTCATATAATATGTCCAATATTTCCTTGAGATCGTTACATCAAAGACCATTTTTCTTAATGAAATCCAAAATATATTTACAAGGGAAATTAAATTTTATATATGTTTCCTTACTTGAAATTAAATCACTAGGGCCTAAAGCTATTAAATCGCTGTTGACTCTGTAATCTTGAAAGACAGGGCACTCTAGCAAGAATGGATGATACGTGCTGGTTGAATGATATCTCGAGACATCACATTTATTTTTATGAATTAGTGAACTATTATGTTATGTATAGAAGAGTGCCTACATCTATAAGGAAACTTTCAATTACCATCAAAAAACTTAAGCGCTATTAATCGCAGAAAATTTGAACTAATTTTAATGCTACTTTTTGAATATACGAAATTGATAGCTATTTTTACAGACCTCTTATATGACAATGAATAGAAATTGAAAGAGCGAATATATGACTTATCAGTGTTGAACTCTCCCAGTGATTTCGCCAGTTTAATATATCAATTGCTTTACTATTCTATTAGACAGGAATCTATATATATTCTTCATGTGTTATAGAATACAAAAAATATGCGTTTAATAGAACTATTCACATAGGCTTATTGAGAACTCTAGAAATATATACATAAATTCAATATTTAATCCAGTTCCCACACTATCCTTTACTGGTGTTAGGAAAATTTGAGTGGATCCGACATTTTCGGAAAATCGCTTTGGCAAATTCAGACTGAAAGATCGCCGAATACTACTTTGTAAGATGTCGAATAACAGAATGATTCTATAACCCATATAATACTTCTACAACGCATCAGGGGCTCTTGGTAAATTTTAATAATTGATATTAGTAAAACAGAAATTGTTTCAGACTACATCGTAGAGATTCAACAAATTTATTTTAATCTCCTTTAAGCTTGTGAGAAATATTCTTTAATTTTTGGAAATATTTTCTTGATCGTTAAGATTGTACCTGATTTAACAAAAGCAATCTGATCTCTCAAACTCTTACAGAGATGTAATAAATATGTGTGTGTGTACTCTCTTCCTTTCTCTAATATTATTATCTTTATCGTATTAATACGCTCGTGCAAAGAATTCCAAGATTCTTCATATATACTTCTCTGTTCCTCTTAATTTTGTTCTTAGACTTACGTCATATTTGAGAAAATTGATACAAAGTTCCTTATAGCTACCCAGTATTGATTTGTCATCAGTCCGTACTGCCGTTGCCTCGAGCCTGACCTGAAAGAACCATCTGGCTTCAGTAACCTAATCCTCATCCCCTTCTCCCAAGGGGGGGGTCGAGGGACTTTGAGTCTATCTATATTGAGCCTTACTAGTAGCTTCCACATTATTTCTAGGAAGGTTCGCAAAGTTTTTGGTCAATGGCAAAACTCGGAAAATATAGCAGCAACTCAAAGCAGACCACTTACTTTGGATTTTCAATTGGTACACTCTGATGGGGTCACCTCTGATGACCTGGTGGACTTGACTCTATGTTCAAGATGGGGGATAAGAGAGCTACATATATTAGGGAACAGACAGTGTAGGAAAGTAACAGCGGAGCTGGCGATGCTTTGAATACCTATTATATAAGAGCTGACAAAGACTGTTAGGGCTCCTTTGTGCTTGGAGGAATATGAAACAAGCCCACATGGGATCTTCAATTAGCGCACTCTGCTGACAAGGCAGTCAGGTAAAGGAGAGTTGCTGTTGAGACCACATGGGATCTTCAATTGGCACACTCTGGTGAGCAACTTTTCTGCCAATACAAGAAATCTCTTGCTGCTTTTGAATAAATATCCACTTACTTTCTCAGTTTGAAAAATATTTTCTAATGGTATCAGAGAATTAAAAATAGAGGGTAGAAAATAAAACCTAATCTGGTGAACATGAATTTTTGAACAAACAAGGAAAACGACGGAAGCTCCTTTGGTATTAGAACTGGAATAATTCTAGTACCAAAGGCGCTTCTATCTTTTCCTTTGTTAATTCAAAACCCAGTTGTAAAAATACGTTTACAGAGATATTCAAATACTCAATGACTCGGGCATATACATAGGTATGGAGATTAAGATCGTAGATGTACTGTACCTACTAATAACAAAGGTCTCCTCCTCTCCTTTCTTATCTCCACTCAATCATATTACGGTATCAAGCTTGTAAGGTTGACAACCATCATGATTGGGTAAAGTAGAATGCATCTGCCTTTGTCATTAAGACTGGGAGCACTACTCAGTGGCAGGCCAACTTAGCTCCAAAAGAAATGGCCGCCTCTGACATGAGGAACAGACGCCATGTGCAGCTGCTCCTAACAATGGAGTACAAAAGCTGCTCATCCTGTATACCTGGATCAGGAGCCCTTACAGGGTACTATCAGCCGGGCCAGCTGAGCCCAGGTTTTTTAGTGAGCTTGTTACTGCTCCCCCTCCTCCTTTTTCATCCGGGCTTGGGACCGGCATAGGCTGAAGGTTGAATACAAGAGAGATCTTACCTGAATGAATGCGCTTAGATTACAGTTGAAAGTAAGACCGGATATTCTTGTAGCTATATATATTGTTACATCATGATTAATGGCGTATTTCTTATATTAGTTTTAATATATTTGAAATTTAAATTATATATTTATTTATTTTTATATAAAATATTCTATGATATTTATTTAAAACAGATTATTAATTTAACATCATTTGTATTTAGGTACACTGTGACTTCACTGCTCTCTTTGATGTGAGAAAATGAAAAAAGGATTCTGGTGGCTACTTAAAGAAGACTTATCTCGTTATTCCCTTTTATAAATTTGTAGGATGGTTGAAACACGCTCTGGTAAGATGCAAGACCCAGCACAGGAGAGAATCCAGGCTGAAGAGTCTGCCAAGCCGCAACCTGGTGTAACAATTGGTAGAGATGCTAGTTCCGACCCAGTTGTCCTGAATCCCAACATCGACATCCCCAAGTATGATGGAACGGAAGACCCTCGCCCATGGATTGAATCTCTTGAAGAAATTGGCTTCTTGTACCATTGGGCAGACTACATTATCTCTCGTTATGCCGCCATGAACATGACGGGAAGCGCTAAAACCTGGTTGAATTTACACAAAGCTAGTTTCACGAGCTGGGAAAATATTAAAATCCGCCTCATTCAGGATTTTTCTTTGGACGCGAATAAAGAAGAACTTAGAATGAAGCTCAACAGAATGCAACACTGGAATGAACCAGCAATCAGGTTCGCGGAAGACATTCTAGTGTTGTGCAACAAGGTTGACCCCGCAATGGAAGAAGAAACAAAAATTGAACATGTTATTGGAGGACTGAAAAAAGAGTACTCATTCGCGCTCTACCTGAACCCTCCTAAAACGACCGATGACCTTCTTGTCGTGTGCAAGAAAATGGATTCTTTTGAAAAGAAGTATCGGGAACGTGTGGAGAAATCCAGAAACCTATATAACGGTCCACGCTATTCTAGACCCCAACAACAATCGAGGTACGTGCCGCCGACTGCCGCACGAAACTACCAGACCACTTCCAGGCCCCAAGCCCCTGTTTCCAATAATTACAAGAACGACTCCCATCCTACCCCCAGACAGTATCGAAACAACTTTCCCCAGCCCTCTACCCCTAGACGTCCTTATAATCCTAACTTTGTGCCGAAACCAAACCTTCAGAGAAACACTTACAATAAAAGCCAAGAAGTGAGCAAAAATAGGACGGAAGATGGAAGACCAATCTGCTTTAAATGTAACAAGCCAGGGCACGTGGCCCGTTATTGTAGGGTCAAGTTTATAAGAATCCTAGAAGAGGATCCAGCAGATACCCAAGAGAAGGTCGAAGAAAAATGCCAAATGAATGAAATATCAGAGAAATCAGGACCTCGGCTTTATGCTGATGTATGTCATAGCACACAGACAAATATTCCTACCCGGAATAGATATTCCGTGTTGGAAGATTTAAACTAAGCGTCGCGCCTGAATCTGTCAATCAAAGCAAGTCGACCATAAACGGAATCAAGAAGTTGGACCCTAAATACAAATTAAAAATTAATGTGGACAAGATAGGGACTTTTGAAGCTTTGGTTGATACAGGTGCTGACCTCTCAGTGGTCGACCTCAGAACGGCCCTCGATACAGGCCATGGTATAAGTAAACTCGCAAAAATTTGTGCAGGACCCGATGGAAAAAAATTGGACATGGTAGGAAGTATATTTTTAAATATAAAAATTGATGACGAAACATTATCACACAACTTTGTGATATTGAAAACGCATTTACGGACATTAATTCTTGGGAGAGATTTCCTTAAGAAAATGAACGCAAAAATAGATTGTAAGCAAGAAACTATAAAATATGATTTGACGAATAATCATGACGAAATCAATTTTGAAATGTTGAAAATAAAGAGTGCCAAGGATTCCATTGTACCGGAATATTCCATGAAATTGATCAAGGCATTGGTAGAAACAGAGGATGGAGAATATATTATCGAGGAGAGCAGCAAAATGTTTCAAACAAATGGACTTCGTCTAGCAAGAAGCTTGATCAATGTTATAAATAGGGAAACACACATCTGGATAACTAATCCGTATCCTCGACCGTTAAAAATAATGAAAAACCAAACATTGGCTTTTGGAAGTAGTCCAGCGAAAATAAATGTGAGTCGAGAAAGAGAGGTAGAAAAGAACGAAGAACCTAGATTCCAAATAAACGAAAATCTTTCGCCAAAGGAACAGAAGGAGTTAAAGCAAGTTTTAGAAAGGTATGGAGATCTTTTTTCATCGAGATTAGGGAGAACCAATTTGGCAAAACATCGGATAGACACAGAAGACGCGAAGCCAATTAAACACAAGCCTTACCGGGTAAGTGCTAAAGAACGAGATATTATAAAAGAGCAAATTGACGAGATGCTTACAGAAGGCATAATTAGGCCATCTTCTAGCCCCTGGTCTTTTCCAGTAATATTGGTCAAGAAGCGAGATGGTAAATACAGATTTTGTGTGGACTACAGAAAACTGAATAATGTGACAGTAAAAGATGTCTATCCGATCCCTAGAATAGACGAAGTTATGGATACTCTCCAAGGATCTACACACTTCTCAGCAATAGACCTCAGATCTGGATATTGGCAAGTTGAAGTCGAAGAAAGAGACAAAGAGAAAACAGCTTTCACTACAGCGCATGGATTATATGAATTCAACGTGATGCCTTTTGGACTTTGTAACGCGCCTGCTACCTTTGAGAGAAATATGGAGAATATGCTTGGAAATCTGAGATGGCAAATTTGTTTGTGTTATCTGGATGATGTTATCATATATAGCCCGGATTTTCCAACGCATCTCAAAAGACTTGAAGCTGTTTTTAGATGTTTTCGTGAATCTAATTTAAGGTTAAACGACAAAAAATGCCGATTTGCTTTTGAAGAATTGGAGATTCTCGGCTATATAACGAGCAAACATGGTATAAAACCCGCGGAACATAACATCAAAGCTGTCAGAAATTTTCCTCGACCCAAAAAGGTCAAAGAAGTACAATCCTTTTTGGGAATGTGTTCATATTATAGAAAATTTATCAAAGACTTTTCAAAAATTGCTGACCCTTTGACCAACCTTATAAAAAAAAGTGTATCATTTACCTGGACAGAAAGACAAGAGGAAGCGTTTCAAACCCTAAAAACAGCACTATTAAGTCCACCAATTTTAGGTCACTTCAATCCAAATGCAACTACTTATGTACATACTGATGCGTCCAACATCGGCATAGGTGCAACACTTGTCCAAGACATCGGTGGTGAAGAGAAGGTGATCTCATATTTGAGTCGTACCCTAAGTAAAGCGGAGCAAAATTATTCAACCACTGAAAAAGAATGTCTGGCCGTTGTCTGGTCAATGTCAAAATTACGACCCCACCTTTATGGAAGACACTTTAAAATAGTAACAGACCATCACGCCTTATGCTGGCTCAAAAACTTGAAGGATCCAACAGGTCGATTGGCAAGATGGGCATTGAAAATTCAAGAATATGACTTCGATATAATACATAAATCGGGAAAGAAGCATCTGGACGCCGATGGCTTATCTAGGGGGCCCTTACCAGAAACTGATTGGGATGAGGATTTTGAAAGGCTATTTTTAAATCAAATAACAGACGAAGAGGATAAATTTATCGAAAGTGTTAAGAAAAACCTTAATGGAAGCAGGCGATCAATTGCGCAAAACTTTAAAGAAGAAGATGGATGCCTCTTTAAGAAAAACCCGAACCCTGAAGGCAGGGCGTGGTTGCTTGTGGTTCCAGAGAATAAAAAGAGAGAAATTATGAAAGAATATCACAATCATATGTCGAATGGCCATCTGGGCGTCGCCAGAACCATGTACCGAATAAAGAGTAAATACTTTTGGCCATCCATGCTAAAGGATGTCTCAGAATTCGTTAGGACGTGTCACCTTTGCCAAAGTAGGAAAGGCTCAAACCAATTACCTTCTGGACTACTACAGCCCATCCCCCCAGCCAACTTTCCTTTCGAAAGAATTGGAATTGACTTTGTTGGTCCACTACCATCTACGAAAAACAGGAAAAAATGGATAATCGTGCTGTCGGATACTACACTAGATATGCAGAAACAAGAGCAGTCTCGGAAGCAACAGTGAAAGAAGTTTCTAAATTTCTAGTAGAGGATATTTTTCTTCGGCACGGAGCCCCACAATATCTTATTAGTGACAGAGGCTCTCAATTTACCAGTAATTTAATGAAAGAGGTGATGAAAACGTGCAAGATTAAACATTGCTTCACAACGAGCTATCATCCCCAGACTAATGGATTGACAGAGCGGTTAAATAGAACATTGATCAATATGCTCAGTATGTATGTGAACACTGATCAGAAAAATTGGGACGAAATACTCCCATTCATCACTCACGCTTACAATACTACAATTCAGGAAACCACAGGATATTCTCCCTTTTTCCTGATGTTTGGAAGAGAACCCACGTCTCTTTTGGACGACAGGAATATCTCGGTGGACATTGACAAAGATGATTATGATGAATACATAAAACATCACTTAGACAAAATAAACAGAACAAGAAAATTAGTTATTAACAACACAATAAAGACTCAAGAAAGAATGAAAAAGAACTATGACAAGAAACACATGGAAAAAAGCTACGAACCAGGAGAATTAGTAGCAGTTTGGACACCAATTAGGAAAATAGGAAAGTGTGAGAAACTACTGAGAAAATATTTTGGCCCATATAGAATATTAAAGAAGCTGTCCAACGTAAATTACTTAATTGAACCAAAAGATAATCCTGGCCAAGACCCATTGATTGTCCATGTCTCAAGAATCAAACCCTATTTTGAAAGAATTGATGAAGTCAATCACGAGGACGTGACGACCTCTGGAGAGGGGGAAGTGTTACATCATGATTAATGGCGTATTTCTTATATTAGTTTTAATATATTTGAAATTTAAATTATATATTTATTTATTTTTATATAAAATATTCTATGATATTTATTTAAAACAGATTATTAATTTAACATCATTTGTATTTAGGTACACTGTGACTTCACTGCTCTCTTTGATGTGAGAAAATGAAAAAAGGATTCTGGTGGCTACTTAAAGAAGACTTATCTCGTTATTCCCTTTTATAAATTTGTAGGATGGTTGAAACACGCTCTGGTAAGATGCAAGACCCAGCACAGGAGAGAATCCAGGCTGAAGAGTCTGCCAAGCCGCAACCTGGTGTAACAATATATTACAACAACGATTTTATAACACAGATGACGTCGTCATGACTCCGTAGATCTCTTGGCAAAGGCGACGTCAAAGAGCTTTGTCTTTATGATCAATAAAACTCTATGATGCATTCTCTAAATCGAGATAACCTTCAACAATGCTACACTGATGCACTTTATTGCATCCATATAGTTCTAAATTTTCCATTGTTGGGAGTTACTTGGTGTTTTCATTTATCCATTAGCAATTTAGTAAAAACAAATCTTTCTTCACAATCGGATATTATACCTTGGGAAATTGTCATGCATCTGTTAAAGGGAACACATGTTCGAGGTTTTGTGCTATCAGAAATTTATAAATAAAAGCAATGCTTTCCCTTAAGATTCTCGTTTATCATTAAATCTACTTTAATTGATCAATATGATTTGCGTAGTTTTTATAAGATTACAAAATAAGATCTTAAAGTGAAATCGCCGAAACAATATCAGTAAATGAATGAAGTAATATGAGAAGAAGAGATTCGCTTTGCAGGTGAGCATCATTGGTAAATCTGAAAATTAGCATTGATTTGATTAGTTTTATAGTGAATTTACGACGAAGATATTTTTCTGGATCAATGAATTAAGAAAATCAATTATTTAATTCATCCAGTTATACTTCAGTAACTACAAAAATAGGTTTTCCAAAAAATCGTATTGATTGATTGTGATATCAGCATAAGTCCAGACATACTAAATATTTGACTAAACAATTTTCTAACAGTTGACTTCCTAAATAAAAATGCATAATTAGCATGAAACGTTTCGATGTTAATTGTAAAGTTTTAACCTCTTTGATTTTGTTTACTTGCTGTTTCAGATTTTGAATACACTTTGGAATTTGAATTTTTCCCACCAAAGTGAAGGGTGGAAGAGATAGTCATTTTTGATTCACGAGAGTGGAGAGGATTACAAGAATAGCTTCCAATCACAACATAAATTGTCTCCGAGTTGAGAGAATTGAAGTCCATCATCAAGCAGTAGCGCTATTCTTTGAGATTTCGAAAATAGCTTAAGAATAGTAAGTGAAATTTCAAAATTATCCAGCTGCTATCTATTGTTTCGCATCAATCAAAATATAATCACCAACTTATTTTCAAGGAACTAAGCAATCATTATAACAATGGAAAGTCAATATACAAATACCTCAATTAAGCCATATATTTTTAAAGTTGAAAATAGTTCTAATAACTCATATATAATAAATATATAGTTTTCTCTCTCTCTAATAGAAAAATATAAATTCTATCATAATTAAATCAAAAGAAAATTTTGTTTCTAAAATTAATAAAGAGATTTAAAAGAAAAACTCCATTAATAATTAGAATAAACCGGACAGCAATTATAACTATTAAAAGTTAAAAACTAATTTCAATTTGGCTTTTACCCCCTCCCATTTGATTTTAACTATTTTAAGAAAACTCTTTGTATTCTTAATTAAAAGAACATTAAAATAAATTCATTAAAATAACAGTCTCTACGAGTAAATGCATTTTATCTTATAAAACATGAAAAATAAATATATATTTTAATACATACATATATTATAATGCATTAGCGCGCCATCTGTTATCAAAATTCGAAACTATTATAGACGTGTATGATTCTTTTTAAAAATGAACAATTTATACTGTCCTTACTGCAATGGAAAATGAGCCAGGCCCTTTCATTAATTTTTTCATTGCAGTAAAGGCAGTAGAAATTGTTTATTTTTAAAAGGAATCTTACGCGTCTATAATAGTTTCGAATTTTGACATATATATTGACAAAGATTGGGTATATCAATTAAAATACAGTAAAAACCCGCTAAAAGGAACCTAGGATATAGCAAACCTTTCCTTATAACAATCCCCTGAAATAATCCTCATATTTATTCTATAATACAGTGATATATGGCTATAATGAACCATGGCTATAGTGGACAACAAGTTCAGTCCCATTGAGTTAGCTATAGATGGGTTTTACTGTGTTCAATATCAATATCTTTTCTAAATAAATATTCAGTTGACGAAAAATAAGTTAATATTCCTAAAAAAAAATCGGTCTACTCTGCAATGTCGGTCTGTCAACATCATATAAATTCCACCAGTTTATTGGGTTCCTAAACTCCTTGTAGTTAGGTTGGGTATGTAATAGGTAACAGAAATATTATAAAATACTATAAAAGTACACTTTTGATCATGAAACAAAATGCTGATAGTGACATAATTGCCAACCTTTTCAAAAGATGGCAGTATTCCATCAGAATAATTCAATTATACAATCAGTATATGTCATTTTAGTTAATTCTATACAGTAAACCTTGCTAATACGAACCTGGGATATAGCGAACTTTCGTTTTAACGAACCTGAAATAATCCCCATTCTCATTCTATAATAAAGTGAACTATCGCTATAATGGACCATGGCTATAATGAATTGAAGGTCAAGTCCCATTCGGGTTTGCTAAAGAAAGGCTTTACTGTATATACTATAACACTCCTAATCCTCTTCTCTATTTCAAACACGAAATAAGAGTTCCATCTGTTATGACAGCATGAAAAGTGACCATTTAAAATTTATATCAATATAAAAAATATATATAAGTCTATATATTTTACCCAAAAAGGTAAGTACAATTAGAAATGTTATTAACCTTTTATTAAACGTTTATTGACATTTTACGTTTCTGCAACCCATTGTCGCCCTTTTCAAAAAGGTGAAAGTTCATTAGTGAGGCATATATAACTACAAATAGGCTTTCTGCCTTTTTTTAAAAGGGCGACAGTGAGTCGCCGAAACATCAAAGGGCAATAAACGTTTGCAAAAGAAGTTGATGAAGTCTCATCTACTTAAATAAATCAAATACAATAATGTATTATAATAAAATTGCCGGTCCCAAGTCCGGATGAAAAAGGAGGAGGGGGAACAGTAACAAGCTCACTAAAAACCTGGGCTCAGCTGGCCCGGCTGATAGTACTCTGTAAGGGCTCCAAATCCAGGGATACAGGATGACAAGCGTTTGTACTCCATGTTAGAAGCAGCTGTACATGGCGTCTGTTCCTCATGTCAGAGGTGGCCATTTCTTTTGGAGCTAAGTCGGCCTGCCACTGAATAGTGCTCCCAGTCTTAATGACTAAGGTAGACGCATTATACTTCACCCAGTCATGATGGTTTCAAGCTTTACAAGCTTGATACCTTTATATGATTGAGTGGAGATAAGAAAGAAGAAAAAAGAAGATCAAATACAAAATACAATTAAGGTTTTCTCTCTACGAAAGAAAAGTGATAAATATAAGAGAGCCCTTCTAAATTTGCACCAGAAACAACTTATTTCTATAGAGTCAAACATTCTACCGTTGTTCCATCAACCACAACAGAAGGTAAACCGGTTATGATATCCTGGGGTAAAGCTGCTAGGTACTGACATATATTGGCATATATAAATGACGTTTATAGCCTTCTATAAAGAATAAATATATATAACATTCATATTGTCATATATTTTACCAATGTTTCACATTACAAAGCTCTGACAAGCGAAATCTTCTCAAATAACCATTTTTAAATAAAAAAAAAATACAGTGAAACCCCCCTATAAAGAACACAAATGGGACTTGACCTGTGGTTCACTATAGCCATACCTAACTGTATTTTGAAATAAAAATGAGGATTATTTCAAATTCATTATAAGAAAAGGTTCTATATATCCCAGGTTTGTTTTGGCGAAGTTATTTCCATTGAAATAATTCTAAATATTTTTTCTCATTTTATAAAAATATATTATACATATAAATACTCTTTTAAATACAATTAGAAACTTTGTTCCATTAATATCATAAATGCAGTAACACCTCTAAAATGAACCTGGGATATATCGAACCTTACCTCATAACGAACCTGAAAAAAAGACTAATATTCTGAAAATACGATTAGCTATGGCTATAACAAACAATGGCTATAATGAATAATATGTTCAGTCCTATTCCGGTTCCTTATACAGGGTTTTACTGTTGTGTTGTGTTGAAATGATTTTATATATAAAGTCTATATTTGAAATCTGTGCTGATAAATATAAATGGTTTAATGCAATCTATATAGAAATGACAAGCCAATTATGAGAATCTATGAGCGATACAGCCATCTCGGAAGAAGTGGTTGCGAGGATCATTGTGATGAAACCATTTCTGGAGAAGTAGACCACATCAATCAAATGGATCTACCCCCCTTTCCATGATTCATCCTCTTTGTTGCAAGAAATGAGATTCTAATATCCATCAATCATCAATTTGATGAGACCTCCTCGCTTATTTCCTTCTGAATAGGAAGGATGGTCCGACTGCAGCGGCCGCAGGCATCAGATCGCCCCCTCTCTCCAAATTGGCTCTCGTCTTTCGTGCTAATGTTGCCTCAAATAAATGATTGGAATCATTCCCCAACTTGGCCATTTTCTCAAATATTCCGAAATAAATTTTATACAGTTTGGAAAAATGTTTGTGAATTTGATATATTTAATTCTATTACGTTTTTTAAAATATGCTTATTATTCTAAAACGAATATGTGTGTGAAACTAGAACTGAAAAAAAAAAGATTAGAATGGTAAAATCGATTAATATGAATCTCTTAGGATGATTGAAAGGCGAAAT
The DNA here is from genome assembly GCA_030710605.1 of Cordylochernes scorpioides. Classification (NCBI taxonomy): domain Eukaryota; kingdom Metazoa; phylum Arthropoda; class Arachnida; order Pseudoscorpiones; family Chernetidae; genus Cordylochernes; species Cordylochernes scorpioides. The sequence goes on from CP092870.1 coordinate 74,796,029, forward strand.
AGAAACTCTCGTCATTTTCAACCTTTAGTAATTTCTTAGGAATGATAACCTGGGATTCCTTCTATCTGCTACCATTTTAATCGAATAAATGCATTTTCGTTTCACTTTTGATAATGTGTATCTAATTCTTCTTAACCTATAAGTTGGGGGGCAGAATTCTAGTCCTCCATGAGATATTTTAGAATTTTGGTGACATCGTGAGTTATTCTCCAGAATTTATCCATGATTTTTATTCTTAGCCTTCCTATTCCTGTCTTCTCTCCATACCTCCCTCCAGTAATAACATTAACTATTTCGAGTGCCGAACAATGTGTCAAAACATACGGACTTTCCTCTTCCTAATCGTCTCCAGAGGGACATATCCTCTTCTATCACCTTTGTATATCTTTACTTGCTTAGTTTGTCAGTACATAGTATTCGCATCATTCAGGGTCACCGCCACATCTTGGAAACCTGTTGATTCGCTAAATCCGTATTTCTTAGAGTATAGGGTCACTGGCGTATAACTATTCCTAGAGTTCAATTGAATTTTAGAGGGAATACAAAAAGAAAAAAGAAAATATCTAATCACAAATGAAGTTTATAAATCACTGATAGATACCCCGTGCCAATTCTAGGAAATTAGCGATAGTGATTTCTGCAGTAATACGCGTCGAATCAATTTATTTTTTTCTATTGAAACCATCAAGGTAATAAACCTTCTAATATTAAAAAAAATGAAATTCCCTTAAAAATAAACATTTATAGTTTTAATAAAATATTTCTGCAAGGTATCCTTTGAAAAAATATAAACTTTTTTTTCACACACTCGGCTAATTTATAAAATCTTAAGAAAGTTGATGGAGGAATGGGGCCCACTGAATTCGACAACAACGGCTCGTGAACGAATCCCACAGAGAGAAATACTTTAATCCTAAATGATCCAGGATTCTTACACCGATCCCACTAGTGCGCTTATCAGTTTACCAAAGTTGGTGTTGTGGCTTTGTCACCGACCCGATGCCGCTAGTTGCGGCGACGGTCAATAGATGGCGTCAGATTCTGACGTTTATTTTGACGGGAGAAGCGCCCATTGCTTCTATGGATTAATTTCCTCCCGTCAAATTTTCCATCTATGTTCTAGCCATAGATTTGGACCAGCCACATTACCAGCAAAACACCTCTTTGGTAGTTTGTGAGGATTCCATTAGATCCCGTGTGGATCTCATGGAATAAAGTCCGCCCTAGACTGACGAGGGCCATTAGCCCGAAACCATGGTCTCTAGGTGGACGCTTATCAGTTTGCCAAAGTTGGTGTTGTGCCTTTGTCACTGACCCGATGCCGCTAGTTGCGGCGACGGTCAATAGATGGCGTCAGATTCTGAAGTTTATTTTGAAGGGGGAAGCGCCCATTGCTTCTATGGATTAATTTCCTCCCGGCAAATTTTCCATCTATACTCTTTTCACGTGTAGAGATTTGATCTACTTGGAGAAAAGGTCAGTGGCTTACTGTAGACCGTATCCTTCATGATCTGTGCCACATGAGTGAATTTGAGATAATTATAAAAAAATATGAAGCACTGATGTAATTAATTCAATTGTTAATCGTGAGTATGAAATAAGTTTCACAATTTATTGATTATAAATATACAAAAATTTATAGAGTGAGAATCATCTTCATTTAGCAACAAACAAAGATCGGCGAATAATTATTCTAGGTATACATAGTATACATTAAGATAGTATTTTTACATTTTATTTTGTAATTGTATTGGCCTCTGTAATGATATATATTCAAAATATTATTTATAAAGAGAGACTGTGTACATGATGGTATTTGGAAAGCTTTTAGAATAATTCTCTATAGAATGTGTTAAAAAGCACTAACCCTTCTACCGTCAACACATTAGCTATTGATTCGTAAGAATCACAATAATAAAATATTAGCAAAGCCTCTTTTCACATTGAGTAGAGAGAGAGAGAGTTAAAGCTCTTGAGCACGTGGTCTTCAACAGGCCGATCTTCAACTTTAAGACGCGAGAAAACGTCTGATATACAGGATATGTTAAAGAAGATATATTTTATTGTTGATGTGTGCTGTTGTAGGTAGCATGTTGATGCTATTCTAGATAGGAATGATTCAGTCTTTAGTGCGTACTATTGTTATTCTGGCAATGTCACTTGAGTTCAGTATATTAACATGCCCTCAATATTCATTAATATTGAATCCATAGAATCCTATAAGCAAGGCAGCATCAATAGAAAAATCGACCTCCCCGAAGCCTATCACGCTCTCCTGGCCTTCATGTAGTTCTCCCTATGGTTACCTATATCAGTTAAGTATCATATTTCAAAGAAATTCTTGTTTCCAATTATGTAATTAGCATCTTTAGTAAAAATTAGAATCTCTATATTGTTTCATTATGATGTAAATTTCTCATTTGCAATAGTTATGTAAATATCATAGGTATATATATTCTTGTCTGCCATATGTACCATGTTTGTATCGTCGCGATCATTGTATACTGCCCGTCGAAGGGTTTTCACCCGAAAGCTTGCGTTTAAAAATTGTTTAAGAAACTTATCTTCTTTTTTTTATTTTATAGATTAGAATATATTCATTAATATGTAGATATATTTATATAAGTAGGGTTTCTGTGGATGCTAGTTTTCTAATGTCTACAATAAAGGCTGTAGAATCTGTATTCATCTAGGGGCGACAGCAAGTGTAAGTGGCAGTAGATATGCAGTCAGTAGATGGCTGCGGTCTAAGATCACGGAAGTTGACTGCTCTAAGTGAATGTAGCTACACGCAGGTCCTGTGATAATGAGGACATTGTCATTCTACTGTGTGTCCCCACCTGCTGGGATGTATGACTTTGGTTTTCTATGGAACTGCTTGTGTCGATTCTTCTTTCCGTGCAGATAGCTTCATTATTTTATAGAAGGGGTCGTTGCATGGTAATAGACACTTTATAAATATTGTAGGTAACCACATGGCAGGAAAGCGAATTCTATATTAACAACGATATTTTAATAAAATTTTAAAATAATAAATAACTTTAATAGCTCTCGACTTGTTCAACTCAACAAATTGAAGTTCTGGAAATTTGCAAGTGCCAAATTTAACTGTTTTCTATCTGTTTAGATAGTTGTAAATTTAACCATGTGTAATTGGATAAAAAAATGTTTGGAATCATTGTGTTCAGAGAAGAGAAGAAGAGAAAGAGTGAGAAAAGAGCTCCACGTTATTATATTCAATGAATATTACACGTGTTTTAATACGGGGATTTATTCGATTAATTATTCCAATATTACCGTTTTCCTTTGAATTGAAGAAAAAAAACTTTGTTTTTAGACTTATATGACTATATTTACTCATATACTCTTAATTCTTTCCCAATTCTCTTGTAATCATAAATTAGAATTGGAAATGTAGAAAGCATCGACTGATTTAGAATTGATTGGGATTTTTTCACTAGATTAAGGTATTTATATATGCAGTGGTCACACGCAACACATTATACAACACACATACATACTCAACACATATTGCCTCACTTAGAAACATTATGTAAACCTTATGAAATTTGGTGAGCTATATAATGGTCATGTAAAAAAACAATTAATTGAAATTTCAATTAAAAGGGAATGTAAATCTATTGAGATGCATAACTTTTATTAATATTTAGTGTGTCCTCCTTTGCCACGTATACCAGCAGCTACATGATGAGGCATACATCTTTTTATAACTTCCTGTGTAATGTTAGACCAAGCCATTTCAATATTTTGCTGAAGCTCTTGACGATTACTTGACTGTGGTGATTGTTATAATCCTCCCCAACATGTACCTTACATACACAATTGGGGAAATATCTGGGGAACATGCGTGCCAGGGAAGGATGCCAATATTTTGAAGGAAAGCTCATGAGATGTTGGCTGTATGTGGTTGATTATTATTTTGTTGGAAAATGGTTTATTAGTCTGCTAAAGAAATGGCAACACACCAGGTTGAAACACATCCTCAATGTTTTGCTGAGCAGACATTGTGCCTTGAATGAAGACTAAAGGGGTCCTACTTTTATTGCTGATGTCACCCCACAACAGGGGTCTTGCTGTTTTTCTTTCCACAATACAGTCCTGATGGAGCCTTTTCGAGTCTACGTCTAATGTGTATCCTGCCGCCATTCACCCCCAAACTGAAACTTATTTCAAAAGAGAAAAAACAGAATTTTATTCTTGAGACTGAAGACGTCTTTCTTCACACCAGCTGAGCCTATCGCTTTTGTGCCTAGCAGAGAGTGGAATTCTTGGTAAAGGCCGGTGACTACCGAGTTCTGCATCGAAAAGACAGTTATTAACAGTATTCAGAGATGGTCCAGATTTATTCTACACATTTAGAGTCGTTTAAATCATTTATATAGTTGTTTTCCTGTCTGCTACAACCATCCTTCGAATCCTCCTATCCTTTTCCTCTGTTATCACTCTAGGCGACCTGAGCCAGGTTTTCTTGAACTCTTCATTCACTCTGACGAATAAGACCAAATCCTTATAACAGTATTTCAATTGCAGGCTACTTTCATAGCAATTTCTCTAGTCAGAATTTCACCTATTCTGAGGCCTATTATTCTATCTCTTGTGTAAAATAATAAATTTCCTTGTTGGACGCTTTTTTATGCCTTCACATTCTACATATTAAGGATGATTAAAAAATATTCCTTTAATTAATGATACACACTAGGAGGCTATTTTAATACCCTCTCATGAATAAACAAGGCTATTTTTATGCATTCATATCCTTGTTACGGTTCCAGAAAATTTATTATTTTTTACATGCCTTAATGCTTTTATTGAATATGCAAATTTTCGGAAATTATACTGAAGTGTTATAGGTGATGCAATTTTATGTGTTGTTGGCTAGTGTATAATATATCTTTTTTAGATGGAACGTTAGCTCTTTCAACCTCTTAACATATTTTCCATCTTGAAAATGCTGTGTCTAAATAATTATTTTATTTTTGTAGTTCAGAATGCTACCCTCAAAGTACAGAAAAAGTGTGAAACTAATTCACCATGAAGAACTATATTCTAGGAATATATAAGCCTTACCCGGTGGATAGAAGACCAGTTCCTAGAGCTGCTATGTCAGAAGGACGCAGAACAGAGACCGGGATAAGTCTCCATCTCGATCCTATTATACAGAAGGACACTCACTTAACCTTGAGGTTGGAAGCGGCGTCTAAATACGAATGAAACTATTATTAAGTCAATGGAATAATACGTAACACATTAATAAAATAATTTAATAATATTATTAATATTTCCATATTTTCAATACCAAGAATTAAACTATGCAGAAAAGTATGCAAATTTCATGGTAAAGTTAGTTCACATAGTTATGAAATTATGTAAATTGCTCGTCTATCGCGGGCATGTTGATTGAGATATATTGAGAACTTTATAATTTGGCAATATTCGAACGTCTCTGTCTAAAAGGGAAAGACTTTGACATTTTTTTTTGGCTCAGAGACAAACTCAGTAGCATAGAAAGTTAGGCCACCGCCAGCTGAGACTGTTCCAGTTGACAGAAGATTTCACGAGAAGTATGGTGGTTATACTAAAAAATTCAGGTTGATCCATACGTCAAATCTCTATGGACTGACACATTGATACGTCCATAGTGCACAAGATATATTGAAGATGGTTAGAACAAAAAAAATGCGGCACGATTTATGGGTAACGTCAGCACGCGTGGACCGAAGCATCCGTCGAATGGCGTTGGCGGCCCCACAATCCACTTCTGTCGCTATTCTGTAGGAGGTGCAGGACTAAAACCATTACACGTAGAATATTTGTCACCCTACCTTCATGACAACTGTTAAGAAGACTTTCATTGACCCAACGGCACAGCCACCTCCGTTTTCAATTTTGTCGGGATAGAGCCACATCGACAACGGCATAAGGTAGTGTTCTCAAATGAACTCGCTTCTGTTTTAGCAATGACGGTCGCCGTTTAACAGTTTGTCGCCGTCTTGATGACAGATCCAATCCGGCCGCCTCTGTGGACGCCTTGGCTCACGACAACGCGGCATTATGGTTTGGGAAGCCATCGGCTATGATAGAAGATCACCTCTGATTAGTATTGAAGGCACTATGACGACCCAACGATACGTGGATGACGTGCTGCGACCGGTGACGCTACCCTTTCTTCAGGGGGTACCAAATGCCTTTTTACATCAGGAATATGCCCGACCTCACAAAGAACGCATCATGCAACATGTCCTGTATTAAACCTCAGTGCTTTCATGTGCACGAGTCTATTCAGACCTATCACCTATAGAACATGTCTGAGACCTAGTTGGACATCGTTAGCATGCGCTACAACAGCCGTGGCTGATCATTGACAAGAAATGGGCAGCCATCCCTCAGAACACCATCCGCACGCTCATTGAGTCAGTACCAAGACATGTCGCTGCCTACATAGCCGGTGGTCCCACAACATATTGAGTGGACGGCGATGTCGCTCAGTGTATAGATGTATTCTGTTCTAATAAATATCATTTATTGTTCGTTGCTGGTACTCTCTTAATGCAGAATTTTACAACATTTTGTCCTCTAATTCTTGGTGTTGAAAATTCAGTGTTATACAGTATATATAAGTATTTCAAAGATCATAGTCTTTTGTGAGTTAAATATTTATTTTTGACTCGTGCTTTGGATGTTGTACAAAATTTCGAATATCGCGTGAGAACGCCCTTAGAGCCTTAGAATAATTTTTAAGGCCTTGCTTTATGTTTTGATTTTTGTTTGCTCCTGACGAGGACAAAAGTTTTTTGTCGAAACGTCGAGGTAATAAAAAGATTTATACTGGCCGAAGTATCTTTATTTTCAAGAAATATGAATGCCGGCCAGGCAGCCTCTATCTTCACGATAGTATATATAAGAGAGTAATTATCATAAATATGAAATTTCCACACTTAATGAAGTGCATTGCTTTTAATGTTATAAATATACCTCAAATATACCCCCTATATTTAGTGTATTCTAGGCATAAACGGGCCTACAGGCATATATAAAAGGGCGTACCTGGATCTGTAAAGAAAAAAAAAACAAATTTTTCTCAAAATATTTCGAGAGATTGCTCCCTCTTTATCAATTTGACTTTTGACTCAAAATATTTAAATATATTAAGTCACTGAAACGACGGGAATAATATAAAATTTGTTGATGCAGCTGTATGTTTACCAATAAAACTTCCAACCAACAAATGATGTTCTGAATCATTGCATTTCTATATGTTATTTCTTCCACTTTGTATATTAAAAACATTTAAACTAAATTCATGGTTCACTTTAACCATGTTTCACTATATAGTATTACTGAAACTTGGAATTATTAAGTATATATTTTTAAAGGAATGTTCGCCATATTCCCGATATATTTTAGAAAGATCCTACTGTAATACAAGGGTCACTCTAAAAGTTTTTGCAATCACTTATTTTTATTAAATCTGTAAATTTCAAATTTTCAGAGTTTCTCAAAGTATTCAACAACAACAACAAAAAGCCTTTATTTAGGGCCTCTCGCCCTATACAGGATTCGCCAGTTCACAATGGATGGGGAGAACACTGTGTGGCCTTTTTCCGGGATATAGTCTTGTGGAATTGAAATATCGCCATCGCTATTTCTCAAAGTATTCACCCTTAGCACCTATGATACCAAGATTTCAATCGTGAAAACCAATTATCGAAGCACTTATCTCAGTCATCTTCGGGAAAGGAATTTACGGCATTCATAAAGGCTTGCAATGCTTCACCATCAGTGTCAAAATTTATCCTTTTCAACAAAAACTTATCTTTTAGAAATAAAAAAGTCAAAAGATGCTAGATCTGGTGAATATGGTGGATAAGTGACTAATTGGACACCAGAGTTGGCTAAAAAGTCTAATGTTTGGGTGGAAGTGAGCGTTCTTGCATTGTCATGGTGAAGAAGGACTCCTCTAAGTTGAGCTATTAGTTTGCTTTGCTAGAATTTTTCAAATACTGCTGTAAACACATATGGTTGATTAGAAAGAAGGAATCATATATCGCCGCAACTCTTTTTTATTAACGCGATAAAAAAAGCTTTCGGGCAAGCCCTTCTTCAGCTAATTATAGTGTACAAACAAGGAGAGATTATATATCGTTTTTAATATAAACAAAATAAAAGAAAAGAAAATTACCACGTCCCTATCGCCCTCGTTTCAATAGCACCGCGTGGCCACGTCATGTCTGATCCTAACTTCAAATATAATATAGTACAAAGATAGCTTAAAAGAAATTTACGTAATTGAATAAATATAAAGAATCAACTATATACAGTTCAAAGGGTTTAGTGGAGACTTTTGAAGATTTTTAGGATAGAAGGGGAACGTACTGTGATGGCAACTGTATACTTTTGTTTAATGGTTTAGGGTGCTTCATGGTTTCTATTGCTTCAAGAATGAGTCTTTGGGTTTTAGTTTTGGCATTTGTATGGAGGATTCTGGTATTATTGAAGTCTGGAGAATTCTCCCATCTCCCACAAAATAACAGTTGTACGTACCTTGACGAAAAGAGCTTTCACCCACTGCTCATCAAAAATAGAATACAATAAAAAACTTAAATCTATAGAAAATAAGCTTCTTAAATCTGGATACCCGCTTCCTTTCATTAAAAGAAATAGATATAAACCAGGGACTCCCAGAAATAACTCCAATCAGTACATCTCCACCTGTTACTTACCATATACAGAATCTACAATTACAATAGCCCGCAAACTCAAAAGTTTTGGCATAAAAACCATCTTCAGAGGTTCACCTTCCATGGCCTCGATTCTAAGAAACCCAATCACCAAAAGCACCGACCAGAAACAGAAAAAAGATTTAGTTTACCAAATTCCCTGCCTCAACTGCAATAGTGTCTACATCGGCGAGACATCAAGAGACCTTTCAATTAGAATCAAAGAACACCAAAGAAACATCTCTAAACTAAACCCAAACTCCTTAATAGTTGACTACGTCAGGGAAACCGGACACACTCCAGACTTCAATAATACCAGAATCATCCATACAAATGCCAAAACTAAAACCCAAAGACTCATTCTTGAAGCAATATAAACCATGAAGCACCCTAAACCATTAAACAAAAGTATACAGTTGCCATCACAGTACGTTCCCCTTCTATCCTAAAAATCTTCAAAAGTCTCCACTAAACCCTTTGAACTGTATATAGTTGATTCTTTATATTTATTCAATTACGTAAATTTCTTTTAAGCTATCTTTGTACTATATTATATTTGAAGTTAGGATCAGACATGACGTGGCCACGCGGTGCTATTGAAACGAGGGCGATAGGGGCGTGGTAATTTTCTTTTCTTTTATTTTGTTTATATTAAAAACGATATATAATCTCTCCTTGTTTGTACACTATAATTAGCTGAAGAAGGGCTTGCCCGAAAGCTTCTTTTATCGCGTTAATAAAAAAGAGTTGCGGCGATATATGATTCCTTCTTTCTAATTTGTTCGAAATCCGCAAACCGTTTACCATGAACATATGGTTGAATAGCTGTCACTATTAACTGTCTTTCGATCTTCTAACTCAGTGATTCTCAACCTTTTTTTTGTTGCGGCATTATTTTAAAGATTTGAAAATTTGGCGGCACAATTTTAGAATTTCGCGGCACACTTTTGCTAACTTGAATGCAAGAAAATTCAAATTATGTATCAATATTTCTATGCAAAATATAAGTAATATACATCTCTAACATTCAATTTGCTAATTTCGTTATTTTAAAAAGTAAAAAAATGAAAAAGAAAAAAAGAAAAACCAATACAAACGTGAACATAATCATATGACTAAAATTCGGCGGCACATTTTTAGAATTTCGCGGCACACAAAATTACCGCGGCACATTGGTTGAGAATCACTGTTCTAACTTCACATTATCAATGAAACCACTTTTTCTAAAAATATAACCGAATTATAATACAAAAAGATTCAGATAACCGAAGGTAAAGATATGAAATATATATTTCTCATTATGAAGATAATTGGAGAACATAAACCTTCTTTTTTTTAGATTGCAGGTTCTGTCATATTAAGAAAAGAATAATATCACTACGCGCTGTGTTCCCTATTATATGTTATTTTTTCTGTAATTAATTTTCACAATTATTTTTTTTCCTAATTACTATTTATTCATCTAAATCTTGATTTTAATCTCAGTGTGTAAATAACTGATCCATCTTAATTAAATTTCTAAATTAGTTTTTATAATTTAAATATATTTGTAATACAATTCAGCAGATATATATTCAAGCTATTCTAAATAAACACCAGATAAAACTTAATTAAAATTACAATCCTTAACACATTTCAATTCATCTTTCGCAGATTAAAATTGATCAACAAAAATAATACCTTTATAATTGAATAATTATTTGAAAAATTCTATTGATAATTCAATTTAAAGAGAAATAATTGCTTTGAGGTCTTCAATGTTAAATAAATAAAGATAGAAATAAATAATTGTATGATTGGGGTGAGATTATTTACCAATTTCAAGAGAAGGGAAAATTAAATGAAGATTACTATCAAATCATTAAAAGGGATTATCAGAATTAAATTAAAACAGGATGAAGGAGGGAGATATAACAAGATCTTTCATAATTCCTTCCACCCTTATTACATGGCTATCCGCTTATAACATCTGGGTAAAACTCTTTTCAAACAATTTCCTGGAAAAACGACTAGAAACCATACCAGCTTATCGCTACGGATGCTCCAACTAATGAGCTCACCTTTCCTTGTAAATTAAAGACTTGTACTGGACTTCTATCCACTTTATTCTACCCTAACTGCTAGACGCTCCAGAAAGAAAGCGAAGATTCAATTTGTATTAAATTATTTAGAACTATTTTATTTCTTTTTCAAATAAAACAGAGTAAAATCTCTATAAAACGAACCAAAAATATAACGAATTTATAACGTAACTAAAATAATTACCAATATTAATGATACAACATAATGAACTATAGCGTTATAGCGAATTAAATTCTCATTCACAGTGAAAAGTTCGCTTTAGATATATTTTACTATGTATGTGAAAATAATATAGTATATTATTTTTATTTTATTTTATTATTACAGAAGCACGAGGTCTATCAGACTATTGTGCTATATTATAATTATTTACACACACGTGTAAATATATATATATATATGTCGCATACCTCGACATATTTGCATAGTATTGTTTTGTTTTATATATTTTACATGTTGTTTCTTATGATAGGTGAATATATTTGCATGTCCGCGAGTAGCGCGATGTATATATATAGGTGAAGAGAATAATAAAGTTAGAGTTTCTTTTGTGTGAAATCTTCTCGTGTTAATTCTAACTCGTTCTTTTTGATTGGAACCTTACAACATGGCGCAGCCGGCAGGACGAAGAAGTGAAGGATCCTCGGGATCGACCATGGAAAGTCTCCTCAGGGAAATGGTGGAGCAACAAAGCTTGATGATGAGCATTCTTTGCGGAAATAAGAAAGAAGAATATCTCAGCGAAGAGGATTACTATGAACAAAAGGAATATCTCAAATATTCAGTTGTTGAAGATGTAGACGAAGAAGAAGAGAAAGAAGAGGCAAATATTGAGTCTCTAAAAAGTCTTGAAAAGTCTGAAATCAGGACGATGGTGAAGCAGCAACGTTTGATAATGGACTTACTTTTCGAAGTTGAAGAAAGTAAAAAATCTCAAGTTGAAAAAAATTCAGTTGCAAAAACGGAAGAAAGTGAAAAAGCCGAAATTGAGAAAAAATCCGTTGAAGCAGATGAAAGTGAAAAGGCTGAAGTTGAAAAAAATTCTGGTGAAGTTGAAGAAAGCGAAAAAACTCAAGTTGATAAAAGGTCAGTTTTAGGAACTGAAAGTGCAGAGCCTATTACGAAAGAGGTAGATGTGATTGCTGGTATTGATGCAGATAATGCAGGACTTTGTGATCTTGATGATGCCACTTACACTCAAGCTGGGGAAATTGACAAAGATTCAGAGAATACAGAAGAAATTACTGATTACATTATTGATGTTCCTACCACTCAGGCTGGGGATATTGACAATAATACAGGGAATACAGAGGAAATTTCTGATTGCATTATTGATGTTCCTAACACTCAAGCTGGGGAAATTGATACATATATAGAGAATACAGAAGAAATTTCTGATTGCATTATTGATGTTCCTAACACTCAAGCTGGGGAAATTGACAAAGATTCAGAGAATACAGAAGAAATTTCTGATTACATTATTGATGTTCCTACCACACAAGCTGGGGAAATTGATACAGATACAGAGAATACAGAAGAAATTTCTGATTGCATTATTGATGTTCCTAACACTCAAGCTGGGGAAATTGACAAAGATTCAGAGAATACAGAAAAACTTTCTGATTGCATTATTGATGTCCCTGACACCCAAGCTGGAGAAAAGGAACCTACTAAGGAGTCTGGTACTGGCAAAAAAGAACCAAAGCCTGGTACTGGCGAAAAGAAACCTACTAAGGAGTCTGGTACTTGCAAAAAAGAACCAAAGCCTGGTACCGACGAAGAAGCTTTGAGTGAGCTACCTTGTTACGATACTCTATTGGAAACTCTCAAAAAAAGGAATCTATTCGTTTCAAACAAGCGGTGAAAAAAGAAATATGAAATTAGGAATATGTGATGCTATTATCTGCCATGGAATAGATGATTTCGATAAATGCAATCACGCAAGATGTCGTTTGTTAATTTTAAAGGTATTAAAGAAATTAACACGCTGCCAAAAAGTTTGGATTTATGCTAAAGAATTCAGCCAGATGCAAAAAAAAACATGCTTGATAAATACGACATTGAAATGATGGAAATTTCAGAGATAGAAAGTGGATATTTGCATAGAGGTAAAACAATCTTCTTTCTACCAGGATCTCCTGTAGATATATACGAGGAAGTTGTGAAAGCGAATTGGACAAAGAAAGGACTACGTGAAATTGCCATGATTGGAGAGGATCTCTTATCCTTTACTTTAGAGGCCACGAGGTTCTATCGTTACCTGCAGCTACTTCGAACTCAGAAGTGGTATGTCAAAATAGGCAGACCAACTAGACCGAAGATGGAATTACTCGTAGATTGCCTGGAATTGTATTACATCCAACCCTATGACGAGCTCTTCTGGGGTAGAAAGTTAGTCCCAGTTGGAAAAGGCACATGGCCAAAATGTGTTATGAGGGATGTTACTGATAATGGCGGATCTTCTGTTTATAGAATTGAACAGATTTCTGAATATAGGAATCCAAATATTGATCATAGAAAAAATTGGTCTTATATTTCTCGTAGAACGAATAAAAAGGAAATAAATATTTTTGATGCTTTGGGAACCTTACAAGGTAGTGCTCAAGCCAATCTTCGTTATCCTAAAGATTTTTGGATTGTTCGTGATTTGGGATCTAAATGTTTTTCAAATATTATTGAAGATGATGACAAGAATAATTTGGATTGGCATGATATGAATTTATCTCATTTTGTCTTTTTTCATCCTGAATATGGAGGAGAGAATTATGAAATCCCAACCAACAACTGCTTTGCCAAGTTGACTGATTTTGAGATATCTCGACTTGTAGAGAATGATGATCCTAATCCCAATGTTTTTTACGAGAATTTTCCTCAGCTAATTTGGACCCATAATGAAATACGAGAATTTAACTCTGCTTGTGAAGTGCATACTGAATCCATTGAGGAGACATCAACGCAGATTACCGCCGAAGAAAGTCAAAGATCTCATTCGGAAACTGAAGACTTGGATGAGTTGGGAGTCCCATCTCTCTGGCTAGTTGTCTTGAAGAAAGCTCCTCAGGCCAGCAAGTACATACAACCCTATGACTGTTCTAAACATGCAGACGATGCCTCTAGACCTGCAGACGATACCTCTGGACCTGCAGACGATACCTCTGGGCCTGTAGACGATACCTCTAGGCCTGCAGACGATACCTCTAGGCCTGCAAACGATACCTCTAGACCTGCAGACGATACCTCTAGGTCTGCAAACGATACCTCTAGACCTGCAGACGATACCTCTAGGTCTGCAAACGATACCTCTAGGTCCGCAAACGATACCTCTAGACCTGCAGACGATACCTCTAGGCCTGCAGACCATACCTCTAAGCCTTCAGACGATACCTCTGGGCCTTCAGATCTTCAACGAAATAAGAGACCTTCAAAAGAGTCTCATCACAGGAGTGATGAGAGGTCATGGAGGGGGAGTCTGTCGCATACCTCGACATATTTGCATAGTATTGTTTTGTTTTATATATTTTACATGTTGTTTCTTATGATAGGTGAATATATTTGCATGTCCGCGAGTAGCGCGATGTATATATATAGGTGAAGAGAATAATAAAGTTAGAGTTTCTTTTGTGTGAAATCTTCTCGTGTTAATTCTAACTCGTTCTTTTTGATTGGAACCTTACAATATATATATATAATTATTTACACGATGAATTAGTATTGATTTATAAATCTGTGTAAAAATATCTCTAAAATTGCAAACGTTTTCATAAGATTGAGTATATACAGATAGATGATTTGACATTATGTCAAAGTAAACAAGTACAATTTGGTTAGTCAGAGGGCAAGCCAACAAAAGATGCTATGGTGTATAGTATATTAGAGTATAGTAAATTTTTATTTTTTATTTTAATTCAATTTATAGAGCGCTATGTCCCCCTAGGAACACTTGCGCTATCATACATGTATGCCTTTACATCTGTCTGTACATATATATTTAGGCCGTGAATAGAATAGTCATATGATATTAACAATGAGAAAGAGAGAGAGAGAAAAACGAGAAAATAGTTTTACGAGTGTAAACGAGAAAAATAGTATATTTTTATGGAACGAATCTAAAATAATACCCAATGGTATGATACCATTTGCCTCCCATGGCTATAGTGAATATATGTCTATAGTGAACCAAAATGTCGGTCTATTAGGGTTGGCTATAATGACTTTCTACTGTACTTTTAAATTATTTATATTTTATCTTTTTATAAAAAGTTATAATTATATTTTGAATATATAGATGTTTTATAAAGTGTTATTTTATTTAAAGATTGTAGAAATTAAACTCTTAAAATCACGATCATTAAAACAATAATAAACAATAAGAGGAGCTTCTTGTGTAATTTCTGTATAATCGTATAATTCTGTACTAATCTGTAAAATCGACCTACAGTACTTTTTGAATTTCTGTTTTTTATATATTTCTTAAGCTCAAATATAGATAATTCTGATATAAACTATTTTTATTATATATCATTACCACGACACTTCGGCCAGTAAGGATTTTTATGATTTTATTGACTAGATGTATTAAAATATTTTGAATATACACTTTGATCTTTAAAAAATATATATATAGAAATTATTTTATAAAATAAAATATATATACACTCATAAACAGAATTCTTTAATGTCTCTCCGTTTGTGTATTTTTTTTTTTTTGTTGTTGGAGACAGAGAATTTTTTTTCAACCTTTGGTTATCTTGTGTGTCTTCAATAAAAATCACTGTGTATCAAATATCTTTTAGAATTATTGTCTGAATCTAGATATAAATGTTGGAAGATACAGCTTTTCTGATTTGTTTCCAAGAGTATATAAAAACAAGCAGATTGTTTAAATAATTCTTAGGGTCAATTTAGAATAAAAGACTTTAACGCTACTCATATCCGAACAGATTATCTGAGGTGTTCGAGTGTTGAACATTGTCAAAGGTTCTGTACTCCATGCCGGAACATTATCACACATATAGTTTTTCCTAGTTCTCAATCTTATTTATTTGAAGATTTATTTATTAAAAACATTATCACAATATGTGTGTGAGAAAATCAATTTCCAATGCAAATCAATGGTTGGAAATGTGATCATTGTTACATATTTACACAATAGTATATATTCCGTTTCTCTCTGGATTTCCGCACGGTTTGTAAATACAGGTGTTAAAACTGATTCAATTGTATAATATAATTTACTGTTCACCTGAAAAAGAGCCAATGAGGTGAGACTTCGCGCAAGCAAGGTATAAAAGGCATGGCTGGATGGACGGCGGGGGATTTGTAAGAATTGTTTATGAGGATAGGAGTGCCTGAGCCTAGGAAATAAAGATCTCAAGCTCAGAAGAAATGTTGGTTATGAATGTCTGAGCCTAGGATTTAAGGAACTCAAGTTCACAGGAAAAGAATAAAAGGCTAAAGAAGCTGATTAGAAGTCTGGATAGAAACTGAATAAAGTGAAAAGGTTAAAAAAAGCTGATAATAAGCCTTTATAGAAACTGATTAAAGTGAAAAGGTTAAAGAAGCTGATAAGAAGCCTGTATAGAAACTGAATAAAGTGAAAAAGTTAAAGAAGCTGATTAATAGCCTGGATAGAAACTGAATAAAGTGAAAAAGTTAAAGAAGCTGATTAATAGCCTGGATAGAAACTGAATAAAGTGAAAAGGTTAAAGAATCTGATAAGAAGCCTGTATAGAAACTGATTAAAGTGAAAAGGTTAAAGACGCTGATAACACAGGTCTACAAAAAAAACTTTTTTTTTGCACAAGAGAACCTGATGGTGTTTCTAGTGTAACTTTTCATGCTGAACTCAAAAATCTAATCAGAAATTTCCCATCACGTATGGTTTTTGCGTGACGGTCTTTTTTAGTATTGGGATAAATACATGCATCCAACATGAAAGAGACTTACGAAAACATGAAACTGCTTTTGAAAAAGATAGAATACGAAAGATACAGTTGGAAAATATGCAGCGATTTGAAAGTCGTTGCTCTCTTGCGTGGATTACAGCTTGGATATACAAAATTTTGTTGTTTTCTATGTGAGTGGGATAGCAGAGATAGGGAAAGGCATTACATTAAAAAATTCTGGCAAAACCGTAAAATCTTTACTCCAGGATATAAAAATATTGCAAATCTACCCCTGATCGATTCAGAAAATATTTACTTACCACCATTACATATTAAACTGGGATTAATGAAGAACTTTGTCAAGGCAATGGATCGAAATGCCAGTGGATTTGCCTACCTAAAACAAAAAATTTCTAGTATAAGTGAAGCGAAGATTAAAGAAGGCATTTTCGTTGGACCTCAGATTCGAGAATTGCAGCAGGATGGAAATTTTCAAAATAGTTTGAATGAAGTTGAAGCAGCAGCATGGAATTCCTTTAGAAACGTTTGCAAAAACTTCTTAGGAAGTGTCAAGGTTGAAAATTACCGAGACATAGTTAATGATCTGTTGCTTTCCTACAAGGCACTGGGATGTAACATGTCCCTCAAGATCCATTTCCTGCATTCACATCTAGATTTCTTTCCAGACAATCTTGGCGCAGTTAGCGATGAGCATGGTGAGAGGTTTCATCAAGATATATCAAGCATGGAGAAGCGGTACCAAGGTAAATGGAGTCCCGTTATGCTTGCCGACTACTGCTGGACACTCAAGAGGGATCTACCACAAGCAAAGTATAGAAAAAAAATCCACTGTCACTGCTTTTCAATAAATAAATGTTTCGTTCATATATGCCTATATATTAACAAGATTTCCAAATTTCAAGTAGGTGTATCTCAGAAATATTGCGTAATAGAAAAAAACTAATGGTATATTTGGATTCAGGACATGTAGATAACATGCTATTTCTTTGTGGACAAAGAAAAATATTTTTTGATAAACCAGTTACGTGACATTGTTTGCATTTTTTACTGTATTTTTCCCAATATTAAAAAAAGACCGTCACGCAAAAACCATACGTGATGGGAAATTTCTGATTAGATTTTTGAGTTCAGCATGAAAAGTTACACTAGAAACATAATCAGGTTCTCTTGTGCAAAAATCTTGTTGACCAGTGTAATAAGCCTGGATAGAAACTGAATAAAGTGAAAAGGCTAAAGAAGCTGATAAGAAGCCTGGATAGAAACTGATTAAAGTGAAAAGGCTAAAGAAGCTGATAAGAAGCCTGGATAGAAACTGAATAAAGTGAAATGGTTAAAGAAGCTGATAAGAAGCCTGAATAGAAACTGAATAAAGTGAAAAGAATAAAGAATTTGATATAAGCCTGTTGTAGACAATGAAGAGGCTAAAGTTAGCAAAAAGATTGGTAATTAGCATAATAGTTCAAGATAATTATTCCGATTGAAATTAGTTTATTTTTATGTATCATATTATCATAATAGAATAAAGCTCATTATGTTAAACTCATCAGATCTAGTCGTTCACTACCTCCAGAATATCATCTACCCATCGCGACTGTAAGTACAATAGTTAGATACAAAATTAGTTAAATCCTTTATTTATTTCTCAATTTTCTTCTCTATCCTTTCCTTATTTTCCAATAACGGGTTTTCGGGTTGATGGAATTTCGAATTTTACCAATTAGATTGTGACAATAGATTAGGTACCAATTAGATGATAAAATATATTGCATGTGTATATTTCAATGTGTGTGTGTGTTGGTAGGTGTTTTCCATTTTTACAAACATTTCTTAAAATTACCTATTCAAATATAACATAAATCTTTTATTAATCTGTCCATATTGCTTAGCGCCGTAGTTTTTATCTATTTGTAGTTCCAAACAAGCTAGCACTTTCCTAAGTGTAGTACAAAAGACACGTGTCTATATAGCCAAGTGTTATTATACAGAATACAGTTAGTAGGAAATGTTTTTCACTCTCTGGTGTCAACCCTCAGGTGTCATGACAACGCCGCGACAAACCACTCTAATTGCCTCGACTCACGCTCCTTCTAATTCTCCTAGGTGTCCGAATAAACATGACACAGGGGGCGTTGACCGGTGGGGTGGACACTCTTTGTAGGGTGGGGACATATTGGACCATCCCTTCGAACACAGAACATTCCCCCTTCTGCTATCAGTCTATATTTACCTTACTTCCGAGACACGTGCCACAAAAGCAACATCTAAAAACTTATTTGATCAAACACAACCGTGATTTTCCAATTTTCAGTTGGGAAATTGAAGAGGAGCCCGACAGAAGAAGAAATGTCTCAGATAAGAAGACAATCCGCACAATTTACAAATATATCCTTTACTTGGTTCATTAAATAAGAATTTCTGGCACAAATTGCGGGAAAATATGTTATAGGTATTTTAAGTTTCTTATCTATAGGTCTAAACTGAGACATACGTAAAAATATGCTATTGCAACCTCAATGGAACTGAATCTTTGGTTCAGTAGATTATACAGAGCGTATGAAGCTAATTAGGAATAACCACAATGTAATTTAAACTGAAATTTATTGCAAGAAAAACATTTGATTCCCAATTGATAATGCCAAAGTGAAATAATGTTATATTTTTTGTAGACTTCACAAGCTGCGCCAACTTGGTGATAGACATTTGGAAAATAGTTCTCAGTTATATACATAAATTAAATATATACGAGTGAAAAATCCCCGTCTATATTTCAAGCTTCTAAACACGATTTTTAATGAAATAAACAAACTTTTAGACTGTCTTTACTGCGTGGAAGAAATATTTGGAGAGCTCGTAAGTGATGAACCTTCCCAACGATTTTGCCAAATGACTTCACTAAACAATATTAGAGCCCCAATATTGTTTAGGACACTTCTAATTATATATATGACATTGTAGGATGGAATCTTGGTTATGGAATTTGAGTAAACTATGGGTAAGATTTTAGAGCAGTAGAATTCCATATATATATATATGAAATGTAAATAATAAAGTTTATCTAATAAAAATTTAAATCTTAAATATAATATAAATTAGGTTGATATTATTGAGTAAGTTAACATGGATTTATATATTGACAGAACTATATTTAAAACTTGTAATTTATTTTCCAAAAAGGTTACAAGTTTTTCTCTAAAAAGTGTAGCGAATGGTCAGTGTATTTACATATTTTTATTTACAACTTCAATAAATGACAACAGTAAAAGTAAACAAAGATATTTACATTTGCTATCTTGACTCCTAGTCAGTGCTGTGGCCCTTGCCGTTATGGTCCCCTGATGTCCTACAGCTCTCCAGCAGTCTCTCTATGGCCTCTTCTAGTGGCTCCTCGATAAGATGGTCCCCTGGCCTTGATCCATTCTTGTCTGTCAGGTCTCCTGTCATCTGATCTAGGTCGTTCTCCTGGATCTCTTCTATGGTCGTCGTATCCCTGTGCTCCATGTCCGGTATTCCACCTTCCTCGTCATCACATGCCAGCTCCCTACATCGTTCCAACAATCTATCCATGGCTTCCATTTCTTTATTTCTCTGTAACTTATCGTAAGGTTCATTCTTCTTTTCTGTTGATATAATTTCCATCGTCTTTTTTAGCACCAGGGATTTAATATATTCAAAGTCCCTTTTTCCTATGTTTATTTACTTCCTGTATTGTTTGTTATATTTGGTTACTATTCCATCCCATGTTAAGACTATCGGCACTACTTTTACGGGCATTTTTTCAGTTTGGGCCATTTGCCTCGCCAGTAGCTGGTATTTTCTTTTCTTTGTCAGCTCCGTAGTTTAGATATTGTCCTGGGAGGTAACGTCTATCTCTATGATTGTTATGTCTTTTTTTTATTTTGTCATATACTATTATATCAGGTTGGTTAGCTCTGATATTGATATCGCTTATCATTGGCAGGTCCGTTATTATCTTGGCGTATGAATTTTCAATCTTAGTCGTTATTTTGTGGAGCTTCATCTTCTTGTTCTCTGTAAAACTTGTAATAATAGTAATATTTTATATATAAATAGGAAATTCTATTAGATTAGCAAGCTAAATCCAAATTAAATATCTCTATATATTTAAAAGTCAATTTCTGTCTGTCTGTTTCGCGATAAACTCAAAAACTACTGAACCAATTGGTACCAAATTTTGCATGTCGCTTTTTATAAACCTTAGGAAAATTTTCGGCTGCATTTTGATTAGTATTTTTGGCTATTTCTTTTTTTAATTTGAAGAACTTTTTTTTACGCGGACTAATCCGGAATGAATGAATACCTAAATATGGCCATTTTTTCAAAGCATCGGTGGTTCAGTGGTAGAATGCTCGCCTGCCACGCGGGCGGCCCGGGTTCGATTCCAGGCCGATGCATTTATTTTTTACAATTTTTAAAACTCTTTTATATTATATATAATATAAATATATATTATTATATCAACTATATTAATTAAATCAAATATCTAAACAATAATATAATACAATTTTTGCCATCACACACACTTTTTTCCTGTAGTTTATGTGTTACTTCTGTATTGCTATTCTATGGCACTTCTAATATTTATTATTGATATACTTTTAGTATGAAGGAAATTGCACCCAAGGGATTTCTCGGGCGAAGCCGGGTCATTCGCCTAGCATATATATAAAATTGAATGTCTGTCTGTGTGTACTCTATAGATTCAAAAACCATACATCCAATCGCCGTGAAAATTTGGGATATTATTAGGTATATCGCCGGAAAGGTATTGAAAAATAATTTCTTGAATATCTTGATTATCCTTAGAGTTATTTGCAGATCTGTAGATTCAACTCGCAAGCAGCGCCACCATTGCGACGATGATAACAAGTTTTTTTTATCTATAAGTTTTATTATCATTAAGTTTATTATCTTAAAGATTATTTATCAAAGGTAAGATTATCTCAGGATGACACGGCAATTTATTTGAGACAAAAATAATGATACAATTCAAGGCGAAGATACTATTCCTTTAACTTCCAATTACCGAGGGAACCAATTAATATTGATTTCATTCAACTTATCGAGTATTTTTCAAGGGACCGGGAAAAAATGTTCACTAGATAAAACGATGATTTTGTAATGTAGAAAATTAGGAAAGACAAAATTCAGGATGACACGGCACACAGGGACCGGGAAAAATGTTCACTTTATCGAGAGATTCAAATTTACGAGTTTCAAATTATCAAAATATATCTTTTTTAAATAAGTTTATAGAGAATTGTTTTAACAAATGTTTGTTAGACAAACCTTTACTCGGGTCAAACCTCGGGCGAAGCCGGGTACATCCGCTAGTATAAGATAAAAGTTGATAATATTTTTGTGTTTAAGTTAGATGATTAAATAGTTGTTTATATATGTATTATATTTATATCTTATTAAGGAGAGAAAAATGTAATAAAAGCATTTATATTGGTTAGAATTAGGTTCATATTGATGTTTTTATTCTAAAATGAAATTTTAATTTATAATAAAAACATCAATATAAACCTAATTCTAACCAATATAAATACTTTTATTATATTTTTCTCTCCTTAATAAGATATAAATATAATACATATAAACAACTATTTAATCATCTAACTTAAACACAAAAAGCATTTCAAGAAAATGGGTTAGCCAAATATCACGGAACAAGTTATATCAACGTTTAGTTTCTTTTTGTTCCACTAAAAGGCGCTCTACCGTCTAAAATACAATACCTGTCTTTAATATATCCCATATATGTCATAATCTGTATATAATTGTATGCCCCCCGACCCACTATGCATGTACAATGTATGATTTTCAAAGATTTAATAAAGAATGAGGTAACTGGAGGAAAGAAAGTAACAAAAAGACATAGGAGGTAGATCTAGAAGAGAACATAATTATTAATAACGTCACAGTTAACCTTCTGACCCCGGAAACCCTGCGAGCTAAGTTTAAACCAATATTTCCGGACAAGACAGGACGTATCTGGTGACCAGAAGTTATAAAAGTTTGAGAGACGCCCAATTTCCGGAACAAGACCGGACGTATTTGATAGCCGCGGAAGTAAATAGAGTCGAACTAACACCTGATACTTCCTATCAGGCCGGGCATATCTTTTCACCAAAGAAAGCCGCCGGTCCAATTAGGAAGCAAGAACTAAGTAGGTCAACCAATAGAAAAACGGGCACGTCCCATCCTTCGACCAATGGGAAGGAAGACAACTCGTGGTGTTAAATCGAAAGACAAGAATTGTCAGTAGCGACTTGGCTCCCACCGAGTTCGGATCAGCCTTCGACTTGCTCCCACCAAGGTAACATCTGTTCTAGAGATCTCTCTCTCAGCTCAGCTCATAGCTAAGTCAATCACCACCATGTGATCAGATAAGGAACAATCAAAACCCGCTCCGCTCTTCTCAAGCTTTCTTCCCTCCAACCCAGTTGCCTTTTATTTTCAAACCCCATCACGTGTCCTGATTATTCCTAACTGTATGCTTCAACTTCCACTCAAACGACTGCGTTTCAACCAATCCTCACCATTCAAATCAAACAACAAGAAATTCCGCAACGATATTGTCACATATATATATATACCGAAATATCAACACTTGACCTTTCTTTTCTATTTTTTTTCTTGGTTTTTACACTGATAACTACACACAAATATAATTTGAAAAGAGAGTATTTCGACTAACTCATTTTTATTAAGAGGCCAAACAGTTATTCAAATTTAAACTGTGTTGTTGTTAGCGTCCATCAAGTCGATTCCGACTTGGGTACCTATATAGAAAAACATTCGACCGAAAAATGGAAGACGCATCCATGGGAGAACAAGAAAAATTACTCCGCCTACCAAACTACCTGGTGCGACAACCCCTGGAGCTCTTCAGGAAACTTCGGCTGGCCGACCGGAGCTATTTCCAGGTGAGGCAAATCCTCCTAGACCTCTATCCTGAGTCAAGCGAAGCGTCCTTTGCGAAATATTTCGCCATGAGGCTTACTGGGCAAGCCAACCTAGAGACCTACTACCGGGAGAAAACCGCCATGGGATTGCAACTAGGACTTCCACAGGAGGTGATCCTCGAGACGCTGACAGAAGGACTGCCATTCAACGACCAGCGCCTAGTCCGCGTAGTACCTCCCGAGAACCTAGGAGAATGGTTCCGACTGGTACAGCGGATCCACGGGCCCAGTGTACCGGCAACGCGATCCAGAGAAGATCAACCACCCACAATGTCGGGTCCGTATCACAGCACACCCCGACGCCCAGGTGCATGGAATGCACCTCTTCCGCCGTCCAACTGCAAGTTCTGCGGCGCGAGGCACTGGCACAGCGAATGCCGACATCGACCAGTCCCGACGACCCACGAAAAAGTGCGGACGGTGCAAACAGTCCCAAAACAACCAGCCCCGATTCCACAACAACCAAGTCAAGCCAGGGACACCCCAGCCGAGCAGCCCTTTCGAGACTGAGGTAGGACACCTAAACTGCGTGCATTCATTGAAAAACACCCCCTTACCTACATGCCCTTTTTTCACTAAGGCCAATTGCCTTTTTTACATGCCCTCAAATAACCAAGTCACAACGACTTCATATGTTAAAAACCCATCTGCCTAATTTAACCCTTGAGGGACATTCACTGAACCTCCAAACCCTAAACGGTTTTGCAAAAACCATGGGTAAACTGTCTATCCCACTGACAATAGGACAAATATCCCGAAGAGAGAATTTCCATGTAGTGAATGCCCCGTTACCATTTGGAATTCTTAGTATCAATAGCCTCCATAAATTCAGACTAACCATAGATTTTAATAAATGCACTATATTCCAGCTGGGCGCCCCATTGTCTACCCCATCCTACCATTTTAACAATGTACCAAATGTATGCACGTACTGGCAGTGTCAGGCGATGTCACAAAGATCTCACCATACAACCAAATCTTCCGCCTATGACAACCATTGCGTGCATTCATTGAAAAACACCCCCTTACCTACATGCCCTTTTTTCACTAAGGCCAATTGCCTTTTTTACATGCCCTCAAATAACCAAGTCACAACGACTTCAACTTGTAAACATGCCCAAAACGCACCCACACAGCGGGACAACTCGCACACCAAGCACATAGGTGATCACACACCGTCACACAACTACCACATGACAAAACCACACAACGAACTCGACACTCCCATTGATACACAACAAAATCCTTTGCCACATACATGCTACAACACAACATCTAACACTCACTATACACCGCAGTTCACAACACTTCTACAAAGATACACTCACATTTTCACACAGAACAAATTCCACGTACCATGCTTACGGATTCCACCAGTAAAAATACCCACGAATTCCGATAAAATAATTACCATACGTCCATATCGTGTTCCGATATGTGACCAACAAGAAATCCGTCATCAAATCCATTAAATGCTGGAGAACGGCATCATAGAGCAATCTTTTTCACCTTTCTCGAGCCCTTTCACCCTCGTCACTAAGCGCGACAAGACCAAACGGTTTTGTATCGATTACAGAAAGGTGAACGAGCTAATCAGCTCTGATGTCCATCCCCTCCCGAGAATCGAGGATATCCTAGACCGCCTCGCGCAGGCCAAATATTTCTCCACGGCAGACATATCCTCCGCGTATTGGCAAGTCCCGATACACCCCGATTCTCGACCACTGTTAGCATTTGCCACCCTCGAAGGGTTATACCAACCCACTCGACTACCTTTCGGATTAAAAACCAGCCCTCAAATTAACGAACGAGCCATAAGTCAGGTCCTACAGAGACACGGACTTGACTGTGTGGCACATTACTTTGATGATTTCATCATCTACTCCAACACATTGGAGGAGCATCAAAACCACCTGCGACAATTTTTCGCCTTTTGCGAAACGGAGAAGCTACAACTTAACTTCGTGAAATGCGAATTTTTTAAGCAGTCCATAGATTTTCTAGGTTACACCATTACAGCTGGTACAATTACACCACTCACACGCAACACCGACATTATCAACGCCATCAAACAGCCACACAACCGAAAAACACTACAATCCTTTTTAGGCGCTGTGAACGTCTATAACAAATTCATTCCGAAATACGCTCGCTTGCGAGCACCGCTCAATAACCTCCTCAAAAAGGATGTCGTGTGGAACTGGAATGAAGTTTGTCAAAAGGCGTTCAATGACCTGAAAGGAAAACTCACACAACACCCCATCTTACACCTTTACAAAGAAGGTCTGCCATGCCAAGTGTATTGCGATGCATCCACCCTCGGTATAGCAGGCATTCTCAAACAAGTTCACCCTGACGGGAACGTATATCCAGTTCAATATTTCAGCCGAACATTGCGCCCACACGAGAAAAACTACTCCATCTCTGAACTTGAGTGCTTAGCAATCGTTGAGAGTGTGGAGAAGTTTCGCATCTACCTTATGGGCAGAAAATTCACTATATTTTCTGACCATCACGCATTACAGTGGTTGAAAACCATCAAAAACCCGTCCGGCAGACTGTTTCGATGGAGTTTACGACTATCGAGTTACGAATATGAGGTCCGCTACATAAAGGGAAAACTACAATATGAAGCAGATCTCTTATCCCGTAACCCGTTTTGTGGATTCTTGGACGCCACCCTTATCAAGACCCACCAACCTCCTCCATCGAAAGAGTCTAGTTTGACCATTGATCATAATGGATTACATACAGTTTCCCGAAAAGGTGTAACAAAGATTATAATTCCAAAACCACTCATACAACAACTCTTACAAACAGTACACACACAATACAATCACCCCGGTATTTCACAAATGTCACGACTCATCTCCACGCAATATTACTGGCAAGGTATGTCCAAAGATATTAAACAAAAGGTTAAGACCTGCCCCACCTGCCAGTTAACAAAACGACCATTGGGACCCACTTACGGGGAATTAAGTCAACCCCCGGAAGCCAAAGAACCCTTTGACCTCTTATCCCTTGACACCATAGCAGGATTTGCCAAATATGGCAACACCAAAATATACCTCCATGTGGTAGTCGATCATTTTTCGCGCTACGCGTGGACTTTTCCATCTAAATCCACCAGCATCATCACCTACCAACAGGTACTTAAGCGAGTATTACAGGATGGCTCTCCAAAACGCCTTCTTACGGATAGAGCCCCTGCTTTCACTTCGCCAAAATTTCGTAGTTTCCTACTTAATAGAAATATTCACCCATTACTCACAACCAGCAACAATCCACAGGCCAACGGTCTATGTGAACGCCTGAACGCCACCCTCACGGGAAAACTTAGGCTATTGCATCTAGAAAATCCTAAGATCGCATGGACCAAGTTGGTCAAAAGAGTTACAATTATATATAACAAAACCCCACACTCTACCACAGGTTTTCCACCCATCTACTTAATGTTTGGTATCCTACCCCCCGAACTCTCTGACCATAGCACACCTTACCCAGATATCGACAAAGCTAGAAAAATTGCACACACACGCACACAAAACAAGCATTTACAAGACAAAAACATTTATGATCAACGACACAAACAACCACATTTTGAAGTAGGTGATCTAGTGTTAGTAAAATTATATCACCACCCAAATACAGGGAAACTTGCGCCATATTTCACAGGACCTCACACAATATTAGAAATTATTTCACCAAATGTGGTCCGCATAGATCGACCAAATCAACCACTTCAAAGAGACACTGACACAATCCACGTCAACAAACTTAAGCTGTATACAGAAAAAATCCGTTATATATCACCACCCGCCGTTAGCACATATCACATAAAGCACAACCCCAATTACACGTTCCCTTTCAAACATTTAACACCCGAATTATTCCCAACAGAGTCATTAAGGTTCAAACCCACCAGCAGCGAACCTTTCAGGCATTTAGACCCTGCCATTTTTGCAACAAGGCGATTTGCATCACTCTTCCCCGATGTTAAAAACTGCAAACCTGACAACCAGTTCAATCATATCACACCACTCCCTAAAGATATCAAACAGTGCGAAATTGAACGACCAACAATATATAAGATTCGAACAAATATTTCAGAGTCCCCATTTACAAAATTATGGGAGAACATGGGGCAATACCCTATCTTTCATCTGATTTTCATCCTTTGTATGTTAGTTCTACCATACAAATGTATCCCAATTTTATTCATTAATTACTTGTTTATCTATACCATGCCCGCTCATAAAATCTTCGAACTACAAGAGGCAGTTTTTAATTTTGGACAAGCATTTATAAAACTTCTCATAATTTTAGGAACCATTTTTGCAGAAAATCTAAATAAACTCCGAAGAGATAGAAGTAACTGAAAGATGACCAACCAATGTCGGAGAAGTCATACTCCAAAAACAAGACCCGAGCCGCACCCCAAAATAAATAGACGGCAGGAAGTGAGAATTTTGAGACACCGCGACAGGAAGTGTAGTCCGCGGCGATAAATTCGGCCTATGCAAACAAAGGGGAGCGCCTTGTCCGATCTCCAATTTCATTCCCTCTCTTTTGCCCGACACACCCCACTTCCGTATCTCTAATTACAATGAGAAGGTCCCCTATTGAGGTCAACTGGGAACCTCTCTATGCCACCGATTTTGGATTACAATTCGAGTCTACATATCGATTTTTACCATCCAATTCCACATCCACAAGACGACACATAAACATTCTAAATGAGTTCACATCCCTATTATAAGTAATCAATTACTTTACAGACTTCTAACATTTTTCACAACACACACAAAGACAAAAAATATATAGGGCATAATTGAGCAATTAAAACATTTATAGGGCATGTAGATATACAAAAGGGTTCAAACCAATACACCTTATTTTTCATATTAATCATTTTCATTATTTTCTCTCAATTAAAATTTAAATATATAATCAATTTATCAATTTATTCAACTTATTATCACTTTTAATCATTAATTATCATTTTTTTTACCAATTAGTTTATATTATCATAGTTTCAAATCAACGAGAACTCATTGGTTTTCTTTTAAAATTGGATATTATATTTTATTTTGATTTACAAAAACATCCTTTTTTTCTATTTCTTTTTTCCACCATGCAACAAAACATTTTTTTTTCACCATGCATCAAAGCATTTTTTTTTTTCAACATGCAACCAAGCACTCACTTTGATTTCTTCCAACTTTTTATTTTTATTTTTATTTTTTGATTTCTCAAAAGACCTAATAAAAATCCCTCGATTTCCATTCCCAATTTCGAGCGAGAATATGGTTAGGCATTTTTCCTTTTGTTTTTCACCATGCATCAAGCACTCACTTTGATTTCTTCCAACTTTTTATTTTTATATTTATTTTTTGATTTCTCAAAAGCCCTAATAGAACTCCCTCGATTTTTTTCCAATTTCGAGTAGAAATCAGTTAGGCGCATTTTCTTTTCTTTTTAATCCACTATGTACCATAGCATTCATTTTGATTTCTTACAATTAAAAAATTTTTTGATTTCTATTAATTATACTCAACCTATATCATCAACACCATTCTATTTTATCTCTCATATCACCACCAATGCTTGTATATAGACTCAATACCCACAACTAATTTTCCCACAAAATTATTTTTCACCTTACAGAATTCTCTCAGGCTAACCCCTTCTTGAATTCTTCACATGTAGGGGGCGCATCTGTCATAATCTGTATATAATTGTATGCCCCCCGACCCACTATGCATGTACAATGTATGATTTTCAAAGATTTAATAAAGAATGAGGTAACTGGAGGAAAGAAAGTAACAAAAAGACATAGGAGGTAGATCTAGAAGAGAACATAATTATTAATAACGTCACAGTTAACCTTCTGACCCCGGAAACCCTGCGAGCTAAGTTTAAACCAATATTTCCGGACAAGACAGGACGTATCTGGTGACCAGAAGTTATAAAAGTTTGAGAGACGCCCAATTTCCGGAACAAGACCGGACGTATTTGATAGCCGCGGAAGTAAATAGAGTCGAACTAACACCTGATACTTCCTATCAGGCCGGGCATATCTTTTCACCAAAGAAAGCCGCCGGTCCAATTAGGAAGCAAGAACTAAGTAGGTCAACCAATAGAAAAACGGGCACGTCCCATCCTTCGACCAATGGGAAGGAAGACAACTCGTGGTGTTAAATCGAAAGACAAGAATTGTCAGTAGCGACTTGGCTCCCACCGAGTTCGGATCAGCCTTCGACTTGCTCCCACCAAGGTAACATCTGTTCTAGAGATCTCTCTCTCAGCTCAGCTCATAGCTAAGTCAATCACCACCATGTGATCAGATAAGGAACAATCAAAACCCGCTCCGCTCTTCTCAAGCTTTCTTCCCTCCAACCCAGTTGCCTTTTATTTTCAAACCCCATCACGTGTCCTGATTATTCCTAACTGTATGCTTCAACTTCCACTCAAACGACTGCGTTTCAACCAATCCTCACCATTCAAATCAAACAACAAGAAATTCCGCAACGATATTGTCACATATATATATATACCGAAATATCAACACTTGACCTTTCTTTTCTATTTTTTTTCTTGGTTTTTACACTGATAACTACACACAAATATAATTTGAAAAGAGAGTATTTCGACTAACTCATTTTTATTAAGAGGCCAAACAGTTATTCAAATTTAAACTGTGTTGTTGTTAGCGTCCATCAAGTCGATTCCGACTTGGGTACCTATATAGAAAAATATTCTCCAGTTTTATTTGTTAGTAATCATCATGCACAGCTCATCTAATGAATTTCGGGTAGGTTTCTTGACTCCTTCTAGCCAGCTGATTGCAAGTCTTCGTCTCTTTCCTATTCCTTCATAATTTCCAAACATCAACGAATTTTCTAATCCATTTTCTCTCATTATATGTCCGATGTAGGTTAGTTTTGTTCACATATTTAGCATCCCAGTGATCTAACAGAGTCAATTTCATTTATGATTGAGACATTTGAACCTTGTTTCAGTCCATGAGACAGATTAGCTTTATCCATGTCCACATTTCAAAGGGTCTAATTATTTTTCTTTCTTCTTTTATGAGATTCTCCAGCACTCACAATCATTAGTACCACACGAAATTGCAATGCCTAATCAATTTTTCATGTCTTGATTGAAATGCCTTTACCTTTCATAATCTTGTAATTTCATCATTGCGTCCTTTCCCAGCGAAATATTTATTTTCACTTCATCTATTCAACCTCTCATCTTATCAATCCTGGATTCTAGAAATATATAATAAACCATATTTTTCTCGTTAAATTCTCAAGATACCAAAAATAATAATTTTGGCCTTGCTGATATTTAATTTTAAACCAAAATTTTCATTTTCTTTAACTTTATCAATAATCTGCTTTAGGGTCTTCTTTGTTTTCTCTGCTATAAGTGTATTGATTTACAGAAAACAATAATAATCTAAAAACTAGAATATTTATATTTTAAGAAAATCTTATCATTTTTGACGAATAATATTCACAATTTAAATTTAAAATATTAAGATTTGAGAAATAAGAAAGATAATCTTTATAAAGCGCTAAATCTAAAAGATAAATGTATCAAAAATATATAATCTAATCCTATATAATTAAACTATAATAGTTTAGACTCGGTGAATTAACTATCCTAGCCCATGTATTTCTTGATAACAGACTGATACAAAAGAAATAATAACTACATTTGCGAATGTAAATAAGGCATTAAATATAATTTGATTTAATATTCATTGCCGTTTGACCCGAATACATTATTTATTACTAATGTGTATGATAATTACTCTTTCATTGATAACAATCTTTATCAGCAGAATTATATTATCTTTTGTGTTGTAGAAATATATAGAGAGAACCAATAGTAATTATTTCATTAAGAACTAAAAAATATAATTAGTATAATTATTTATATAAAAAAATAGACACTTCGGCCAGTTGGAGTTTTTATTTTCTCAACGTTTCGACAAAAATCTTTTGTCTTCGTCGGTAGAAGAAAATAAAAACCAACTGGCCGAAGTGTCTATTTTTTATATAAATATGAATGCCGGCCAGGCAGCCTCAATCTTTACGATAATATAATTTTGTTGTTTATATCTTTTTAATATATTTTACGACTGTCCAAACCTTTTAGAAATGAGACCTCGTTTATTATCTGATCTAAATCATTTAACTTTCTTACATCTGTCACTTTGTCTATATAAATTTTATGAACTCAGTCGATTATTCTTGTTCCAAAATCACTTTATTAGGTACCGCTCAAAAAGAGCAACCCAATTTATGATAATTGCAACAATGATCAATATGTGAAGGTTATTCATATATTGAAACAAAATGTTAACGCGGGATTCAATCCCGGTTCATGGCTGTTGGGAATTGAGGGTGTTACCTACTTGTCCACCGACTCCATTTGGATTTCAACTTGTTTTTGTTGCAAAAAAAAAAAACCTTGATTAGGTACGCTCAAAAAGAGCAACCTAATTTATGATAATCGCCACAATTATTAATATGAGAAGGTTATTCACATATTAAACAAAACGTTAACGAGAGATTCAATCCCGGTTCATGGCTGTTGGGAATCGAAGGTTTTATCCACTCGTCCAGCGACTCTCTCTTTAGATTTCAATTTGTTCTTTTTCCAAAATCACTTTATTAGGTAACGCTAA
Source organism: Cordylochernes scorpioides (assembly GCA_030710605.1). Taxonomy (NCBI): domain Eukaryota; kingdom Metazoa; phylum Arthropoda; class Arachnida; order Pseudoscorpiones; family Chernetidae; genus Cordylochernes; species Cordylochernes scorpioides. Next base: position 74,828,451 of record CP092870.1, read on the forward strand.
AAAAAGCAACCTAGTTTATGATAATTGCAACAATGATGAATACGTGAAGGTTATTCATATATTAAACAAAATGTTAACGTGGGATTCAATCCCGGTTCATGGCTGTCGGGAATCGAGGGTGTTACCCAATTGTCCACCGACTCTTTTGAACTCTGTCGAATAATACATGTAAATTTGTGAATATTTAATTCTAAGTTTAAATTTATTTGTTGGTTTGTTTGTTTCCTTTGTAATAGGCACAAATATTTCAATATGACGCTTGGTTGATTAATAAAATAAAATATGTATAATATATATGTCAATTAAAATATTTTAATATTAATTTTAAATATTTGCGGCTTGATTTTGTATATATATTTTAGTGTAATTATATGTATTTACTTTTGAAGCAAATTTCAGTAGATATCCTAAATAAAACCGATTCACATTGTTTAGAAATTAAAAAATATTCCACATATCCCCCATACATATCCTATATCCACATTATGCTTACCTCTTTCGGCCATGCTGAATTGGTTTTAAAAAATGAATATTTTAAAATATATATTTATTTTGAACGAACTACATATTTCTTTTTATAAAATACCAATAAAAATAGTTTACAAGTCACTAATATTTTAAATGCGATTTTGGATTTTATATTTCTACTTTGTGAGATATTAATTTATGATATAATATGCTCAGATGAGCATCTCTAGATGGCAGAGCGCCATCTAGTGGAACAAAATAAATTAATTTCTTGATTTTTCAGGAAGCCTCTGGGACCAAATTTTGGTCGTAGAGGTACAGTCTGCACCAAGCTGACGAGGGTCAACAGCCCGAAATGCGTTCGTGGTTGACCTTTCGTGATTTATCAAAAATTTGGGTTGGCCAAATATCACAGAACAAGTTAAATAAACGTTTAGTTTATTTTTGTTCCACTAGATGGCGTTCTTCCATCTAGAGATGCTCATGTGAACAAGGTCAGGGTTCCAGATTGTGATATTCAATTTTTGGTTAAAGGAATAAGCATAAAAAGACTAAGAGGAGCTTCTTTCAAAATTTTATTCTGCAAGCTTTCGGACTAGACGTCCTTCTACAGGCAAAGGATAGTTGTAAAAACTAACTAAGGTTAGTTTTTACAACTATCCTTTGCCTGTAGAAGGACGTCTAGTCCGAAAGCTTGCAGAATAAAATTTTGAAAGAAGCTCCTCTTAGTCTTTTTATGCTTATTCCTTTAACCAAATTTTAAGAGTTCTTATCGTTTAATAATCAATTTTTAACATATTTTCAGAATTTCTAGAAACTTAAAAATTTACAAACTCGCTCAAACCTAATAGCAATGCAAGTATCCAAATTTTCAGACGCCTAGATCGACAGGATTTGTGTTAATCTTAATTTCGTTTTTTTTAAATGCGTTGCGATCAATATCAGGCCTTCACTTGTGTCCTAGCATTTTTCTAATAAATAGATGTTCTGGACACAAAACTGAAAGGATATTTTCACGAATGCACTCCCATAGAATATACATATATTAAATCAATTCCGAGAAAAATTGTAGGGTATTTTTAAAAACTATTCTATATACAGTTACGAGCGTCATTCTTCGTCGCCTCTATCACGGTTTGCTTTATCTTTGGAATGGCGCCCTCCTATTGGTCGGCTACGATCACGCCACTTTTGCCCCCCCCCCCCCCCCCCCCCCCCCCATTTTTGTAACTATTGTGTTGGAGCGGGTAGCTCTTTAAATAAATGCATATATTAGTTAATAACCAAATGGAATCCTCTCTTTCTTTTTCCCAGTAAGAGACGCCTACGGAAGCCAACAGTACATAGACAGATAAAGCACATAGGCTATAGTTATTAACTAACATATGCATTTATTTGAGGCGCCAATTTATAATTGTAACAAATAGTATTTGATTCAAAACATTCAATCGGGTAAAACACGGGCGTTGCCCGGGTCATTCGGCTAGTATAGTATAACCATATATCCGTAAAGGCGACACCTCTCCCCTTTCATTTAAACAATGCATTCCTTGATGCTAAATTCAAAAAGCACAAAGAATATCGTGAAAATGTATTTTCAAAAAGAGCTGTCTCTTTATCAGATATAAATATAAACCTCCAGTAAAATTAAAAAATATTTGCATATGCAATTATTAATACAAAGCAATAACACGCCATCTATATATAACGAATGAAGACATTAAGACGCGAATGTTTCTTTTCACAAATAAATATACAATTATATTTATATCCTCATTATAGTTTTTTTGTGTATTTGTGTTTGTTCAATATTTGAAATATATTATACATTTTATGTTTATAAAATTTATATGCGTTGAATAATTATTAAATATCATATACTCAATAATATATTTAAAAAATTATATTGATATAATAAAATACAGTTCAAATATAAACTAAACTTAGCAACTTGAGAATATATATATAACGTTAATAAATTTTTAAATATATATATATATGTTATATTAAAATATTTTATTTAAAATTATATTATATTAAAATATTTTATTTAAAATTATGTTATATTAAAATATTATTTTATTTAAAATTATATTTCATAGATTCAAATACTCTGTTAAATCGCGACCGCCAAAGGTCACGCTTCCCCTATAAATACTCATTGTTGTTGTTTCCCGATGGCCGGCTCAAATCTTTTGTACATTATGTAAATAAGTTTTGCATTTTTTATTCTTACGCCTTAAGCCAGGCATTACCCTCACCAAATTATGTTTTATATATATCCCATAAGCTAAATTAAAGCTATTTTTGATAATTAATTTTATTTCATTTTAACTACGACTGCATCACCATAACATAATCCTCAAGAATATTCAAAAAACAGCAGAAAATCTTTATTAAATATATGTATGTATAAAGTTCATTTAAGAACATATAAATGTGTTAGATAAAATTATTGATTTTTTAATTTAATGGCTATTTAATAAAGTTTCTAATCATTTAGAGAAAACTAGAGATAGAAAAAGTAGGCCTAACAATTCCAAGTCAAAGTACCTAGCAAAGGTGAAATAACTAATTGGCCAAGTTAGTAATTAAATTTCGTTCGAATTGTTCCCAACTGCTCGGATGTTCTTTACTCAGAAATTAGCCTAATCTACTCATTAAGAGGGCATTAAAATATCAATTTGTTTAACTTTAATTAGAGGTGAGTCCCTCGATATGCGTCGTCTGCCTAGATATTTTTGTGCTGCCCCCTGGCGGGGAAAAAGTCTAGCAAGGAAGAAGAAGAAGAAAATGAAGTAATAGGTTTGCTCTGGCCCTGACAGAAGTGTTTAACTTGGGTGAGCAAATCTGAAACATTTATTTCTTGGCCGCTTCCCTGTACTGACCGCCTCGACTTGGCGTTAATTTCTATCTTCTGCCCGTTATTACTTTGTATAGTTTTTATTACCCTTTCTTTTCCCTATCTCTATTCTAGGGCTATTATTTTAATTCTATTTATTTTCTTAACTTTATTATATATAGATTAGTTATCTCTAATGCTTTATTATTGAATTAAATTTGAAATTCAATAGTTTTTAATTTCGGTCATATGCTATAATTATATATATATATATAATATATATATATATATTTATTTATTTATTTATATTAATTAAATGGCTTAATATATATATATTATTTTTATTAAAAGGGTTTCATTTTTTTATTGAAGGGTTTATTTATGGATTGCTCTATTTTCAAATATATATATATATATAATTTTCACCCAAAACAGATATTGTTTTATGATAAAACCACACATGTTATTATAATAAATATATCTTAGGTGTTTATGATTAGGCTATATTCAATTAAACTCTTTCTTTAGGAATATAATACCATTTGGAATATAAACTATTAAATATATGGATAATTTTGAGATATAATAGTTTGAAATTGCAAGAAGGATATTTGAATACATAGGATAAAATAATCTATGACGTTTGTTAAGATATCAAAATATATTTCATATTGCTTTCTATGAAAAAAACAATAGAAAAAATAAAAGATAAGTGGGTCAGGTGTTGATATTAAAAATAAAGAAGGCATCTCCTGACCACGAGCACATGTGCTTTTTAGATGGCAGAGCGCCATCTAGTGGAGCAAAAATATACTAAAGGTTTATTTAGCTTGCTCCGAGATATTTGGCCAACCCAATTTCTTGATAAATCAAGAAAAGCCATCCACGAACGCGTTTCGCGATGTTGGCGCTCGTCATCGTGGAGGAGGCTGTAACCACTGCGACCAAAAAGATTTTGCGACTAAAAAGCACATGTGCTCGTGGTCGGGAGATGCCTTCTTTATTTTTAATATCAACACCTGACCCACTTATATTTTATTTTTTCTATATTGTTTTTTTCATGTGTTAAGCGTCTTTACGCAAATTTGGCCTTAAATACCCATTTTTTGATTTTTCGGGAAGCCATTGGGACCAAATTTCTTTTTGGTCGCAGTGGTTACAAGCCTTCTCCACGCTGACGAGCGCCAACAGCGCGAAACGCGTTCGTGGATGGCTATTTTTGATTTATCAAGAAATTGGGTTGGCCAAATATCTCGGAGCAAGCTAAATAAACGTTTAGTTTATTTTTGCTCCACTAGATGGCGCTCTGCCATCTGAAAAGCACATGTGTTCGTGGTCAGGATATGCCTTCTTTATTTTTAATTGCTTTCTATAAAACAAACATTTTTGTGACTATTTATTGAGAGATGAAGATATATTGTCAGTGAATAATTCATTTATAAATATTTTATCACTGAATAAATATAAGAATATATCATTCTCACGAATTGGCCCTGCCTGCCGCTCTATTTATCTGTTCAAAATTATTATTGCAGATAGGTTTTGATAGTTCTGAATGTTTTTATTTCAATCAATTTTTCATTCAAACTAGATCGAAACTTTACCCTCATTACCGTGACAATATACAATAAAGCCCCTATAGCAAACCTAAATAGGACTGAACCTGTGCTTTACTATAGCCATGATTCGTTATAGCCATTGAACACTGTATTATAAATTTTAAGAAAATTGTTCGCGCGCGCGCGCTTTTTAATTATCTCAGGTTCTTTTCAGCGGGGTTTTCTGATATTGACTCTTATTTTTTCTCAATATTTACAGTAAAACTCCGATAAAATGAACATGGGATATAGTGAACCTTCCTTTATAACGAGAGAACTTGAAAATATTCTCGTTTTTTACTTTATAATACAGTGAACTATGGCAATAGTGAACCATGTCTATAGTGAACTGAAGGTTCAGTCTCATTGAGGTTCGCTATAGAGTGTTTTTTTATATACAAGAACGTCCAATTAGTGGCCTTTAAAACGACATGAATATTTCACTCCTTGAGATCTTATATTGGAGGTTAGTTTAGATCAGGATCAAACATTTTTGAGTTATAAATATAACGATTTCTTATCATCAGTGATGACATTTTTACTTTTAATTACCCATGATTTATAGTAATTCATCAATATAGCAGTTTAAATGGAAATCAAACATTGGTTAACTATAGCCATAGTTGATTATAGATAATGCTATATTACTTAATTAAATATGTACTTGAGGATAGGTATCTTAGTTTTCTTTTAATTTTTGTGTCCAAATGGTTAGGCCAATTTGGCTGATATTTGACATTCCTATGTAAAATAATATATAGAGTTCTCTAGGCCTAGGAGTCGACCACCTTTTGAGTCGGAAGTGTCGAAAATTACAATTAACAAAATTTCTAAGTTTTTCGGCCACAACATCTTTTTCTTGCCAACAATAAATAATGCTCGTATAAGTTTCAGCACCATTGGGATTCTCTATATTTTATCTTTCATAAATAAACCAAATTTCAGTGTTTAAGGAAAATTCTAATCATAATAAAAAAAATCCTCAATGACATTATTGGAAGACATATTGAAGTCAATATATAATGTATCTATCATTCAAAAAACAATGTAGAAAAGGACGAGTTGGTCCAAAATGTGGAAATAACTTCCAGCAGAGCAAAGTATCGGCTGCAAATAAAAGCGCCACAATAAAATGTGGGCAGACGAAGATATTTGATGAGCCGGCAGCTGGACCAAACGATGGGAAAATGGGGGACCAGCATCATTAACGGATCCTAAATTAAGGGATTCCACAGGGGAGCTTTCTATGGGGTTAGAGAACTCCACAAATCTGGCCTGTGAAATAATATGTATTTGACAATGTGCTTATCTTTTATTTTCGCACCCTTTAAATCCAACTTCCCATCTTTTTTTATTAGATCTTTGTTCGGGATTTCTTTTCTTCTCTTGAAATTTATCACTATTTTTTATTCTAAAGTTCTTCTTTCACCAAATATTTGATTCAGATATTTTTAATATATTGTAAAATTATAGCGTGTGTATTGTGTCTATATTATATGTACATTATAGTTCATTCTTATTTTAATTCCGATATTTATCATATGCACCCTCACTTTATGTATCGCTATAAAGAACCCCAATAAAACTGAACCTTTGTTTCACTATAGCAATGGCTATAATTGGAGGCAGATTATCTTATTAAAATACATATTGAATTTTATTAAATATAAAAAAGGAATATCCTGACCAGGAGCACATGTTCTTTTTAGATGGCAGAGCGCCATCTAGTGGAACATAAATCAACTAAACATTGATTTAATCTGTTCCTTGAATATTATTTTTTTCTATCCTTTTTTCATTGAATTTTATTTAATGTTCCCGTTATAATCACACGGTTCGTTTTGACAAGGTTTTGCTGTATTATATATAAATTATGACCAAAACTATCCAGGGATATAGATAAGTTTCCTTTTTCGATACCATATATAAATCACCAATATTAGTAATCCCATTTTGTGGACATTGACTCTAATAATTTATTTTTATAATGAACCAAATCTTCTAACCCATTCGGATTCGCTATAGCAAGGTTCTACTCTTAAAGGGAAAGACTCTTCTAGTAAGGTATATCAATTAAGAAAGGTTCAGAAGATGAGTTTCTTTTATTGTAAAAATGCTACGAGCTTTCGGGCAAAAGCCCTTCGACAGGCAAAAATTTAACTATACTACCTATATATATATATATATATATATATATATATATATATATATATATATATATCTGTCATAAATAATATATTTTAAGAATATGTTTTTACAAATATGGAAGATAGAATCCTCCGAAATATAAATTGTAACAACACACTGTCTCTCCGAGGATAAGTCTATTGTTTTATATGAACGTTCTCTAGAGCTTTTGGGAATCACAAACCCTTCTACAGGAGTAATAACTTCGTTGTATACTCCTTGGAAGAGTTTGCGATACCTGAAATCTTCATAAATCGTTTAAATAAAGCAAGAAACTTATCTTTAGAGGCAGTGTGTTGTTATAATATGTTTTATATAATAATTATATAATAGAACACACACACCCATAACTTTCTTTCATATATGAAAATTAATTGCTTTAAAAATATTGTCAAATTTCGCTATAGAAAGCTCTAATGAGAATATATTATTGGTTTTCTGTAGCTACGTATTCACTATTGCCATTCTATATACAGTTACGAGCGTCATTCTTCATCTTCTAATCGACTCTGTCACCGTTTGCTTTTTTTTGGAATGGCGCCCTCCTATTGGTTGGCTACCATCACGCCACCTTTGCCCCCCCCCCCCCCCCCCCCCCCCCCCCCCCCCCCCCCCCCCCCCATCATGCCTCCCCCACTCGCTTTTTCGTTTTTGTAACTATTGTGTTGGAGCGGGTCGCTCCTTAAATAAATGCATATATTAGTTAATAACTAAATGGAATCCCCTCTTTCTTTTTCCCAGTATGAGACGCCTACGGAAGCCAACAGTATATAGACAGATAAAGCACATAGGCTATAGTTATTAACTAATATATGCATTCATTTAAGGCGCCAATTTATAATTGTAACAAATAGTATTTGAATAAAAACATCCAATCGGGTAAAACACGGGCGTTGCCCGGGTCATTCGGTTAGTAGTTCATAAATGGTACTACCGATTGTAGAAATTAATTTAGAGTCGTTATTAGTGATAGTTTGGCTATTTCCTCGGTTAACTTGACATAGGTTACTGTAATGTTGAGAATGTAAACATACATTTATATAAGCGTCAAATTATGTATGTATACCAAATTTTTATATCAATATAAATATATACATTTAAAGTATTTTATCTTTTAAAGGATATATGTGTGTATAGATGGAAAGTTCTGGGAAGATATTGATCTATAGGAATAAAAAGAGGTCGCCTTTTCGGTAAATAAAGACCCTAGAACTAAGCATCTTCTTTTGGCCGTCTCTACAAACTAGTAGATTCTGGTCGGTGACAAAGCCACAACACCAACTTTGGCAAACTTTAGAGGTGCCTTCCTAAGAGACCAGGGTGGCATTAGTTCTAGTGTAGTGACCGGAGAAGTGACCTTTATTCTTATAGGATATAGGTAGGCACGTGAATATATACTTAAAGAAAAAGATCCCCTGATTATACGTGCGACTGATTTGTACTATTTGTCTGAATAAATATCAACTAAATGTTGATTTCTTTATTCCAGAATATTGACCAAACATTATTTCTTGATAAATCAAGAAGAGCTGGCTTTTGCTGGAAAAGCTATTGGCTCTCGTCATCATGGGGAAGGCTTTGCCTAACAACCAAAAAGGCTGATCATAAAGGCTTGATGAAAAATCGAGGAATGGGTATTTAAGGCTATTAGTACCTTGAAACGCGAAACCTAATAAAAATCACCTAATGCTATAGAGTCAACAGCCATTAACGCGTATATAGTTGACTTTTCGTGATTCATGGACTTTAAATAAATTGAGAATATTCTGGAATTATTTGATATTTATCCTAAAAGATGGCGTAATTTTTCAGCGACTTTTAGGCGCACCATAAGATAATGCCTTTTATAAATATTAAAACCTAATAAGTATTAATTCATTTTGTACTGTTTTTCAAATAAGTATATGATTATGAAGTTTTAATTGATTTTTTCTTGTTCTCTTAGTTTAATGTATTTTGCACTGCTGTTGTAAAAATACGATTAGCAAATATATATATATAATTAAACACAATATCAAATATCAATTTCTTTTTCTTAGCATACAATCGCTTATATTCACAATCGCTAATATCCATACTTTTATAATAATAATTGAAAAGTAATGAAGATAACCAAGACATGACTAGATCCTACAAAAACTTCAATAACTGTTACAATACCAAACTCACTCCAGACCATATATACAGCTGCCCGGCCATCCTTGCAGTCCTCTATATGGCAGACATCAATCCAGAAGAGGACATCCATACGAACAAGACACCTCGGTTGGCCGGTAGTGTGATCAGGATACATGGACCGATTTGATATGCTCCATAGACAAGACACCATCACACCAGCACCATACTCATTGAACCCTATTTCCACACATGTGTGTTATACCGTGATGACAAAAGTTAAAATAGGATGTCACGATTCATGACTGGTGAACTCTTCTAGCAGTTTCGTTAGTTTTTTTTTTTTTTTTGGGGAGGGGGGGGGGGGTTTCATAACGGATGAGTAATGCCTTCCTATTTCAATTTTGATCATTACGGTATAATATATTCGTTAAAATAGATTTCAAATATAAAATTTGAGGTTAAGAATATGTATCAATTCAGTAACATGGTCGATAATCCTGAATACAAAGTAAAAGGTGTATTTCCTGGTGTAGAAAGTTACATACCCAGAAAGTAAGTAAAGAATTCCCAGTATTGATTAGGTGAGAAACGGTTCTTCATTATAAATGAAGGAAGAATATATTAAACTCTACTCAGGCTCCAGCTGTTCTTTGTAAAACTAATATATGAAACTTTTTATACATTCCTTCATCGAGTTTATTGAACTTTTCTCCTGTCTCGACATCTTTAATTAAATTGTTTATTGCTCTCTAGTGTGTATGATTTTATTTGGGTGTTGGATTTACAAGTTATTACGTCAATTTCTGATGTCAAAATGATAGCTGATGTATTAAAATAGGAAAGAAAGGAAATATTTGTTTTAAAATAAATTTCAATAACCATGTTCACACCTCTTTATAGATCACTAGTTATAAGGGAAATATCTGATATTAATATTATAATATACTAGACGGGTGACCCGGGCTTCGCCCCGGGATTGACCTGTGTGCATATCTACCCGAGTGTTATATATTTAGATAAGATATTTTTATAATTGTTTGTTATTAGCATTATCTATTTGTTTGCATCAGCATAATTTAATCTAATCTTTGATAGAGGGCGCTGTTCGTGAGCTAAGTAGAATAATTATAATATATAATTTTAATAATTGATTTATATATTTTTTGAAATAGCCTATCGTCTTCCCCGTATTTTTTACCTATGTATGGAAATTTTGGTTTGAATTAGTGAACTACTGCGAATTTGTATACCAGACATACAAACAAACAAACATACAAACATTCATTTTTATATATATAGATATATATTTATTATATATATCATTAAAAAACCTTTATTTTATTTTGATATTATTATTTCTATATATACAAATAATAGTAAAGAGATCGTACCTAGATATTTATGAAAATAGCGCCAAATAATAAAAAAATATTTCGAGGAATTTTCCTCTCTTTTTTAGATTGAGTGATAAAAAATATGTCTAAATTAACATAAAAAAACAATTACGAAAAAGACATCTCCTGATCGTGCAACTAAAAGTTGCTGATGAAAACTTGCGCCACTTGTAGAAATAAATATCAAATAATCGTTGATTTTTAATTATTCCAGAATTGGCCAAATACCCATTCTTGGTTATTCAAGAAATGCTACCCACGTACACCTTTCGTGCTCTTGGTCCTTATCAGCCTGGTGCAAACTGTACCTCAAAAGCAAAAACAACCAAACAAAAAAAATTGGCCATTAAGGAATCCTGAAAAATCAATATTCAGTGAATTATGACTATAATGAACCATTGATATAGTTGTCCACAGGTTGGGGTTTACGATAGAGGAGTTTTACTGTATTCTCAAGGACAAAACCTAAGAAAACTGTACCTTTAAGCATGTATATTGATATTCAGACAATAACTATGAAAGATATTTGATACACAGTGACCTTTATTGAAGAAGCACAAGATACCCACGTGTAAACAAAATTGCCTCTATCTCTTAAAAAAAAAAAAAAACAGACAGCCTGCGAACTTAAACACTTTTCACTTCCTTGCATTTTGTCCATGAATTCAAATCAAGCACTCAATTTATACTAATCTCTCTATATATTTATAAGTCAATTTCTGTCTGTCTGTCTGTTTCGCGATAAACTCAAAAACTACTGAACCAATTGGTACCAAATTTTGCATGTCGCTTTTTATAAACCTGAGGAAAATTTTCGGCTACATTTTGCTTAGTATTTTTGGCTATTTCTTTTTTTCATTTGAAGAACTTTTTTTTACGCGGAGTAAATACGAGTCTTACGCGGAGTAAATACGAGGGAAAGTAACAACACGAGGCCAATTAAGCGACCAATGAGCGTTCTGCATTTCTTTTCAAGTTGCTTGCGTACTTTTTTTAAAATATCTTTTTATACGAGTGTCACTTTTTATTACAAAAGTATTGAGAGAGAAATTTATATTACTAAGTTTAGGTAAGTTCAAACAATTTCACACAATTAAAAAAAAAAAAAAACTTTACAAAATTAGCGTTACTGTATGTAAACAATGACTTTCTTATTTTTTATTAATTTTTGTTCTGGCCTTTGTTTTTTTTTTACAGTCAATATGATATAATTCTTAAAATTAAACAAACAATAGTCAATATGCAAAAAATACAGTAGTGAAAATTTAATATGAATTACTGTCTCATTTAACAGCCAAAACATGTGTTTGTCTAAAATTTATATTGCTAAGTTAAAGTACGTTCACACAATGCAATTAAAAAAAAACTTTACAAAATTAGCGTTACTGTATGTAAACAATGGCTTTCTTATTTTTTATTAATTTTTGTTCTGGCCTTTGTTTTTTTTTTTTACAGTCAATATGATAATTCTTAAAATTAAACAAACAATAGTCAATATGCAAAAAATACAGTAGTGAAAATTTAATATGAATTACTGTCTCATTTAACAGCCAAAACATGTGTTTGTCTATAATCCATATACCCTTTGGTTTTTATCAGCCTAAAATATTAACATGGCTATTTTGGCATTATTTTTTTTCAGACATGTTGATAGGGCACTGCATTTTACAAAGTTATGGTTAGTAAACAATGCAGATTTGACAATATTTACAAACTTTTATTACTGTATATAAACAATGGGCTTATGTTTTTTAATTGTTGTAATGGCCTTTGTTTTGTTATTCTTTTTTAAAAATCATATGTTTCATTGATAGTTTAAAATTTAGTCTGTTGTTGTCATTTATTTTATTCGCTTGCCATTTCTGTATATTTTGTTTGTGGTAGTTCTATTATGCTGCTTTCTTTTTGTCTACGCAGATATTAGGCTAGGGAAAAAAATAGTTGAGCATTCTAAAGATTGACCTGTTTGACATGTTTTGCCATTAGTTTTTTTAGCCTTATTTTTTTTCTGCTGAAATGTTGAGAGAGAAATTTGTTTTAGTTACCAAGTTATGGTTAGTGAACAATGTAGTTTTGATATTTACAAACTTAAAAATTTCTACTAGATAATTCTGTAACTTATTCTGATACTTTGGATTTGTTTTGGGTCTGCACTGTTTTCCTTAAAAGCTTTTTTTATATATATATACAAAAATATTTTTGGTACTGATTGTGCTATTTCTGTTTTTTTAGGACATATTTTCAAATTGAATCATCCCATTTGTTATGCCTCGCAAAAGATCTGCAATTGGAGTAAGAACTCCTGCAGCTCGACGCATGGCTGCCCGAGCTGCTAGAGGCCAAAGTAGCCCATCATTGGAGAATCCCCAACAGTCTAAAGCCTGCCTCCAAGGTCAGTCCCTCAAAATTGCTGGCATTGACTTGGAGCAACCCTGTTTCTCGCATGGGCAATTGTATGTTGCTTGATCTAGAGTTGGCTCAGGAAGAATTCTTTTATTTTGGCTCCAGAAAATAAGACTTCAAATTTTGTGTATTCTTCTGTGTTGTCATGAATAATTTTTTTATGCTATTTTAGTCTTTTTTTGTTGTTGTTGTTTGAGTGGTATATTATTTTCATAATTCTTTCTATATACGTATATATTTGATGACAAAATATTGATGCACCCCGCCTTTGCAATGGTACCCGTCTCTGTGTTAAAAGATTGTGGCCTCATGTGGTAGAGGCAACCATTTTGACTTGCTGTTTTCAAAATGAAGAGGTTTTTATTCCCCGGATTCCTCTGATTCATGATGATAAACATTCTCCTTTGCATTTTAAAAGATTGTAGTTCCCCATTCGAGTTTCTTTTGCCATGTCGATTAACAAGGCTCAAGGTCAGTCCCTCAAAATTGCTGGCATTGACTTGGAGCAACCCTGTTTCTCGCATGGGCGATTGTATGTTGCCTGCTCTAGAGTTGGCTCAGGAAGAAATCTTTATGTTTTGGCTCCAGAAAATAAGACTTCAAATTTTGTGTATTCTTCTGTGTTGTCATGAATATATTTTTTTTAATGCTATTTTAGTCTTTTTTTGTTGTTGTTGTTGTTTGAGTGGTATATTATTTTCATAATTCTTTCTATATACGTATATATTTGATGACAAAATATTGATGCACCCCGCCTTTGCAATGGTACCCGTCTCAGCGTTAAAAGATTGTGGCCTCATGTGGTAGAGGCAACCATTTTGACAGGTTGTTTTCAAAATGAAGAGGTTTTTATTCCCCGGATTCCTCTGATTCATGATGATAAACATTCTCCTTTGCATTTTAAAAGATTGCAGTTCCCCATTCGAGTTTCTTTTGCCATGTCGATTAACAAGGCTCAAGGTCAGTCCCTCAAAATTGCTGGCATTGACTTGGAGCAACCCTGTTTCTCGCATGGGCAATTGTATGTTGACTGCTCTAGAGTTGGTTCAGGAAGAAATCTTTATGTTTTGGCTCCAGAAAATAAGACTTCAAATTTTGTGTATTCTTCTGTGTTGTCATAAAAAAAAATTTTATGCTATTTTAGTCTTTTTTTTTTTTGTTGTTTGAGTGGTATATTATTTTCATAATTCTTTCTATATATGTATATATTTGTATATATTTGAAAGGTAAAATCTCTAGAATTAGAATATTCAAGGACAGTTGCAGATTATTATGATTTATATTGATATTAGTTTTTTTTTTTAATTATTTTTCAGAAAAACATCTACGAATGTTTGACTGGGGTCTGAAAACATTAGATTACAGGCTGCTGGCTAGGCTTGGTCAATCACGGTCACTCTTCTCAAGCAATTTCAATCCTTATCCCTTTTTACCCAAGAGTGTAATAGACCTACAGAGGATGCACCACTATATATAAGAGTTAACACGCTGGGGCGGGTACCTCGGAGGTTGGGTGGAAAATCTGCTAACTATTTGAACTATGTATTACTTCGGTGTTGCTATGACCGCTAATACTTGCTATGATTGCTAATACTATTTATTAGTAGTGTTCTTTCAGTATGAAGGAAATTGCACTCGGGGGAATTCCCGGGCGAAGCCGGGTCATTCGTCTAGTGAATATATATAAAACAAACCTCTAATGTTTAAATCAACCAACCAATATACAATTTTTTAAATTTTGTTAATGATATTGTATAATATATATAAACACAATGTCTTCATTGGTGACGTCCACCGCGGGAAAGAATCCGATACCCATGGAGCGTCAGGTTATTTCCCAAAAGGTGGGAATGCCGATCTAATGGTTAGCATTGTCCACTTCAAGACCAAGATCGTACTTGTAGATGTTATCCTTCTTCAAACATTTGATCAGTGATCATGTGATGTGTGTCTCGGGATGGAGGCCGACCCCCAAGAGCCAGGCCTACAAATCTAGAAGCATGTTGTAGGAGAATCTTAACAACAGCGCCTTTATATTTGTGCGGCTATTCGCTTGTAAGAAAGGATATAACATTTTCGTGACTACCTTATAATTAAGTTAAAGTCTATACGAAATAATTGAGAGTATTTAAGCATGAATGTTTCTTTTCAACACAAATCAAACTTCTACTACCTTACTGCGATGAAAAATAATTGGGAGGGCTAGGCCCATCAGTGATGAACCCTCCCAGCGGTTTCGCCAATTTAATCCACCAGAGAGATACCGCTTCTTAGAGCTTTAATAATGTATTAGACGATTCTGCTTATATATGCTATACTATTATTATTATTAACTTTATTAACATCATGAAACGCGATATCCCAAACTCAGGGATATTTGCGTCAATACATTTCACTGCATTACAGCAATTCGGCTATATACAATCCTGTTCAAATCATTATTTTACATAAGTTAACTAAAGAAAATTGTTCAAAGAGAAAAACAAACAACAAAGCAAAACACCCAGAGCAAGCATCGCAGTTCTTTTTTTTTTTTCTAAGATTCCTTCTCTTTTTTCCAATTCAAGAGAAAGTTGTATATGTATTTACAAAATTGATCAAAATTTTTATACTTTTATTTTTTGTCTACACAAATTCATCAAGCTGTCCAATACGACCAAATCTATTTTCCCTAAAATCCCGGAAAATTGGGCACTCCAGAAGTAGATGTCTCGCGTCTTGAATTTCACCTCCGCAGAAGCATCCTGGTTCCTTCACGGCGCCGATAGTTGACAAAAATTTCCCAAAATTGCCATGATCTGTAATGAATTGGATATTATAAAAATTTGGACGGAAAAGTCTTGGAATTCCTAATACGAAAAAGCTTCTGAAAATTTCATTAGTGTTCTCAAAAATTTCATTCATTTTTGCGTGTAAGAATGATTTGACTATACTTGGAGCATGGGGTTCGTAAGTAATTAGATCTTCAATGGACATATGAGCTAGATCAAATTTGATTATTCTGGATTCTATATAGTCTGTTAGGAGTGGAATTTTTGCCAAGCTATGCACACAGTTTGATGAAGTGGTTTTGTATGCTCTAACTGCCCATAAAATGATCTGGTACTGCATGGAGTTCAGTTTTTGTTTAAAACGATTGTTTAAATATTTGAACCAAATTTCAGAACCGTATGTAAGTACAGGCCTAATGATTGTTTTGAATAAAGTTAACCTCTTTTCAGTGTCTAAACCCCACATATTGCCACTTAGTGAACATAATAATTTTTTCATACGTCCTGCCTTACACAGAATATCATTAACATGCGGTGTAAAGTTAACTTTGTTTTTCCATTTGTGATTAGAAAATTTCATTCCCAGAATTTTTACTTGCTTGACCGGCATTATTATATTGTTATTAACCTTCATAGGTATACTATGCTATACTGAAGGAGGGAATCACAGAAATGATATTCAGGCAGACTATGTAAATAATAGCCTCATTCTAGACTCATCAACATGGATATACATTTTCTGTGAAAATATTTTTTTTTGTTATTCATTCTTCACATCTAATGTAGAAAAGTTAGAAATACCTGTTCTCTGCAAAGGAAATGCAACTCATTGTAAAATCTTTCTTCAATAATTTGGAATATTTCATCAATAGGATTTGAAAATCGACATCGAAACTGCCTTAGAACAATCCATGTTTTGTACATATAAGTTTTTGTGAGAAATAAAGTGTTAGGTATAACAAATTTGTAATAACGGGATAATTATTCATAGTGACTCTCTCTTCTCTGATTTATCCACTTTTAGCTCTTAAAATATTAAATTTGTAGTTATTATCATATATTCTAATATTATTATAAACTAATGATTTTTGCATATCACAGGTTGACCATTAAATTTACTACGGCTAAGAATTTGAGTTGTATATTAGAAGGGAGGTTGTGTACAAATAAGTATAGTACACGTTAGTCAGGTATTGATTACTGGCTTGACGTTAATTGATGTGTCGGGCACTTAATAAATCACCTCCCCTCCCCTCAAATATTCTAAATATCCCCCTTCCTCCTCCAGCAGGAACTTAACTAGAACAAGTCGAGTCTGGTGTTCTTGTTCTTGTCCCACGGGAACCATTCTTGTAGGCACATGTCAGCCAGCATCCTAATTATACTCCACGTACCTTTCCTCTATCCTCACATCTGTGATGATCATTAGATTATTTTACGTATAACCACGATCATTATAATATAATACAATATTAATCGCTATTATAACATAGACCTAAAAATACTGGAAAAGTGTGGTGAATGATTTATTATAAGGCCACTTCTCATAGAGGAAATAAAAAAATATATTTTTATGTTGCGAAAGGTAGATAACTCCCACGAGTGACAAATTCCAGAGAGGTCCGAACAGAGACCGTCATTAGTCTCCAATTCCATTCTATTATGGAGGAGAAAAATCACTTCGTATTTAAGTCAGAATCATTCCAAAACCTGCCAGACCAATATTTATTATATCATTGGCATATGAATTCTGAAGTCAATGGAAAGCCACAGCATTATTTTCTAACGGAAATATTCAATAAATGTACCAAATAAACTTCTGACCATATGCTAAATATAGATTTTTTTAGAGAAACCTGTATAAGGAGGCAAGCCAGACTTAAAACCTGATACATCTTGATTCTAATAATAGTGGTATTGGAACTGTATATTAAACACCAGGTTTCTATTATTGAAATTTTCTCCACAGACAATAAAATGATAAACACAAATCAAGAATATGATCTGATTCGTGAGAGAGAGAGAGAGAGAATTGTTAACCCCTCTCAATGATTTCGACAATTTAATCTTTAGAACGCTTTTATGCTGAATATAACTGTTTAAATTAAATATTATAACCCCCCCCCAAATAAATAGAATCTTTCTGAGTTCGATCTTTCAGGTTCACTATGCAATGGTTTTCTATAGCCATCGTTCACGATAGTGTATAAATAATATTGTAAATTATTTTAGATTTTCGGCATATCCTGTGTTCGTTTAAGTGATGTTTTAATGCAATATGTAAATATCAACTCAAAAGACCAGGATAGAAAAGTATATAATTGTATATCAATAATCATTGAAGGTAGAATTGTCGAATGTAGAAACGTCGAGACAATAAAAAAGATTTACTGGCCGAAGTATCTTTATTTGAACAACTATGAATTTCGGCCAGAGAGCCTCTATCTTTACGATATTTAAAATATAATTAATTTTTTATTTTGTATAAATAAAATTATATCCTCAGTTACGGGAAATTTCATCATTCCTTGTATTTAAGACACATTCGGAAATATATATATATATGTTTTTTTAAACCAGCAACCTCATATTGTATGATACTTATAAGAAGATTTTCATGTTGTATAATAGAAACACATCAGTGAATAATTATACGCATGATTGACATGTGTCATTACATCACCATTTGTAATGTACTTTCTACAAACTGAGGATGAATAAATAAAACCCTGTAATAGATTAAGAGTTGAGCTAAAGCTGAGATCGAGATGAAGCAGTCCCACAACAAAGTCTAAAGATAGGAAACTGCCAGGGCGTTGCCAGATTATACAATTTCGCTTCCGATCAACGCTCTTGTTGCATCCGCTGAAATTCAATACTTCCTCTCTCGGCAAAGATATATAAGACCTCCACCCTAGCCGAAAATATAGTCACTTGATTGTCACATCATCATCAGCGTGAGCCCTCGTCGATTGTACCCGAGGTCCACCTCGTCGTCCATGTAGAACAGTAAGAACTCTTTTATCTCCATCTTGCTCCTAGCCCCGCTTTTATCTGTTCACGGAACTTTCCTACTACAAATGTATCTCTTCGTTTTTTGAGTGTGGACATTCCCAAGCTTTCCACTCTGCCTCGACCACGACTGCCTGTACTCTGTGAGAACTGTTAAAGGTCCTACAAGGTGCAGAGAGGTACTGGAAAACTACCCACGCCCTGACTGTCCCTCTCGTTTAACACAGTATAGCGAGAGTCGACAGGATCGCACACCATAGATTAGGTCGTCGGGATACCTCATCACATATATTTTCTGTTTAAATATTGATTTATTAAGAAATTGAAGAGAATAAATATTTGAATATAATTGGTAAAATGTAACCTAATAGAGAACATGTTTTTTCATTTTGTTTAAAAGTGAATACAAACAAGTACATAAAAATTAATTTGATAAACTTACCCGACTTTTCTATATCTAAAAGATAATGGGTTTTTTTCGAGCAAAGCGAAAATATTTCCAGGTTGATAATTTTTTATACATTGTTTTGAAATAAAATTGCCGAATATGCAGATTCTCTATATCATATACATTTTATAATGTTAGGATGAGAATCAGTATTTTCATCTTCGATTTAGCAAATAAATAACATATATCAAAACTGCTGGCCACCGTAAATGCAACACCCTGAAAGAAGCATGCAAATAAAACGAAGTTTACAACATGCATTAACAGATGTGAGATATGCAAATGATTAGAATTTCAGCGCAGACGCACATCACGCGCGCCTGTCGCTCCACTTCAAACCACTATTTAAGGCTTGGAGATTAAGATGATTTTAAGTTCAGAAATTGTGTTTTTCTTGTGTTTTTAACCGATCAATTATGCCTCGTAGAAAAAAGCGATCATCTTTTGAACAAGTATTCGAGTTCGTCAGAGGAAGGATAGCGGCCTACCGAGATTGTGGATTAGCTTCCAGAGAAATCGGTAGTCGTGTTGGACGAAACCAAACAACTGTAATGCGGATATGTGATTGTTGGATGCAGGAAGGTACGACGGACCGAGGTGTTCGACAGACACTCTAACAGGCAAATTGTGCGCATGGCAGTGATAGATCGCTCAGTCACATCACGAACGGTAGCACAGCCCATTCAGTCTGTAACGCATCATCCAGTGTCTGCGCGTACCATTTGACGCCGTTTACAGCAGAGCGGTCTGTCCGCAATACGTCCATTGCTTTTCTACCTTTGACAGAACCACAGACGTATCTGCCGCCAATGGTGCGATGAAAAAAGAATGTGGACAACAGAATGTAATGAAATTGTCTTTACTGACGAGTCACGCTTCTGTCTGTAACACCACGATGGTCGGATTCGAGTCTGTAGACACTGTGGAGAGAGGATGCTGAGCAACTGCGTTATGCACCGCCACACTGGTCCTGCACCAGGTATTATGGTATGGGGCGATATTGGATATCACTCTCGCACTCTTCTAGTACGCATTGCCGGTACCTTATACAGCTAACGCTACATCTCCGAGGTATTAGAGCCAGTTGTCCTTCCTTACCTTCAAGGCTTGCCCACAGCCATATTTCCACAAAAAATGCGCGACCACACGTGGCACGCATTGTCCAAAGGTTCTTCGTCAATCGCCAGATTGAATTACTTCCCTGGCCGGCTCGCTCTCCGGATCTTTCGCCGATAGAAAATATGTGGTCCATGGTTTCTCAACGATTGACCCAGATTACATCCCCAACTGCCCCACCAGATCAACTTCGGCAACGTGTGGAAGCTTCTTGGTCTGCTGTACCCCAAGAACACATCCAAAGTCTCTTTGAATCAATGCCGAGGCGTGTGGCAGCGGTGATCTCCAACAATGGCGGCTTTTCTGGCTACTGATTCTGGCAGGAACCACATTTCGCAGAAGTCTATAAATTTAATCATTTGATACTTGTCAACATGTTATCTACAAAATATATTTTGTTGTGATATCTATTTCTTGGTGTTGCAATTTGGTTGGCCAGCAGTGTATATGTTAATTCAAAGGAGGCGATATTTGCATTTAGAATTTAAAAACAAGTTTTTTTGTAAATAAAAATACTCTCTTGACGCATATTTTAATAATTTTTTTAAATTTTAAAAACACATATCCCATGTCTTCTAAAATAGTTTTTCCTAGATATTCCTTTAAAATATAATACAAATAAGCAAAGAATCTCAATAGAGAGGTTTGGTAGATTGAACTTGAGAAACCACCGGGATGTTTCATTGAACCGTTGAGCAGTTTCTTATTGAAGTTAAAGAAATAGAAAACGTTTTACATTCATATATGTGAAAATAATACAAATAAAAAAAGACAGCTGTTGATATTAAAAGCCCAAATCACATCCTCCGACCGCTCACATGTGCATTTTAGATAGCAGAGCTCAACCTAGTGGAAAAAATTAATTAAACGTTGATTTAAGCTTGTTCCAGGATATTTGATCAACTCATTTTCTTGAAATGAATCGATAAGATCCAATCACGAACGTATTTTAGGATTTTGGTCTTTGTCAGCGCAGTGCAGTTTTACGTCAATGACCAAAAATTTGGTTTGATGGCTTCCTGAAAAAATAAAAAATATTGTTGTTGCATTCTTGCTCAAATAGATGACACTCTGCCATCTAAAATACATATGTGAGCGGTCAGGATATGCCTTTTTTGTTTTTAATATATCTCTCTCTATATATTATTATACTATTAATATAAAAATATTAACGAGTGTGTGTGTGTGTGAAATGTGCTTATTTATGTATATATTCACAGAGTTCTGCAATCAAACATCCTCATGTGAGCGGTCATAATATGCTATTTTGATTTTAATATCACACATATAGCTTTATTAAGACCACCGGTCTTATACAAATTCACCACAGGAAAAAAAAAGGAAGCATAGATGGAGCTCTAATACCTTTTTAATATCTATTATTAATATTTATTAATACTGTTATATATGGAAATACTAGCCGAATGACCCGGGCAACGCCCGGGTTTTACCCGATTAAATGCTTTTATTCAAATACTATTCGTTACAATTATAAATTGGCGCCGTGGATGTCATTCTTGTATAATATATAAATGAGTTTTAAAAATTGTAAAAAAAAATGCATCGGCCGGGAATCCAACCCGGGCCGCCCGCGTGGCAGGCGAGCATTCTACCACTGAACCACCGATAGTTATGAGAAATGGCCATATTTGGGTATTTATTCCATTCACAAAAGCAAACGGTGACAGAATTGATTATTAAGAATTGTTGCTTGATGACTCTGATAACTGTATATATTAATAATCGTGTAATAAATATACGTTCATTACTGAATCTATTAAAAGCAGTTTTGTATAATAGGTAACATGCAGTGAAAACTCTATGAAAGGAGTAAACTGGTAACAAACAACTATAGAGATAACAAGATGAACTCAATTTAGAAGTCATTTACCGCTGTTCAACACCGAGCTGGACAACTACATTGTATATTTAGTAAACACCATCTTAAACTATTATTTAGCATCACACGGTGAATAGTTAACTAAAGCTTTTAACCGATTAGCAACCTTTAAATGTTGTATAAATACGTAATTGATTAACTTCATTAAAAATTTAATCTTTGCCAACACTTCATGTCAATGATTATTAATTTGTAAATGACTTCGAATAATCGAATATATATAATTTAACACTTCCAATTGATCAAATTTATTTATTTATTATTCAAGAATGATTTCTGTGTAGAGAATACGAAATATCATTTCTTACAATAACTAAAAAAAATTAGAAGAAAAAATATGAAATAGATTTTATTGATAAATATTAATAGATTACTAAATATTCAAGTTATATTCCTAAGTCATTTGAGTGAATTAAATATTGGAAATCGTTGAGAGAAAGTTGAATGACCAGGATTGCCAATTACTTTGATCTTTCTTGCCACTCGGTGAGCTAAAGATTTAATCAGGAGCTGTGTGTACCTTGATTTATCAGCTCTTTGCTTGTGGTCGATGCCAACATCCGCCCGCTTGGATTCTATCTCTCACTATTGTGGCTCGTGTTTACTGCCCTTAACTAGGTTATCTATTTCCTTTACTAGCTTTCCTATCTAGGTACCATTGTATTTATTACACTTTTCTATTATATCATTATATTTATTTGTAAGATATGTATGTATCTTTTTTGAAAATTGAGCAATCCATAGATAAATCTTTAATTAAAAAGGCATATATTTGATTAAAATATCATTTATTTTATCAATATTTGAGTTCGCTGAACGCCAACATTTATCAAGGTATTATAACATTTTAATGTGTATCAACATGTATGTATGTAATGCATGTATGTGATATGAATTTTTATATGAATGTTAAATAAAATTAAGATTAAAATATACACTTATGTACAAAACTAAAGGAAATTGTACATTTGGCCATGTATATCGAGATTCAGACAATAAATTTGAAAGATATTTGATACAGTGACCTTTATTGAGAAAAACAGAGATAACCAAATGCGAATAAAATTGCCTCTGAAGGCATCTATATTCTATTTTCGAAACTATGTATTGATAATGACATTCAACATTCTTCAGATAAATAATAGGAACAGTTTCTATTAAGTATCTTTGGGTCATGAGAGATTTAGAGTCATTATTTCTTATATTCCAGCATTGAGGTCCGTATGGATCTGTTTGTCTTTCCTATCTAGGTGGCGGTGCAGTCATGGTATTTGATTAAGTAAATTGTTTTCTACTTTTTTTTCGGGTTAACCTTTCTAGCTGGTTTGTTTATGAGAATCCTGATAATGTTGGCTATTGCAGGAGGAGTGTGAAAAAAGGTTTGAATTCTGTATTTCTTCAACCTAAAGTCTAAGATTTGATTTAATGGGGTGTATGGTATGAAACATTTTGATTTATATAATAGATTCACTTTTGTCTGGTTCGCTTTATAAGAGTGTTTATATATAAAATATCGTGGGTATGCATTACTTAATAAATCTTTCTGAATGTCTTTCAAGATTCTTCAAAAGGGGAAGCGAACAATGAGTGTTAATCCTTTTAGTTAGGTTTCTCACAACATGGACCTTTCCGGCATTTGCCTCCGGTAGGAGGAGGGGGCATTCCGGGTAAAAAAAGAGCTGGTTAGCGATATTTGTATGGTAGAGGTCGAGAGATACGGTAGTACTTGTCAATCGAATCTCTCTAGCCGTGCATGCACGCTTTTCTAGGATATTAGTCTTCTTGTAGCCACTAACATCTGGAAAGTACATTTCCTTCTCCATTCATATTTTATTACATATATATATTAAAAATAAAGAAAGCATATCCTGCCAGGAGCGAATGTGATTTACAGAAGGCAGAGCGCCATCTGGTGGAACAGAAATCAACTAAACTTTGCTTTAGCCTGTTCCCTGATATTTGGCCAACCCAATTTCTTTATAAATCAAGAAAAGCCATCCACGAACGTGTTTCGCGCTATTAACTCTCGCCAGCTTAAATAGGCTGTACAACTGCGACTAAAAATAATTTTGGTCTCATAGGCTTTCTTGAGTAACCAAGAAATGGGTATTTAAGGCCGAAATTGCGTAAATACGCTTAACACATGAAAAAACAATAGAAAAAATAATAAAAATATATAAAGAAGACTTAAAACTATATATAATGAATAGAAGTATATTAAAACGAAAATTGCAATTATACCGCGAATGTTTCTTTTAAACGAAAAATCGAAATTTATTTTAAAGAGAAATAGCGATTATTTCGCGGTATAATTGCAATTTTCGTTTTACAATCATAGAGGTATATTAATAAATTATATTATGAATAAAAATATAGATGAGATTATAAAAGAAAGGGAGTGTGGCAGACTACTATAATATATTTTGTCAAATTGAATTAAACTAAGCCCTTTAGCGACTTACCTAATTTTGGAAAGCTTCTGATACAATCTGTGCAGATTAATATATATCAATAAATATACTCATTGATCTTACAGAATCTATCTAAGAAGTAAAAATATATAGAAATCAATAGAAAACGTACAAACGATAATATATTTTATTTTACCTTGAAAAAAAAAAGAGGTTTGGGAACAATTTGTTTTCTCTTATCATATACATGTCTTTATAGCAGAAATATACTCTATAACAAAAAAATCGACGCACCAAAAAGCAGTTGTCCGATTTATATGAAAATACGTATACAAAGAGGTTTCGACCAAACATGCAAATGATTGAAATTTGGTGGCCGAATTATGCAAATAAAGAGCTCCAGCGCATCTGAACTGCCCATCCAGCACGAGCATTCTAGACTCAATATTCGGCGCGGCACGAGCTGATTTTCAGAATTTCCGTTTAATATTTTAGCAGTACGCCTATTTCTACTGAATCAAGGCCTCGCCGAAAGATTCGTGCTCATTACGAACATATGTCAGAGTTTGAAACTGGTCGTGCCATTGGATTGAAAGAGGCTGGCGAAGTGATGCGGCTATTAGGCGATGTTGGCAAAAGTGGGTCAACAACGGAAGGATGCAACGTCAGGACTGCAGCAGTCGACCAAGGGCAACAACAGAACGGGAGGACAGAGCAATTATCAAAATGGCTGTTGCAGCACCGGAATCCACGTTATCTACCATACAACGTGTGACCGGCACACAAGTGTCCAAAATTACCATCAAGAGGCGACTGAGAGAGCGGAATCTAAGAGCTCGCCGACCGTTACGATGCCTATCCCTCACACCCGTGCACCGACAAGTCCGACTACAGTGGTTTCGGGAGCGAATAACTTGGAACTGCGCTGACTGGGGACGTATAGTCTTTAGTGACGAGTCCCGTTACTTACTGTGTCCTGACGACCATCGCAAACGCGTCTGGAGACGTCCTGGGCAGCGTGTGGATCCTGGCCTTACTGTCGAACACCACACAGGTCCACAACAGGGCGTTATGTTCTGGGGTGCCATTTCATTTGATAGCAGGACCCCATTGGTAGTCATTCCTGGCACCCTGACAGCACAACGGTACGTAGATGACATTCTACAGTCTGTTTTGTTGCCGTTCCTCTCATATCACCCCGGGCTTACTTTTCAACATGATAATGCCCGGCCACACACGGCACGTGATACTATGGATTGTCTTCAATCTTGCCGAACTCTTCCGTGGCCAGCAAAGGTCGCCTGATCTCTCGCCCATAGAGCACATCTGGGACGTGATGGGAAGGCGATTGCAACCATCCCGGAATGTTGACTATTTAGCCCGACAGTTGGAGACAATTTGGCAAGAAATCCCGCAGCACACCATCCGGAATCTTTATCAGTCCATCACACGCCAGGTGGCAGCCTGGATCCAGGCCAGTGGGGGTCCAACGACATATTGACATTCTCAATTTGTGACGATCGAACTCTGAAATAAAACAATTAATTGTTCTGAATTTTAATCGTTTTTTCCCCTCTACATGCTCTTTACATACACCAATTTTTGTCCTAATCTGACAACTCCTTGGTGCGGCGATTTTTTTTGTTATACAGTGTATATTATAGTTGAATTCTATATAAACTATAGAGTCTACAAAATCTCCAAGATACAAATGAATATCGTGTTTTAACACCATTAACACTGCTTTCAAGATTTATCTAAATGCAACATTGAGTTTCAATATTGGTTTATAGTACGAGGAAATGAAATCAATGCTATACCTATACTAATAAAGTCCGCTCTGGGTGACGAGGGCCATTAGCCTGTAATCATGGTCTTTAGGTGGACACTTATCAGTTTGCCAAAGCTGGTGTTGTGGCTTTGTTACCGACCCGAGACCGCTAGTTCACGGCGACGGTCAAAAGATGGCGTTTAGTTTTGACGATTATTAGGCACCTCTCCCTATACTGATAAAATCACGGCTCGAAACCATGGTAAACCTGATGGATTTTATTCGAATATGTCAAAGTTGGTATGGTGATATACTCACTGAAATAAAAATGAAAATTCTGCTTAGAGAAAAATAAAATATGAGTTATTTTAATTAATTTTATAAATGTACTTCATCGATTACTTTTTTAAAAATAGAGGTTACTTTTTGCACTTTAATGTGAAATTTTAATAATAAATATTTATATTATATGAATATTATTTTAAAATAGAACTCTTTTATATCATCTGTATTTTGAAAAACAAAAGACAAAAAATCCATATATATTGATATAACCAAGTAATTTTAAATATTTAGTATGAAAACAGCTATATATTCATAAGAATTCACAGTGGGATAGAATGAATGGAAAGGTTAATTCTTGGAAATGATCAGAAAACATCTAATCAATAGACAGAATCCCTTCGTGCATAAACACAAACACGACGGGCATTAATTCAATTTACCTAGAAGCTGTTTGTCCGACATCCAATTGAGCCAAACACCCTTCCTTCCAATGTTTGCATAACATTCAATATGTTGTTCAATAGAATGATATCAATTCCATCAAAGAGCAATTTTAGAAATGTTCTTTAGAATGCTCCTTTCTGTAGAGAATATGAATATTTAGAGGTTATCCTCTTAGAAAATTGTCTTCAGTGTCTTTCACTGAATTATTTTCGAAATTATATAATTTGGTGAAATTTGGAATATCATATTCAATTTATATAATTACTACGCAATTGATTTTGTATTGAGATATATATATAACAGAATATATACCATTTCTGCTTCTCATTATGAAATTAAAATCAATATTTGTACTTCAAACTAATTGAAAATGAGCTGCATATATAATATAAATTTCATTTATTTACGTATATCTTTGGGTGAGCATATTATTCCCGGTAAATTAGACCTAACACTGCTTCGTCCTCTTAATCAGGACTTTCCAAAGCCGACGACATCTAAAAATAGTATAGTGTTAGAATGTTGCCCTAATCCAGTTTGGGTGACAATTTATTGAGAATTTTGATTAGAAAATCATGTACTGGTTTCTCCGAGCCTTTCTACATCCATATCTTGTTGATCAAATCGTAGCTTTGTACATCTTCAGAATCCGTTATACTGTTTCCTTAAGAAAACCATGGCCATAGAGAGAGAGAGTCTGTAGCGGCTCCCATATATTAACATTAATATCATATTAATTGTTGTCATATCAATATAATAAAATAATTATACATCATTTTAAATATAAAACATAAATCATATAAAATGTAAATATTTATCTATAATATATCAAACACATATATCTAACATTATATAATCTAGAAATGATTTTTGACCACACACATATATACAAAAAAAGAACTTTAACGTGTAATATACACCAATTTAACCCTTCTGATAATTTGTATAAATAAATGTAATTAAGAGTTGATTTTACAATAAATAATTTGTTAATGACTCCTCTTATAAATCTATGCCGCCCACAAATACAAATATCTGTAACTTAGAATATTTGAACCTCCTACCTAAGGACATATATTCTCGAGATCCCAACTCTATTACACAACACACGCATCATATTTGAACTTGAAGGCATTGTGAACCTGTTTTTTACTTATAATAAGTAAATAGATTTTCACACTCAAACTGTCTTAAATAGGCGAGTGTAAAATGAATATATTCTAACTCTTACAATTTTATTCTAATTGGGATTTAAGTGAATGTGGGTAAGAAATTTCCAATGCTGAAATTATAGTAAATCCAATCTTCTGTATAAGAGTACTTGTTCTACTGCACCTTGGTTGATTTATTAAATGGTAATTTATCGATTGAAATCCCTTTTGATAAAAAGGACAGTAAACCACGAAGTTAGAATATTCGTCTCGATATCCATTAATATTTCCAAAACTATAAGTTTAAAGAAAGGAGATTAATTTCAATTTAAAATTTGTAAAATACAGTTAAACCTCGCAATTGTGTGTATGTTTTCAAACCCCATGACTATGAAATTATGGTTTACTATAGCCACTATATGGCCATATTTCACCATATAATACAATTTTTAAAATGTATTATTTTAGATTTGGTATGTATGTGATGATTTTATATATCCTTCTTTGTTTTAAAGACATTTTTTGTACTTGTGTGTTTAAGAAATAGTTGTTTAAAAAGACGTATTCCCATCCCTGTACACTTTATTTTTCCGTTAATCATTACTCTTCACAATTCATTCTTTTATACTTCATCCCTAAGGTTAGAAATAATCGTTATTTCTCCTTAAAATAAATTTCGATTTTTCGTTCAAAAGAAACACATGCGGGATAATTTTCAAATGTCGTTCTACGTATTCACCAGTTGAGATTAAACAAAGGATATATTGGGAATCTTAATAAGTATAGATATATCATGATACATTTATCTAAATTATAATATAGTTATCAGTTTTTTCCTCTCATATGATGTTGATTTTTTTTATTATTCTAAGTTGTTATGGACATGTATTTCTTCATTTATATCTCTCTTCAGTCTTTACCTTGGCTTTAGGGAACTGTTCAAATTCTCGGAAGGGTATAAATGTAATGAGCCCCTGGTTACTAGATTAGATGTGAAGGCTTACGAAGCACCCCTCACGAAAAAAAACTGAATAGACTTTGTAAAAATTTTATTCGCAGCTAATGGAGATCTGTTTGGGTGGAAGCCAGATGGATAACTATTGTAGAGTGACCAACTGGAATAAAATATCCATTAAATATCAGCGCCCTGGTCAAATTTAACTACTGTGGGTGGAGAAAGATTAAAACCTTAACTTTCCTATCAATTTAAAGAATGAATACAAGACTAAATGTGACATTGAGTGACAAAATAAAGAATGTATAGAGTAATAATGATCAATCTAATATTGAAAAAGCATGTATTTGTTTATTTAGAAATTATTGAGTCGGATGGAATTAAATCTTATTGTCAGTAACCTTTCAACTTTGATGTATAAATATCTAACTTGAGATGTTTTCAATCATTATTGGGAACCACTCAGGGGTGACGATGTCACGCGCATGCGTGAGTGGTTTTTGTTGTCGACCCGTGGAATAAATCAAAAGATCTTTGCGTAGAAGCAACCACTTTATAACTTTTATAACATGTTAAATTATGATTAATGATACAAAAACAATAATAAAAAACAAGGATATTACAAACCTTGGCTTATTATGAACTGAAAATAGCGCAAAAATAAGGAAGTTTCACATTTTAATGTTGCTGGGTTTTATTTTTTAAGGAGATAGAGGGAATTTCGTTTACACTTGGTAATCTCGTGTGTCCTCAATAAAGGTTACTGTAATATTCTTACAGAGTTATTGCCTGAATCCTGATATACATGCTAAAAGGTACAACCTTTTCAAGTTTAGTCCGTAATGTGTGCATATATTATATATATTTTTTATCATGTAACCACATCACTATTTATATATTAAATCAAGAAATCAGTCCCATTGAGGCTCGCTATAACTAGTTTTTACTGTGTAAACTTTGTATCACTGCGATTAAGGCAAAAATATATACTGTCTTTATAATAAATTATTTATATATAACTCTCTTCTGTTTATCCTGCTATATATTATATATAGCCCAGCGCGGAAAGAGATTTTAGTATTTGGAGACTGTTGTTTATTTTTCGAACAAAGCTCTCTGCCTAAGCTCTGAGCGCGTTCCTGATTTTTCTGCGCGACGGACGATGCAGCATAAACTGAGACAGATGTAGACATCATGGAGAAGGAAAGAGGGGTGCACCTGGCGTAGTTCTGAAGACCTGGAAGTACCATTCAGTGTGACTTTGCTTCTTTTGGTTGGCCGCTCCTGACATGGAGTGTAGTCGCTCCTATGGAGAACAGACGCTACCAATTGATACCATCCTACATTAGCCGGGTATGTAGCACAGGGTGGCCCTACCAGGAGTTAAACTCTCGACGTCCTGTGCTACCTGTTTACACCCTCCCGCCACTTTGAGGCTGTTTTGTTTTACCATTTGCTTTTTAGAAAATACATCACATAGTGATATGAATGCAATTTAATTTTCCATAATGAAGCATGTAGATAAGACATAAATGTGTGTAAATCTTAAAATAAAAACACAATGATTATATAAAATGTATATTTATTAAAAAATGGAAAGTACATATAGCAAGGTATATACATGGAGATATATAATACGACAAAATCAACTTGTTTATTATATACACGATTATTATATTCAGACAATTTTTTTATCTTTTATATTTTTACAGAGTTTTAAATCGGTGAGGGGTTGAGTGAGAAACAGTGCAAATGCACTATTGGTATGTCATATATTCTTTAGTATAAGTGTGCTGATTCATATTTAGTTTTTGTACATCATAGCACACGGGGCAGCGGCACTTATAATTCTCTGCAGAAATATTTCTTGCAAATATTTTTCTATCGACAAATTTGAATTTACATTTCTTGGTCAGTTCGTTTTCATCGCAGTATAATAGGAAAATAATAATTTCTTTGCCGTCACATTCAATTTATAAAGATGCCATTCGGAAACGAGAAGTATCCATAGACAGATAAAAGCAATGGATATTGAAGAAGTGTCATATTAAGGGCAAAGAAATTATCAGATTTATTAAGTATAAGCACAATGTGCGTCCATATATTAGCTTTGAAAAGATATAAATTTAGATTTCAGCGATGAACATCATCAAAACTCTCCATAATCGTATCTTCAAAATGAATATAATTCAATTACATGTCTTATGAAAGCATTCTATAATGGCTGAACATATGAAAGCATAAAATTATAAACTTATATTTGCATCAAAACCAACAGCATTATATATATGAAGCGATATAAGCTCAGTAAAATATAAAAATGAAGATATTATGTACAATTTAAAAGGTTCTATGTAGGATCCGTTTTAAAGTTATAGGCAAATTGTGGCCAGATAAAAGAGTTTACAATTTTAAATTTATAAAACCCGTTCTCTCTATTTCTGATAATAAATTTTAATTAGATTTTTTCAATTGAATATTAATGGCTTTAAGAAATTTTGGTGATAAACAAGAATAGAGGTTAGATATTTTTGTGGCAAGTGAGAAAGAAGTGGGAATAGAGCTGTGAGCGGTAATGGGAATGGGTTTATGATTTGCATAAATTAGCGTAAACATTTGTGTTAAGTAGCAATACAGATCACACAACAAAACACTAAACACAAACACATTTCTTTCAAATTATATCATAATAAAAAATTAATTATATAAAGAGATAGTTGTAAAAAATATTAGGATTTTCAACAAAGATATTTTCAAATATAATCCTAAATTTGAATTTACGTTGATATTTATTTATTATATTGTTCAATAAATAATACTTAGGATCAATATTAAGAAGAAATCATCTGGCTTCGAGTGTTCTTTTTTTTTCCCCGAAAAAAGGCTTTCATCCCCCAAAAGCTAGAGATTTAAATCAAATTAAAAAAAAAGAAACTTTTCCCTTGAAGCCTGAAGATATAACCATAATATTGTATATTGTATTAATATATTGTGTGTAATAATTCTCGTCTACTCAATACAACGTAAAATAATCATACATAATTCTGACAATAATCCTTTTGTGCGATGTTGAAATTATTTCATATTCAACTTAATCTCCAAATTATAGGATGAGGTTAAAAGAATTTGAAAACTAATATAAAATTCAAATTAATCGAATGACATACATATATCATTCACAATATAAATGTATCAAATAATTTAATATATAATTTACTACTTTAATATATAGATAAATTATATCAGGAATATAAATGAAATTGTTATATATTTCACACAAATGATAATATAAATCAAATTAGAACTTAATAAACATTTCGATAAATTATTCAAAATTTTAAAATATTGAAATATAATCAATGTGCGTATATATAATACTTTAAAATTCACATAGGATTTATGTATTGTTTTAATACTCTAAATGAGAGATGAAAGAAAAAAAAAACTTCGATATGGTATGTTTTTAAAATGAAACAAATTGAATCAATGTGTAATATGGTTATAATGATTTTATAAAGAGAATGATAATATGTAAAAAGGGAGGCCTAAAACTGAAGTAAATAGAGAGAAGCGTGTGAGGTGTTATAGTGTCATAGCGGGGAGGTGGAGTGTAATACTGGCAAACTAAAGAATGGAAGTTGTATCACAGTGTGTCAAACCACAGTCTGTCGGCTGGTGGTGAGGTAACCCAGTTCATCTTCCTCCAGACAGGCCTTCAGAGCCCGGCTCGGGAATGATTCCTGGAGATAAACAGACAGAACCTCTTGTTTAGATAGTCCAGACATTACTCTCATAGATAAATATCATGCTAAAGTGAACAATTCATTCTAATTGTATGTTATTATGATATACTTACGGTAAAACCGGTATCCAACCGAAGATACAGCGAATATTCCTTTATAACAAACCTGAAATAATTTTCATTTCTATTTTGTGATATATATTTTTATTATGATGCATTACCGCGCCATCTGTTATAAAAATTAGAAACTATTATAAAAGCGTATGAATATTTTATGAATTAAACAATTTATACAGCCGTTAGTACTGCCGCCCGCAGTAGAAATTGTTTAACTTTCAAAAGAATCATACGCGTCTATAATAGTTTCGAATTTTCATAATATATATTTTACACTATGATCTCAGCCTTTTGGCTGAGAAGCGATATTTTATATATAGAGATTACCTGGTTTCGTGTTTTCTGCTCGAGTGAATGTTTTGCAGTTAGCATTTGTTCCTGCCTACTAAAAATAAACTGGCTTCACTCGTGGTTTATGAATTTTTACCGGAATAAATTTTTATCTGATAATCACACATTATACAGCAATATTGTTATCATCATTTTCTGAGTCAAGAGAATTTACCTTTGCCCAGAACTTGGTAAATTTAAATTTTTCTCCGCCCAAAATGCGACAATAAACTCTTCCAGATTTTCCTCTAACTCCTGTAAAGATATCAGCCAGATTAGGTACTTATTGAGAATTTTTTATAGCCGACAAACATATTTACATACACTGACCTTTATATATAGAGAGATTGAACTATGGCTATAACTAAACCATGGCTATAATAAATCACAGGTACAGTTCTATTAAGGTTCACAATAAAAGGCTTTTGCTGTAATTTCACATAAATAATAAATATAAATAGATAATACCTCTTTTTTAGGTAACTCGAACTTTATTTTATCCAAATAGAAATAGGTGATCGTTATTTATTTGTATATATTTAAAAAATAAACAATTAAAAAACACTATAATCTTGACAAAACTGTCAAGAGATATAGCGAACCTTCCTTTATGACGAACATAAATCAATCTCCAATATTAGTTATACCATAAAGTAAACCATGGTTCGATTCCATTGCGTTTTGCAATAACGACTTTTTGCTGCATAAAATATATTTATATTTGAGTATAATATTACTCTCTTTTGGAAAGATATCATAATTCTCGTAATAGTATTCCTTGTGAAGTCCTTTTTATAAAGATTTATTGATATCTTTAAAATGTGAAGATCTGACAGTTTCCTTATGTTGAATTATAGTGTGTGAGCGTGTGTGGCT
This sequence comes from Cordylochernes scorpioides, assembly GCA_030710605.1. Lineage (NCBI taxonomy): Eukaryota > Metazoa > Arthropoda > Arachnida > Pseudoscorpiones > Chernetidae > Cordylochernes > Cordylochernes scorpioides. The sequence goes on from CP092870.1 coordinate 74,862,790, forward strand.
TAGAAAGAGTATATAATATATATAAAGAGATATATATAGTCTTTATATCTTTAGACTTTTTAAGCCTTAATGGTAAAAGTTGTAGTCTATTTTCCATTGTTATGTGCTAGCCACTTCAAACGATATATTCACCTATCTTTCTTTAAGCCTTCTTGTTTCGCCCCGCTTCGTCTCCAACAGGTACTTGAATAAAGGTGCTTGGTTGTCTTTAATTTCAAATTATTGAGGTGGTAAGCAATATTGACCCCATTAAATAAAAAAAAAAACACTCCTAGTCATTTTTATTGAACAATTTTGACCTTTCAAGGAATAAATTCTCTGTTAAAAGAGACCCAAGGTTTACGCGCGACTCGCTTCTTTATTTAAATACAAGGTTGTGCCAAAACACGAATAAGGTCGCTATTTTCAGCTGAAAGCCTACTAAGGTTTAATTAAGAATAATTATTTGAGACTGCCTGTTGATTTGTTTTGGATCTGTTAGTTTACTTGGTAGAAAAAAAAGATAAACTTATTCTAGCGCAATATTTATCTTTACAAAAATAAATTAGTTATACAAATTTCATACAGCGACGAATAAGAGAGTATCGGCTCATCAGTGGTGTCCCTTTCCATCATAACACTCTAATATAGTCATTATGTATTCGCGCGTCACTATTTATCAGAAATTTAAACTAACTTTGTTGAGAATTTGTTTCAAAAATAAAAACGTTCGGGTCAAATATAATTTTGATTCCTGACTTTATTAAAGTATTGAGAAATTGGGCTTATATATATCAGCACATCATCTACCCTTTTAACACACGTCTCAAATACATCATTGTTATTTGTTCATTACTGAATTCTCTGTCTATAATTGGTAAACATCAATCTTTCAGTAGTAAAATATACTATCCTTAGAGAATCATCTACCCTCTTGATACACGTCTGCAATACATCATTGTGATTTGTACATTACTGCCTCTGAGGTTTTTGTCTATCATTGGTGTTCATCAATCTTTCAGTAATAAAATTTACTATCCTCAGATAATCATCTATATATCATGATACGTCTAAAATACATCATTGTAATTTGTTCATTACTGCCACTGAATATTCTGTCTATCATTGATAGACATCAATCTTTTAGTAGTAAAAATTGATTTCCTCAGCGAATCATCTGTTTCATGATATGTCTCCAATACATTATTTTATTCTGTTCTTTACTACCTTTGAGGTTTCTGTCTATCATTGGTAGACATCAATCTTTCAGTAGTAAAATTTACTATTCTCAGAGAATCATCTCTCTTAGGATATGTCTCCAATACATCATTGTAATTTGTTCATTACTGCCACTGAATTTTCTGTCTATCATTAATAGACATCAATCTTTAAGTATTAAAATTCGATTTCCTCAGAGAATCATCCAGAGTCTCTTGATACGCCTCAAATTTGTTAATTTTTGATGCAATCTGTTGATTGTTGCGTCTGAATTATATGTCTATCATTGATAGATATCAATCCTTTAGTAGTGAAATGTTAATAATTATTATTCTATAAATATAGTCACGACCGTCTTTCCTCCTCAATCAATTCCTCAATTCCTCATGTCACGGATGCGCGCGCATCATCATTATGATCATTATCATTATCTAATGATAATAATAATTATTATTATTATTATATTATTATTATTATTATTTTATTATCAACATATATAGTCACGGCCGTCTTTCCTCAATTCCTCATCGCTGTCACGGATGCGCGCGGATCATCATTATGATCATTATCTAATGATAATAATAATAATAATTATTATTATATTATTATTATTATTATTATCAACATATATATAGTCACGACCGTCTTTCCTCAATTCCTCATCGCTGTCACGGATGCGCGCGCATCATCATTATGATCATTATCTTCTATAGAAGCTTCTATCTTTATAATTATGTATATTTACAAAAAGTCAATTCGCTCGCGCCTCTAGCGGTGAAAATGAGGGGTAATACCAGCTGACCTAATGTATATGTAAAGTTTGGAGCGGGACGTTTCACAAGAGTGACATCCACGGCTCCAATTTATAATTGTAACAAATAGTATTTGAATAAAAACATTCAAACGGGTAAAACACGGGCGTTGCCCGGGTCATTCGTCTAGTTATTCTATAAATATAATTACAGATCGAATTAATATTTCAGAATTATATAATAAACATAATATTTTATTATGTGATTTATTCATTGAAACTTTAAAAAAGGTAAAAATATATTTATACTGTTATAATTTTCATTCAAGCGTTTTTATAAATCCATATTTTAAACAATAATAATTGCAAATAATGAAATGCATCTATTCTCTATATTTCATAATCGATATCATAAATATTGAAAAAAGAATTAAGAATAAAGAACGAAGGTTTTAAAGAAATATATTATTCGACAGGGGGCACCTAAAATGTATAATTTTGAGAATTTCATTTAAATTTTCAAAATATTATTTTCATATTCAATATTTATATATATTCCTATGTACTTTATGGTCCATTACATAGTAATTTAATTTAAAATCTGGAAAATAAAAACTAATAGCTCTCTATAAAAAAAAAATATATAATAAATTCAAAATTTTGAAAAATTCATTTTTATGGGACTATATTCAATAACTAAGAGGAAGTGTTATTAAGCAATAATTGAAAATAATAAAATATATTCACAAATTTACTGAAAATTTAATATAAATAAACAAAATATAATATTTCCTCCTACAGAAGAAGCTAAACTACAACATTTAGAGAGATATAGAAATAGGAAATAATTCAGCGATACAAAAATTTTGCCACAAAACTGAGGCGAAGAATATTCTAAATATTCAATGTTCACGACCCATTCAATATTAACAGCTCTTTTATTAGAAACTCTTCATAAAATATTCAGTCCTGGAATCATATGGATATTGGTGGCTTGAAAATTTAATAGCAGCAATTTTGGCATTTTAGAATCACTGGTCGATTCAACCAAATACCTAGAAAATGACTATATAATATGAATAAATAAATCTGGAAATCACTTTCGAATATGTTTCGAGATTTATTTTTATAATTTAATAAAATATTTGAAAATATATTTTATGATATCACGTTTTCTTATATTTCCTAAATACTAGTTTTCCTTTGCAATTATGAATATTAAAAAATAAATTTTCAGCGCTACTACATATATATATATATTAAGAAAAAGGCATCTCCTTATCGTGCAACTGAAAGTTGCTGATGGCTGGCGCCATCTATCGGAATAAATATCAACTATTCTCGTTGATTTTTAATTATTCCAGAATTGGCCAGAAACCCATTCTTGAATAATCAAGAAAAGCTAAGAAACGCGTCCGTGGTTAGCTTTTCTTGATTAATCAAGAATGGGTATTTGGCCAATTCTGGAATAATTAAAAATCAACGAGAATAGTTGATATTTATTCCGATAGATGGCGCCAGCCATCAGCAACTTTCAGTTGCACGATAAGGAGATGCCTTTTTCTTAATTTATGCACCTTATCCCAGTACAATATCACATTTGTACTATTTTTCATATATATATATATATATATATATATATATATATATATATTATAAATAGAAAAAAGAGATTTTCTGCTTGTATTTTTATTGTTATTTATATATTATTAGGTGTTGATTGATTTTTGTATATATGAGTATCATTATGATATTGTTCTTTGCAGTCGTGGCAATAATAATAATAAGTCTTGATCAGAGATTTCTTTAATTAAGCAGAGGAAATATCTAAAAAATATAATTTGGTAAAAGTAGTGCCTGGCTTTAAGCGTAAGAATGAAAAAATGAAAAACTTATTTACATAATTTACAAAAGGTTGAACCGGCCATCGGGATAAAACAACAATGAGTTTTTATATGCAAAGCGTGACCTCTGGCGGTCGATTTAACAGAATATTTGAATCTATGATATATAATTTTAAATAAAATAATATTTTTATACAACATATATATATATTTATATATATATATAGATGGAAAAATTGCCGGGAGGAAATTGATCCATAGAAGCATAGGGCGCTTCTCCCGTCAAAATAAACGTCAAAAACTGACGCCATCTATTTACCGTCGCCGCAAACTAGCGGCCTCGGGTCGGTGACAAAGCCACAACACCAGCTTAGGCAAATTGTGAAGCGTCCATCTAGAGACCATGGTTTCGGGCTATTGGCCCTCGTCAGTCTAGGGCGGACTTTATTCCATGAGACCCACATTTGGTAGATTGTGAAGATTCCATTAGATCCCGTATGGGTCTCATGGTATAAAGTCCGACCTAGACTGACGAGGGCCATTAGCCCGAAACCATGGTCTCTAGGTGGACGCTTCTCAGTTTGCCAAAGCTGGTATTGTGGCTTTGTCACCGACCTGAGGCCGCTAGTTTGCGGCGACGCTCAATAGATGGCGTCAGGTTTTGACGTTTATTTTGACGGGAGAGGCGCCCTATGCTTCTATATATATATATATATATATATATATATATATATATGAACCTATTTCTAAAGCTTTTTATATTGCAATCAACAAATTTCGAGATAGGAAGAGCATGGTTCATCAATGGTAAGTCCTCCCAGCGGTTTCGTAATTTTGAACCTCTTTAAATATATATTCATTGGAAAATAAAAGGGATTTATAAAAATACGTTTCAATCATATATGTTTAAATAGTGCTGAGAAAATCTATTTCTAATTTTCATCGATAGAGGGCGCTGAGATGATGATATTTTTTTAGTACACGAGGTATAAATTATCAGTATTATTTTCAATACACATGAAATGAATCTATATATATTTAAATCTGAGAATCAGAACCCAAAAACAAACTAATAGAAAATATAATTGTAAACAAACCCTAATATATAACGACCTCCAATACATTATTCTTATAATGAAAATCTGTGGGTTACCTTTTTTGACCAGTACCCGATAAAGTTATTTTGGAACTGGAATTGAATATTTATTTACTTTACAAATAGTTTAAAGTAGAGAAGAAGAAAACAGAGTGTGTTATATACATTAATATTTCAACTGTGATTATAAAACACTATGCGGCCCTTATTTTGTGTATACAAAAATGTAATGCCTCGATAAAGGTTAGCATTCAGCCAGCCGCAATATTCACAAAATAAATATTTAATTAAATTCAATATATGCCTTTTTATTATCTAATACTTTAATATGATGAAAGAGCACCAATGCCTACAACTAATTTTTGCTGATGGCTTACAGCCACCTTTTGTGAAAATAAAATTTAGATACGGAAATAATATTGAAAGGTTAGAGGGAATTATATATCTACATCAATCAAATATTTACACGACATTTTAGTTATTCTCTTTCACTCTTCACAGGGGAATGACATAGAATCAATGAAACGTTGGGAAATAAATACAAATTTGATCGATGCAGCAATATCTTTCCCTAAAAATCTTCCAACACCACACATCAAATTATTCTCAAAATTCAAAATATAGTTGATTTGTTTTCTCATTATCGTGCAACCGAAAGTTGCTGATGGCTTACGCCATCTATCGGGATAAATATAAACTATTTTCGTTGATTTTTAATTATTCCATAATTGGCCAAATACCATGGATTTAATTATGGAATAATTAAAAATCAAAGAGAATAGTTGATGTGTATTTCGATAGATGGCGCAAGCCATCATCAACTTTCAATTTCACGATAAGGAGATGCCTTATTTATAATTTATGCACCTTATCCCAGTACAATATCACATTTGTACTATTTTTTCACATAGTTGATACAAGTTGTATATCCAGTAGATAGCATTGGGCTATCAGCAACATTCATTTTCAGGATCACGAGGTACTCTTTTATTATATTGTCACGAAATTTACTTAGTATAGTAAAAATTGTGTAACGAATAATCTGTAAATAATGTGTTTCTTTTTATCTGTAACTTTACTGGAAGGTCTGTAGAGATAAAAAGAAACGCATTGCCTAAATATTAATTGTTACAGATTTTATTAATAGTTTAAATTAAATTTGTGAATAGTAAAAATTGATTTGAAGAGTTATAGCTCACATTATTTCGATATGGCAAAGCGTCGAAATCAGAAGATGCGCTTACGATGTCTTTTTCCTGAAAAAAGAACTAATTTAGTCGAAAATATTCAATATACTTTTGTGAAATATTTAATTAAACATACTTTAACACTCGTCATCTTATAACTAAGAAAGAAACAATGAAGTAAAAATGTTCATTTCACAAATAAAACAGACTTTACCGTCTTCACTGCAATGTAAAATGTTTCTTCTTGATCTCAGTAAGGACAGTGAACAGCAAATTTTATTTTAAGAAGAAATATTCGTGATTGATTGTATATTATTTCTTATATATATTTAATTTTGAAGGCAAAAGAATATCAGAGTTTTGAAGGGTAATTTAATAATTTATTCAAAGATATAAATATGTTCTAAACACACACACACTGATCCTATGGAAGTATAAACCTAATAAATATATATATAAAAGAGATTACAATACCATATTGAAGGAAGAATGTATGCGTGTATCGAAAAAGACATCACTCTCATTTAAAAAATGCTTTAAAATAATGCCTTCTGTTCATAATTCCTGTGTGAATTGCACATTTTGTGATTTGAAAAAATGTGCCATAATTCCAGTTTGAGAAATTTCAGACTAAAGTAAACCTGATCAAATCTATCCTACCACTTTACCAGCTCAAATATGTTTTGACAAACTCGACCGGTTTCATAAATTCTCTCCATTGATGCAATAAAACCGAATCTGTCACTTTACTTATTAGAGAAATAGCCCTAAATCAATGTATATAAGTTGTTGGCCTTTATTTGTATTAGTCGATGCTGGTGTTGTCACAAATTATTTTTATCGCCACCTTTGCATAACGCAGACAGTACATATGAAATATATTATATAAGAAGAGAAGAGTATAAGGTACTTACTAAGGGGCTTGGTTGCTCGAGACTTTCTCTAAGGGAGTCGCAGAGTTTAACCGCAGGTTCTTCGAGTAAGTTCTGCGGAGATTTAATGGTATCTGCCACACAAAACCCTACATGACAGGTGTGTAGAATGCCTTAAAATGATTTATATAAGTAACAAAATCTGCACACAATTTTAATATTTGTGAATTATTAAATATATCCGTATATATTAAAATAATAAAGGCATATCCTGACCAAAAGCACATGTGCTTTTAAGATGGCAGAGCGCTATCTAATGGAGCAAAAATAAAATAAACGTTTATATAACTTGCTCTGTGGTATTTGGCCAACCCAATTTCTTGATAAATCAAGAAAAGCCATCCACGAAAGCGTTTCGTGCTGTTGGCGCTCGTCAGCGTGGAGCAGGCTGTACCACCGAGACCGAATATAGTTTTGGTCCCAGAGGTGTCTTGAAAAACCGAGAAATGGGTATATATATATTTTTTTCAATTCATTTCTCATCCGTATATACATACACAATATATACTCTATATTAGACAGAACTATATAAATGTGTTTGAGATGTGTGAAGTATGCATAACGAAATAATATTTTTGATTGAAGTATATATTCGATTTATAGTGGAATATGTGCAGACAATAATTTACAAAATAAATACCTATGAGTTTTGCAGAGTATGAATTGATCTGTGAACACTACCCTTAATGTGAGCAGAGTTTTAATATTAACGCGAGTTTATTGTAATGTGTAATTGGTATCAGAATACACAACTCTTGGTGATATTAAGCCTGTAAAATACATATGTAAATCTTTTGTCGAGTGAAAAGAAAAGGGTTCTGCATACAATACTCTCTTTGTTAAAAGGTCTGTAAAGTTCTATGAAAATTGAATAAGTTCAAGGGGCATCTGCACAAAATCAGATTTAAAAATTTGTAAGAAATATATGCCTGGGATGTAAATAATATATGCAGACTATAAACTCATTAATGGTGATTCTGTGAAATATATGAATACTATAGGATGTTGAGCTCTGTGCATAATAACTTGTTTATCAGTGAGTCTGTAAAATACTATGATTCTGTATGTTGTGAATTGCATCTTCGCACATTTAACTCATTGTTAGTTAGTCTGCAAACATGTGATAGTTATGTACGCGGCGTGAATTGTGATTTACTAAGTAAATATAGTTTAATTCATGATAAAATTGTGAAAAAAAGTATTAAAATTACAAATATATTCTCACAATGAGTATCTTTTTTATTCAAAAATGTTTTTGTAAATATTCCTGGTGGGATAAAGTCGATATTAAAGTAATCCCGTTGAAGAGCGATTAACGCTTGAAAGCTAGCGTTTTTTTTAATAAAAAAAGCTCATTGTGAGAATATATTTGTAATTTTAATAAATATAGTTTCGATAATTATGTAAACTCAGAAGTAAAAGTTATTTCAAAATATTGCGCGAGTTCTATAGAGTGATAATGATATATACACATAAAAAAACTTATGATGCAAAATCATATCTGACTTCTAATACATAAATAATCATTTAAAAATAAAAATATAAATATTAAAATTCGAAACCTTTTTTCGTAGGAATCTTCAAAATTAAACTTTATTTTAAGTTTCAAAAATATTAAAACCTGTGGGGGGGGGGGGTAGATGACAACAACAAAGATAATAAATTATACCCAATAAGATCCTTAAGGGAATACACACACCTTTTATTTGGGAAAATAAATTAATAATTAATATGAGACGCGCGATAAGGCGCTGGCGTATTGTCAGAAATAAATGAACACGCATTCTGGTGGACACACGCTTCCACGCACATGTCCTTCTAGCGTTAATTACTTCTCACAACAAACACTTATTTCTCCCGAATACTATAATTTATTCTTACATTGATTTACATTTTATAGTTTTATTTGAAATTAAAAGCTATTTTTTGAATAATATATAATAGAATTTCAAGATATATGGTCCAAAGGTTATCGAAATTCAAATGGTATCAAAATGGGTAAACTGATTCAGTGATAGAATTTGTGAACTATGAAAAAATATGATGTATAATCTTCAAAAAACAGATTTGGGAATTAGACTTTTATTTTATTTGTATTTGTTATTTATATTTTATTTTTTATTATGTATTTTTAATTTAATGTAAATATTGTTACAATATTTGAAGGCAATATATATGTTATAAAAACAAATGAGATTTTCTGCTTGAATTTAGTTCATGTTGAGGATTATGGTAATGCAGTCGTGGCAAAAATATTTGAAAAAAGTTTTGATCAGTGATTTCTTTAAATAAGCATAAGGACTATATAAAAAAACCATAATTTGATTAAAGTACTACCTGGCTTAAGGCGAGTAGAACAAGGAAAACAAAATATTATATAACATATATTTCTTTAAAATAGACACTTCGGCCAGTTAAACTTTTATTTTCTTAGCCTTTCAACAAAATTATTATGTCTTCGTCAGTAGAAATAAAAATAAAGTATTCGGGAAGGCGTTTAAGATTATTCTGGCCAAGCAACCCTCTATCTCTTCAAGAAAAAATATACATTAATTTTATTTTAATTACATCAGATGTTGATTTTATTTATCCATAATTGACATATTTAAAATAATTATGATCTTTATCAAAGTACACCAATACCTCGCTTTGCGTCGTTTCGTTTTGCATTTTTTTCGAAGTTGCGTCGCTGCTTATTTTTTACTGATTTTCACTGTGCGTCGTTAGATTTTCGAAGTTGCGTTGTTTTGGATTCGAATCTTTAATTTTTTTAGGATTTTTTACCTAAAATATGGCAACACCTTTGTTTTTGATTGCGCCATGACATCAAAATTTATTTTCACTTTGCGTCGTTTCAATTTGCGTCGTGTCTTTTTGGAACGTAACCCCGACGCAAAGCGAGGTATGGGTGTATTTCTACAAAATACTTATGTGTTATCACGATATCGAACCTCTTTAAGATGATAAATATATATATGACCTCTATATAACAGTGAAATTCGTTAAACTAACTTGGGATATAACGAACCTACCCTTCTAATAAACCTGAAATAATTCCTATTTTTATTTTATATTATAGTGAATTATTGCCTTATATAAAAAACAATGGCTATAGTGAAACACAGATTCAGTTTAATTGGGGTTCGCTATAGAGGGATTTTAGTGTATGCAAAACGAGAATATTCATGAAATAACCAGAACGGCAAAATATTTGGATAATATTAATCGGAAAAACAAGTTTTCTTGATATTCGTTCTTGTAGATTATGTTTATCCTTTGACCATGTTAATTTGCAAGGTGCATTTAAATATTATGATAACAATCACAATAACGTTAAGTCGGATGATTCATCTATGCCACTGTTTTAGAATCTTGATAAATAAGAGTTTAATGATATTTTAAAAATAATCGTATAAATTTGACATTTTATTTGAATATTTCATTCGTTCCCATTAGTACATCCTAATAAAAGTACAGAAAAACTCCACTAAAAATAAACTGGGATATAGCGAACCCTTTCTACTAACGAACTTGAAATGAACCCTTTTTATGTATGTTATAATAAAATTAACTATGGCAGTATATATAAAGAACCATGTTATCAGATTATTTACTCAAAATCTTCATTTTTGTGTCTTAAATTTCATATATTTATAAACCTTAATTTTTTGTTGTATAAATTAACATTAATTATATACTTTACACCTCTAATTTGTTTTAAACAAATTTCGTTATTTACATATTCAAAGTTAGGTGAAAGTATTGGCGTTTTCAGTTTCAGAACCACGTGAAACGATAAGGCCTGAAAATAGATGGATTAAGAATATCATAATTATCGTACAAAGTAATTGTGTTCAGTATTTAATGACAAAAAATTGATTTTAACAACGGTAGTGAATAAACATAGATTAATAGCTATCATATGAACTATAAATACGCCTGGCAATGAGTTTTCCCAACCTTAGATAGAATGCTGTACATTTTCGGGAATAACCTACTATAAAAACAGAACCATAATAAATATCAAAACATATTTCCCTCTTATTTTCATATATTTCAAATATTATAATACAATAAAATATAATGCGGCTTGTGATTGAAAAAGACATTCTAAAATTATCCCTCATGTGTTTCTTTTTAACGAAAAAATCAAAATTTATTCTAAGGAGAAACAACGACCATTTCCAACCTTAGGGATGAAGTATAAAAGGATTAACTGTGAAGAGTAATGAGATAAACGGAAAAATAAAATGGAAAAATACAAGTATATATGTGTATAAAAGTGTATATGTATTTTTAACTAGTAAATGCTAATACCTAAGATTGTTCTTAAATAAGAAATAATACGATACCTTTATCAAATTTTAATCTTTTTATATATATTCGGCTAAATTGTAAGATTATAAAATCAAAAGGAGCTTCTTCTATAGAACATGTTTATTTCGCTAGCCTTCTAACGACATCGTTCTTCAACGGGCGTAAAGATGTGATATGAGAAGCGTGCAATTATATAGATGTACATTGATGACGTACAATTGATGCACGCATCTCAAAGCATACCTTATTTATACGCCCGTTAAAGAACGATGTCGTTCAAAAGCTAGCTAAATAAACATGTTCTATAGAAGAAGATCCTTTTAAGTTTTTAATCTTACCATAAAGTTATGGTAATCTAAAGTTGATGTCTGCATATTCGTCTATCATTCATTAAAGTGCCAATATATCAATGCATCAAAAATATTTAATGTTCATCTAAATATGAAAATACAGTAAACTCTCCTATAAAGCGATTAATGTGTTCCGTATTGTATGAAATCGCGTTATAGGAATTTGCGTTGTACGAAATAAAACTTGTATAACGCGAATGTTGTTAGGGTAAATTGTTTTATTTTATAACGCATTATACGAAAATTCGCGTTGTATAAATAAATTTGTCGCAATTTTTTTATCACGTTGTACGAAATCGCATTGTAAAAACTCGCGTTATTGGAGAGTCTACTGTATTGAAGGCTCATTGAATATTTTTACTTTTATCTCTCGTACACAATTTTATTTATGTTTGGATCTTCTATTATTTTATTCACAATTTTTGGAGCAATTAAGTAGAGTTTCTCGCAAACCTCAACGTTTTCAAGATATATAGATGAACTTTCTTCCATTACTGGAAATCGTGACTTCGCTGATGAAATTTCTCAATCTTCTTTTGTCTCCTTCAAGTTTTCTTTATTCTTTACCCTTAAACCAAAATCCAATATGACTGAAAATTTAGTACATGGTCATGTACGGTAAATTCTGGTTATTTTGAAAAATATCAAGTTCTTTAAAGGGAAGTTTATTTATATTTCCGGATCATTTTAGCGAGGTTTTACTGATTGATCATATTCTAACCATTTTTTAAAGTAAAATTTCTACTTATTTCTAATTTTTATTTCCGATATTTATATAAGTAGAATTATATATTATTCTAAATGATAGGTATTTAAGTAATTTTAAAAACATAAGAATATTTATGGATTGATTAAATGACATAAAGGTATAATGTTAAAAGTAAGAAGAAGAGAGAACATTTCAAAATATCTTCGCAAAAGAATATACACCAAGCTTAATATGTATGTATCTTCAAATTTGAAACGTACTAAATAAATTAATCAGTCGACAGTGAAAAATATGCCTACAAAATGAACTCAACACAACTGTTCACATTTGGTTATCTCGGGTATCTTGAATAAATATCACTGTGTATTAAATATCATTCCGAGTTATTGTATCTGAATCCAGATATACAAGTACAGATGTACAGTACATGCTAAAAGTTACAATATCCTTAAGTTTTGCTGATGAGTGTAATGTGTATGTATAAAATGAAAGGAATTAAAAGCACGAAAGTTTCTTTTATACATAATACACACTTCTACTGCCCTTACTGCAATGAAAAAATATATTGGGAGGGCTTGGCTCATCAGTGGTGAACCCTCCCAGCGGTTTCGCCAATTTAATCCACCAGACCGCTTCTCAGAGCTCTAATACTGTATTGGACGATTCTGCTTATATAGGCAGCACTAAAGGATGGAATCTTAGAAATGGTTTTCAAGAGAACTATGGACAAAAGCTTATAGGACAGTAGAATTACATTCAAATATTTGCATTCGTGCTTTTAATTCCTTTCATTTTATATGTACAGATGGCGCGTTATCGCTTTGTAGTAATGTGTATGGTTTTATTATTTATGCGTTTATTGTTATTTTATCTCTTACTCACCTCCTCTCTTTCTTTTTAACTTCAACATTTCTGTCGCGTGTGAGAATATAGTTTGAAGGACATGTAGAGGAGTGTTATAAAGGTTGTCCAACAACCACCTAATGAAGTTGTCGAGTGTGATGTTGGGAGCATACCAAGAGATATAACAAGGCAGCTATAGATGTTCTCAATTAACATGACATTAACTGACGTTTGTCATTAACCAGGACACGCGAGCTTCTAATAACTGTAATGACGGGCAAACACTCACTCCTCACAATATGATAATCATTATGGCATGTATAATTAGGCCACCTATTTACATATGCACATACTGCCTTACTACTACTATATGTCCCATCATATATAAATCATAGGTATTAAGAAGGTAATAGGAATACACCACGACGCACTTTTTTTTTGTTATATTAAGGTTAAAAAATTTTCGATTATCTCTGCATGCAGAGTTACCCTCTTTATAATGGAATATATTAACAAAAAATATTATATATTCGATAGTAAGTATATATAATCTACAAATTGAATTATTTTATATTATATATTCATATTTTAATTTTATTTACGATATGTCTACTTTTTATAATAATTTATAATAAATATTTAGCGCGTATATATAGGATGTGGGCTGAACTAATAACGCCGATAATTTCTAACTACAGTGTTTTCCCAGTAAATTGAGAATTTTCAGCCTAAAATTATAAAAAGAAAATAATTATAATTGAATAAAAAATAATAATAATAAAGTAAAATTCTTCTATAGCGAACTCCAACTGGACTGAAACTGTAGTTCACTATAGCCATGGTTACTTATAGTCATAGTTCACTGTATTATAAAATGAAAATAAGGATTGTTTCAAATTATATAGAGCTATTAAATCCTAATACCTTATATCCCAGGTTCATTTCAGAAGGGTTTTACAGCATTCCTAAAACTTTTCTTTTTATTCCAAAAGGGCGAAGCCTTCACGTGGTTGCGCTTCAAAAGGGTGAAACATACACGTAAAAGTGTTTCGTTAAAATAAATTTCAAAGAACATATAAAATAAAAACAACTTTTTATAACTGTAAAGGGTTACGAGGCAATCTCTATAGCATTATCTTCGCTGAATATGCTGCAACTGCTGAGGTGGTTCAATACTTATTATTATTCTGTTATTGTCTTTGGAGATAAAAGATTCCCACAATATATTATGAAAATGACATCTGACATTCCCCCTGTAAGTTAGACAGGTGACATGTAAAATTTTCATGCTGAAATATTAAGAATTTGTTAACTTGGTTTCTGATATCACGGCTTTAATATTTAATTCTTATGTCTATTGATCCGCTAGTCTGTCCTATGTAAGAATTCTAACAATGCAAAGCCTTTTTTATAGAAAAATCCATCAGATCCATAAACAGAAGAATTATATAGCATAGTCGTAGTATCTTAAACCAAGAAAACAAATTCTCAATATTTCAGCACGATATTATACAGTCATCAGTTCAACCATCAGAATGTCAGATGTAATGTTCTATTTCCATAACACATATTCTCTAAATATAACGTAATCATTCTGGATAATCAATCTTTAAAGTCAATAACAACATAAAAAGAAGAATTGATATACCTCAGCAGTTCCAGAATTCTCAGCGTAGATATTGTCATATATATTATTCTCTAACCCTCTACAGTTGTGAAAATATATTTGTATATATTTTAAAATTACGAGCAGGTTGGTCAGAGGTGGACGCTAGTTCTGTGACAGATCCATCAGAGATGTTTATGTCTTCGAGGTCCTTCATATTTTCTTTGATGGCTTGGACTAAGATATTTTTTAGAATTATTGGAAATATGACATTCGATGCTGTATGTTTCTCGACCCCAAACCTATTCAGTGTTCGTAAATTTTGTCTAGGCATTTGGTTTCAGAATTACAAAAAGGTGTTCTCTGTGTTTTACATATACTATATGTATATATACATATTGATATACATAAAGTTATTGCTTTTTTAATAAATATATCTTTTCTTAGATATATATAACAAAAAGTTTAAGAATGGAAGATAAATATCTCATTTTTATTTTATATAAGGAAAAACATTTCTTCCCTTCGTTCTTAAGTTTTTAAAGATATATTTATTGTGATTAGTATCTTTGATCATTTAAATTTATTGGAATACAGTTCACACAATGTATAGGTCGGAGTTTGGGTGCCGCTGGGATCTACATGAGAGTGATGCGTGAATCTATTGCTATTTTAAAGTATCGGCTCTGTAGGAAGGTCATGGCTGGACTTAGGCGATAGGTAATAGAAGGGATTAGTGTCAGAGCAAAATTACCACGATTTTAGACTTTGAGGTACAGATCTGGCAGTTTAAATTGACGGCGAGATTCAAGAAAGTCGTAGGTTGGTCTAATGAAAGGAGTAGCGTTGACCTTTACAAAATGAAATATTTCTGATCTTGTTCTCCGTATGTTACATAAGGTGGTTTCTAATCGATGTCTATTGAGTTTACATTTGTTTCAATCGATTATTAATTTCATTATTTCTCAATTACCTTAGATTGATTATTGATCTTCAGACAGCATCTCTTGAAAACATTTGAATTTGCGTAAAATCGACTAGCCTCAAATTTCATGGCTATAGCTTCAAAGAAAGAGAGTGTATGAAAGATTTCATCTTCTTTGACAACAATGGGAATATTCTCGATAGTGACTATTATTTTCCTTTACTACTAAATGTAGATTTTCCGAAGAATGATGCCGAAAGGGTTGAGGATGAGGCTATCTCTCTCTTCTTAAAAATGTAATTCTCCTTCTGGGATATCGAGAGTAAGACTTTATAAAACTTATTTTGCTATCCTGAAGACCGAATATGTACTATCAGTGCTACAACTGTCTTAATAGATCCAAAAAGACTGAAGTCTATAAAATTCCCCCACATAGTTGTAATGATATAGAGAAGCTAAATAGCTACCTATTCTCTCTCTCGTCTACGTATTAAATATTATATAGTATTTCAACCGTGTTATATATAGAGTTAAACCTGTCTATAGCGTCCTTTCTAAATAGCGCCTTTCTCTCTATAGCGCCCGATTTTAAATACGTAATACGATGCAATTTACATTAAAATAACCTATCTATAGCACCCCCTCTCTATAGCACCCTAATTTGGTGATTCCTAAGAGGGGGCGCTATATACAGGTTTAACTGAATATATATAAATATATAGAAGAATATAAATATCCTAAAATATATACCTACTTAATTGAGTATATAATGTTATATAGAAATATTATATATATATAACTTTAAAAATATATATATTTATGTTTAAAACAAATTATTGCATTTTGAATAATAATCATTTAATTTCTTAAAAAAAAAAGAAACAAAGGCCCAGTAAGTATAGTTATTGGTGTAAATTTTCTCCAAAATAAATTACCGCGCGCTAGAGTTCGATCTCCAAAAATAATAATAAATTCGAGGATATTGGTTTATTATTTTAATTTGAGATAATAAAAGGGGAGAAAGAGAGAGAGGTCTCTTCTCATCTTTCTTACCGAGAAAACAATAGAAGGGCCTGATCTCCTCTAATGATATGTTCTTTATTCATAAACAATACCATTTTAAATTGGATTCTGCTCGGGAGAAGAAATAAAGAACGCAATTTCCAGAAATATAAGCCTTTAAAAACAGATAATTGGATTTTAATTGAAATGAGGCTAGATCGAAAGCTGGGTCAATTAAAAGTAAGGAACAAAGAATAGCTGGCGTGTGCTGTCAGGACACGGCATTCATTAGAAACCGTGCGATAATTGCACTGCAAGAACCGCGACCTCCAAAACAGACCAAATTAGTTTCTTAGCCTCTTTTTTTTAAACTACGGTAACATGGTAATTACTACGCTCTTAAAATTAGTTTCTGAAGTTTACTCTTTCTCCCTCTCTCGTTCTGGGGAAAGAGAAGGGGAAAAAAAGCAGTCGTGTCTCTCTTCAACTTACCTGGAATAACATCCGGGCACTTTTCCTCTCCTCCGGAGTCCCGGATGCATTCGTCCACTTTAGGGAAGAGCACCCTGTCACACACAGTATGTTGTTGCGGCAAATCACATTGTGTATCATGTAGGTAGACAAGATGTGCAATACCTAACAGCTCGTGTTGTGTAAGAGGCAACTATTGATGAGTAACATGCTACATTTCAAGTTTGGAATCGTACAACAAGACAAGATAAGAATTACATACGGAGTGAATCATACAACAACCTAAGATGGGAATTATAAATCAACACAAGTTATTAAACATTCAAAAATCAAATTGTGCAACGAAAGAAATTAGTTGTCGTAATAAATAACCCCTTAAATTATGAAACATAAAAATAACTAAGGTTTCTTTAGACAAAACAACTCAAGTCTATTAGGACTCGAGACACCTACTGCTGGAATGCCCACTCTTCTTTAGCGCTAGACATCAGACAGTTAATAATGCTGTAGATCTATATGAATTGTAAATAATAGACATAATTGTCACAGATTTAACCATTTTTGTAAATATATTTATGATTATCTTTCCTACCTGGAAGGATGAGGTTCCTAATATATCTTATTGTTTCTCTTTTTTTTTATTTTATTTTCTTTCATAAGCTTCTATTTAAAAATGTATATCGACTCAATTATATATATCTAGCTAGTATATCGCGTTTTGTGTATTGAAAAGAATAAAATAATGTATCGAATTATTTCTAATACAACTAATAACATACAATATTCAATATAATCCATCCCAATAGCTCAGGTTATGCAGCATATAATATATATTTCAATACCTGCAATGTATCTAGTTATGAAATATAAAGCAAGATTCTCAACATAAAACAAACCAGATTGTGAAAAAATATCAAAACTACTACATACACTCAATAACTCTCTACTTCGCAACAGTTTTCTATGAGAGACCTAGGTGCTTGCTACATCTACAAATGTATTTTGCGCATGAGTATAGAGAAAATTATAATTTTTCATATTCCCCTTTGTAGCCTAATTTCACAATAAATATAACTAACATTGTTATTCAAATGAACAAACCTTTCATCTACTTATAGGAACCCGGTGAACTATATTATAGAAAAGTTACCAAAAATGACCTGTTGTAATAATGATTCGTTAACTCAATGTCTATTCAAGACATTTGTAAGTTTTCAAACGACATCTTACTCTCCAAAGATTATCATTATTTATTTTGTGGAGTATTTCAACTCAAGTTCCTTGAGTGATAAGTTATTTTATTATCTAAAGCTATCGACCCAGTCCGGTTTCGGCTGTTCTCATTGTTCTGATATCAAACTCTCCAAGGATTGGTAATGATGGACGTTAAATCTACCCATATGACCTAACTCTTGGAATTGTTAACTTTGGATTCTTGTGAGGAAGTTTTCGTGATTTCTTCAAAATTGATTCATCTTATATATGTAATCTTCATATCGTTTTCGGTAATATTTCCCATGTATATTCCATGTAATCTGCGTCAAATTTTGAATTCCAAAAAAGAGTGTTTTGAGCGATCATTCAAGATCGTCTTTCTTCCTCACATCAAAATGGAGAACCTCAGAGACAGGATTAGTTATATTCTTGTTTCATATTGATTGTTTTCTTAATTTGAAGATATACTAGAATTATGTTTATCAAGAGAGAGATATGTATTATAAAGTAAATTTGGAGATGAATTTCCACATTTGCTGTTTAATTATAATTACGGCTAGCTTTTATCCTTGACGGCTTCACTAGACCTTAGAAAGGATTGATATTAGAGAGATAAACGAATTCATATAATAAATAAAAACGTTATTTGTCTTTTCAATTTACTTGATTTTATTTTTTGTTTATTTAGAGAAGTCGTATACTTTGTGCAAGCCTGGACACTTTTGAATGTTGAAAATATCTTACAAAAATTCTGAATATAAATATTTTATAAAATACGATATTTAAATTCATTATGACTCCTATATTGTTCAGAATCTATTTAATCAGAACGGACATTTTTGCTTCGAATGATCTATGTCAAACTATCTTGAAAAATTGATAGTTTATTTTTATATAGAAAAGTGCAGTGGATACATGTCGAACATCAATGGGACTGAACACTTGGTTCACTATAGCCATGGTACACTATACTCATGGTTTTCTATAATCATGTTATAATACACCATACCCACGCTAAAACGAACCTGATATATAGCGAACGTTCCCTCATAATTAACTTGAAATAACATACATTTTTATTTTATAAAACATTGAACTATATCTAAAAGAAACCATGGCTATAATTAAACACAGTTTAAGCCCCATTGGGTTAGCTATAGGAGAGTTTTACTCTATATACAGTATAACCTCTCTATAATGAACCTCAATGGAACCGATTCTTGATTCGCTATAGCCATGTGTTCACTATAACTTTGGTTTGTTATATGGTATTACTAATATTGTGGATTATTTTAGGTTTGTTATAAGGGAAGGTTCAATATATACCATGTTCGTTTTTATCATGGTTTTACTGTAGTTAGAATGTATTCATGAATTATTTTGGGCTCGTTAAAAAGAAAGATTCGTTATATCCACGGTTCGTTTTATCGATGTTTTCCCGTTTCCATATTGAACACTGTTGTCCCAAGATTTGGAAATAACGGAACTGTTTTAGAGCTGTATAAAAGGCTTTAAGAGTCCCCCATGGGATTCAAAGAAAATATTTCAAATAGGAAAACAATATATTTCCCTGAAGTCACAATATCACGTTTTAAAAGGCAAACTTTTAAATCTAGAGCAAAGAAAAGATTTTGGGAGAAATACTCAAGTAACTTCAATGGCTTCTAATTCATTTTTCAAAATAGTTTCACTTCTTTTCCAAAATACAAGTTGTAAAATAAATAAAAATACCAATTAATTGAAATTCACACTCCATAATAATCTACGTTGCCCCAAACACTATAAATCCAGACTAAATTGAACCGGATATGTAGAAAAACTTATTTTATAACCCATATATGGGATAACCCACATATATATTTTATAATATTGCAAAATATATGGTTATATTATATAAAGTATAGGCATATCATATCGCTATATGAGTAACCATAATATATTGAAACATAATTCCAATCCCATCAGGTTTTTTATATATATTACTGTATTTTTTCATTATATAAAACGATATATAAAGAGATAAAGAAAATGTTTAAGATATTTATAAAATATATAGACATGCATTAAATTTGAATATATTTGAAAGAGTATATATTTTATAAATAATATATAGTAAAACTAAGACATTAATCTTTTTACTTATATATTTTTCATTAAATATTATTATTTATCATTTTAAAATAAATAAACCATCTTTATAATTATTTACATGATATTTTAGCAAAATTTATCACGTAAAAGAAAGTTGGAATTTTCGAGCAGATTTTTTTTTGCGATGGATACCAGTTTGTAATTCATCATAAAAAGATATTTATATTGATAAAGTATTTTTCCATCAAGTTAATATATTTAGAGTAAAACCTCACAAAATTGACACTGTGATATATTGAGAATTCCTCTCTCTTCATAACACGCAAAAACCTGAAATATTCGTCATTAAAAACATTTATTGTACAGTAAAATGTTGTTAGAATCATTGGCTAATGAAACATGGCTAACCAGAGGTTTAGTAACATTGGGGTTCGATTTAGTTAGATTTTACTTTATACATAGCAAACACTCGGAATCTATATAAACCAAATGAAAACACTAAAACGCGAATGTTTCTTTTCAAAAATAAATTAAACTTCTACTGACCTTACTGCGATGAAGAAATTCACCACTGATGAACCAAAAGCCCTCCCAATATTTTTCATCGCAGTAAGGACAGTAGAAGTTTGATTTATTTGTAAAAAGATACATTCTCGTTTTAATGTTTTCATTTGTAGATTTTACTTTATGAAGAAACCTCTTTCTTATTATTGTTATCTCAACAGAAATTTCGATTTTTAATTATGTCAATAATTGATGCAGTAGAAAAGTATTTTCCATCAAGTTAATATATTTAGAGTAAAATTCACAAAATTGACACCGTGATATATTGAAACTTCCTTTATAACACACACACCTGAAATAAAAGTCATTGAAAAATACTTTGCTAGAAAATTGCTAGAATCATTAGCTAATGATACATGACTAATCAGAGGTTTAGTATCATAGGAGTTCGCTTTAGCTAGGTTTTACTTTGTATATAGCAATAACTCGCCATCTATATAATACAAATGAAAACACTAAAACGCGAATTTTCTTTTAACGATTTTTTCAAACTTGTACTGTCCTTACTACGATAAATTAATTCACCATTGATAAACAAAAAGTCCTCCCAATATTTTTTCATCGCAGTAAGGACATTAAAAGTTTGATTTATTTGTAAAAGGAAACATGCGCGAAGTGTTTTCATTTGTAGGTTTTACTTTATATATTTAACTCCGCCTTTGCCGGTCCCAAGCCCGGATGAAAAAGGAGGAGGGGGAGCAGTAACAAGCTCACTAAAAAACCTGGGCTCAGCTGGCCCGGCTGATAGTACCCTGTAAGGGCTCCTAATCCAGGAATACAGGATGAGCAGCGTTTGTACTTCATGTTAGGAGCGGCTGCACATGGCGTCTGTTCCTATGTCAGAGGCGGCCATTTCTTTTGGAGCTAAGTCGGCCTGCCACTAAGTAGTGCTCCCAGTCTTGATGACAAAGGCAGACGAATTCTACTTCACCCAATCATGATGGTTGTCAAATCTCAAACCTTACAAGCCTGACACCCTAATATGATTGAGTGGAGATAAGAAAGAAGAAAGAAGAAGACTTTATATATTTAAACCTCTTTCTTATTGTTGATATCCCAACAAAAATATCCAATTTATAATTATTGTTTCAATAATTGATACAGTAAAACCTTGCTAAAACCTACCTAAGATGCAGCGAAAATTCCCTTTTAATCACCTTAATTTAATCCCTAATATTTTTTTCTAATTTTAAATAATAAAAGAGCTGATCTTGGAGATCAATAGTATATATTTAAATGTCAATATTTTGCCGAAGTTGTTCGTTCATCCTTTTTTGGGATTCAAACTCTTGTAAACTCTCTGAATCACAGAAACAGCCTCGTCAAAATATTGACATTTGCACTAAAGGACAAATCTCATGTGGAAAGAGTTTTTATGTCGCCGATGGTCTGTTTTTTTTTCTGAAGGAGACAGAGAAAATTTTGTTCTTACTTGGTTATCTCGTATGTCTTGAATAAAGGTGACAGTGCATCAAATATCTTTCAGAGTTATTGTCTAAATCCAGATATACATGCTAAAAAGTTTAACCTTCTTAAGTTTTGTCCATGAGTGTAAAAGGTTTTTAATTATTTAACGTATTCAAAAATTCAAATGAATAGCTCTACCTTCAAAATATATTAAATTAAATAATTTAAACCTATATGAAATGAACAAGAGCTGTCGTGAAGTAAAATTCAGTTTCTTTAAAGTTTACTAAAGCGGAGAGTTTTTCTGTACAAGTTTATCACTAGATAAAAGACATATATATATTGTAATATATTCCAATATATATCTATGTCTCCATGTATTGTATAGATGTTTATGTAATTGCCAAATAAAATCGAGTGAGTTACAGTCGGAGCCAGAAAGCCGGAAACGGGTCCGAAAAACAAGTCGGGTATGCCCCCTTCTTGCGCAAACAGGATTAGTCCGCTTTGAGATACGATTGACAGTTCTCCCCTGACTGGTGTCGGCTAGACTCACTCTCTCGCCATCTCCGTGGTGACATCTACCATGTCTCGTTCTTTTGTACAATACATTCACGCCTGAACCCACTCTAACATTGAGGCCACAACGACTGCATTTAACCAACACACTGCAGTCATCTTACAGGATCGACTACATTACTATATATAGATATATGTCATAATATATGCTCTTCCAGGATTAATAAAACAAACCTACAGTCAACGAGAGAGAGCAGCTAAAGCGAGACACTTGAGACATCACGACATTCCAAAGGGGCGGAAAAAGGGGCCCGCTCGTCAACACCTGGGGACAGATAGTCGGGGGGTGACCACACACGACACGACAAACGGCCGTTCGGCGCATAGAACCTCGCTCCCTCTCTCTCTCGGTTGGCTGCCTGGGTTATTGCTCTACCAACTCGTCGTGTGATTATTTCTCTCCTCACCACATTATTACCACTATATTTTCACATATATATATATATATATATATAAATGGGTATGCCCTTTCATACCTATCATTATATTTTTCATCACGTTGGAAATTGCAGAAAATACTTATAAATATTAATTCACGCACTCTGCAGATAGAGAGAGAAGCTTTATTCACTATTTATTAATATTCGCAAGCTTTCGGGTTAAAATCCGTATACGAGTGTTTCATCTAAGTATAAAAATTTTAAAATAGGTTTCAAACAAATATCTATTATAAAATATTTATGGTTAAAAAAATATGTTTTTGGAACAGTATTTAACTCGAAATCTTACGAAAATATTTATAAATTAATGAAGAATACTTCTAAGGAGTACGGGATATGCATATCATTTTAGGGACGTTGAATATGGATGAAAATATATATTCTAATATTCGTTTTGATATTGAATATGAAACTTTATATTTATATTACGTGGAATCATTGATTAATCAGGTATCTATACTTGTAAATATTTATATTCTTACTCGTCCACTTTATATATGATGGCATATTTACACTCATGGACAATACTTGAAGAAGTGGAAAGTATATGATAATAGAAGGCCATTTAGTAGAACAAAAATAAATTAAACGTTGATTTAACCTGTTGCCTGATATTTGATCAACCCATTTTCTTGATAATCCAAGAAAGGCCAACCACTAACACGTTTCAGGCTGTTGTTCATCGTCAGCGTGGTGCCGGCTGTATATTTATGACCAAATATTTGGTCTCAGAGGCTTTCCGAGAAATAAATAAATTGGTATAAGACCACAAATTGGCCTAAATACGATTAAAATGTCAATATATATATATATATTATATAATCTAAAACCTCAAATATTTCTATATTTTAAAATATATATATTTTATTTTATTCATTGATAATTTTATTTTTTGTTATCATCGTTTTTAGAAAGACTTTCAGTTTTGTTGTATAGTTTTGTAGTAAATATGCGTAGTTGACATATCTATCATTTTAAATCACTAATATAGGATTAACTTTATAAATTCTATATAATGTGAAACTAACTAATGTGTAATATTTCCTCAAGTAATTGAAAATAAAGGCTACTTGACGGTAAATAATTATCTTTTTTTTATCACGACTGCACCTCAACCCTTTATCTTATCGATCCTTTGTCTTATCAAGCCTTATCTAACAACAACAAAACATATTCATAACATATATATAAATAGAAAAAAAGGTCAGGTGTTGATATTATAAACAATATAAGCATATCCTGGCCGCTTAAATGAGATTTTTAGATGACAGATATTTACTAATATATATATATATTTTAATCAATTAATATATATATATTAAATCATACGAATATATAATATAAAAAATATATTATAAATATATATTAGCATATACAGTAAAACCTATTTAGAGCGTACAATAATGAGGCTGAACCTGTAGTTCACTATAGCCATGATTAGTTATATAATCTTATTTCACTGTATTATAGAAAACCGGGAATTATTAACGGTTTATTTATGTTTGAAGTTGTACAAACCATTTTCATGTTATTGTTTCAAGAACATCGAGGTGTTAACGAGGCAGAAAGGGAAGTTTGAATTCTAGAAATATCTATCGTGGAGGGAGACTTCGTCAGTTAATAGTTAACTTTATAAACGATTTCTGATTAGTTTTACAGTTGTTGAGTAGAAATAGAATGTTCTTAGATCTCAAAATTCGGGAATATAGGGCCAAGTCAACGTGCCTTTGTAAGATGGGCTGGAAATTGCATCAGCCAACGTAGACTTGCAAGGATTAGTTCTGTAAAGTATTTATCTCTCTACGTTACCGTTTCGAATGAGATATTTTATTCGAGTTATTCATTAAATTACAATTTGCATGCAAAATAATATATTATTTAATATTTTTGAAGATAATATACCCCTCTGGAGGTATAATATCATTCATATTTTGAAATTTATTAATATTTGAAAACTAATACAAAAGTGAATTTTTACTAAGTTCAGGTGGATAAATTTAGAAAGAAGTATCTCATGACCTTGAAACTATGGGTAGTTGGTTAATTCTGAGATAACTAAAAAAATCAACGATTAGTTGATATTTATCCCGACAGATGGCGTGGTCATCATTAACTTTTATTTACACAATCAGGATATGCCTCTTCTTAATCAATATTTATTCACCAATATATTTTAAGTAGGTGTATTTGTTAATATATTTATTGAATCCAATTCATTATTAAAATTTTATTTTGTAATTTAATTCTTACTCACTTTTATTACATAGTATTTGAGAAAATAGAATAATTTTTACTTTAAATTAAACAATATTTTAATTATTGTATGCAAAATTTTGTACTTCCAAGGCTTCATTTAGAAATCTTAATGGTACACATGTGGAACTTATGCATCATTTCTACACAGAAAACAAAAAATAAATCGAAGAGAAAAAGAGTTTGAAAGAAACTATTTTGAATAAAGTCTGTGCACTTGCGTGTAAATGTTGGAGAAGTTGGGAAAGGCCTTGGACCATCAGTCTTGTACCCGGTCAATTCTCTGGGCCGGAGCTGATTATTTGCCCCAGATTCTCTCTTCGTCGAGATACTTAGAATAGCTCTTACTGTACATTGTTTTTTACCATGGGATATACATAGTTCTTTGGACAACTACAGTAAATCCTCGCTATAGCGAACTCCAAAGGGACTCTATATTCATTTCCCTACAGCCATGGCTTATTATAGCTATAGTTTTGTTATACAATGCTAACCTCTGTGAAACCTCCATAAAACAAAGCGGGGATATAGCGAACCTCCCCTTATAACGAACCCAAACTAATCTGCATTATATTATATTACATAACCCAGACTATTATTAACCAAGGCTATATTGAAAATAGGTTTAGTTTTTTTATGGAGTTCATTTTATATAGTGATTTTTTATTGTATATTGGGAATTAGTTTGGATTCGTTATAAAGGGAATGTTCGCTATATACTCTATCTTAATCCCTTGTATATATTTTAGAGTAATAAAACTAAGAAGACATATCCTGACCGCTCACATAGGAATGTTTACATTTAGGGGAGTATATATGTGTGTGTGTGAAAAAACAATAGAGCCATCTAATGGAACAAAAATAGTGGTTGACTTTTCTTGATTTATAAATAAATTGAGTTGACCAAATATCACGGAACAAGTTAAATAAACGAGTAGTTTTGATGGCGCAAGCCATCGGCAACCTTTATTTGCACGATCAGTAGATGCATTTTTCTCAGTATATATTTAAATGTATTTTATAATGTATTGGAATATCATCCCACTATGTGTAGATAGTCGCAGCTTTGTTTGTACTACAATTAGAAAAAAAAAGCCAAAGAAAGGTTGAACGACTGTGTATTATATGGAATGCAGAGCACTTTATAATAATAAACGAAAAATTTATAAAAACCTAAAATCATAAATTCATCTCACATTTGAGTGACTATCTCAAATAAATAAAATCAATGCATTCAGATGTGTTTACATACGTCTATATATTCATCATGAGTTCCAATATAATCTTAAATGAAAAATATGTTTTTATTTTAGATAGGGATATGAATGAGGAGAGATACAATCGACTTTTCTAAAAATAATTTAAATTGTCAATTAATACTGAAAAAGGATCATCAATTTGAAGCGAAGATTAATAAAATAAAATTCTATCTAAGGAGACCTTTGTAATTAGGTAGAAATATGTTTTCCCCATCTTTTCATAAAATGATACGGATTCATATTTAGGTTATTATCTTCAATAAAGTCGACCGTATAAATAACCGATTTCTTCATTTATAAAACTAGGCATTCAGTATTTACTGCAATGAATGGAAAAAAATTGATGAGAGGGAATCACTAGTCAACTGTTGCAGCTGTTTGTCTAGTTACAGAAAAGATTCGTCACTTTTAAGCCAAAATGTCTCATTCATTTCTAACAGAGCCTTATAGTGTGTATACCTAGCTTTATATTGCTAATGAAAAGTTAGATTTAAAATATATAAGATTTGGTTTTAATTTATAAACAAAACTGCATATCATGACGTCGCACATGAGCAGTTTAGATGGCAAAGCGCCATCTAGTTGAATAAATTCAACGTTTTGTTGATTTTTTTTCTCACTAGATGGCGCTTGGCCATCTAAAAATTCTCATATGAGCGGTCAGGCTATCTCAATTTTGTTTTTTTATATCAACACCTGACCTTTTTCTGCTTTTTCTTATTTTCCAACATATACATTTATATTACGATGCACCAGCGCGCCATCTGTTATCAAATTACGAAACTATTTTAGACGCGTAATATTCTTTTTAAAATAAAACAGTTTCTACTGCCCTTACTGCAAACTAAACTAAATTAAACTGGCGAAACCGCTGGGAGGATTCACCACTGATGAGCCTGGCCCTTCCTTTAATGTTTTCATTGTAGTAAGGGCAGTAGAAATTGTTTTATTTTAAAACGTATATTACGCGTCTAAAATAGTTTCGTAATTTGATATACATTTATATCGTTTTGAAAGTATAGCAATCCATAAATAAATCTTTAATTAAAATAAATGATATTTTGATCCAATATATGCCTTTTAATTAAATACATTCATTTAGAAGACACAATTTAATATATTTAGCATACTTACCTATAATGTAAATATAAAGAATTTTTCAAGTTTTTAAATATTAAAAATAAAATAGACAGTACAATATTTTACAAAAAAAAACAATATAGAATAAAATATTTTTAAAAATCATTTTGTCATTATCTTTAAATAATATTTTGTTTATTTTTGATATTTTAAATTTCGTTTTTAAGTTGATATTAAAATTGAGAATTAAAAAAGAAAAAAGAAATAATATTATATATGATAAAATGTAACATATAAAAATAATAACATACGCATTTACAATTTCATATGCAACAATATCTATACGTGACAAAGTTAACTAGTATTTATAACTATATTCATTGAGAGAGAGAGAAGGTAGAGCAATTAATTATAAAATTGTGTTAATGAATTTATGCCTCGACATTTTTCCACAAGATAAAATATTCAAAAGTTTGTTCTTCCAAGACTCTGGCAATAATTTCTCCGATACCCACATAAATTATCCGTCAAATTCTCTTCCTTATGGAAATTTTCTCGACTTGACCTAATATTCTGCAATATTGTATTAATCTGGCTGGAAAGATAGGCTTTTTTGGTCGGAATCGATTCATTTTCACTTCTCTTTATTCATTAATAGTTATTTGATAGTATTTGAGAGAATAATATTATCAAAGCAAGAGTGTCCTGCTTTTAAAGGGAGAGTTTAATATTTTAGTACATGTGCATATCATCCCGCAACTTGTTACGAACGTTCAGTCCACATTATCCTTCAATAATAAATGGATTTTTAAGAATAAGAATGGAAGATATGTTTTCTAATACAAGTGATCACTTTCGTCTCTTTTTCCCCTTGGGCATTCCAAAATATTTCCGCCCTGACTTTTACAATGTGCAATTCGTTACTGGTCATGGAAATTTCGGAGATTTTCTGTTTCGAATAGGAGCTATAGACGATCCGGGATGTTTATGTGGAAAGAGGAAGCAGGATTCCAGACATCTGCTTCTTGAGTGCCCAATCTTCCAGAACTACAGAAACCGGGAAAACATCGAATACAAGGATCTTTTTATGTTTATAAATAGTAAGGACTCGTATTTTAAATTTAGAAAATTCTGTAAATATATCTATGATTTTCTCTCTTGGTTAAAAAAACCTTAATTATTACCTATTTGTATATTTTTGGTTTATTTATTTTGTTGGTTGTGATGTAAAATCAAGAATGATTTTAATGTCCTCTTTCTTATCTTTTCAAATCTTGTTTTTATTATTTTTTTTATTTTATTTAATATAGTATCTGAATTTAGTGTTGTTATTGACGCAAGCATCCCTTGTAGGGATATCGCGTCTGATTTGATAAATAAATAAATAAAAGAAATAAAAAGGCATCTCCTTATCGTGCAACTAAACGTTTCTGATGGCTCTCGCCATCTTTCGTAATAAATATCAACTATTCGTTGATTTTTAAAATATTCCAGAATTGGCCAAATACCCATTCTTGATTAATCAAGAAAAGCTAACAACGTACGCGTTTCGAGCTGTTGACTCTCGTTCGATAGATGACGCAAGCCATCAGTAACTTTCAGTTGCACGATAAGGAGATGCATTTTTTTTTCTTTCTTAATTTATGCACCTTAATCCCAGTACAATTTCACATTTGTGCTATATTTTCACAATATTTTTCGGTTTCCGAACTTATATTGATTATATATATTCCAAATTATAAGAGAAGGTATTTTTAATTTTGGTATGTGTGGGGGAGAATGTTATTCATGTATACAAAATAGCATCTGTCCTTTTAATAAATACATGAACGTTTCGAATTTCAATGTTATTAACGTATGGATTAATATTAATTTAGCCACACACAAATTTCCAAAGACGCTAATGTAATGTCTCATGAGATAATGATTCATCCTGGTGGCCACAATCGATTATATTAATTATTATAGGGCAATATTCATTTAATAAGTTAAGATATCAAATTGAAAGAGAAGATATATGATTTTTAAACCAGAATTTAGATAGAATATTTAATCAGATTGCTGACATGTTTTAATCAAAGAGTTGTTCATCAATAAAAAAAAGTATCAGAAAAGGTTACAATAAAACATCGTGTTATAGCGAAACCTAATGGAACCAAACTTTCAGATTACTATAGCCATGGTTCATTCCATGATAATACTAATATTGAGGATTATTATAGAATTATTATAAGTGTATGTTTTCTAAATTTCCAGTTTGTTCAGAAAGGTTTTAATTATAAGGTGATAACGCGTCATCTTTATATAAGAAATGGAAGTATTTACGAATGTTTCTTTAAATATAAAACAAACTTCTACTGTCCTTACTGCAATGAAAATATATTGAGAGGGCTTGGCTCAAGGGTTTACTGCATTTTTATTTTTTAATAATTATCATATAGTCTGGTTCAGAACGAAATTAATGATAAAAGTGAAACACCAAAGCAAATATGATTTATATCATCCTTTAATAAAGATATTTCCAATAAATGGGTAGACTATAAATGAACTTCGGAACTAGTTTAGCGTGTGTGAATTAACTATTAAAACAATGTCTATTCTCCTTTTTCTACGATGTAATATTAAGTGGAAAGGCCTGGCTCATCAATGGTGAACCATCACAGCTGTTTCGTCAGTTTAATCTACCAAACAGATATAATATTTCTTTGGGCTATTCTGCTTATATATCCGGATTTTTTTATGATATTATTGTTGAGGTAATTATAAATAAAATATTGACCTAAGCTTTAAAGATAATAGAGAGAGAAAGAAATACTAAAATTTTTAAATAAATATGGGACGCTATATTCCTTTATTTAAATTAATTTAGTAGAAACATTTTCTGAATATGTTTAATGACATAAAAAATTGGTTTGTAAAGCCTAATGAAGAGATATATTCAGTAAAGTATCTACAAATAATATTTACCCTGCATATATATTTTATTAGCACTTTTGTTTGCAATAATATTGAAATAAAAAATCAAAGAGGGTACATATTTTATCTCCTGCATTAATATATAATTATATTCCTTAATTAAAAAATACAAATAGAGAATTGTGACAAATCATTTTTTATACGCAGATCTATATATGAGGGGCTAGATCAAATATTATGTGAGATGTTTATTGAAGATGACCACATTGAGATGAATAGGTCAATTTAGAGGTTTACATAGCAGGTTTAACTAGGTGGCTACAGGTAATTTTATTATTGCCATATTATTTACCTAAAATATTGTATTATTATTTAGCATAAACACACTATATTATTATAAAATAAATAAAGCTTCTAGGGTCAAGTTTCTTATTCAAATTTTTATTTTCAAGCTTTCGGACTTGTCAGTCCTTCAACAGGATTATCACGATAAAAAATTGATGATATATACTATTTTATATACAAATTAAATTTTCCATATTTAAATATTAATTATATTGAAAGGGGAGAAAATATATATTAAATTCTTTGTGTGTTATAAACAATTTTGAAAATATATATACGTGCATGGTGGAGGCTACGCGCTGGTCGAATGATATCTCGAGATCTCAAGTAAACCCAATAAATTCGTGAACTATTGCGGTATATATAGAAGACTGCCTACATCTATGGGGGTAGTATTTGTCCATATTGTTCTGTATGTTTCTGATATTTCTATGCATCTGTTTATGCTTTTTTGCTGTTTGGTTATCATTGATTCTATTAAAAGTCTTTGGTATTTACTATGGGTATTGTCATAATGCACTATGGGTTGAGACACTATATTATATATTTACATAGTATAATTGTGTTAAACAAAATACATTTGATATGTTAATTACTTCAATTAATTATAAAGTTATAATGTAATATCCTGTACAGTAAAACCCTTCTATAGTGAATCCCAATGGTAGTGAACCTGTGATTCACTATAGCCATGGTTCGTTATAGCCATAGTTCACTGTATTATAAAATATAAATAGGGATTATATCAGGTTTGTTATAAGGAAGGGTTCGCTATATTCCAGGTTGGTTTTAACGGTGTTCTACTCTATAGGGAAATCTAACACATATATGTAGATAGAGTTTGAAATAATATAGAGAAAATATGATGTGTTTGACAAGATATGATTAAATTAAACATTGGGAATCCAATTATTTTTAGTAGTTTTAGTTTAAAAAAAGTAGATATAACAGTAAAAGGAAAACATTGTGAAATTAAACATTGAATAATACTATATTTTTTGAAAGCTAAAGTTTGAATTTAAAGTTGAAATTTTGTTAAATTAACCATTAAATAATCCATTTACATTTAGTAGCTTTATATTGAAATGATATATTAAGGATGAAGACGTATTTTAAAAAATATTATAAATGCGGATATCCAATATATTTCAGTAAGATATTGCCTAATATACAGGGTCCATTATGAAAGTAATGAGCATTTACTGGCAAAAAATACATTTATTGATCGTAATTTGTGCAAATGTTCAATATTCTTCAAAATACATTCCTCCTGCATCAATACACTTGCGGAGACGCGTTTGCCACGCCTGAAAGGCACCCTGAAACTCCTCGACAGGAATGCTTCTCAGGAACGTTGTAACATGGTGTTGGATGTTTTCCACGGTTTCCCAATGTTTTCTTTCATCTCTCTCTTGAGTCGCGGAAACAAAAATAAGTCACACGGAGCTAAGTCGGGACTGTAAGGGGGGTGAGGGATCACCGGGGTGTTGCTACGGGCCAGGAAGTTGGTAATGATGAAGGCTGTGTGGCTGGTGGCATTGTCATGGTGGAGCTTGACCGTGTCTTTAATGTCAGTCCTCACGCGTGCGATCCGGCGTTTCAATCTCCTGAGCACCTCCAGGTAAAAGGCTGAGTTTACAGTTTGTCCCTGCGGTACAAACTCACAATGGACTATTCCTCGGATGTCCAAGAAGACAATGATCATCGTTTTGATGCGCGACTTGCTCATTCGCGCTTTCTTGGGGCGTGGGGATGATTTTGTGTGCCATGCACAGGTCTGCCTTTTCGACTCTGGGTCGTATTCAAACATCCAGGATTCGTTTCCGGTTACTACAGAGTTCAGAAAGTACGGTTCATTATGAATCAAATCCAACAATTCTTGACAGCGCAAAACTCTAAGTTCTTTCTGGTCTTACGTCAACACTTCGGCAAAAGCTTCGCACAGACCTTACGCATTTGCAGATCCTCGGTCACTATCCCATGTACCACAAATGTGGACATGTGTAATGTGTCAGAAATTTGCTGGATGCTTAATCGACGGTCGGTACGCAAAACTTCGAGCACACGATCCACGTTCTCGTCAGTTCTGGCCGTTGTTGGGAGTCCTGAACGGGGTTCGTCGGCGACCTCCTTCCGGCCCTCCTTGAACGCCTTGTGCCACTTCCCAGACTGTGATCTTGAAATGCAATCGTCCTTGAAGGCTTTTTGCAGCATCTGGAATGTTTCGGTTGCATTTTTTTCCAAGCCTCACGCAAAACTTTATGGCGTATCGTTGTTCAAGCGAACGCTCCATCGCGCTATGTTACAAAAGTTGAAAACACACTTCAAGCGGAGGCATGTATCTCCCCTCACACTGCTCGAACTCAACTGACGACCGGATGGATTGAAAGGGTATATCCCTCCCCCACATTTCCCCCGGTTTCACCGTGCTGCCATCTATTGTCGCGTCACAATAACATTATGCTCATTACTTTCATAATGGACCCTGTATAACAAATTATTCTCTATGATGATAGCTAACATTTACGAAAAGTGAAAGAATAGTACAAATATGATATTGTACTTGAATAAGATGCATAAATTATTAAAAATGCATCGCCTTATCGTGGAACTGAAAGTTGAAATTGAAAGTTGCAACTAAAAGCAAGCCATCAGCAACTTTCAGTTGCACGATAAGATGTATTTTTCATAATTTACGAAAAGGTTTGTAGTTAACTCAAAGTTCATTCATAATATAAAGTTGTTTAGAAAACCTATTAATGAAAATTTTAAATCAATAATATAGACCTCAAAAATATAATTATCTTTAACAAATGGCTTCCTAAAATTAAAAAATGTATTTCTGTATTCCATCTGATTTTTAGTGATTATAATTTGCTATTTGAGTCTGATGCTTAAGAGATAAAAAAAAAATAAGTAATATGTGAAATATGTAAAAATATCGTCCTTATTTTATTTCTTTTATTTTCCTCAAGTATCATTGTTGGAACAAACCATATTAAAAGGAAAAACTCTATTATTTGAAAGTTATGAAAGGAGAAATATATACTACTTCAAAAGAATCATACGCGTCTGTAATAGTTTCGAATTTTCATAACAGATGGCGCGCTATTGCCTCATAGTATACAACTTCATTGAAAGTATCAACTATATTTAATTGATTTCTTATATATACCCTGTTTGATCCAGGGATATAGAAAACTTTACCTTATTACGAACTTGAAACAATCCACCCATTTTAATTTTACTTAATATTACAGTGAATATAGAAAACAATGGCTATAGTGAACTAAAGGTTCATTCCCATTTGAACTCGCTATATTAGGTCTTACTGTATATGCATATTGAAATAGTTCAAAAAAGGGAATTTGGGCATCAAAGGAAGTTCTAAATTACAAAAATATTTCTAATTTTCGAAAGGTGTTCAATTTTAAACCTGATCAGCCGTTCAATTTAAGCTTTATCGGAACTAAACGCTTTTAAAAAACAGGGCTTTTAAAATGCTGAAATATTTTTGCCTCTTAGCGCTTGTTTTATCAGATAGAAACGATTTAAATGAAACAGTTCAATTGAAATACTGAAATATATTTGCATTTTAGTGCTTGTTTTATCAAAACAGAATGCTTTAAATATACAGGAATTTTGAAATACTTAAATCTTTTTAAATATTATACCTTCTTTTCATCAGAACAAAACGCTTTAAAAAAAACAGAACTTTTGAAATATTGAAATCTTATTGCATTCCTTTTTGTTTTATCAGAACCTAACGCTTGAAATATACAAGACTTTTGAAATACTAAAATATTTTTGCATCTTAGCGCTTGTTTTATCAAAACAGAATGCTTTAAATATACAGAACTTTTGAAATACTTAAATATTTTAAAATCTTATACCTTATTTTTATCAGTACAAAACGCTTTAAAAAAAAACAGAACTTTTGAAATGTTGAAATCTTATTACATTTTAGCGCTTGTTTTATCAGAACGTAACGCTTTAAATATACAGAACTTTTGAAATACTTAAATCTCTTTAATTCGTATCCCGTCTCTCTCTCTTTTATCAGAACAAAACGTTTAAAAAAAACAGGTTATTTAGAATACTGGAATATTTTTGCATCTTAACGTTTTATACTTAAGAATCTCTACGATTCCACAATGTCGTTAATACAATAGATGAATAATTACGGTAGGTTGGATTCTACTAGAAGAAAATGGACGCCGAAGAAGTAAAAAGAAGGAAAGGAAGAGAACACGGACAAGCCAGGCAGTAAGTAGGAATTAAAGGTGCATGAGAAGGCCAGACGGACGGCGTTTAGCCTAAGTGCAGGGTGGTTGATGGCTCTTTGTTTAGCAAATGGCGCTGTTGATCGTGATCGATCAACCCGATTCAATTTGGAAGGCCCTTTGTACCTCACCTGATGGAATTTGTACCTGGCCCTCATTTGAATCCTTTGTAATTGTCCCCATTTACTAACAGCTTTTTAACGAGTCGCTTTTCAATGTTCTTTACAATTTGTAACTGAATAGGAGATGTGTTCTATAGCTCATTTAGCAACACGTTTTATCTATATATATAAATTTGTGGAGTTATACAAATAATATTTTGCCTGTGTATATATTTTTGCTGAGATAGTTTTTAACTTTGATACATAGCTTCTCTTTAGCTCTCTAAAATTATTATTTTTTTATTTTATGATTATATATTACTAAACTGAGGGTATGATTCTATGTTGATATCCATCCTTTTTTTCCAACATTGAATCAATATCAGTTAGGAATATTAAAGATAAAAATACGATATTTTAAAGAATTGTTTGAATTCTAATAAAACCTTTTGATATTTATGAATATATACTTAATTGAAATAAAACCTTCAAAAAATTAAACCTCTTTTCTTAATTTGCTCAGCTCTTGAGCAGATTCATTTCTCCAATGACGACATTCTTTTTTGATCTTTATCTTTTCTCTTTAGTTCTTCAGTTTCCCAATAAGTTATCAGACCGATTCTTATTCTTATCGTTATAAAATTTTATATTTTAGCTTCATCCACCTTTTCTAT
This sequence comes from Cordylochernes scorpioides, assembly GCA_030710605.1. NCBI lineage: Eukaryota > Metazoa > Arthropoda > Arachnida > Pseudoscorpiones > Chernetidae > Cordylochernes > Cordylochernes scorpioides. Next base: position 74,899,227 of record CP092870.1, read on the forward strand.
AAAAATTCACATTTCGGATTAATATATCATTAATTAAATTTGGCTCTTTTCTATTTTTAGACATAAAATTATATTTTTATATTATAATAAAAATATTGCTCTGAATTTATGAAATATTTATTTAGGGAATCATATTAGTTTAATTATATATGCTCTATAATTAGATATTAATTCCCTAAAATTTTATTTTCGTGGAGTTTTTTTTCTTCTCCAGTGCAGACAAATTTGCAAAAAAAAAAAAAAAAAAACCTTTAAAAATACTGTATATAATTTATAGATTCTTATGTGAATAAAAATTATATCACCTATTGATAAAATATTTGTTTATATCAATACAGCCTATAATCTAAAATAGTATAGGAAACATTCTGATATAGAATAAAACCTACCTGTAGTCTTTTCTCCTTTCTAAAGTATCTGAAACAATAGGATGGGAGTTAGATCTCTCTTCACAAGTTGTTCACTGAATAGAAAAACGGAAACTGATAATAAACAAGGTGTAACTCTCAATTCCCTTCATAAACCACCCAAAATACTAAAGCATTAAACACTTATAAATGAAAAAATATTCTTATTCACGTAAATCAATTTCATCAAAATATTTCAATTTGATGCAATACAGTAAAGATTCGCTGTAACGAGCCGAAAAAATAACGAACCTCCCCTTATATAACGACACTAACATAATCCCAGATATTATCAATATAGTGAACAATGGCTATAATGAATTGTGGTTATAGTGATCCAAAAGTTCCATTTTGGTTAGCTCTATCGAGGTTCAAATATTATACAAAGACGGGGCGCTAATGCCTTATGTTTAAAATTGGCCTAACTGGAATTGTGGGGTGTATTATTTAGGGAAGAGAATTTTCTTCATTAAAATATATATAAATCTTCAGACTGTCCTCTATAAGAGCTCTAATCTCAATATGTTTTCAAAATACAGCAATATGAGTTTTTTCTCTATATCCTAGGTTTGCTTTATCAGAGTTTTAAAGTACTTCAACCAAGAATTTCTTTTAATTGCCGGATATATATGAGAATAGCCCATTACAATAGTAGATCCATGCATGCGATATCATAGAATTATGGATGGGTAAACTTGCCAATACTCCGAAATGAGCCAGGCTCTTCCAATATTTTTCCATTTCAGCAAAGAGAGTGGGAAGCCTTTTATCTGTAAAAGAGAAAACTGTGGTATAGGGTGTCTATTTTATAGATATAAATTGCAGGATAATGCCCCTATCAATAGTTCAATCACTAGACATGAAGACTGGTATTCTGAATTTTTCTAAGGAAGACAACTTGCAATACCACACTACACACTATGATTGTATTACAAACAAATAGCCCTCTTTTTACTTAAAAAATGAAATCCTCCAGATGTTTTTAACCATAACATTTTCTTTAAGTGATTATTTATTAAAGTTTCAGATTCCATCAAGAAATATACCCAAATGAAAAAGCATCTGAATATCATCATGCTAATTATCTCCACAACATTATCAGCTATGACATCCTATTCCTCCAATTTTACAACCTTCTTCTTATGATATTTTAAAATCCTAGTCACTTATACTGATATCCCTATTAGTAAATTGCCTAAAACATTAGAAATATTTTGACCATCCGAAAATATTTCATTATAAACTTGAGTTTTTTTTTTAATATACATATTGACCTGTATATCAAATGAATACAAAAGAAAATTAATCAGAATACGATGATGCTAAATTTCTCAAATATTTTGTTTTTAAATTGACTCCACAAAATTATCAGCTATGATATCCTATTCCTCCAATTTTATAACATTCCTCTTATGATATTTTAAAATCCTAGTCATCTGTTCCCTAAAACATTATAAATATATTGACCATCCGAAAATATTTCATTATAAACTTGAGTTTCTTTGATATGCATATTGACCTGAATATCAAAGGAATCATCGTCATATAAATTCTTAAACGCATTTATGAGCGGTATGATATACAACATATATGCTCCCGTCCTCCCTCAACATGATAAGCAAAACCTAGCCACTAATGGTGGTAATGTTACTAAAACTTTGGTTCATTACAGCCATGTTTTTTTATAGCCGTAGTTCACTATATAAATTATATTGGAGTTTATTTTCTAAGTTAACAAAGTTTCTCTATAACTCCTGTCCATGGTTTAGCAAAGTTTTACTATATATTTTATTAATAAAGATTCACGCTTTTCTTGTGGATCTCCTTTAACATATTTAATATATCCCGTTATTGAAGGCTGATAGTTTATAACATTTTATTTTACAGATAATTATTAGGATTATTCAAACTTTGAATCAACGAAATACGTTTCAGTGGAAATAAATGCTTGAATTGTTAAGAATAAATCACATGTTTAAAATCATATTTTAGAAAACTCACACGGAATCCAAATCTATATAATTTATATAAATATATATAAAACATTACTTATCTCTATAGTGAGGTATTTATATATTAACAATGATGAAATATTATTAAAAATAAGAGACATTTCGGCTAGAGTACATTTTATTTTTAGATGTTTTGATTTTTTAGATTATTTTGTCCCTTCCTTTGGAAATATTTGAATTGAAACATCATGGTAAGGCGCTAAAAATACGTAAACATATTTATTAAAATATGTCAACATGTTTTTAGCTCTTTAATATAATGTTTTATTTCAATTATTTCGCCTGACGTAGACAAAACACTTTTGTCGAAACGTCAAAAATTTAAAAACGCGCTTTGCCGAAGTTTCTGTTATTTTTAATAATATGAATACCGGCCAGGCAATTTCTATTTTCAACAACAAAGATAACATAATGATTTTTATTGATTTTTAAGAATCATATATTTAATTATATAATTAACTGAAAAAACTTTTCAAAAACATAACGGTTAATTAGATTTCTAACAAGATATTCTGTAATTTTTTCGTTTATATATACAGGGTGATCCAAAAGTCCCGCACAACTTTAAAAATTAATAACTCTGCGAATATTTGCGCTAGAGCAATCCGGTAAACACCATTGTGTTCAGGATGTAATGGGATTTTTATGGCAAATAATGAAAAATTCGAAATTGATTTTAGTTACAACTTTATTCGCTAGATGGCGCTCTACCAGAATCAGCTATTCAGAGGCCAAATTGTTTGATAAATTGAAATATATAACTGAACGACACATATTTTTCCTTTTTGAATACCAGGAAAGAACCCAAATAATATCAAATGATAAATTAATAAAACACCATTTCGCCAAAAGTTAGAAGAAATGGTTAACGATTTTTAAATACAATCTGAGATATGCAAAATAGGTATATGCAAATTAAAACAAGTATCAAAAAATATTTATATTTTAGATGGAGTTTTGTGAAATAGATTGAATGTTTGAAAATAAATACTGATATCAATACACGATTTTTGAAATGTTAATATAGTACCAAAAATTATGATGACACTACTAATAGGATTTCGTGCTATAAGGAATGTATATTTTCTTGACTGATTGGCGACACTTGACTATTTAACTGGATATTTGTCATGATCCAAAGATGAAATATAGAGGGGAGTGACAAAATATGTTTGTCGTACTTTACAAATATCCTATGGGTTTGTCAAATGTTATCATTGTTTATTATACTGTACATAATTTTGAAAATGTATCCCTAAAAAAAAAACATTTTTAAATCGACCTTTTGCGTTGAAAAACGTGGTAGCAAAATCATTTTGTATTATTTTTTGCTCAAAATTTCTAAAGTTGGGGGGGGGGGGGGGGATACAGAGAATATTCCTTATGCTATTTCTTCTAATGAGCGAAAAGCAATAAACTTAACATAAGGGGTAAAATTGTGTGTACCAGTGTTATTCGAGAAGTTATAACACTTTGGCCTGCATGACATAATATAAGATGTGGTAAAATGACAAACAAAATATTACTGTTCACAGAAAAAAAAAGAGTCAAGATGTGAGGACAGCATTTATTATTCCCATAACCCAAAACAAAGAGCTGCAAAATATAACACATGAGGTAACTGCCTTCTCTCTTGTATTATGTCACAATCCTTGCTTAATGTGGCGCCCTTCATTCTCAAACACCGCCTGCAGACGATAGATGACAGAATGGTCACAATTAAATAGTTGAAATTTATAAAACGTGCCATCTGATGAACGTGCCATTTTCAACATGGGCAATGTGGTAGGCCGGCATCGATAAAAACGCGACTTAATGTACCCCCATAATCGAAATTGTAAGGCGTCAAGTCTGGTGATATTGGAGGCCACTGGTATGTAAAGTGGCGACTTATCAACGAATTTCACCGAACGTATCCTTCAGCAATTGTTTGGCACCGCGGGAGATATGAGGAGGTCCTCCATCTTGCATGAATGTTATTTCGCTTAGTGCTTCTCTGTCCTGCAATATGGGAATAACCTATTCTCTCAAAAGTTGAACATAACGTTCACCAGTTACAAAAACGGTTTTAAAAGTTCTTCCATTGATTTTTTCAAAGAAAATTGGCCCAAAAATAAAAGAAGAAGTGAACCCAAACAAAACTGTAACTCTGTGCTGATGAAGTGGTATTTCTGTAAAAATCCTAGGGTTTTCTGTTGCCAAAATGAGGTAGTTTTGAATTTTAAATTCTCCCTTTAGATAAAAGTGAGCATCATCTGTTCTTAGAACATTTGACAGCCAGTTTTCATCAATATCAATTTGCCGGAAAACCCATGCAGCGAATTCTTGACGCTTCTCAAAATCGCTGACTTTCAACTCGTGAAAACTTTGAATTTTGTTAGGGTATTTTTATAGAAAAATTCTAAATGTGTGTTCTCTCCAAACTGTTCCATACGAAATCCCCGTTTGTCGAGAAACTTGTCTAGCACTTACTTCTCCATACGTGGATAACGTTTCAATATCTTCAGCATTCTGCAAAACCGTAACAGCCACTGGCTTGCATGTCGATGGTCTTCCACTCCGAGGTTTTGTTTCCAGAGATCCAGTTTCCTCAAAACTTTTAATCAATCGCTTTAGAGAGTAGCAACTCATTGGTCCTTTACCGCTTCGAATACCTTTAAAGGAACGAAACGCTCGTAAAGCTTCAGTGGCAGATTCTGAATCACAATTAAAAGAATTCACCAAGAGTGTTTTATCCTGTAGTGACGGCATTCCAGGGGGAAGGGGAGAAGTCCGACCACACCTCCTTGCGGTCCCCCCTGGACCCTTGGAATATTTGACCAAATTCTGGTTCGTTTCCAAGATGACTAACGTTGCAACGGCACCCATTTTCAAATGAAGAGCAAAACTGATATCTCCAGTAATGCTACCGCGTCCGGGGTAACTGCCGCGTCAGGAGCTGCAGCTCGAGCTCATGATGAGAAATCTACTACGAGGACACAATTCAATCTACTACAACTCAATATAAATGGCACCCAGAGGAAAATAAAGAGCTGACTTGTCTTCTCCCTGAAAACAATGTACATATTACTTGTCCTCAGGAGACAAAATTGAATCAGAATCTGAGATTCAATATCAAAGATTATACAACACTACAAAAGGACAGACTGGAAAATTCGGAGGAGGACTTGCCGTTTTGATTAAAACTCTATAAATCAAATTTAAGGGAATCGCCTATAATCAGAGTAAGCCTAGAGAGAGCACGACAGAAGCTCAGGCAATAGAAATCTATCTTACAGATAAAACAATTCCGATCATAAATGTTTATCACCTCGATAATACTAGCATCAATACAGGCCTGATAGAGACATTAAGTGAAGCGTCTTCGGATATCGCAATCATACTTGGTGATTTTAACGCCGACAGACCAACTTGGGGATCACCTTTCCAGTATAACAAAGGTCAGCAGGTTGAGGACATGCTAACCGACCTCGACCTTACACCGCTAAATAACGAAAAGAACACCTATCTATCCAAGTCCACAGGCACAGAATCCGCAATAGACATCACAGCGATAAATTACAACATTGCACCCACAACACAATGGAAAATTCCGAAAAGTGCAATCAGTGACCACAGTCCAATCTTAACAACCATAAAATTCAAAATTGAGAATTTCCAACAGAATAAAATAACACTGGAAAAAAAAATCACAGAAAAGCTTGAAGAACTGTGCAACGAAGAATTAAATCACAGAACGATTGACAAAAAATGAAGAGAAGTTTAAGATAAAGATTCTCGAATTTAATACCAAGATGGGAAATCCGCGAGAGGTATTTCATGAGGCCGTAAGAAGGCAGGAGCAGTTTACTACAGTTTGCGAGGTTTATTTCCGCAACTATGCAACTGGACCTAAACGGTAAAAAGGTACCTTTTTGAAATTATTTAGCTACCGTCACTACCTTATAAGTTGCAAGGACGTCGTGTATAAGAGGCATATCAATCAATTGCGACCTGTGAGAAAGAAACAAGTGGAGACAAGAAATTTGATACTTCCTCGAACATCAGGAGAGAAGCCTGTAGGTGGAAGTCAGAAATAAAGTGAAGAGGAGGTTCCAGAGGTTACATCAGGAAACAAGGAGGATACTGCTTCTGTGCACGTACCCTCTTGCACTCCTAGATCAGGGCCTGTTGCTGTGCACGTGCCTTCTTGCACTCCTAAACCGGAGCCTGCCGCTGTGCAAGTGCCCGTCCGCAGTCCTAGACCTCAGAGAGCCAGGAAACCCCCAGACCGACTGGAGTATTATTAAGGGGGGAGATGTGTTGTGTATGCAAATAGATGAAGATTATTTGCATACTTTAAAGTCTCATTATGTAAGAATATATGTGTATATAAATTGGACATTTTTTTTGTTGGCCAAACGAAAAGAATAAGAGCTAAAAAAAGAGTCATGGTCAAGTTTGAGTTGTTGTACATTTAATTACGACACAACCTTAACAACATCCATCCTTACCTCACTGAAGACACAAAAGTTGCCTGTTATGCAGATTATATAGCCATATGGCACACAAGTAGCAGTATAGAAATATCAGAAAATACTGAACTCATCAATGAGAAGTGGGCAATGAAACTCAAAATGACAAAAAACCCAATAAACACAAACCTATAGGTCTCCTTCACTGACAGGAAAAAGGGCATGAATTTAACTCCAAAATAAGCATAAACAACCATATAATTGATGAAATTTGCTCTCCTAATTACCTAGGTGTGATACTTGATGAGGAATTGCGATTTACAGAACACATAATTAGCACCTCAAATAGAGCTACCAGAAACCTAAACATTCTGAGAAGGCTATGTGGAACAAATTGGGGAGCAAAACTCAAAATTCTCAGAACAACATATATCACCTTAATAAGGCCAATGATGGAATATGCAACACCCGTCTTGGCTCCCTCAAATTCATCACTAAAAAAAGACTAGACAGTGTTCAAGCAAAAGCGGCCAATTTAATCACTGATACAAATACCAGCAATTAGAAAATTCAGAGAGAATGTGGTCTAGACCTACTTGAAAGCAGAAGACAATTAAAAACAATAAAATTTACCAATAGCTTAAAAACTAAAGAAACCGAACACATATCCCATAGAACCTATTTAAACTGGACACAAAAAGAAAGGCTCAAAAGATCTTCAACACTTCAGTACGACAACAATATTAGAAAGAGCATAAATATGAAACATAATGAATTTCAAATTCGAGAATAACCAATATTTCCTACCCATTGCCATCAAATGTAATCATCAATCTTAACCTGAATGAACCCTGCAATAAAAAAGAGAACAAAAACATTCTTAAAAAGAAAGGACTTGGCACAATTGGTTTATGAGATCAGATAAATTATTTAACAGCATATACAGATGGATCATCAGACCTTACCATAAGTAATGGAGGGGCTGGAATTAACATAATACTGCAAGATGGAACATACATCAAAATCAAAGAAGGAGCAAGAAAGATTTCGTCAAACTTCACTTGTGAACTGACAGCTATCTGGAAAGCTCTTGATATATGCCTTAACCAACCATCCCTCATCAAGCAGAAGGAATTATAATATACCGTACAACGACTTCATATCCGATCTAGAAGCAATTCAGAAGGGCAATACTATAATCACACAGAAAATACATTCGTTACTTACTCAACTGATATCATTGGAGAATAACTGCTTTCTACAATGGATTCCTGCCCGTGTTGGGATCGGGGGTAATGAAATGGCAGTTGAATTTGCAAATAAAGCCAGAAGGTTGAGCCAAAGGAAAGAACAAATGTCATTATTTGACGCTAATGCTTTTGAAAAATACAAGATAATTAAACAAAAAATAAGAAAAGATCAAAATGTGAAATAAACTCCGAGAGAAAAATGACAAAACTATAACAAGATTTAGAACAAAACATTATAAAGGATGACAATACATCCAGATGGCATAAGAACCTATAGAACATGCAACAACTGTCCTGGTGTGGAACTAACACCTACCCACATATTCTCATGCCCGCAGCCTTGCAGAAAATTGACATAGACCCAGAGCAGCTGCTTTACACACCCAAGATAGTGGACAATGCTGCTGCTGCTGTGATAGAGATGCATGGAGACATCTGAGGCTCTTTATTGGACACGACAAAAACAACAACGGCATTCCAGAGTAAAATAAATCATCAAAGATAGATAAATATTTTTTAAATGAATTAAAATAACTATAATCGATACTGTGAGAGAGTTGAATTAAAAAAAAAATAGAAATTTATTATTTTCGAAATATAAATAGCTGAGAGGATTCCAGCAAACCGCATCTGAAATATCATTTTTTTTGCTACATGTTTTAATTTGCATATACCTATTTTACATATCTCAGATTGTATTTAAAAATCGTTAACCATTTCTTCTAACTTTTGGCAAAATGGTGTTTTATTAATTTATCATTTGATATTATTTGGATTCTTTCCTAGTATTCAAAAAGGAAAAATACGTGTCGTTCAGTTATATTTTTCAATTTATCAAACAATTTGGCCGCTGAATTGCTGATTCTGGTAGAGCGCCATCTAGCGAATAAAGTTGTAACTAAAATCAATTTCGAATTTTTCATTATTTTCCATAAAAAATCCCATTGCATCCTGAACACAATGGTGTTTACCGCATTGCTCTAGCGCAAATATTCGCGGAGTTATTAATTTTTAAAGTTGTGCGGGACTTTTGGATCACCCTGTATATTGATAAAAAAACATATTGTTTCCTCAATGTTCAATTAAAATCATATAATATATAGGCCTTAAAACTAGAAGAAGTATTGAGTAGTATCTATAGAGGTATAATTTACTGATATGTTCCTTACAAGTGAAGGGCTTGTGGAATTATTAGAAAACTGCGTGCGTGAATGGCATATTTATTTTTAAAGATATTTTTCTCCAAATTCTGTTTACATGTTTTACTTAGAAATCCGAGATATCCTTGCGGAGAATTGTCAAAGTTTATTTGAATATTTGATGTTTATCATTTAGGGAGCATATTTGAAATTGTATCTCCTGATATTTTTAATAGAAATATATTTGGAAGGATATTTATTTTGAGGGATTTTATTAAAAAATATTCAATAATATTTGTTTATTTTACCTTTCGCGAAATTTCCATTTTATGTAAAATAACTTATATATTTGAGATATAGAATAGATTGGGATGTTTATTCACAAAAATGTGTCGGGTTGAAAGGATTAATAATAAAAAGTATATATTTACAAACGAATCTGAAAAAGTTAATTTGTATAAATATATTTAGAATTTAATTTTCTGAGATCAAATTTTTAGTTTCTGTCTCTTTTTTTTTTGCCTATCCCTAGTACACATGGTACAGACCATGATAATCATGGTGGGTAGAGGTTGACAACTGCTTTTACTGTAAGTGCACCACATGTCTACACATGTGAAAAACAATTCGACCTTGCACTTAAAAATGTGCCAGAGTCCCGTTTGGTTACTTGCACTCGTTGGTGAGGTTGGACTTTTGCAAGAATCGGGGACCATTGGAGCATTTTTTTTAATCAGAAAAAAGTGCCCAATGCGGGAATCGAACCCGGGTTGTAGCTGTCGAAAAACGGACGGTTTAGACCATCCTTCCACTGACCCCTCTGTCTCTTAATTATTAGACTTCCTTTAGGATGTTTCGAAATTGAACCATACGTATGAAGAAAATTAATAAACATTGTAGATGTTGGCTTTTTACAGGATATACTAATGCTAGTATGATAAAGTTGATAGTCTAATAATCATATTGATATGATATATTACCTCAAAATTATATATATGTATATATGTCGTACTTCGAGTTGTACATATGCAATGTTGTACATAGGAATGTTTTACATAGAAACACCAAGCCTGATATATTACCTTCTGATACAAACCGAGCCTAATGTAACCTAAAAATGGTGTCAAATAAATAACCACAGGAAAGAGCGAAGAACCCAGAAAAGTCGAATCACAGATCGTTGACTTAGTCCAAGCAGCTTTGGAAGGTTCTAAACATATCGGTCATGCTAGTCCTTAATTGGAAAACAAAGACCTCCTATTTTGAAGTCACCTTCAGCATCTAAACTGGATTCTCTGAGTAGGCAGAAGTTAGGTGTAGTTAGGTCGTCATGCTACTAGATTGTACAACGATGCCAGGATTCCTCATAGTCCACTCTCACCTTCCCGGGTTCTGCCACCCTAAACCGAAGTAACCATGTTCTTATATGTGGTCTCCATTCATATTCAGGTTAGTGCTCATGACTGCAAGTTAGATGAAAAGCCTATTGCGACGAACTCGGCTCCACATTTCACAAGTCGCAAAGTTCAGTGACCCGGTTTATTGAACAAATACCTCTTTTAATGAGGAATAAAATGCCATCTGCCGTCTGCCACAAGAGAAAAGCTTATTTTAGGAATAACGTGCCTTACGAGCTAGTCATGGGCTTCGAGCACTTCCTCGAGGGAAATTAACCTTTGACTCATTATTATAGCCTTAGTTTACTATATGATAAATCAAAGGTAGATTTTAATATAGGCTATTCATTTCTTCAACATATCCTGGCCGCTCACCTGATAAGTTCATATGGTAAAGCGCAATACCTAGTAGAACAAAACCTAAATGTTAATTTAGGGTATTCCATAACCCATTCAATACTGTCAACTCATTCAATATTGTCAAATATCCTCAAATAAAGCCTTCAAATTGAAATTCACGTATAAAAATGTGACACATTTTATTCATATGTGTTAATTATAAAAATATAATGAAATAGAGATATTTTCTTGAATAGTTTTATGAGAATTCAAAACTATATATTATAGACGCGTATGTTTTTTTTTTAATTAAACAAAATCTACTGCCCTAACTGCAATGATAAAATTAATTTTTCCATTACAATAAGGGCAGGTATTTTGAAAAGAATCATACCTGTCTATAATAGTTCCGAATTTTCATAACAGATGGCGCGCTAATGCATCAAAATTTGAATAATATTTATATGGAATTCCTTAATAGTAAAAGAAAAAAACAGTATTTAGAAATCAATAATTATATTATACATGATTATAGTTAGATATCAAAAACATATACATTTAATCGTATATTCCATCTATATATTATTTATAATAACATATTAAACTAAAACAATGTGAATGCCAATCAAATACATAAATATTGAAAGTAAAATTTCTCACGATTTTCTTATAAAATAGTAATTTTCAGAAGTAGTTAACAGGAAGCAAATAGGTTGTCAAATTATTATTTTTTATTCAAATATATGGAATAAATTAGGAACTAATTTAGAAGTGGTGATGTGACAAGTGCATGGAATATTCCAATAATAATTATAGGTGAGCAATATTTTCTTTTCTTTTAGTGAATCTAATTATATGTATTAAATTTTTGGTTAAAACTTTTGAGTATTTTTTGTAAGGCTATTTTGCCTCTAAATTAATACACGCAATAGATATAAATATTATTTCAGTGTCAATTTGTGTTTGATCTTAAAGATCAGCAATTTTTCCTCTTTTGATTTCAAAAATATAAATAAATTGCTTAAGCGCGAGAGGTTCTTTTTCAAAAGAAAACAGTTTCTTAATGCCTTTGCGACAATGAGAAAAATAGATTGGGAAGGCCTAACTCATCTTTGTGTTGAATCACTCTCCTCCCATTTTTTTTCTTATTACAGTATGGGCTTTGAAAATTTGTTTCAATTTTTTTGGAAGAAACCATCTTGTTCAAAATTCTGAATTAAATATTCTGAAAATTTAGTACAGAATATTTCTTAATTGAAAGTAAACAATTTCTTTCTTCCCTCAATGCAATTATAAAATATTGGGAGGGCTTGGCTCATCATTGGTAAACCATTCCATCAGTTTAAACAGTTTACACTATCATGCAGTTTTATTATTTATTTGTCCGATTTGTTTATAAAGCCGCACTAGAGAATAATTCTTGGTGGAGGCTTTTACAATTAAAATATTAACATAAGCACGATCTTTGAGCACAGTACAAATTAAAAAGGAAACCTTCGCGTATGAATATTTTAGAAATTTGAATACGGATAATGAGCTTATACATCACGTAAATATAAACCAATTTCTATATACATGTTATATAAAAATATTATTTTATTCAAAATTATATTTCATAGATTCAAATACTCTACTGAATCGACCGCCAGAGGTCACGCTTCCACTATAAAAACTCATTGTTGTTGTTTCCCGTTGGCCGACTCAAACCTTTTGTACATTATGTAAATAATTTTCTTTTTGTATTCTTATACGCCTTAAGCCAGGCAGTACTTTTATCAAATTATGTTTTTATATATTCCTTTAGCTCAAATAATGCAATCTCTGATCAAAGCTATTCTTATTATTATACTTTCAAGATTTTTGCCACGATTGCATTACCAATACCATTTAGTACTAAAATGAACCAGCAAATAATTCAAAAGCATGATCCTCAAGATAATCAAAATCAGCATAAAATCTTATTTCCTAATATTATATATATATGTCAAAAGAAGCACCTCTCCTTATAAATGTTCTTCAGAATGATGAAACGATGGATAGTAAAAAACTCCACTAATGATGATAAAGAATGAACCACATTACCATTTCTGTAAAATTCAGACAAAAGGACAACCTGTAAACCATGGTTATGGGCTCTGGCCCTCATCAGTACAGGGCGATCTGAATTGGCCAAAACTGGTCTTGTGGGTTATTTTTTATCCCATCACTAGTAATATTATTTTACTAGGTTGATGCATATAGTGCAATCGTTCTAATCCTCATTTAAAGGGAGAGGTGCCTATTTTGACACATGAATATTATCCTTCCGGTACATTATGTAATATAATATATATATACAGTGGTACCTCGACATAGGAGTTTAATTCGTTCCGCAACCTTGCTCGTATCTTGAATTACTCGTATCTCGAAGCAAATTTCCCCATACAAAACAATTGAACTACCATTAATCCGTTCCAACCTCCAAAATGTCACCCCAGTTATTTTTGTTACGTGGTTTTAAATAATAAAAACGTATTTATAAATATCATATATTTATTGAACAAAAACAAAAAAAGAGAATGTAAAGAAATAAATTAGATATCCTCACTGGTCTTTGCCTTTTTCGCTACATTTTTCTCGCTTTCACCTGTAGGCCGTTTAGAAAAAAAAACATGTCCAAGGAGGTTTGTTTCTTCCTCCCTCTCAGAATGTTCCGGAAATGAGTTAGGCAAGTGTCATTAAAAGGGTCAGATGCACGACCTGTTGCAACTTTTTCTGGGTGTTTTCTTTTCCACGAACTGTGAAACTCTCTCCCACATTCCTAAGATCTCCTTTATCTCACTTGTAGAAATTTCACGTTTTAATTCAATACTCATCATCTTTTTCTTAGCACTTGACTTTTTACAAACTTTCTTCCGATCCATGGTTATGAAAATAAATGAACTAAAACTGTAAATGTAAACGCAACACAAAACGCGAACACAAAACATAACTTATCACAGCGGAAGCACGCTGCTAACTGATCGTGATGGCGCGACTGCGTACTAAAAGCAAAAAAATCACTTGCTCGTCTGCTCGTATCTCGAAAAACTCGTATGTTGGGGCGCTCGTATGTCGAGGTACCACTGTATATGCAATGTGGCCGATTTACTTTAATGTCGTCATTAAAAAGTTTCAACTTGAAAATTGAGACAAGCCTACGCTATCTTACATAGATAAAAAATACTTTATATTATTCAAACGTAAATTTTTACCATTGAATATTTTAAACATAAAGTGGTTCTAATAAATTATTTGTCTGACAATGCACTTTAAAAACAATTATATTTACTTATTTTATGGGAAAATAATCCAATCTTGTGCTTAATGATTCAGCCCACGTATATTCCATGACATAACTATGTAGCACAATCTCTCTCTGGATTGTAGGTCTACAGATAACAATAATAATTCAATTTTAAATAATCTCCTTATTTTATAGGTTAAATGTTATTGAAAACATAAACATAATTATATGATCATTCATTATATCGATATTCTACATTTGAAAAGAACTTTGACCATTGTTTTTAAGCCAATCAGTTTTTCCGACTTCCCTCTTAACAATATTTCGAAACCCCGTCTTTAATCGTTCATAACTCTTTCCGTTATTTTCAATAATCGAAAGTCTTGTATAAATAGTGACATATATGAAGAGTATAATACATTTTCGAAAGGCCTTTGGGTGAACGCTGACACCTACATCAATATCCTGGAGACCCTTGTGAAACCTTGGATGGACATGGTAGCCACAGGAAGGATATCTTTCAACAGGACTCAGCTCCAACCAACAAGGAAAAATTGGAACAATCGTGGCTGACACTTAACATCCCTAGTCCTGATATTTGGCCTCCTAATTCTCCAATAAACCCCCTCGACTACTGAGCATCGTGTGCTGTTGAAAATATGTCAAAAAGGCTCCCCACAACACCATTCATTCTATCAAGAAATCGGTTCACACAGTTGTGACCCGAATAGACAAGATCATCGTTGCCAAAGCCTGTGATTCATTCCGCATTTGCCTTGAGAATTTTTAGCTATAATAATAGACACGTTACATTAATTAAATCAAAACTATTCCTTTATCTACTATTGTGCCAAATTTCTTTTCAGTTTCTTATTTCTACTTGCAATAAATTCTAGCTAAAATTTCATTGTGCTTATTCCCAATTACCTAATACCCATTATAAAAAGGAATATAATAAATTAATATAAAAAGGGAGAAATACACCTCGAAATATATATATTTCTTTCACAACAAGACCCAGATACCCTTTTTTATGCAATTATATTTGAAAATTTAAATTTAAAAAGTGATTTTTTTAGGATAAGTATTTACCCAGAGGATCATCGGAGAACATTAGGTATTGATCATACTTGAAGGATACGCCTTGAATAATGAATAGAAAGGTAGGCCACAAAGACGGATTGTTTTGGCATAGAATGGTGTATAATCAGAAGATATGAAAAGCTAAAGATAATTATTCGGTAGTTGAGTTTAATGCAGTTTCGTTATGACCTATTCACTATTACAAAATAGTATAAAATGATAAATAAATAATATTTGTTCTGGTTTTCATCATTTTTGCCAGAAACTGGCCCTACATACATCCCGTATATATACCCGGTGCTACTTGTAAAGTAATATGTGGGATTTGTGGAACATTTTCTAAAACGATAAAAATTTGGTGGAAATATAAAACTGGTGGAGAATTTCCGGATTTAAATTTAGAGAGATGTGTATTCCTAGAGTTATTGTTACGAGTTAGAATTTCGAGAAACTAATCTGTTTGAACAACTCTTGTTTTCCAAGAATTTTCGTCAATTTCACCATGATAAATCTGTAATTTTAATAATTTTACCGTGAGACTTCTCTGCGTGAATTTTCATCAATTTTAATATAAGTACCCAATTAGCGCTTATTAATTTCTGTAAATTCATCAAATTTAGCACGCTGGTATTCTGGGAATTCTCATCCAATTCATAAAGCGCAGTTGCAGGGAGCAGTTGCGCACCGATTCAGAAGGCCCCGGACACATGAGATTCATATTGATGCCGCTGAGATGGTACGCTTTGGGCTATATACAGTAAAATCCCGTTAAAATACACCTTGTATTCCGATTATTTTATGCCATTCTAAATATTTAGCATTGAAGCATCAATTTTTGCATTTTACAAATAGTCAGTTTATACTACACATAATTATTAATAAATTTAAGTTCTTCTCTACTTTACAAAGTGCTTAAAACTAGTCGGCAAAATTGAATCCACTGCTCGACTTATGAAAATCTAAATATCCTCCGAGCAGATCGAATGTGACTTACTTTCTAAGGATGCTGGTCTCCTCCTCCGCCGCCTGCGACGTGCCTTGACCACCAGGATGACCAGAACGATGGTGAGGTTGACCAGCACCACGATGACCACCACGACCACCAGCACGGGGATAGTGGCTTGCTCCCAGCTGCGGTCTGCCACACCACCTATCATTCAGCACCCCTCCTTACAGCACCGAGGTGTGGACTTACCGCGCCGGCGGGGTGCAGGCGGTGGAGCGGCCAGCGTAGCCGATCTCAGCACGCGGGGGTCGGAGCGGCCCTTGGCGTTCACGGCCACCACGACGGCCACGAAGGCTAGGCCGGCAGGGAGCCCCTCCAGCAAGAATGTGGGAGCGTCCTGGGCGGTGAGCTGGGCTCGCAGCGCCCGCCGCGCGTCATCCCACACCTCGGCAACGTAGTGGGCCCGCAGCCCGCCGTCGTGGCCAGGCTCGCACTCCAGCCGCGCCGCGCTCTCGGTCACGTTGTGCAGGGAGCAGTTGTGGACCGACTCAGGAGGCCCTGGACACATCAGCTTCATATTAATGCCGCTGAGATGGTATACGGATTCGTCTAGATACAGTAAAACAGTAATACAGTTAAATATTGAAATAATTGCAAGTGTAAATAATTTATTAATTTGTTTCTCAGCGCCTTTTTTGTTTATTATTTTAATCGACACACAAAAATAGATAAGCATTTTTAAAAACCGATATATGAAATATCTATATAAATAATTATCACGTTGAGAAGTAAGAAAGACAAACTTCAGGATGACACAGAAATTTATATAAGGCAATAACAACTTGACATTTATTTAACACCAATTAAATACCTTTTTTTAAATTTTGAAAAGGTTATGTTTATCGGTGGTAAACCTTCCTAGCGGTTTGGCCAATTTAATTTTTCTTACCGCTTTAATTTCATACTATATTATTATCTTTAAATATTCTAACTGTAGAGGTTTGTGGTTGAATCAATCCATAAACGATTATAAGCTTTGAGGACAGTATAAATATAAGCAATGCGCGAACAACTACACCGTTATGCATATTTTAGACATAAAACATTAGCATGCCCTTCATATCCAATAAAGGGAACCATTTCAGAACGATTTTCATTCAAATACTAAGACAATATAATTCTAAAAACACAAATATCAAATAATAAAATATGTTAGCGAAACCACTAGGAGGGTTCACGGCTGATGAGACAAGCCCGCTCAATATTTATTCCTAGCAATAAGAAGAATTGAAAGTTTGTTTTATTAAAAAAAGAAAATTCGTGCTGAAAAATAGCTTCACTACCTATATATTGTTGATTGACCAATGTTTTAAGTCTAAAATATTAAGTAGATATGTTCGACAAACTAAAAGATACAGGTATATTTTACAATATGTAAAGCTGTTATGTTTAACAAATTGTAAAGTAGGTATATCATACAAAATATAAGGTAGTCATTCATTAAAGATATATATGAGAGTTATATATCACAAAATATAAAATACAAGCATATTTATATTCTTTAAAAATGTCTTATATTTTATATTCTCGTAGTTATGTTCTACAAAAAGGCAAGTTTAAGGTAAAAAAGACTTTGAACCCTAATAACTAACAGTGAATAAAAGAAGCACACACACTATTTACGTGGAAGGACAAGGAATAATAATGGTAAAAATTAGCATAATAAGGAAGCTTGGTAGATAAGAAAAGTTCCAAATGATAAATAGAGAAGGATTCGCAGCGAAAATAGCTAAAGGCCTCAGGAAATAAACTAAAATATTGTGTAGGAAATTGGATGCGTGTTTGTTATAGATATTTTTCTTTTCCAACTCGATTTTAAAGGAAAAATCTCTCTATCATTTCCTTCGTCGTTTGAAAACTTAAAAAAAATGTTTGTCCATCTTCTTTAATAGCACCTATTAATTTAAATCTAGTTTTAAAAACTTTTTATGAGTCATATATATTTTTCTTGTTAACTAATTATAAATATATTATATAGTAAAATATTATATTAATAATAATAATATATAGTTAAATTTATTTTATGTCAAATACAGCTTATATCCATACCTATATATTTAGGCAGAGTTTTTATTAAGAATTAATTAAAACTTATAGAGAACGAGAGAGAATAGATAGATAATTAAATTTTTATTGAATGTTTCTTTTATATGCGCTTTAAAAGAACTAAATAATTAAATAATATAAAATTGATTTTAAAAATTGAATATATAATACCTTTATAAATATTTTAATAAATTGCTTTCATTTTAGAATTTTCAGTGAACTTTTCTATAGCGAACCCCGATATGACTGACCCTGTGATTCATTATATCCATGGTGTGTTAAAGGCATAGTTTACTGTATTATAATACAAAAATTATAATTATTTCAGGTTCTTTATGTGAGGGGAAGGTCCAATATTGCCTAGGTGAGTTTAAGCAGGGTTTTACTGTATTATAATAGTGTTTATTTTTTATATAAATATTCACTCCCTTTCAATATTTCTGCTCAATAATCTAAAATAAAAAAAAAACTTATTTTTAATTTTAAAAACTGGTCAAGTGATTCTAAGGTTTTAATTAAAATGGCATATATTGGATCAAAATATCATTTATTTAACCAATATTTCAGTTGGCTGAACGCCAACTCAAGGTATTACAACATATTAATATAACATTAAAATGTTATAACACCTTGATAAAGGTTGGCGTTCAGCCAACTGAAATATTGGTAAAATAAATGATATTTTGATCCAATATATGCCTTTTTAATTAAAAATTTATTTATGGATTGCTCTATTTTCAATTCTAAGGATTGTAAATTATATATAATTGAATAATTGCGACTTAATAAATATTATTGATATAAAAATGAAAATTCATGTTAATAAAAATTATATAAATAAATATTGGGATGAGGCGGCCTCTTCATTGGTGAACTTTCCCAAAAGCGAAGCCTTCTCGAAAAAATATTATAAGTGTGAGAAAAGTAAGCGTGCTTATGTAAGGTAATTGCATATAATACGAATACATATGAAACGATACATATAACCGATATACGATAATATACGACATACGACTTATAAAACGAATCGATATTTGAGAACATTCGCTTATAATGAACCTGAAATAATCCCCACTTCTATAATATAGTGAACCATATAAAGGCAAAGGTTCAGCCCTTTAAGATTCGCAATAGCGAGGTTTTACTGTACATAGATATCATCATGAATTATAATTCACATTAATATACAGCAAAACCTATCTATTGCAAACCCGAATGTAACTGAACCTTTGGTTCACTATAGCCATGTTTCCTTATAGCCATGCTTCACTGTATTTTGAAATAAAAATGGGGATTATTTCAGGTTCGATATATGGAAAGGTTCGCTATACACCAAGTTCATTTCAGCAATATTTTACTGTAAAAATTTATATTAGAATATATATATATATATGTAGTAATGTAGTTCTACCCTGTTGGATGACTGTAGTGTGACATGTTGGTTAAATGCTGTCGTGGTGGCTACAGTGTTTAGAGTGGGTTCAGGCGTGATTGGGATTGCACAAAAGGACAAGGCATGTTGGATGTCACCACAGAGATGACAAGAGAGTAAGTGAGCCGACGCCGATCAAGATAGGTCTGTACTGTGGGGTCTGTCAATCATCGTATCTCAGAGCGGACAGATCTGTTTTGAGAAAAAAGGGACACACCTGGTACCCCGACATGTTTTTCGGAGACCTTTCTCGGCTGACGCCGAATGTCACTCAATCTAACTTTATTATTTTGTTTTGCATTACATGAAATGGCGATTCGAATTGTTTTTACAGTTTTGTATATTATTATATTATAACTATATTACATATGATATATAAGTTTATATTAGAATATATAACAACATATATATAATCTAAATACTATTAAGGTATAATATAAACCGCTAGTAATTATATATGATCATAGATATAATATTTGAATGTAGGAAGAGTGAAATCTGGGTTGAATAAAGACATTGAAGGGGATTCAAGCGAGCTATTCATTCTACATCATTTAGAATATGGCTTGAATATCGGAATTCTATGCCCACAAAGAGGATCAATTCTAAGCGGATACAGCCGACCGTTTTATTGATATATTGTCCGAACACATCAAATTCTTTCATAGTTTAAAAATAACATACATGTCCTTCTTACATTCTGTTGTCGTATTGAAGATAAATATAATATAAATATAAACCTCGTTATAACAAATTGGTATCTTGTAAAACTTTCTTTATATTGTGAATATAATATAATGAAGTATTGGGTAAAAGTGAGCCAAAGTTTCAGGAATCTTTGAGTTGACTATAGCAAGGTTTAATTAACTAACGTTTTTTGATTATAATGTTATATTATCTTCGACAAATATATATATAATTAAAATGCAAATATATATATTTTTAAAACATATATTTTATTTTCATCATTGATTGTTCTATATTTTGACCATAGAAAATGTATAGTTAACCTACCTATTTTTTAATTCACGAATATAGAATTCATTTTATAAATTCTATATTACTGTGAAAAATAATTTTATGTGTAATTTTATTGAAGTAATTCAAAATAAAAACTACTTGATGAGTAAATAATTATATTCCCCATTTTCACGACTGCACCTTCAATTCTCTATATTTTTCGACAACAAAACAAAATAATCATAACATATATATTATCAGTGAACAGGCTGAATCAACTTTTACTTGGTTTCTGTTCCACTAGATGGCGCTTTTCGATTTAAAAAGCTCTACGAGCATGCTCAGGATATGCCTGAATACAACACCTGACCTTTTTTATTTTAATATTTTTTCATATATATATTAGAATTTTTTAAGAAGAAATTATATAGAAAATATAATAAATTTTGAGTCACATATATTGAATATTAAATAAAGATTAATCATTAATACAGAAAAAAAGACAACCTAATTCTGTATTAAATAATAAAGATAAATTCAAAATTGATATATTTGTTAGTTATTTTGAAACATAAAAGAGGTTAGTTTTAAATATTTATTTAATAGTTCTCTAGAATTTTCATATTCTATTATATATATATTTATTAAATATACATTTAAAACAAACATTTAATGTTTTTAATTAACTAACAAATATATAAAATTGAACTTATCTTAATGGTATTATATATATACAGTTTTATGATATTTTCAATAGAATTTATATAAAAAACGTCTTTAAGCCAAATTTAATAAAACCTTTTAATGCGAAAATAAACTACCGATTATTTATTTTTTTTATACATATTTTTGTCATTCACACAATACTATTTTAAGTTTTTATCAACTAAATATAGTTAAAAAGACAAAAAACAATCTTATACCGAACCTTAAATAATCTCTCTATTTTTACTTAATAATTTCAGTGAATATCATGGTAATATATAATAAAACCATATAAAATGAAAGGATTAAAAAGCACGAATGTTTCTTTTATACACAAAATACAAACTTCTACTGTCCTTACTGCGACTTTTATGCCTAACTGGCCTTGTCTTTATTGTTTTCGGAAGCAGTGCTCGATGCAAATATTTGAATGTAATTCTACTATCCTATAAGCTTATGTCCATAGTTTTCTCTTCAAAACCATTTATGAGATTACATCCTCCAGTACTGCGTATATAAGCAGAACCGTCCAATACAGTATTAGAGCTCTTAGAAGCGGTCTGGTGGATTAAATTGGCGAAACCGCTGGGAGGGTTCACCACTGATGAGCCAAGCCCTCCCAATATATTTTTTTCATCGCAGTAAAGACAGTAGATTTTTAAATCCTTTCATTTTATATGTATAGATGGCGCGTTATTGCTTTGTGTTAGTATAATAAAACCATTGTTATAGTGGCACCAAAAGTTCAGTTCCTTTATGGTTCACTAAAGTAAGATTTTACTGTGTTTTAATTGAGTATAGTATGATTTCGATATTATATATATAAAAAAATATATATTTTATTTTAAAATTATAAATTTTGGAACAAATTACTATTTAAATCGACCCTTAAATGTCGCGAGTTTCCCTTTATAAACCTATTGTTGTTGTTTCCCGTTGGCTGGCTCAAATCTTTTGTAATTGTGTAAATAAGTCTTTTGTTTTCCTTATTATACTCTCCATAAGTCAGGTAGTACTTTATCAAATTCTGTTTTTCAATATTCCTCAAGCTTAAATAAAAGCTAATTCTGATCTCTATAAACTATTTTTATCACTCTGTTCACGACTGCATTGCAATACCTACAATTTAAATATCCATGTATCAAGCAAATGATCAATATTTCTATGAATAATATTCAAAAAACCATGCATATATTGTTGCATCATGATTAATGCGCGAATTTTTAAATCTATTTATAACATTATTTTTAATATATTTAAAATTTAAATTATATATTTATTTATTTTTATAAAACAGATTATTATTATAAAATATTATGTACTATAAAACATTTGTATTTTAATACACTAAATACCCGACCTGCTTTAAACTTTGATATGATAAATAAAGAGATATTCTAGGTGTTACCTAAAAATATAGTTGTCTTATTATTAACTGGTTTAACCTTGTAGAATGGTTGAGACACGTTCAGGAAAGATGCAAGACGAGTCTGAGGAGAGAATCAAGACAGAAGAATCTGCCAAACTGCAGCTTGGTGCAACAATATTTATATTATATTATGTTTTATTGTAATATGTTATATAATGGTATATTATTTCATACTCACAATGGTTGTAGCGGTACTCCTATACGCAGCTCCGATCTGGGCTTGTGATCAAAAGGAGTTACTGGACAAGACTCAGGATGTTTTCCAGTGTCGGCTTTTGAACCTGCCCAGGTATACCCCAGGATATATCCTTCGAATGGAGTGTGGACGAACTTCTCTTGCAGTCACCTTTATAAAACTTACAATGAAATACTGGATCAGAATCCTCAATATGGAAGCTAATCGATTGCCATTTATATGCTTAACTGAACTAATGAATTTGTCCCGAAATTCAAATATCCACATAGGTCTTGTTAAAACCATTAATGACATTCTTAATTCCACTGGTTTTTCTTATCTGATTAATTGCACCGATAAGGACTTTCTTCAACATGAACTGCCACTGATTATCAGAACAGCAATAGACCAATCCATACAAGGTGACTGGGCGAGAATCAATAATACAAAACTATATCCTCACTATAGAAACCTGAAGAAAACATCCCTTCCTGAAGGATATCTGTCGGACAATCTTCCATTTATTGTTAAACGACACATTGCCCAACTGCGAGTACTTTACACATTCTTCCGGGAAAATCACAAGAACATTTTCGGAGAAGCGGAACTGTTATGTAAGTTCTGTAAGCAGAAAATGAACTCCGAAATATCTCACTATTTTTCCACTGTACAAGTATTTCAGATGAAAGAAAAACATTTATTTCGAAACAGGATAATAGATTCCCGGACACAGTTGAGGATATCTTAACAAACTACATAACAGATAGAAAGTTTTCACTGGATCTATGTGGGTTTTACAAGGCAGTCAATAAAAAGGCATCGTTACTGTTACCTTGAATTGAGTGAATGTGTATGTATATGTATATATATATATTTTTTAATTACCTTTTTGTTCACTTCTTTATCTATTTGCTTCTTGGATCCTGCAGTCGAGTCTTTTGTAAGACTTTGGGTCTTAATAGGGGCTTTTGTTGTCATGTTGTATATATGTGTGTAATCTCGGGGAGAATTCTCTGTGGGACCAGTGTGTCTCAATAAAGGCTTTTGTATGTGTGTGTTATATTATTTCATATATATTGTCCCAGAATTTTCTTGTGTCAACGGGTACTATAATTACACTGGTCAACAAGATTTTTGCACAAGAGAACCTGATTATGTTTCTAGTGTAGCTTTTCATGCTGAACTCAAAAATCTAATCAGAAATTTCCCATCACGTATGGTTTTTGCGTGACGGTCTTTTTTTAGTATTGGGATAAATACACTAAAAATTGCAAACAATGTCACGTAACTGGTTTATCAAAAAATATTTTTCTTTGTCCACAAAGAAATAGCATCTTATCTACATGTCCTGAATCCAAATATACCATAAGTTTTTTTCTATTACACAATATTTCTGAGATACACCTACTTGAATTTGGAAATATTGTTAATATATAGGCATATATGAACGAAACATATTTATTATTGAAAAGCAGTGACAGTGGATTTTATTCTATACTTTGCTTGTGGTAGATCCCTCTTGAGTGCCCAGCAGTCGTCGGCAAGCATAGCGGGACTCCATTTACCTTGGTACCGCTTCTCCATGCTTGATATAGCTTGATGAAACCTCTCACCATGCTCATCGCTAACTGCGCCAAGATTGTCTGGAAAGAAATCTAGATGTGAATGCAGGAAATGGATCTTGAGGGACATGTTACATCCCAGTGCCTTGTAGGAAAGCAACAGATCATTAACTATGTCTCGGTAATTTTCAACCTTGACACTTCCTAAGAAGTTTTTGCAAACGTTTCTAAAGGAATTCCATGCTGCTGCTTCAACTTCATTCAAACTATTTTGAAAATTTCCATCCTGCTGCAATTCTCGAATCTGAGGTCCAACGAAAATTTCCTTCTTTAATCTTCGCTTCACTTATACTAGAAATTTTTGTTTTAGGTAGGCAAATCCACTGGCATATTTCGATCCATTCCCTTGTCAAAGTTCTTCATTAATCCCAGTTTAATATGTAATGGTGGTAAGTAAATATTTTCTGAATCGATCAGGGGTAGAATTGCAATATTTTTATATCCTGGAGTAAAGATTTTACGGTTTTTCCAGATTTTTTTAATGTAATGCCTTTCCCTATCTCTGCTATCCCACTCACACAGAAAACAACAAAATTTTGTATATCCAAGCTGTAATCCACGCAAGAGAGCAACGACTTTCAAATAGCTGCATATTTTCCAGCCGTATCTTTCATATTCTATCTTTTTCAAAAGCAGTTTCGTGTTTTCGTAAGTCTCTTTCATGTTGGATGCATGTATTTATCCCAATACTAAAAAAAGACCGTCACGCAAAAACCATGGGTGATGGGAAATTTCTGATTAGATATTTATGTTCAGCATGAAAAGTCACACTAGAAACACCATCAGGTTCTCTTGTGCAAAAAAAAAAGTTTTTTTTTGTAGACCTGTGTTATCGCCACCAATAATAGTCACACGAGGTACAGTTTCCTATCTAAACTCTATTGACCTCAGACGCCAAAAATTTACATACAATATTACTAGAAGAAATTTACATAGATTTTATAAAATTACAACTATGCAAATTTTATACAGTGACTATATATATTTATATTTTAAATATGTTTTATATTAAAATATTAACCCCTTTTTTTTCGTTCGCGTTGAAAATATTTTAATTCGCGTTTAATTAAATCAGCACATATATTATTTTGAATATATTTTAAATTGGATTTTCCTGAAAATCTCTATTTATAGAATTGTATATATGTTTGAATATAAAACTAAAATATTAATTATTTTCATTTATATATACATCTATATAGATAATACCGTAACAGAGTTTTCCATTGTAAAGTCCTGAGCTATCTCCTCAGAAGATTCTGAACTACACATAACAATCTATATTACCAAAATTTTCGTTATTTTTTTCTTCGTGTCATAGGCCTGTTTTTATTTTCCTAATGTTAACAGTTATTTTTATTTTTTAATTTAATCTATTTTACAATCGTAGATTTTTTGCATTTATCATCATCAATCATTTGTTTTGAAATTCCGTAGAAAGTGTTTTGAAATAATATATATATCTGATTAATTTATTATGTAAGTACTTTGTTATAGTTTTTCATTTAAATATATACATTTTTCGATTTGTAGCTTGAATTATTACTTTATTCTATAATAATTATCTTTTATAACTGTTTGTTATAGTTTTTCATTTGAATTTAGCTCCATTTTTGTGTCTTATTTCTTCTGTATATTGAAAAAAATATTGAAACTTAGTTTTTCATTTAAATATATACATTTTTCTATTTGTAGATTGAATTATTATTACTTTATTCTATAATAATTATCTTTTATAACTGTTTGTTATAGTTTTTCATTTGAATTTAGCTCCATTTTTGTGTCTTATTTCTTCTGTATATTGAAAAAAATATTAAAACTTAGAATTAAGCTTTGCTTTTTCATATACATGTTTGTTACACATTTAGCAATATATATACCAAAATATTTTTTTGGATACTTAACTCTTTTAGTGAATTTTTGTCAGGGGGGCTGCAAAAGTGCCTTACTTATTTTGGAATATTTAACTTTTTTGGTGAATTTTTGTCAGGGAAGCTATGGACTGCCATAATCATTCAATATGTTGATGTTCTTCTCATAAAAAAAATATTTGGGTTTAGAATTGCGCTTTGCTTTTTTATATACATATTATTTGCACTTTTTTTTTTTCATCAATTGTTTCCTCACATGCTTGGAATTTTCTTTTTATGCCTGTCCTGGCTTTCAGTTTTATAGATTTCCTCTGCTTGGTTCTTATTTTACCTTTTTTTTTGAGCGTCTTCTGTCATGCCTCGGAAAGGCCGTGGAAGACTCACTTTTCATCTCTCTTTGGCATCTTTTTTTTTCTCATTAATAAGACCTAATCCAAATAATTTAATAGTGTGTGACTTTTTTTTTTATTAAATTATTTGGATTAGGTCTTATTTTCTTTTATTAATTTGTTATAGTTTTTCATTTGAATTTAGCTCCATTTTTGTGTCTGTCTTTTTTTTTCTTCTCATAAATAGGCTGATGCTGTATTTGTGTACTCAATTGTTGCTTTTTTTTTATTAAATTATTTGGATTAGGTCTTATTTTCTTTTATTAATTTATGCCTGTCCTGGCTTTCAGTTTTATAGATTTCCTCTGCTTGGTTCTTATTTTACCTTTTTTTTTTTTTTGAGCGTCTTCTGTCATGCCTCGGAAAGGCCGTGGAAGACTCACTTTTCATCTCTCTTTGGCATCTTTTTTTTTCTCATTAATAAGATTTCTTTTATTAATTTGTTATAGTTTTTCATTTGAATATAGCTCCATTTTTGTGTCTGTCTTTTTTTTTCATCTCATAAATAGGCTGATGCTGTATTTGTGTACTCAATTGTTGCTTTTTTTTTTATTAAATTATTTGGATTAGGTCTTATTTTCTTTTATTAATTTGTTATAGTTTTTCATTTGAATTTAGCTCCATTTTTGTGTCTGTCTTTTTTTTTCATCTCATAAATAGGCTGATGCTGTATTTGTGTACTCAATTGTTGCTTTTTGTGTCTGGTTTCTTTTTTGCAGTATTTTTTTGGAATCCTTTTTTTTTTCATCAATTGTTTCCTCACATGCTTGGAATTTTCTTTTTATGCCTGTCCTGGCTTTCAGTTTTATAGATTTCCTCTGCTTGGTTCTTATTTTACCTTTTTTTTTTTAGCGTCTTCTGTCATGCCTCGGAAAGGCCGTGGGAGACTCACTTTTCATCTCTCTTTGGCATCTTTTTTTTTCTCATTAATAAGACCTAATCCAAATAATTTAATAGTGTGTGACTTTTTTTTCTATTAAATTATTTGGATTAGGTCTTATTTTCTTTTATTAATTTGTTATAGTTTTTCATTTGAATTTAGCTCTATTTTTGTGTCTGTCTTTTTTTTTCTTCTCATAAATAGGCTGATGCTGTATTTGTGTACTCAATTGTTGCTTTTTTTTATTAAATTATTTGGATTAGGTCTTATTTTCTTTTATTAATTTATGCCTATCCTGGCTTTCAGTTTTATAGATTTACTCTGCTTGGTTCTTATTTTACCTTTTTTTTTTTGAGCGTCTTCTGTCATGCCTCGGAAAGGCCGTGGAAGACTCACTTTTCATCTCTCTTTGGCATCTTTTTTTTTCTCATTAATAAGATTTCTTTTATTAATTTGTTATAGTTTTTCATTTGAATATAGCTCCATTTTTGTGTCTGTCTTTTTTTTTCATCTCATAAATAGGCTGATGCTGTATTTGTGTACTCAATTGTTGCTTTTTTTTTATTAAATTATTTGGATTAGGTCTTATTTTCTTTTATTAATTTGTTATAGTTTTTCATTTGAATTTAGCTCCATTTTTGTCTGTCTTTTTTTTTCATCTCATAAATAGGCTGATGCTGTATTTGTGTACTCAATTGTTGCTTTTTGTGTCTGGTTTCTTTTTTGCAGTATTTTTTTGGAATCCTTTTTTTTTTCATCAATTGTTTCCTCACATGCTTGGAATTTTCTTTTTATGCCTGTCCTGGCTTTCAGTTTTATAGATTTCCTCTGCTTGGTTCTTATTTTACCTTTTTTTTTGAGCGTCTTCTGTCATGCCTCGGAAAGGCCGTGGAAGACTCACTTTTCATCTCTCTTTGGCATCTTTTTTTTTCTCATTAATAAGACCTAATCCAAATAATTTAATAGTGTGTGACTTTTTTTTTTATTAAATTATTTGGATTAGGTCTTATTTTCTTTTATTAATTTGTTATAGTTTTTCATTTGAATTTAGCTCCATTTTTGTGTCTGTCTTTTTTTTTCTTCTCATAAATAGGCTGATGCTGTATTTGTGTACTCAATTGTTGCTTTTTTTTTTATTAAATTATTTGGATTAGGTCTTATTTTCTTTTATTAATTTGTTATAGTTTTTCATTTGAATTTAGCTCCATTTTTGTGTCTGTCTTTTTTTTTCATCTCATAAATAGGCTGATGCTGTATTTGTGTACTCAATTGTTGCTTTTTGTGTCTGGTTTCTTTTTTGCAGTATTTTTTTGGAATCCTTTTTTTTTTCATCAATTGTTTCCTCACATGCTTGGAATTTTCTTTTTATGCCTGTCCTGGCTTTCAGTTTTATAGATTTCCTCTGCTTGGTTCTTATTTTACCTTTTTTTTTTTAGCGTCTTCTGTCATGCCTCGGAAAGGCCGTGGAAGACTCACTCCCCTGACCGCTAGGCTATTTCTCTTGTTTACTTTTTTACCAATGCCTATAATTTTTCACCTTAAAGATTTTTTTTTATTTGTTATTCAATAAACTATTATCACTTATTTTTGGTCTTCTTTTTATTTACTTATTTTACTGGGGGTTGGTGGAAGGATGGTCTAAGCCGTTGGTTTTCGACCGCTACGACCCGGGTTCGATTCCCGCATTGGGCACTTTTTTCTGAAAAAATAATAAAAAAAGCTCCAATGGCTTCTGATTCTTGCAAAAGTCCAACCCCACCAGCAAGCGCAAGTAATCAAACGGGGCTCTGGCACACTTGTACATGCAAAGTCGAACTGCTTTTCACATGTTTAGACATGTGGTGTACTTACAGTAAAAACAGTCGCCTACTCTACCCACCATGATTATCAAGGCCTGTACCACGTGTACTAGGGATAAGCAAAAAAAAAATTATTTTACTCATTGATCTATACATACAATTATTTGCATACAATTATATACATACAGTTTTCTACATTTTTGCGCTCTGCAGTCTAATATGTTGTTAACTAGCCGAGTGACCCGGGCAACGTCCCGGGTTTACCCGAAGGACCCGCAGGTGAGAAACTATAGAAGAAAAATTTTAACAAATCAGAAAATGAAATTGCAAACAATGTCCTTTAAGGACATGAGAGCACATGCACTGTATCACCATACGTGTACCATTTTCAAAGACCCTGCTTAGGATTAAAACTTCTCAGAAGCATAACAATAGTACCAACCTAGAGGTTAACTGGTGTGGATGCATTCCTCTGGGAGTAAGACTATTGAGAAATTCAGTAGGGAGTTATTTTGCTTCTCCGCATTCTAACACTCCAACTGTTAACACTGTGGAAACACTGACTCAAAAGCCAACTTTAGTGAAAACTGATGCCTCTTCAGAATGAATGGAAGACTGAAATCTGAAGGAGCAGAAGATATGGGTCATCTTTACATGTATGCTATCCAATGTTCGCACACTTGAAAAAGCTACATATAAAGTTGTCCGTGCGTAAACACAGGCTCTTGTAGCCAAGGTTTGGCCTTGAGCCTTATTTATAGTCATAGCAAAAGCCAACCTTAGTGAAAACTAACGCCTCTCTAGAATGAAGCGAAGGTTGGTATCCGAAGGGGCCAAAGATATTTCAGACACTATACAGTGTGTTCAACTTTGGGCACTGTCAGTATATGTGCTTCAAGGACATGAGAGCACATGCGCTGAAACACCATACGTGTTCCATCGCAAAGATCCTAAAGGCATTGGTGAAAGTATAAATAAATATTTTGGAAATGAACAAAAAATACATATATATATAAGAAAATAAATTGGAATAAAAATTTACAAACTATATTTCAGAGTGGATACATATTTGAAAGGAAAAAAAAAAAGAAAATTGCAAACAACAAAACTATATTACAGATATGACATGAAAACTAACGCCTCTCTAGAATGAAGCGAAGGTTGGTATCCGAAGGGGCCAAAGATATTTCAGACACTATACAGTGTGTTCAACTTTGGGCACTGTCAGTATATGTGCTTCAAGGACATGAGAGCACATGCGCTGAAACACCATACGCGTTCCATCGCAAAGATCCTAAAGGCATTGGTGAAAGTATAAATGACCCATATATTCTGCTCCTTCAGATTTCAGTCTTCCATTCATTCTGAAGAGGCATCAGTTTTCACTAAAGTTTGCTTTTGCTATGACTATAAATAATATTTGGGTTCTTGCTACAAGAGCCTGTGTTTATGCATGCAAAAGCAAAGTTGTATTTAAACAACAATCAACCTTGTAAATTTGATTTTTAAAATGGTCGAATTATCGAAAGTGTCGAATTATCGAAAGTGTCGAATTATCGAGTGTCGAATTACAGTTTGTTTATGTATTTTTAATAAGGTCCTCTTATCTTATCTGCAATATAGTTGTATTTTTCGAAATTTTATTTTCTAATTTGTTAATTTCTTTCTTTTTTTTTCACTCTAATAATATTTATTTAAATCTAATAATTTTTATTTAATGCAATTTAATTAATAATTTATTTAATCCAATGTCTATAGTTTCTTCCCTGAAATTGCTTACCAAACATGAGTCAGTGTTTCCACAGTGTTAACAGTTGGAGTGTTAGAATGCGGAGAAGCAAAATAACTCCCTACTGAATTTCTCAATAGTCTCACTCCCAGAGGAATGCATCCACACCAGTTAACCTCTAGGTTGGTACTATTGTTATGCTTCTGAGAAGTTTTAATCCTAAGCAGGGTCTTTGAAAATGGTACACGTATGGTGATACAGTGCATGTGCTCTCATGTCCTTAAAGTAGTGTAGTTCTGTTGTTTGCAATTTCATTTTCTGATTTGTTAAAATTTTTCTTCTATAGTTTCTCACCTGCGGGTCCTTCGGGTAAACCCGGGGCGTTGCCCGGGTCACTCGGCTAGTAAATACATATTAAATTTCGCTGAAATATAAATTTATATGCTAGGAATAGTAACATAAGAGCAACGAATTCTTTTTATCTTAGTATATTTCTAATTAAGAACCATAATAATAATATTGCAGACGATATTATTTATTTCTCTTCTTTCTTATCTCCACTCAATTATATTAGGGTATCAAGCTTGTAGAGCTTGAGACTTGACAACCATCATGATTGGGCGAAGTAGAATGCGTCTGCCTTTGTCATTAAGACTGGGAGCATTACTCAGTAGCAGGTCGACTTAGCTCTATTAGCTTTTATTTCTGAAATTCATAATTAGATGGCAGAGAAGTGTTGTACCAATGCTTTCAAAACCTAGCTTTAAAATTAAAAAGTAAAATTAAGAATTTGTGATTATATTTTACATTTTGAATGTTTTCTTTAATATAATTAATTCCTAGATTCTTTAAAACTTTGCAAACCTGCTGATTAACGTATCTATTCATGAAAACCTAAAAAAAGAATCTACATTTTCATCTAATTATGTAAGGAACCATGTCTATAGTAAACCATGACTATATACAGTAAACAATATTGTCCATTTAAGTTATTTATAGCCAGGGTTTTGCTATATATTAAAGAAGTCAAGAGATGCCGGATATTAAGAAAGATCTTAAAATTGAAAACATGGTTCCGAGATTAAAAATGTCCACACTTATTCTTATATAATAGGCAGTTAGACAAAGAGCTGTATTATTAACAAGGTGTAATGAGAAATTTATGGTTTATTGTACCAGAAAATCCCATATAATCTTAAATCCAGTAAAACCCCTCTATAGAGAACCCCAATAAAACTGAACTTGTGGTTCGCTATGGCTATGAAGTTCGGTTTAGTCATATTTCACTCCATTAAAAATAAAAAAAGGGATTATGTGAGGTTCGTTATAAGGGAAGTTTCGCTATATTCCAGGTTTGTTTTAGCGGGGTTTTACTATATAATCCTTTGACAATTGAAGTCTATAAAATGATAAGGCACAATTTGGATTATAGATAATAAACACAAGGTTATAAGACCAAATCCAAATAAATAGTGCGTGACGTTTCGGTAACAGCGTTGTTACCATCTTCAGTACTTTTGTCTGAAGATGGTAACAACGCTGTTACCGAAACGTCACACACTATTTATTTATTTGGATTTGGTCTTATTATCTTGAATCTTTTGACAAGTTAGCCCATAGAGCCAAACCGATTTAAATATGTTTATTTAATCAAGACGTTCATATAGGAAAAGGAAAACTGAATGCAAATGGAGGACCGATGGGTATGATAATCGCCATGATTAGTACTTTCTCTAGAAGGTAAAATTTTGATAAGAAACCTGTATTTGATTCTATAAATTTTTATACACCAAAATCTCACTATAACAAACCTCAAGCGTTTGAATCACTGTAGTTATGATTCATCAAATCCTTGTTAAAATATACGTATAATACATTTTATGGAGAAAGAGAAATTATATTTGGTTGGTTATGAGGGAAGGTTCTCTATATCCTCGGTTTTTTAAACAGGACTTTCCTGTATCCTTCAAGTCACATTGTGGAAGTTTGATTTAAGAATGAAATAGCGTTCCGTGATGACTAAAATGAGTAATGGAGATAACATGGGAAGGAAATATATCCATGTCTCAATTTGAATAAACCTTCAGATAAATTTTCAATCAATAAAATGACATATCGGTCATGTAAATAATTCGATATCCAAACACAATCTATATTTTATATAAAGATAACTTTGAACAATATCTGTAATAAAAAGATTGTAAACGACGATAAACCTTTTCACAAATTTATTTAACTTTAGGGGTATCTTAATCAGAAATTACAATATTCCGAAATATGTTAAATGCTAAGTACAACGCACTAAATATTTTTGTATATAGTATTTAGATTTTGGTAAAATATTTTGAATTAGAAGATTTCAAAAGCTAAATAGAAATTTGAAAAGGTTCAGCAGATGTTTAAAAGTTTTTATATTTATATAATATATATACACAAATATATGTTTTGCTATCTCAATTGAATCAATAGGATTAATACATGTTTTATGGATTCATTCATGATTAAGGTAAATGCTATAATCAGTGGGAATATACACATTGATCATGTTTAACTCTACATACTTTATAATTGACAAGCGGCTCTATAATTACCAACTTGTTAATTAATCAAACATATGTAGGACTAGGTAGGAAGCAGAAATAGAACTTAATAACATATATTAAGTTACATTCATTGTTGACATGGCCTTTCAAGTGTACATTATCTATTCAATATCAACCAGTGTAAAACGACCGAATGCATTCGCATTTATGCATTTACAAAATAAATAGACGCAATAGCTATTGACTGTTTAGTAAATGATCCTAAAAATAAAATAGATATCGTGGCTTCATTCTTTAACTATGATTAGCTTGAATAAAATTACATCTAAACATGCTTAAATGCCATAAACTATATATATTATAAAATGTTGTTCGGATTACATTTAAATTTTTGGGTTAAATAATAATAAACAAAACATATGTAGGAATATATTGGAAACATAAATAGAACTTTATCACATATATTGAGTTACAATCATAGTTGACATGGCCTTTCAAGTACAATAGGTATGAAATATCAATCCGTGCAAAACAATAGGATTCGTTCATATTTACCAAATAAAAACGCAATAGCTACTGACTGTTTAATTAGAGATCCTAAATATAGGATAAAATCGTAACTTCATTTTTTCAATTATGATTAGCTTGAAAAGAAGTATATCTGAACATGTTTAAATACCATATACTATATAAATTTTATAATGGTGTAAAAGATTACATTAGCTTTGAGGTCGATGAAATGTGTTTCTGTTGAATTTTATGAGCTAAAAAAGAATTGTATGCCTTTTAAGAATACATGTTTCCATATGCGAATGATGTTTAGTCCCAAAGCGCTCAAGTTAAAACATTTATATACAATAAACCTCGCTAGAGATAACTCTATTTTGACTAAATATCTTTTACTTAAAACTATTTGGGCTATTATATATAGTATTGGTTTCACTATACTCCACTATAATATAAATAAAAATAGGGGTATTATTTTAAGTTGGTCTTATGGGGAGGTTAGCTATATACCTCGTTCATTTTACAATGAATTTAATCCGTTTTTAACCCATATTAAAAGTATATAAGGAAAATATCCCATCATATTAACTTACTTATATATTATAAATTCACTTTTGTACGATTTTCTTTTCAATATTTATATATTTTTTAAAGATAAAAGCAGATAAATAATAAACTATTTCTAATTAATTTATTTTTCTATCCATTTACTATGAAGAGAATGCAGTAAATATCGTTCAAGATAGTTGTGGATGTAAGGAAACTTTCCGTATACATTTTTTACGTTTTGTAATATAACCATGGATATATATAGTTATCCATAGAAGCATAGGGTGCCTCTCCCGTCAAAATAAACGCCAAAACCTGACGCCATCTATTGACCGTCGCCGCAAACTAGTGGCCTCGGGTCGGTGACAAAGCCACAACACCAGCTTTGGCAAACTGAGAAGCGTCCAACTAGAGACCATGGTTTCGGGATAATGGCCCTCGTCAGTCTAGGGCGGACTTTATTCCATGAGATCCACACGGGATCTAATGGAATCTTTACAATCTGCCAAAGAGGTGTTTTGCTGGCAAGGTGGCTGGGCCAAATCTATGGCTAGAATATAGAT
This sequence comes from Cordylochernes scorpioides, assembly GCA_030710605.1. NCBI lineage: Eukaryota > Metazoa > Arthropoda > Arachnida > Pseudoscorpiones > Chernetidae > Cordylochernes > Cordylochernes scorpioides. The sequence continues at coordinate 74,934,778 of CP092870.1, forward strand.
GGAATATTTTCCGGGAGGAAATTGATCCATAGAAGCATAGGGCTCCTCTCTCGTCAAAATAAACGCCAAAACCTGACACCATCTATTGACGCCATTTGGTATGGCTTTGTCACCGACCCGAGGCCGCTAGTTTGCGGCGAGGGTCAATAGATGGCGTCAGGGTTTGGCGTTTATTTTGACGGGAGAGGCGCCCTATGCTTCTATGGATCAATCTCCTCCCGGCAAATTTTCCATCTATATATAGTGATATAACATATATCATTCTCAAAATACAATATAACGCGGCTGATGATTGTAAAACGAAAATTAAAATTATACCGCGAATGTTTCTTTTAAAAATCGAAATTTATTTTCAAAGAGAAATAGCGACATTTCTAACTTTGAGGATGAGGTATGGAAAGGTGAAACATGAAGAGTAATGGAGAACGGAAAAATAAAAAGTGTCCAGGGGCGGGAATCGAACCCACACCCTTCTGCTTACCGGGCAGGTGCCTTGTCCACTCGGCTACCCTGGACGTATTTTTCCGTTCATAACTTATATTTAAAGTAACATTTAAAATACAATATAACGCGGCTGATGATTGTAAAACGAAAATTAAAATTATACCGCGAATGTTTCTTTTAAAAATCGAAATTTATTTTCAAAGAGAAATAGCGACATTTCTAACTTTGAGGATGAGGTATGGAAAGGTGAAACATGAAGAGTAATGGAGAACGGAAAAATAAAAAGTGTCCAGGGGCGGGAATCGAACCCACACCCTTCTGCTTACCGGGCAGGTGCCTTGTCCACTCGGCTACCCTGGACGTATTTTTCCGTTTATAACTTATATTTAAAGTAACATTTAAAATACAATATAACGCGGCTGATGATTGTAAAACGAAAATTAAAATTATACCGCGAATGTTTCTTTTAAAAATCGAAATTTATTTTCAAAGAGAAATAGCGACATTTCTAACTTTGAGGATGAGGTATGGAAAGGTGAAACATGAAGAGTAATGGAGAACGGAAAAATAAAAAGTGTCCAGGGGCGGGAATCGAACCCACACCCTTCTGCTTACCGGGCAGGTGCCTTGTCCACTCGGCCACCCTGGACGTATTTTCAGAAACATTCGCGGTATAATTTTAATTTTCGTTTTACAATCATCAGCCGCGTTATATTGTATTTTAAATGTTACTTTAAATATAAGTTATGAACGGAAAAATACGTCCAGGGTAGCCGAGTGGACAAGGCACCTGCCCGGTAAGCAGAAGGGTGTGGGTTCGATTCCCGCCCCTGGACACTTTTTATTTTTCCGTTCTCCATTACTCTTCATGTTTCACCTTTCCATACCTCATCCTCAAAGTTAGAAATGTCGCTATTTCTCTTTGAAAATAAATTTCGATTTTTAAAAGAAACATTCGCGGTATAATTTTAATTTTCGTTTTATATATCATTCTCATTGGGAATGGCTAAAGAGAGGTGTATTGTTAAAGTATTTCGAATAATATTGAATATATAGGTAAATTCACTCTTCTCCCTCTGACAATTTACTCGTATACACTCCCTGAACTTTATAAGGAATAAAAATATACTTTGGTAATTAAATTTTTTAGAGGATTCCTTCATGTTTTTAATTAGAAAATATAGCGTGTTTTTGAAGTAAGTTCACAAAAAAAAAAACTATAAATAACTGCAACAAAATGAATATACATCGAAATTCAAATTGTGTGTAGGAAATATATATATGAATTATATAATATGTAAATAGAGGGTATATAAATTGAACATATTCTATATTTATTTACCTAGTGTACCTCTTCACAAGTTCTAGCGAGATCAATAAATTTCTACAGAACATATCTCTTGATGTTACTTATTTTAGTTTCATAAAATAGAGATGCGCTTTTTGAAATATATCTATATATTTTAAATATTGAGCATAAAAATATTTATATTCAGGAAATATTTATTAAGTAGAAATATTGGTAGAATAAAAATATATCTAAGTCCATTATATATATGTTATGAATATTTTTTGTTGTTGTTAGAGAAAGGGTTGATAAGACAAAGGATCGATAAGATAAAGGGTTGGTGCAGTCGGGATTATAAAAATATAATTACACTGCGTGACATTGAAAATGGAACACCAAGAAATAGTGGCCAGAAAGTGATGAAACTCGGCAGACAGAGAGAGACAGGGACGAACAATAAGTGATCTTTATTTCAAAATGATAGTCATAATACAGAGCGAGAACGGCGTCGGCACGCAGCAACACGTCTAGGTAGAGAGTCAATCAGAGTACGGATGGCGTCCTGAGGGATGGCTCTCCATTCCCTCTCAACCATTTGCCACAGTTCGTCTTCTGAACGCGGCTGTGGCAAGGCATGCAAACGGCGTCCAATGATGTCCCAGACGTGCTCGATTGGTGAGAGATCAGGAGAGTACGGTGGCCAGGGAAGCATCTGTACATCTTGCAGAGCTTGTTGGCTAATGCGAGCAGTGTGCGGTCGAGCGTTATCCTGCTGATAAAGGGCATTGGGTACCCCCTGAAGGTAGGGGAGTGTCACCGGTCGCAGCACATCATCAACGTATCGTTGGGCCGTCATAGTTCCCTGAATACGAAGTAAAGGCGACCTGGAATCATACGGGATTGCACTCCAAACCATGATTCCACGTTGTCGCACGGTGGGGCGTTCCACAATTGCTGCCGGATTGGACCTTTCTCCACATCGACGCCACACGCGTACACGGCGACTATCACTGGACAAGCAGAAACGCGACTCATCTGAGAACACGACCCTGTGCCATTCCGTCATCCACGTCGATCTAGCCCGGCACCATTCCAAACGTTGGCGCCTTCTTAGCGGACGGCATGAGTGCAAGCCATTAGCAACCAATCGACGGGAAATGGTTCTGGTCGAGATGGAATGATCTAGGGTGTCTTGCACATGTTGCAGGATGGCGGTACAAGTGGCTTGTGGGGCCGCCACTACTTGTCGAAGGATACGCCGATCCACACGTGCTGACGTCACTCTGGTTGCACCGACATTCCTATAAATTGCCACATTTCCTTGTTCCAACCATCTTCTCCACAGTCGGTGCACCGTGGACGCACCAAGGTGTGTATCAGCTGCGATTTGACGTATGGACCAACCTGCCCTTTTCAGTCCGATCACCATGCCCCTCGTAAAAGCGTCTGTCTGCTTGAACTGCCTCCGTTTGCCATGACCTGGCATTCTCTGTTATTACACGTGTCTTTTGACACAAGAACAAAATTTCTACAATGATTTTCCTTGAAGAAATAACGACACGAATACTGTCCTTTCTGCAAGTTACTTCCCTTATATCTTACTCCATGTGCGCACGAGAGCTGCGCATTTTACATTATTTGCATAACTCGGTTAGGCGCGTCCACCCTGAAATTTGCATAATTTTCTGGCCACTATTTATTTGTGTTCCATTTTCAATGTCGCGCAGTGTATTTACCATCAAGTATCTTTTTTTTTCAAAAACTTGAGGAAATATTACACATGAGTTGTTTTCACATTATATAGAATTTATAAATTAGTGATATGTTATATATGATATATTGGTGATTCAAAGAGAAAGATATGTTAACTACGCATATTTACAACAAAACTGAAGGTCATTCTAAAAACGATGATAACAAAAGTGGAATTATCAATGAATAAAAATAAACTATATATTTTTAAAATATAAAAATATTTGAGTTTCTAGGTTATATAATATACATATATACATTTTTCTAAATATCTCTATATATTAATTATATATCTTTCGGTCGGTTCAAAATATAGATTTATATATAAAGCAAACTACATATTATATAAATATTGCTACCTCTAGAAATTTAAATGAATATTGAACAGGTAGTATAGATTTTAAAAAATCTAGAACGTCGGTCTTTCAAATTTCTATGTCAATAATTATTTTAACTATTAAAAATAAAATAATTTGTATACATCCACAAAATAATATTTTTATCTCGCAGTCTCAATAATTTTAATTACATCGTTTCCTAACATGGAGATTATAATTTTCTATTTGAAAAATATTTATAGTGAGACGTTACAAAAACAATTTTCAATTGTACATAATTTCCTTTAAAATGTTATTTTAATTTTTCATGTGTTTATTTTCATTTTAATTTTTCCATTCATTAAAAGTCAATGATGTACATACTAAATTAGTAAAAACTCAATAAAAACGATATGTAAAAATACACATAAACAAATGGCTTGTAAAAGAAAGCCGCAATAAATGAGTTTAGGCAAAATGTCTATTTCATTAACAAACATTTCACTTTTAAAATAATAAACTTTAAAAATAAAGTTTTACTAAACTAAAATTAGCGTTTTAAAAATAAAAACGTGGCATTTGGCGCAGTCGAAAAGGATACGGAAAAAGAAAATGGCGGAAAATCCAAACAACCGGTTGCAAAAGTTCAACGGCTCGAAGTCGGCAATTAGGCCTGAGTCATGGATCAAATTATATGATTTTGAAAATAATTCTTTAAAGGAAGATGAAAAAATCAAAAATCTTATGTACTACTTGACAGATTCAGCACTTGAATGGTATGCAGACGAGATTATTTCAAATCCTGCAATAAAAAGATGGGAAGTTGTAAAGGAAAAGTTGATTCAAAGATTTGGTTCATACAACGCAAATCCAATTGTCTCAGCATCACATCGAAGATTAAAACGAGAAGAATCAATAGAAAATTATTTTCAAGATAAAATTCGCCTGTTAAATCAAACCCATCTAACGAAGGAGGAAAAAATTCATTTATTAACAGACGGACTTCCAAATGATTGGAAAGATTTAATTGTGGCTGCACAGCCAACTGACACCACGAAATGGTTCCATATCGCAGCTTCAATTGAACAAAATAGGGCTTCAATTCAGTTTAAGCCTAAAAACAAAATACATCTCGCGACAAAAAATAATGATAATAAAAAAAATGTTTGCCCATTCTGGTGTCCAATATGTTCGAAAAAGGGAATAAAAATTAAACATTGGGTCACAGATTGTGAGGATTATGATCCTAATTATAAAAAGGATAGGCCTAATCAAAACACTTCAGTGAAACAAGTATGCGGAGCCCCGGAATTGTTGAATGTAAGTACTTTGACAAATACCCCTACACAAGGAGCTTTCAAGCTTATCAACATAAGTGTTGAAGTAAATGGAATTCCTGCGCAAGCATTTGTGGATACTGGTGCAACAGTATCAATAATCAATTGGCGATTGTTCAAGCGAACCCGTCTTCAACTTCAACCAAATTCAGACATTCACATCAGCCAAGCGGATGGTGTTACCAGGACATGTGGAAGCCTTCAGACCAAGGTAAGAATAGATAAACTAATTAAACCTGTAACTCTCCATGTAATGAAGAACTTTAAATATCCACTATTGATCGGATTAGATGTTGCATCTCTTTTTAATCTTTTAATAGATGTCAAAGACAAAACAATTTACACCAAATTTGATGGATTACAAAATCCAATTCTTGTAAATCATCTAGAAGAGATAAGAGAACATGAATTAAAAGAATTACTTGAACACAATAGGAATGTATTTTCTCAGCATGCTATTGATTTGGGAAAAGTAGCTATACAACATAAGATCATCACGAAAAGTGAACAACCAATTTCTCTTAGACCCTATCGTCGTCCTCTAAAAGAGTATGAAGAGATAGCTGAACAAGTTAAAGAACTTCTCGAACACAAGTTAATAAGAATTTCAGATTCTCCTTGGGCATTTCCTGTTGTTATGGTTCCCAAGAAGGATGGAAATAAAAGGATGTGCATTGATTACAGACGTCTTAATGAGATCACACTAGATGACAGGCAACCCCTACCTCACATACAGGACATGTTTGATCGATTGCATGGATCCAGATTCTTCTCTACCCTTGATGTTGCATGGGGTTATTGGCAGATCGAAATGGACCCGCAATCTATTCAAAAAACTGCATTCGTCACAAACAATGGTCATTATGAGTTTTTAGTGATGCCCTTTGGTTTAAAAAATGCTGCTTCAACGTTTCAAAGGATAATCCAACATATTCTAGGTGAATTATTATGGAAAGGAACTTGCTCTTTCCAAGATGACATATTGGTGTACACGAAAACATGGCAAGAGCACATAGAGCTTCTTAGTAAGGTTTTTGACAAATTAAGACAGTACAACATGAAATTAAAATTGTCGAAATGTATTTTTGGAAGAACTGAAGTAAAATACCTCGGACATATCGTCAGTCACAATCAATTAAAACCTGATCCAGGAAAAGTAAAATCTATTCAAGACTTTCCAAGACCTGATACTGTAAAGAAAGTTCGTCAGTTCATGGGATTGGCAAATTATTACAGAAAATTTGTGAAGGACTTTTCGAAAATTTCATTCCCCTTGGTTCGACTCACTCGGAAGAATCAGCCCTTCATCTGGAATGAGGAAGTAGAGGAGTCATTCGCTAAACTTAAAATGGCACTATCTACAAAACCTGTCCTTGCTATTTACAACCCGGACTACCCCTCTAAAGTTTATACAGATGCCTCCAAATATGGAATTGGAGCAATCCTAACACAAATTGGTCCAGACAATGAGGAACATGTAATTGCTTATTACTCCAAAACACTGCAACCACACCAAGAGAATTATTCTGCTTATGAGATGGAATGCCTAGCCGTAATACAAGCAACTGATCACTTTCATGTATACATAGAAAACCAACCATTTGAAATCATCACTGATCATGCGGCGCTCCAATGGCTTTTCACCATGAAGAAACCGAAACCTGAGTATTTTAGATGGATTCCTAGTTTATCCTCGAAATCATGTAACATCGTTCATCGTTCTGGAAAGCAACAAACTCATGTTGACGCCTTATCAAGACTCCCAGTTGTTAACATTGCAACTCAAGAACTTCAAGAACACCAACAAAATTCAGATTTGAGTTTCTTGAAAAATTCCCACACTCACGACGGTGTGGTAATGATCAAACAAAAAGGAGTTTTTAAAGCAGTTGTCCCAAACTCGCTTACCAAAAAAATATTGGAAGAATATCACGATTCATTGAGTCACCCATCAATAACCAAAACATGCAAACTTATAACTCAATGTTATTGGTGGAAAGGAATAACAACTGATATCAAGAATTATGTTCGATCTTGTAAACCTTGTCAACTAGTGAAGGTCAGACATGAACCAACTTTAGGAGAAATGATCACTCCAACGTCAAATATCCAACCATTACAAATGATCGGTTGTGACACTATTGTACTGGGAACAGCAGCAGCTAACACAAAGCATAAATTCATTCAAGTTTTTGTTGATCACGCAACTCGTTATCTATGGGCATATCCCACAATAACAAACACTGCTCAAGCTGTCACTCAATGTCTTGATAAGATAATCAAATCTGTTAATTCGATCAATACTATCTTAACAGATAATGGCAAAAATTTTATATCAAAAGAGTTCAACAAATTTCTTTCTTTACAAGGAATTAAACACACATATACTTCGCCTTATCATCCTCAGTGCAATGGCATTTGTGAGAAATTAAATGATACGATAATGACAAAACTGAGAATAGCTGTTCTAGAGAAACCTAGATGTAAATGGAGCTCATTGTTACCGCAAGTTGTCAAAAATTATAATTCCACACCACATGACGTGACTGGTTTTTCACCGCTTTTCTTAATGTATGGAATCGGTAATGTACCCGAATTTGCCGACCAAACTCCAATTACAATTGAAGAAGCCAGGAAGAAAGCTAGCCTGCGGACAGAACAAAGTAGAAGTAAGTGGAAGATTAAACACGATAGCCATCACCCCAAGTATGTCTTTAAAGAAGGAGACTTAGTCATAAGAAAAATTGCCTTCAACGACCCTCGTCTCATCAAGACATCACCAAAATATGAAGGACCATTTGTCATTCAAAAAAAGATATCTGATGTAACCTACGATATCTCTCTGAAAGACCAAGAGCAAGCAAGACGCGTTCACATATCTCAACTTCGACCATTTATTACCCGAGAATAAATGCTTCAAGAAGGGGAATATGAGACGTTACAAAAACAATTTTCAATTGTACATAATTTCCTTTAAAATGTTATTTTAATTTTTCATGTGTTTATTTTCATTTTAATTTTTCCATTCATTAAAAGTCAATGATGTACATACTAAATTAGTAAAAACTCAATAAAAACGATATGTAAAAATACACATAAACAAATGGCTTGTAAAAGAAAGCCGCAATAAATGAGTTTAGGCAAAATGTCTATTTCATTAACAAACATTTCACTTTTAAAATAATAAACTTTAAAAATAAAGTTTTACTAAACTAAAATTAGCGTTTTAAAAATAAAAACGTGGCAATAGAAATAGAGAAAATTGAATAGGATTCTTTTTTTTTCTGTTGAATTCTATATATTTAATAATAATATCATCAAGAATTGAAATATAACATACGACTTCAAATTAAACACTTTTATTCAGGATTTGATCTACATAATCAAAACATTTATATATATATTAGGAAAAAGGCATCTCCTTATCGTGCAACTGAAAGTTGCTGATGGCTTGCGCCATCTATCGGAATAAATATCAACTATTTATCACGATAAGGAGATGCCTTTTTCCTAATTTATGCACCTTATCCCAGTACAATGTTACATTTGTACTATTTTTTCATATATATATATATATATATATATTATATTAAAATATTATTTTATTTAAAATTATATTTCATAGATTCAAATACTCTGCTAAATCGACCGCCAGAGGTCACGCCCCCCCTATAAGAACATATTGTTGTTGTTTCCCGATGGCCAGCTCAAACTGTTTGTACATTATGTAAATAAGTTTTTCATTTTTGTTTTATTCCTAAGCCTTAAGCCAGGCAGTATTTTTTAAAATTATATTTTTTATATATTCCTTCAGCTCAATTAAAGAAATTAATGATCTGAACTATTTTATTAATATTACCGCGACTGTGCATTACCATAGCATAATCCTCAAAATTATCAAAAATCAAGCAGAAAATATCTTTTTTTTATATAACATATATATATATATATATTTCGATTTTATCTTTCCAAATAATCCAAATTATCTTTCTAATATTTTAAAAAATTCAGACGAGTAAAACTTTGCTATAGCGAAATTTGATAATATTGTAACTTTTGTTCACTATAGCCATGTTTCCCAATAACCATATAGAGTTCATTGTATATTTTCACTAATATAACATAACAGAGAGTTATTGATTATTCAATCTGCTTATGTGACCAAGAAGATCACAACCCTGAGCATATTTTAATCCGGTGCCCACTTGTTGCTAATTTGAGAGTACAATGTCAAATGAACAGTTCTAGTTTAAGGCAAATGGTTTCCAGTAAAGAAGAATATAGAAAATTTAACAAGTTCTGTAGACTCTATCTCAAATGCCGTGGACTTGAATTACATTAAGAATTGAAATTTCTAGTTTTAATTAGTATATTTGTGCCACTGGTTTAGTGGTTGTAATTATAAATATATATTGGACTTTTGATGATATGTATGTAAATAATCTTTGTTTATTGTATAATTTATTGTTCTAAAATGTAAATTTGAATAACTATCACTCTATATAGCGGGTGTTTTGTAATAAATAAATAAATAAATAAATGGTTTGTTTGTTTCAAGGAAAGAATTCCTATATACCCTAGTAGTTTTTATCGAGAGATTTGTATATTACTATATTTATTATAAATATAAAAATGTATTTGCTAGAATCATAATATTATAAAATAAATAAAGCTTCCAGGGTTAAGTTTCTTGTGCACCTTTTTATTTTCAAGCTTTCGAACTTGTCAGTCCTTCAACAGGATTATCACTTTAACAAATTAATAATAAATACTATTTTATATGCAAATTAATATATACATATTTTAATACATATTATATATTTTAATACACTTTGTTCTTCACAAGCAAAGGACCCTTTTTAAGTTTTCTCTTTGACTTGAGAGTTATAAATGAGCCAACATGTGAATTCTGTCTAGATGTTGAAAAACCAAAGCATCTTTTGTTGGCTTGCCCTCTGACTAACCAAATTGTACTTGCTTACTTTGACATAATGCCAAATCATCTTTCTTTATATACTCAATCTTATGAAAACTTTGGCAAGTTTAGAGCAATTTGTACACAAATTTATAAATCACTACTAATTCAGCGTGTAAAAATTTAAAGATATATATATGTAAATTATTTTAATATAGCACAATAGTCTGATAGACTTCGTGCTTCTGTAATAATATAAAATAAAAATATATATTTTGATACATATTACCTATTTTAAATACTTATTATATATTGATAGAAGAATAAATTTCTGTGTGAAATCATATAATATATAAATATAAAGAGGTAAACATATATATAAATAATGATTTAAAAAATAATAAAAGTATTTGAGTGAGGAGCTCGACAGTAAAAAGTAATATCACACCCATATATATATGGGCAGGTGGGTGTGCAAACAGAAGTATCCAAGAACCTGCCGCCCTTTACCAATTTTCCGAAATATTTGAAGAAAATCGATAAAGGAGAAAGCGAAGTCTACAAAAATATTGAGAAACTTTATTGGATATTTTAAAATACATAAAAATATACGGAAAGCGGGCTTGGAATTCTGGTAAATGGTCAAAATAATAGATAGGCTCCTATTACACAGAAATGTTTAGGAAATTTCCAGGAAATAAAGAGAAGATTCCAGATAAAAAATAATATTACAATAAATAAATTATGTTTTAAAATACATAAATATTAGAATAAATGAGTGATTTTGAAAATAATAAATAGAAATTTGAAGAGTTTGTATAAATGTATATAAAATATCATATAAAGTTGGAAATTTCATTAAAGAAGTAACTTGTATGTACTTGTAAGAAGTGCTTTGATGAATATGCAGTACAACCTCGCTATAGCGAATCCTAATGGAACTGAACATGTGGTACACTATAGCCATGGTTTCACTATAATTATTGTTCACCTTATTAACAACTCATAATGTGGATTGTTTTACTTTCGTTATATATGGGAATGTTCGTTGCCTTCCTTGATCGTTTTATCGGGGTGTTACTGTATATCCTTGAATATATTATTATACAGCATATATCTACACAAAATGTTTATATATTGTAGCAAAATATTCATTATATTTTATGTACAAATTATTAATATTTTGAAATTCATATTATTTATATTTTACTGCTCTGGAAACTTCCCTCATTGCTTATATCTTATAAATGTTGATTTTCTGCTTGTACTTAATTCATTGCACTTCATCCTTAAGTGTCGTTCATAATTTTATACGTTACAATCTGAATGAATATATATATAAATATTTATATACAGTGAACACCCCCTCCCCCCTTCTTCATTAAAACAAACCTGGGATATAGAGAAACTTTCCTTATAACAAACCTGGATTTATCCCTCTTTTTTATTTTATATTACAGTGACCTATAGCTTTAACAAACCAAGGCTATAGTGAACCACAGGTTCAGTCCCATTGGGCTTCAATATGAAATATCATTATACTCATATGCTGCATATTATTGCCAAAATTCTTATGTATCTTTGAAATAATCAGCATCAGCCAATAGTAATTCTATATACAAAACTTAATCAATTTCTATATTAATCATATTTATGATAGTAAGGTAGCCGACAGGATATTTACCTGTTTAAAATAGAAAAAGGAATATAATTTAATTTCAAATATGCAAATCCTTTAACAAACTAAGCTTTCTCCAACCAACAATAGACATCTACAGTAAACATAATATCCTACCTCAACCAAACATACCCTACCTCAACCAAACATACCCATCTCCAAGAAAACATAACAATCCTAAAGCAACTATAACCCTCTACAATCAAATACACATCTCCAAGCAAACATAGATGTCTACAAGCAACAATGGCTATCTCCGATCCTTAGAGTGTATTATATACAAGATAGTGAGATAATAACTTGAATAATGTTATTTATCAGATATATTTTAACTAAAGGGGGTCGGTGGAAGGATGGTCTAAACCGTTGGTTTTCGACCGCTACGACCCGGGTTAGATTCCCGCATTGGGCACTTTTTTTCTGATTAATAAAATGCTCCAATGGCTCCCGACTCTAGCAAAAATCCAACCCCACCAGCGAGTAAAAGTACTCAAACGGGACTCTGGCACATTTGTAAGTGCAAAGTCGAACTGCTTTTCAAATGTGTAGACATGTGGTGCACTTACAGTTAAAGCAGTCGCCTACTTCTACCCACCATGATTATCATGGCCTCTACCACGTGTACTTGGGATAAGTAAAAAAAAAAAGAACTAAATTTTGAATTCAACCATAAATATACTCCCAACAAAGTCGCACATATGTATTTATCTATTCTGTAATAAAGGCAAGTAGCACTCAAGGCATGTAACTGGCTGAGTGAGAGATAATCGCTGTTCTGAAATACGGCGAGAACTTTAAGCTGCCATCAAGCTAAAAGGTCTATAAAGGACTGAATGCTCCTCTAGATAATTTCTGGTGTTTGATTCATTCTTCGCTACTAAATCTTGGCTGAGTGTGGGCCTGTGGAACTGTGGGATGCACTCAGTATTGATTTGTCGCCCTTACATATAGAGTTCACCTCTACTTCACTCAGAATGGCTATTGACCTAGTTATGTTGTGGCCTTTGATTGCTGTTAAATATTATATTATGTTAGATATAATTATATTTAATTTTTCCTCAAATAGTTTAATTGTTGCTTTTCCTAAGAATAAGCGAAGCTTTATATAAGATTTTCTGTTGATTTTTATAGTGGTTCTTGTGCCTTTATTTAAGATTTCTGTTGATTTTATTTGTATCTGCTAGTTCATTTACATAGGTGTCGTATATTTTAATTATATTTGTTGTTGTGTTTATTTAAAATTACATTTGCACTAATTGTATTTTCTATTACCGATATTTAGAATTTCGGTTGCATATATTCAAAATTTTCTCTTGCTCCACAACTTTAGAAAATAATTTTACTCTTATACTACTTTTAGAGAATTCATTTTGTTTCTTTAAATTTATTTTTCTTTTATATATTTGCTGTTACCCATACTTTGAATCTCTTTCGCCAAAGTTCATATTTGATGTTTACATTCATCAAGTTTTTATTGTCAACTTTTCAGATGCATTTTTCTTTGTCTCATTCATTTTACTGAAATTTTGAATATAATAAATATCTAAGTTTCACTATAATATTAATAGTATTTATTAATTTGATTGTGTTTAATCACCGCTAGACAACAGACAATAAATAATGTTGTAGATCTATATCAATTTGTAAATAGCAGAGAGAATTATCATAAGTTTAATTATTTTTGTAAATATATTCATGATTTTCTTTCAAACCTAAAAGGTTCAGGTTCCTAATATATATATATATTTTTTCTCTTTTTATTTCGATTACTTTTTTTTTGTAAAAATTTTATAACTGTTTCTGTTTAAAAAATGTAAATCGACGCAATTATCCCTAGCCGGGATATCGCGTTTGTGTGTTGAAATAAATAAATAAATAAATACGAAATATCTTTCATACATTTTATATTTTGTTAATTTGATAAATTATTTATTTTGAACATGGAGGTTCCCTGCTTCCTCAATATGACAATATATTTTGAGGATAAAATAGGTTTAAGCACATTATCTAATGGAACTGGGTTTGATAGAATAATGATGAAGACAGTCGATTCCGAATATCTTGACTTGGCATCGAATCCTGCATTGAGAGCACTTTTTTTTCTTCTGATAATTACCTCCCGATTCCTAAACAAATCTAACATCACCAGTATAGGCAAGTAACCATATGTGGCTTTGAGTACCTTGTAAGTGCAAATGTTGAACCCTGTTTTCTATTATTATGATATGTACCTTAGGTACTTGGGATTAATTGAAAAAAAAAACTACCATTACACCTTTTAAGAAATATTATATGATATTTTACCCCTCAAAGAGGATAATGACATGAAATCAAAGCCTGCCCTTTTGTAATCAGAGCCATAGCCAGAATCTATGGTATAGAGGTTGGCTTTATATAAGCCTGGGTCGATCCTGATTCATCCTGAATTGAAATTGTCATAATTAATCTCAACTATATGTATATTTATTATATTTTGAAAAATATCTCTCTGTATATAGTATAACCTTGCAATATATATTGACGATACAGATAGACATAAGGTTTGTTTAACTTGAGCCATTGTTTATTATAACAGTGAATTAAAGTATTATCAAATAAAATTAGGGAATATTCTATGTTTGTTTTAAGGAAGGGTTGTTCTATGCCTGGTTCATTTTATCAAATTTTTTCCTGCGATATTAATTGTATATTCCGTAAAATATTAGTAGAAAACAAACCGGGGGGATATTGCGAACTATTCCTTATAGCAAACGGTAGTATCCTCTATTTATTTTATTATAGAGTGAGTCAGTCGTGGCTTTATTGAAACCATTGAAATTCCAGTCCCATTAGTGTTCAATATTATGAGCTTTTACGGTATTTTTACCCAAAAATTATCTAATATTTTGAGTTAAGAGGCGATCCATTAAAATAGTTTATATGAAAAGCGCGTACCTGGATCTGTAAATAAAAAATATATATATTTCTCGAAATATTTCGAGAGATTGCTCCCTCTTTATTAATTTATTGCACAGAAAACTTAATTCACAAATGATTTGTAAATTAAGTTCACTGTGCAATTAATTGATAAAGAGGGAGCAATCTATCGAAATATTTTGAGAAAATATATTTTTTATTCTTTATATATTCAGGTATGCCCTTTTTAATATAATATTATATCTTATATATTTAAAAAATGTATAATATATTCCTGTATGTTTAAATTTTTGCCTATATTTCTAATATTATAATATTTGCAAATATGATATTTTAAGCAATATTCATGCCGAATTCCTTTATATTTTGAAATATTTTTATAAATATATTTTAAAAATAAAACTGTAATTATTCCCAATTAAAACTAACAGCCAATTTACACATTTGATTTAACCACCTAAGGTTTCATGTAAGAAAAACCACTTTGGCATTTTTACAGGTTTTAAGAAAAAAAAATGTTTTAACCAGTCAAATCGTCTTGAAGCACTCTGGGAACAAGGCTAATCGTCCATCTTGGAAGTAATTTCCTGCCAAAAGAAGAACAGACGCCATTAATCTGGAGATACTTGGAAGAGGTGAAAAGGCTGACCATATTTCTTAACAACAACAACTACCAATAGACCCTCTCTTTTTCTTGTAAACTTCTTTCCTCTTGTGCAAATCTATCTTTAAATGCATATTCAAGTCCATTATAGAATATGTTAAAGTGAATTTGTATAACCTATTTTATTCTTCTTAAACAAACAATCGGCAGAATATAATATTTGAAATAGGTCTTAACTGAAATATTAATTGAGAATGATAGTGTAAATAAGTCGAAATAAAATTTCCTGAATTAATATTTCAAATTAAGAGAATACTCACTAAAAATAAGAAGAAAAAAAATGAAGAGAGAGAGAGAAACAATAAAATTGTTTATATTATTTAAAATAATTATCTATCTTTAAATTCATATTCAAGTCCAATATCGAAAAGGTTAATGTTAAAGTGAATTTGTTCAACCTATTTTATTAATCTATAACAATCACACACACAATTTACAGAATATATTATTTGAAATAGGTTGTTGTTGTTGTCGTGTCCAATGAAGAGCCTCAGATGACTCCATGCATCTCTATCACAGCAGTCGCAATGTCCACTATCTTGGGTGTGTATACTGTATTGTTGTTGTTGTCGTGTCCGATTAAGAGCCTCAGATGTCTCCATGCATCTCTATCACAGCAGCAGCAATGTCCACTATCTTGGGTGTGTATACTGTATTGTTGTTGTTGTCGTGTCCGATTAAGAGCCTCAGATGTCTCCATGCATCTCTATCACAGCAGCAGCAATGTCCACTATCTTGGGTGTGTATACTGTATTTTTGTTGTTGTCTTGTCCGATTAAGAGCCTCAGATGTCTCCATGTATCTCTATCACAGCAGCAGCAATGTCCACTATCTTGGGTGTGTATACTGTATTGTTGTTGTTGTCGTGTCCAAAGAAGAGCCTCAGATGTCTCCATGCATCTCTATCACAGCAGCAGCAATGTCCACTATCTTGGGTGTGTATACTGTATTGTTGTTGTTGTCGTGGCCGATTAAGAGCCTCAGATGTCTCCATGCATTTCTATCACAGCAGTCGCAATGTTCTCTATCTTCGGTGTGTATACTGTATTGTTATTGTTGTCGTGTCCAATGAAAAGCCTCAGATGTGTCCATACATCTCTATCACAGCAGCAGCAATGTCCACTATCTTGGGTGTGTATACTGTATTGTTGTTGTTGTCGTGGCCGATTAAGAGCCTCAGATGTCTCCATGCATTTCTATCACAGCAGTCGCAATGTTCTCTATCTTCGGTGTGTATACTGTATTGTTATTGTTGTCGTGTCCAATGAAAAACCTCAGATGTGTCCATACATCTCTATCACAGCAGCAGCAATGTCCACTATCTTGGGTGTGTATACTGTATTGTTGTTGTTGTCGTGGCCGATTAAGAGCCTCAGATGTCTCCATGCATTTCTATCACAGCAGTCGCAATGTTCTCTATCTTCGGTGTGTATACTGTATTGTTATTGTTGTCGTGTCCAATGAAAAGCCTCAGATGTGTCCATACATCTCTATCACAGCAGCAGTAATGTCCACTATCTTGGGTGTGTATACTGTATTGTTATTGTTGTCGTGGCCGATTAAGAGCCTCAGATGTCTCCATGCATTTCTATCACAGCAGTCGCAATGTTCTCTATCTTCGGTGTGTATACTGTATTGTTATTGTTGTCGTGTCCAATGAAAAGCCTCAGATGTGTCCATACATCTCTATCACAGCAGCAGCAATGTCCACTATCTTGGGTGTGTATACTGTATTGTTGTTGTTGTCGTGGCCGATTAAGAGCCTCAGATGTCTCCATGCATTTCTATCACAGCAGTCGCAATGTTCTCTATCTTCGGTGTGTATACTGTATTGTTATTGTTGTCGTGTCCAATGAAAAGCCTCAGATGTGTCCATACATCTCTATCACAGCAGCAGCAATGTCCACTATCTTGGGTGTGTATACTGTATTGTTGTTGTTGTCGTGGCCGATTAAGAGCCTCAGATGTCTCCATGCATTTCTATCACAGCAGTCGCAATGTTCTCTATCTTCGGTGTGTATACTGTATTGTTATTGTTGTCG
Organism: Cordylochernes scorpioides; assembly: GCA_030710605.1. NCBI lineage: Eukaryota > Metazoa > Arthropoda > Arachnida > Pseudoscorpiones > Chernetidae > Cordylochernes > Cordylochernes scorpioides. The sequence goes on from CP092870.1 coordinate 74,952,131, forward strand.
TGTCCAAAGAAGAGCCTCAGATGTGTCCATACATCTCTATCACAGCAGCAGTAATGTCCACTATCTTGGGTGTGTATACTGTATTGTTGTTGTTGTCGTGGCCGATTAAGAGCCTCAGATGTCTCCATGCATTTCTATCACAGCAGTCGCAATGTTCTCTATCTTCGGTGTGTATACTGTATTGTTATTGTTGTCGTGTCCAAAGAAGAGCCTCAGATGTGTCCATACATCTCTATCACAGCAGCAGTAATGTCCACTATCTTGGGTGTGTATACTGTATTGTTGTTGTTGTCGTGGCCGATTAAGAGCCTCAGATGTCTCCATGCATTTCTATCACAGCAGTCGCAATGTTCTCTATCTTCGGTGTGTATACTGTATTGTTATTGTTGTCGTGTCCAAAGAAGAGCCTCAGATGTGTCCATACATCTCTATCACAGCAGCAGTAATGTCCACTATCTTGGGTTTGAAATAGGTGTTAACTGATATATAAATTGAAAGAACAATATTGTAAATATATAAGTCGAAATGAAAATTTCATAAATAATTACTTCAAATTAGGAGAATACTGTTTAAAAATAAAAACGAATATTTATTTCGAATAAACGACTATTTAATTTGCATCATCTATTTATTCAAAATATAGAGTATCTAAATTGATATCACGGAAAATGATTCTTAATATTTTAAAATTTTTTCAAATAATAAAAAGCAAATAGAAAAAATATGTGTACAATATATCTCGAGTATAATTATGAAGAGAAGGGGTAAATTATTTTTTATAATATAAATATGTATTTATTTATGATATATATGTTATGAATATTTTTGTGTGACAAAGGATCGATAAGATAAAGGGTTGAGGTGCAGTCGTGATAAGAAAAAGATAATTTATTACCGTCAAGTGGTTTTTATTTTCAATTACTTGAGGAAATATTACACATTAGTTATTTTCACATTATATAGAATTTATAAGTTAATCCTATATTAGTGATTTAAAAGGATAGATATGTTAACTACGCATATTTACAACAAAACTATACAACAAAACTGAAAGTCTTTCTAAAAACGATGATAACAAAAGTAAAATTATCAATGAATAAAATAAAATAAATATTTTTTAAAATATAGAAATATTTGAATTTTTAGATTAATTAATTAATATATATATATATATATATATATATATATATATAATCTAAAAATATTATATAATCTAAAAACTCTAAATATTTCTATATTTTAAAAATATATATTTCATTTTATTCATTGATAATTTTTATTTTTGTTATCATCGTTTTTAAAAAGACTTTCAGTTTCGTTGTATAATTTTGTTGTAAATATGCGTAGTTAACCAATCAATCCTTTTAAATCACTAATATAGGATTAACTTATAAATTCTATATAATGTGAAAACTAACTAATGTGTAATCTTTCCTCAAGTAATTGAAAATAAAAGCTACTTGACGGTAAATATTTATCTTTTTTCATCACGACTGCACCTCAACCCTTTATCTTATCGATCCTTTGTCTTATCAAGCCTAATCTAACAACAACACAAAATATTCATAACAATAAGCCGACAGGATTACCTGAATTTTCAACCCAATTGCTCTATAAATTATTCAAATTTTATAAAACTATTTTTACAAAATGTCTCGCAAACAAAGGAATGTAGAACACGCCATGACGCCTAATCCAAGTACTATAGAAATACCGAAATTTAATGGTCAAAATTTAGACATAATATCTTGGCTCAAATTCTTTAACAAAAAATGCCAACAAAACCATTTTGATGAAGACTATAAGCTAAAGAATTTTTCAAATTATCTTGATGGAGAAGCTTTTAATTTTTATATAGAACAATTACAAGATATAGATAATTGGGGGGAACTAGAACAAAAAGTACTTTCATATTTTACAGTTAAAGATTCTAATCTATTTAGTAAATTCTTAAATTTAAAATATAATGATAAAGATGATCTTGATATTTATTTTAAAGAAAAATCTTCATTAGCAAAAAAACTTAATTTAGATACACCCCTATTATTGAAGCTCTTACAGATGGGATGCCAAATTACCTAAAGAAATATTTAATTGCAGCAAGAGTTAAGGAAACCTCAGATTGGATTAAAATAACCACTCAATTAAAATACTCTACCAATCAAGAAAAACAGGAACCACAATGTAAATATAACTCAGATAATCAGCAACCATCCACAAGTAATGATAATAGGCAGAATTTTCAAACTAGATCATATTACCCAGCAAGGTCAAGGCTTAACCCCAACTCTCCTCCAAGTCTACAATCCCAGCCACCTCCAAGGTCATCTCCAAGATCAACCACAGCTCATCACCAGGAAGCATCCAGTAGAACAATCAATTTACCACCCTACCCCTGCAAGATATGTGCATCTCACCAGCTACCCAACCAGTACCATTTCCATAGAGACTGCCCACTTAAGAACAATAATCATCCGAAGCGCATCAACCCAGGTAGAACATTATTATTATTTTCTGTATTTATAAATCAAATATCCTTACCCTGTGTACTTGACACAGCATCATCCATATCTATTATCCCTTTAAAATACTTAAATCATATTTATTATAAAATATTAGATAATTCCCCAAAAGAAAGAATAGGTCAGGTAGAAGGATTTACTACCCATTATACAAAATATTAGTTAGGCTTAGCTTAGGTAAAATTACAAGGTATCAAGAAATGTTTGTTTGTGATACTCCAATAGAATATCTTATTTTAGGTTTACCAACATTTTATATATTTAAGTTACAAATAGATTTTTCAAAAAACCTTCTTTTCCAAAATTATAAATTCTTGTATTCCTTTAATCCAAAAACTGATAATCAGAAGTCATATGCCACTACCCTATGTATTCCAGACCCATACTATGTTAAAAATTCATCTCTTTTAAATATTAACCCATTGTGTAATTTCAATTCTTTTGATATACCAAATACAAATGTTAAACTTATAGATCCTAATTCAAATCCCATTATTGATTTTAACTCATTTCACAGTATGCGACAACCGGGCTCTATAACAAATTATAATTCCTATTTAGACCTTAGTAAAGTAGATATTAATCCAAATTTCTCTAATCAAACAATTTCAGATATATTGCATAAATATAAGAATGTTTTCTCCAAGCACAATTTTGATATAGGACACATAAAGACTAACCCAATTTGCATATCTCTTTTAGATAATAATCCCATAGCACAAAAGCCATATAGGACATCTTTTTACAATAATGCTGAAATACAAAAACAAATAACTGAATTATTAAAATATGATATTATTAGACCCTCATCTAGCCCCTATAGTTCTCCTGCATTATTAGTGAATAAAAAAATCTGATAACCCAAATCACCCCACAAGACTCTGTATAGATTATAGGAAACTTAATCAAAAAACAGTTCCAGAACATACACCAATTCCACTTATAGAACAAATTATAGATAGGTTATCACAGTCAAAAATATATACTATTCTAGATGTTAAAAATGCATACTGGCATATACCCATAGATGAAAAAGATAGACATAAAACTTCCTTTGTAACACAATTAGGATGTTATGAATGGAACAGACTTCCATATGGTCTAAAAAATGCACCTTCACAATTTGAAAGGATTATGAAGTCAGTTTTCACTAAACATAACATACACTATGCCTTAAATTATTTTGATGATATTATTATACACTCCAAAACTTATGAAGAACACATTAAACATTTAGATGACATATTAGGTATATTCGAACAAGAGGATATAAAGCTGAATCTCAATAAATGCAAATTTTTACAAAAAGAAATACAATTTTTAGGATACACTATTAACTCAGGAAAATATACACCAAATAACACAAATATTGAAGCAATTTTAAAATTAAATAGACCATATAATATTAAAACCTTACAGAGATTTTTAGGCACCATAAATATTTATAATAAATTTATTCCCCATTATGCGCAAATTAGGGCACCTTTGAATGAACTGTTGTTAAAAAATGCTCCTTGGTTATGGAGTGCGAAACATGAACAAGCCTTCCAAACACTTAAAAATTCACTCATATCACAACCTGTACTATATATTTATGACCCATCAAAACCATGTCATTTATTCACAGACGCGTCAAGTCTAGGAGTAGCAGGAGTTCTTAAACAACCAGATGAACAAGGCATTTTACACCCCATAGGTTATTTTTCAAGAAAACTTCACCCATATGAACAGAATTATACTGCCTCAGAAATTGAAACATTAGCTATCATTAATTCAGTACAAAGGTTTCACACATATCTACACAACATACATTTTACCTTGCACACAGACCACTTACCTTTAAAATGGATCAAAAATGTAAAAAACCCACATGGTAGATTATTTAGATGGTCTTTAATCCTATCTCAATATAGCTTTGACATAAAACATATTAAAGGATTAAATAATATAGAAGCAGACATGCTGTCAAGAGCACCTGTCTCATTTTACCTAACATATAATGAGTTAAAAGAACACCAATCAACTGAACAAATTAGTAGTGCTAAAATTAAAATTCAAAATGGCCTCTACATTATAAATAGAAAGGGTTTTAAAAGAGCTTATGTACCACAAACACTAAGACACAAATTATTAAGCAAAGTACATACAAAGCATGGACATATTGGAACAACTCAAATGACTAAATTAATTTCTCCACACTATTATTGGTCACATATGACTAGGGATATTGCTAATTACACCAAACATTGTGAAACTTGCCAGTTTAACAAGTCTAGGGATAACAGAATTGTTTATGGACCACTACAACAGATGCCAATAGCCACACACCCAAATCACATTTTTTCTTTAGATACATTGGGCGGGTTACATAATTATGGGACAACCAGACACAGTATCCATATGATAGTAGATCACCATAGTAGATTCCTTTGGGCTTTTCCAACAAAATCTGTATCAACTGATTCCTATATAACTTGTTTAAGAAATTTATTCCAAATTAATAAACCTGAAATATTAATAACTGACAGAAATGCAGCTTTTCTTAGCAGAAAATTTAAACACTTTTTAGATAGAAATAATGTTAAGCATCTACTCACCAGTTCCCATCACCCAGAAACAAATGCAAAAGTAGAAAGACTAAATTCCACTATCATTAATAGGTTAAGATGTGAATATAATGCTAATTTAAAGATTCCTTGGACAAAATATATTCCTAAAATTACTGAAAGCTATAATGAAACAGTACATACCACAACAGGTTTTACTCCTAAATTCTTATACTATGGAATACAACCACAGTATATAGAACATGACACAGTAACACATACACCAATTGAAAAAGCAAGAAAATTAGCCATTGAAAGAACCATAAAATCCCATGAACACAGCAAACAACTTTATGATATTAAACACCCAGAACCCATTTTTAAAGAAGGAGATCAGATATTAGTAAAAACCTTTATTTATCCAAACACTGGTAAATTAACACAAAGATATATAGGCCCATTTACTATTTTAAAACAACTTTCTCCAGTCACATATGAAATTAATAAACCCAATTTACCCCAAAGAAAACAAACAGAAATTATACACTCTAATAAGCTTAAATTATTTTACCCAGGAGCAGATTTTCTACTTCACTATAGCACTAACATAGAAAATGACTTTATAGTAAACCAAAATTCTAACACAAAGTTAATAGATATTGATGATAAACCATGTTTTTTACATGAAGGCCATATTTTGGACATGGACAATGAAGAACAAATATCAGCACCAATTCTTAAGCCTTCACAAATAACTTAATGTCACTCCATACATCTATTAGCGTTTCATTACTCAACCATGTAAAAATAACATTTTCTACGCTTTTGATATTTTGAAGTGTACCTAGCATAATGTAACAATTACTCAAATTTAAATACCTTTTTTGCTTCATATACATTTTTGATATATTTCGCTCATTAATATTTCTTATATATACTTTTATCATAATTTCATAATTATATAAATTATTTGTAAACAAACTTTCTTTTGTTTATTATGAAAAAATGTGCGTATTGATTTTTATTGTTTCATTTTTAATTATTTCTAAAGATTTATTGATTTCGTTTAATTAATTATTTTAATTACCAATTTTATTTTAAAATTTTATTTTTTTTATAGAATCTTTTCACAGGGGGGAAATATTATATTATCTAAAAATATTATATAATCTAAAAACTCTAAATATTTCTATATTTTAAAAATATATATTTCATTTTATTCATTGATAATTTTTATTTTTGTTATCATCGTTTTTAAAAAGACTTTCAGTTTCGTTGTATAATTTTGTTGTAAATATGCGTAGTTAACCAATCAATCCTTTTAAATCACTAATATAGGATTAACTTATAAATTCTATATAATGTGAAAACTAACTAATGTGTAATCTTTCCTCAAGTAATTGAAAATAAAAGCTACTTGACGGTAAATATTTATCTTTTTTTATCACGACTGCACCTCAACCCTTTATCTTATCGATCCTTTGTCTTATCAAGCCTAATCTAACAACAACACAAAATATTCATAACATATATATATATATATATATATATATATATATTGTAGCAAAGTATTTATTATATTTTATATACCCATATTATTAATTATTTCATATTTATATTATTTATATTTTCCTACTCTGGGAACTTTCCTCATTGTCCTTATCTTTTAAATGTTGATTTTTTGTGCTTGCCTTAAATAGATTGCCGTGTAATCCTGAAGTTTGCCTTTCCTAATTTTCTACGTTGGAATATTATTTACGAACGATGATTTTACTTTTCATTAAAATAAGGTTGTTTACCCTCATAGCATGTTGTTCTTATTAATTATTAAAACAACTCTCTAATAACTGAGAGACATACTATTATAGAATGCTAATCAAATATACATATAATATTAATTAGAAAATATCAATTAATATATGATTATAAAATATAATTAGATATGTGTTGCATATATATACCTGATTAAATTCTACTCAATATATATATATTATTCTACAGAGTAAAATATCGCTATAGCGAACCTACATAGTATTCAAAATTTTGGGTCACTTTATTATAAGATAAAAATAATATTCTTTCTTTTTTTAGGTTCATTGTATGACTCCCCTTATATTGGTAACACTCTTTTCCCGGGTCGTTTTAGCAATGTTGCAATATAGTTTTTTGCAATCTTAAATTTTACAAATTTCAATTTAATAGCAAATAAAATACAGGAGTCTAATAAAAAAACAGTGTATATAGCTAAACTATCCCTATAACAAACCTAAAATGAACTCTAATATATTATAATATATTTTATAACAAATTCTGTAATTAATTATAATAATAATGAACTGATTGTTCAGTGATATTTGGATTCACATTTTACTTTATATTGATTGCGGCTATATAGAATTTTTACCACTAATAAAACGTTAAACTCATCTGAAGATTAATTGTTGGCAGGTGTAGAAGTTCGAAATTTACTGAATATACACTCTGAAATGCCTTTCCTTAATTTCATTATTCAGAACCAATATTTTCTGGTCTTCTTTTGTAAACATACCTTTTGTATATATTCTTTCAGCCCTACGTCGTTTGTTGTCATTGATGAAATTTCGAAACTATTATAGATGCGTATGATTCTTTTGAAAATTAAACAATTTCTACTGCCTTTACTGCAATGGAAAAATTAATGGTAGGGCCTGGCTGATCAGTGATGAACCCTCCCATCAAAATTTGCAGTAAAGGCAGTAGAAATTGTTTAATTTTCAAAAGAATCATACGCGTATATAATAGTTACGAATTTTCATAACAGAGGACCCGCTAATGCATCATAATGTATTCACTATATTTAAAATAAATAAAATATTCCTTTTTTATTGTTAAGCTGCACCATATAATGTATTTATGTTATAAACAGAAGTTAATGTACTTATAATCAAAACTGTCAATGTCACTTTCATTCCGAGACCATGGAGGAGGTATTTCAAATTTTTAAAATTCATTGGACTGGCAAATTAGACTCAAAAGTTTAGACCTTATATTCTAACACAAATATAAAATGAGTTCAAATCTTTAACTGTCAGTTTTATTATATACCATAATCAACAAGAGAGAGAGGTTAAATAACATTAGAGTATAATTTTAAATCAATATTCAAATATAATGCAAATTTACCTCAATAGAATTTAACCAATCCTAATATCCCTTATAATAGGAAAACAACCCGTTAAAGAGCATCAGCCCGAAAACTTTACCTTTAACTAATACAATAAATAAAAGATATTCAAGAATTTATTTACATTTTGCTCCTAACACCCATATTTACATACAAACAATTTAAAGTTTAAAATAGAAAGAATTAAAAATAAATAGTGGCTGATTATTCAAGTTCGATTCTCCAAGAAGGTTTTCCACACAATGCATTGATAGTAGTTCCAGATAGTGAGACTTTAAATAAAGAAACCTAAGTCCATTCTGCTTCAAATAGGATTGATCCTGCTCGGCTCAACGGACCGGTAAGACTAAAGACCAATTCGCTTTTCTCACCGAGAGAATTTTCTGGAATTCTTTACTCCATTTGATCATAATGCCCCTGGAGTACGATTAATTTGTCATTTCCTCCTATTACATGGTCGCTTTCGGCCATTTTTCTTCTTTTCCTTTCATCATAGCTTTTATATTTTATTTCTATTTATTTGGAAAATCCTTTTTTGAATACTAAATCTAACCTGATTGTCTTATAAAAGGGATATATAAGATTGTCCAAAAAGTTCGTGTTTTACTTATTACTTGGCGAATAATATTATTACAGAAAATAACATAATAATAAATAATACAATTACTTTATTATGATGCATTAGCCCGCCATCTGTTAATAATATTTGAAATTATTATAGACGCGTATGATTATTTTTAAAAATAAACAATTTGTACTGTCCTTACTGCAATGGAAGGCCCTTCCATTAATTTTACCATTGCAGTAAGGGCATTAGAAATTTTTTTTTTAAGAATCATACGCGTCTATAATAGTGTCGAACTTTGAAAATTACTTTATACAAATACATTACAAAGGCATTATACATAACGGCGAATAATATCGGTATTTCGATTTTTTGCAAGTCTTTACAAACCTTTGGGACAACCCTGGATTATATGCATTTTGTCTGTGGTTAATATAAGTTTTTTTGAATCATATTTCACATTAAATACAATTAAAACTATGGAATTTGACAATAAACTTTGACTCCCGAGAATGTGAATTACTCTTTATATTCACTCTATAAATAATATTTAATTGTATAATATTGACATTTTGTGAGCAAATCAAAAGTGGAAATTAAACTAAAAACAAAATATCAACAAAGTTAGGAAAATATAAACGTTTTACAAATGAGTGTCTAATTCCCGAAAATCTCACTATTTAAAAATATTGTATACATTTTTAAATATTTTTTTTCAAATAACTATACTTTGCAATGAAAATATTTAAACTTATATCATGAATATCTTGAAAATAATAGAATGATAGACAATTTAATGCAATTAAAATTTTGTACTAAAATAGTTTTAAAAATTGTTTTTATTCGTTTTGACACCGGGTTTCAGTTTATTATTATTATCCCTAGTACACGTGGTACAGATCATGGATAGAATTTGACGACTGCGTTTTACTGTAAGTGTACCACATGTCTGCACATGTGAAAAGCAGTTCGACCTTTGCACAATGTTCCAGAGCCTGTTTGGTTACTTTCACTCGCTAAAGGGATTGGACTTTTTCAAAGAATCGGGGGGGGGCATTGGAATATTTTTTTTTATTAGAAAAAAGTGCCCATTCGATCCCTGGTCATAGTGGTCGAAAACCTACGGTTTAGACCACCCTTCCCCATGGATATTGTGGAAAATAGCTATAATAAACCAAGAGTATCGACCCCCAAGGATTTCAGTTTGGCAAATACGAAGACTTAAACTTATTAATGTTCGAGAATATCGAATTCAATAGAAGGCGGTTTGAATGTAAATTTGATAATTTATTTTCAATGTTTAATGGTAATAATAGGTTTTTATATGAAAATTTAATTAACCCCTTTGTAAAATTTGATGAAAGTAAGTTAGGACCAATTATTTTCTAGTTAGCAAAACCACTGAGAGGATTCACCACTTTTTTGAGATTAATATTTCATCTAACATTTTGCATTGATTTATATAATAAGAAATATAAGAGCCAGAAATGTGTGCTATATATTGTTCTTGAATATATGAAGCTATTTTTATGCATTCACACTTACAATTATCTCAATTAAATTCACTTTTCATAATATTGGAATTTTCGCAATATATTCTTCAATCAAATCTATTAGAAAGAATTCGTAGAATTGGGGATTGGTAGAAGAATAGTAATAGCTGTCAAATATCGATAGTCAAGACTTGTAATAAAATCGCATTGGACTCTTTTTTTAATAGAAAAGAAATGCTTGAATCCTAACAATTCTTTCAAATGTTCATCCCATCTTTGAGTAAAATAAATCGAAATGGACTTTTGAATACCTGTAAGTACAAATGTATAACTGCTTTCTACATAAGTAGAAATTTGGTGCACATACAGTAAAAGGTAGTCGCTAACTACCAACCATGTTTGTAATGGAATGTAACATGTGTATATCGAAAGGGACTCTGGCATACCTGTAAGTACAAATGTATAACTGCTTTCTACATAAGAATAAATGTGGTGCACATACAGTAAAAGGTAGTTGCTAACTACCAACCATGTTTGTAATGGAATGTAACAGGTATACATCGAAAGGGACTCTGGCATACCTGTAAGTACAAATGTATAACTGCTTTCTACATAAGTAGAAATGTGGTGCACATACAGTAAAAGGTAGTCGATAACTGTCCACCATGTTTGTAATGGAATGTAACAGGTATACATCGAAAATGACTCTGACATACCTGTAAATACAAATGTATAACTGCTTCCTACATAAGTAGAAATGTGGTGCACATATAGTAAAATGTAGTCGCTAACTACCAACCATGTTTGTAATGGAATGTAATACGTGTACATGGGATAAGTAAAAAGTAAAGAAGGAATTGGTTGAAATGTAGATTCAAGTTGGATAAGGATGAGATATAGAATAGAAAGAGCTACGTACCTGCTGGAAAGACATTGAAGACGCACGGCTCTCGCTGCTCATCCACTGAGTTCCTGGCCCAACAGAGCAAGGAACCGAAGTCGTATTGCGAGGACGGCGTGTAAGACACCTCGGACCTGGGAGGTCCACCGTCCGTCGGGGGCTGCACGGACCCTTCAGACGGCAGCTCCTGGGCGGAACCAGGGTCCAGGGAACTGTTGAAGGCCCAACGGAATCTTATGGGCTCAGTTGGGTCAGCGTCCACCTCGCAGGACACACGGATGGTCTCGTCGACAGCTGCGCCATAGGCTGTCCGTTGTAGAGGCACACAGACTGGGGCATCTGGACATCCACCAAGATTTACATGTGAGCTTGATGATGCTTGCTGAGCAAGGCTGTGAGAAAGGCAATCCGGGCCCATTTTGGAGTCTTAAATACGATTTTCGGACCATTTCGATGTTTTAAGACGATCTACTAGCTATTATGAAATCACAATTTTATCAGGATAATTAAAACCGAATTTGAAAGATTTGTTGTTTTTATTATAAATATTTGACGCGCGCAATTAATCTATTATATATTTTTAGTGATGTACTCTTTTTCTACGAATTCACGACTATCATTTATTGTGTGCAAGTGAATATTCTTTATAAAATTGAGTTTTGTTTTTTGATTATCAGCTCCAAATATATATGAAAGGTATATTTTGCAAAGATAACCAGTAAAGTGCTTTAAATATAATGCTGTCATTGTTGGGACTCATTAGTATTGTTAGTCGAGTTAAATCACCATTGTTTTGGGACTTATTTTTTGATGAATTTTCATACGGCGGGTTTCTCTCGCTATTGTTGGGAATATCTCTGTTGAAATTCGTAGAACGGGTTTTATCGCCATTGTTGAAACTTACTTTGAAAAAATTAGCTGGGCCGGTTTTATTTACATTGTTGGGACTCTCGCTGATTAAATTTGTAGGGCGGGTTTTATCTCCATTGTTGGGACTTACTTTGATAAAATTAGTTGGGCCGGTTTCATTTACATTGTTGGGACTATCTATGATTAAATTCGTAGGGAGGATTATATTCACATTTTTGTGACCAACTTTGATAAAATTAGTTGGGTCGGTTTTATCGCCATTGTTGGGACTATGAGTAAATTCGTAGAGATAGTTTCATCGCCATTGTTGAGATTAACTTTGACTAAATTCGTAGGGAGAGTTTCATCGTCATTGTTGGAATTGACTTCGACTAAATTCGTAGAGAGAGTTTCATCGCCATTGTTGGGATTTATTTTAGACTAAATTTGTAGGGAGAGTTTCATCGCCATTGTTGGGATTGACTTTAGACTAAATTTGTAGGAAGAGTTTTATCGTCATGGTTGAGATTAACTTTTATGAAATTCGTTATGCGGTTTTTTACGTCCTCTCTGGCTGCCTCTTGCAGGGTAATTGCCTCGGATTCCCGACTGCCGTGCATATGTATTTCACCATTATCCCAATATTGATCAATGATTCGAATAATGATGATATATATTGATAAGAATATAAATATTCTCCTTTGTGTATATGTTGACCTGATATAGGTTCACACACAAAAGATCCACAAATGGTAATAAATAAAAGGAATATATAATTGAGATCATGTCTAAAGTATATTAGTTATGAGAATAATGTTAACCAACATTTATAGCAATGCGTTTATATTTTGAGAAAACACGAAAGAAAGCTTCCGAGATGGTTCTCTCCTCTTAATGTCAGTTAACGCAATTTTTTCATATTAAAGTAAAATATTGCAAGATATATATTTTTAATCTAATATTATACAATTGTTTTACCTGATCAACAAATTTAATCTGTAATTGATAATATATTAAATTATGTAAATATTAGAACACAACAATCTTACCATCACAAAGTCCCATATATACTTATCTCATGTATAGTATATATATTTTCTATTGTTTTTCATGTGTTAAGCTTCTTTACGCAAATTTGGCCTTAAATACCCATTTCTTGATTTTTCGCGAAGCCATTGGGACCAAAAATATTTTTGTTCGCAGTGGTTACAGCCTTCTCCACGCTGACGAGCGCCAACAGCGCGAAACGCGTTCGTGGATGGCTTTTATTGATTTATAAAGAAATTGGGTTGGCCAAATATCACGGAGCAAGCTAAATAAACGTTTAGTTTATTTTTGCTTCACTAGATGGCGCTCTGCAATCTAATAAGCACATGTGCTCGTGGCCAGGAGATGCCTTCTTTATTTTTAGTATATATATTATGACTGAAAACACTCTATATTCTGTATTTCTTAAAGAGTTAGCCGTGACAAGTGACAATGTGACTTTTAATAATGGTTTGGACCTGTGTGATTCTTGTGTCTCTTCTGGATCTTAAAATCTCTTCAAATTTTCATATGGTTTATATTAATGATTGATAATTCTATTAGCATCTCGAATGAACCATTAAATAAACTATAAAATTGAATTATATCGAAAAATTAATCATTATCTACAAATGCATGAAGCCTTCTATGTACCGATGAGAAAAATATTCCAAAACCATGTCATATAGGTTGGCCTTTGGTTTGAATATCCTAAAGCTAGTGTTGAGACTCGTTCCTTATTACTACCTTAGATGTTTTTATTTTAGCGATAAACTGAATGCATTGTTTTAATGTATATTTAAAAGGAGAGCTGTGCCTTTTTGTTAATTTTTGTTAAATTACTTCGCTGATGCAGCTCATGAGAGATGCAAATATAGATTATAAACAATCTGAAAAATATATTCCACATTGGAATGTCTTGTTAGAAACTAACTATTAGTAAATATTGATCTATATGGTATATTTGAGAGAGAGAGAGAGAGAGAGAAACTTTCTATTCATATCATCTTAAAAAAAAAAAAAATTAAAAATGCATCAATTTACATTTCCGATATAATCTCAATAATAAATCAAAAATATTAAATATTAACGATAAAAAAAGAGAAATTCAATTAAACGAATTACTTAATTACTCCATTTAAATTAACGTAGAGGAAAATGAAATCAATATAGCATTGATAAAATGATGTGTGTTTTTTTCATTGCTTAGCAAAATTATAAATCTATAAGCCATGTTTTAAGTCGAAGCTAAGAGCTCGATAGCTTTTCCAATATTCTATTAGCGATGAAAACATTTAAAAAGGTTTCCAATAATCTCCGAACCATATTTCCAATCAATAGATCAACAATCGATATCAAGCAATAAGTTTTCCCAACAAATTCTATCGAGCAATAAGTAGCAAATCTTGCTTCGTTTATTACCAAACCCTGCTAAACCCTTTCTTCCATGCTCATTCTGATGATTTATAAGACAACCCTATAAAATACGATATACTGAATTGATATTTAAACTATTAGATTTTATTTGGATCTTGGTTTTGAGGCGAGTCAGGATATAGTTAATCAATAAGTATTCTCCCTCGAGTATAATTTACTAATTTGTGTAATAATTAATTGGTTGTTAGACGTACGACGTGTTTTCAATAGATTAATTTGAATTGACACAATGTGGATAGATTAAAAATAAGATTGATTTCAATAATTAATTGAATTGAAAGTTTCGCTTTTTGAGATAAATCAAAATTATTAAACCAATAAATAAGTCAATGAAGATAATGTGATCAAATTCAAATGAGTAATTTATATGTTGTGTGATATTTATATGAAAAAAAAAACAAAATGTTGGTATCCCTATGATGCAGTAATAAGAATAATAAATATTTACTTTTAAATAGCGAGTCTAACATAAATCATTAGGTTTTGTACAAAAGATTGTTTTAAGAAGTGAGTTAAGCTATATTAATTGAGAAAGCAAATATATATAATACTTAAAATAGAGGCATATTTTGGATCAATAAATATATCAAAATTCAATATTTGGACGAGGCTGTTCGCCTATCTTCTTTTTGGAAAAAATCAAAAACCTTGTAAGCTTATTACCCGCGTACATCATCCTACATTGGAGAAACTGGCAAAACCTTAATAGAGAGGCTCAATCAACACAGGAAAGCCTTCAAAAACAAAAGCCCTTTATCGTTACTTGTAGACCATGCAGTTAGGAAAGGACATATGCCAGATTTTGATAATTCAATAATTTTATACAACAATGTACAGGATAAACACTCAAGATTATTTTTGCAGAGCTGGGCATCTACAGATGATAAAAATAACATCAATAGGAAAATAGAAATACCACAATCATACCTACAGTTAAAATAAAAATAGTCAAAATATATTTAGCATTTTATTCCTGAAGATACAATAATTCAAATTAAAATGGTCTGGTCACAGCAACATATGCTATAGAAAACAACACTTCTCGTGCGAGCATCACGCGGATAATAAGCTTATAAGGTTTTGAATTTTTCCGAGAAGAAGATAGGCGAACAGCTTCGTCGAAATAATGAATTTTAATAGATTTATTGATCAAAAATATGCCTTTATTTTAAATATCATAAATGTATTGATCTATATTTAACAATATATAATACTTTAGTTTTGGCCAATTCTGGAATAATTAAAAATCAACGAGAATAGTTGATATTTATTCCGATAGATGGCGCAAGCCATCAGCAACTTTCAGTTGCACGATAAGGAGATGGCTTTTTCATAATTTATGCACCTTATCCCAGTACAATATCACATTTGTACTATTTTTTTCACATAGTTTCGCGGTCTCACGCAATTCTGGCCTTAACAACCCGCTTCATGATTTTTCAGGATGCCTGAAGGACCAGTTTTTTGGTCGTTGAGGTACAGCTTGCACCACGCTGATGAGGGCCAACAGCCCGAAACACGTCCGTGATTAGCTTTTCTTGATTAATCAAGAATGGGTATTTGGCCAATTCTGGAATGATTGAAAATCAACGAGAATAGTTGATATTTATTCCGATAGATGCCGCCAGCCATCAGCAACTTTCAGTTGCACGATAAAGAGATGCCTTTTTCATAACTTTAGTTTTAGTTTTAATTGATTTGGAATATCATTTCTTTCAAATCTGAAAGTGACTTGTCATTGGACCAGGTACCTAAAACACCGAAACTGTAAGCATGAATGCATACTATACAGATTCCAAAAATACAATATTTTAATCGATCAAAAATATATCGTCAGGTAAATTTAATATAGAGATTTATTGAATTCAGCAAAAATTGATGGCACTAGCTTTCATTCCACTAAATGTGATATTAAAATATTATTTTATTTAAAAAAAAATAATATTTCATAGATTGAAATACTCTGTTAAGACAACCACCAGAGGCCGCCGTTTTCACTATATAAATCCATTGTTGTTTCCCTATGGCCGGCTCAAATCTTTTGTACATTATGTAAATAAGTTTTTCACTTTTTTTATTCTTACGCCTTAAGCCAGGCAATACTTTTATCAAATATTTTTTTTATTTATTTTCCTTAAGCTCAGTTAAAGAAATTTCTTATCGAGACTATTATTATTATTGCCACGACTGCAAAACAATATCGTAAAATATTCATGGATACCAAAATCAAGCAACAGCTAATAATTCTGTATATTTAAAGATAAACACATAACAACAGAAATCTCTTTTTTTTTTACGACATATATATATATATTAAAAATAAAGAAGGCATCTCCTGACCACGGGCACATGTGCTTTTTTTTTTCTATTGTTTTATATATATATATATATATATATATATATATATATATATACATGATGTGTACATAGATTTGTGAGAAAAAAAAGTTTTAAAAATATTTATTCTAATTTTTACATATATAAAAAGGTAACAATGCATCGAAATATTTTGAAAAAAAAAAAAAAGATTTTCTTTCACGCAGATCCAGGTACGCTTCTTTCATATATAATTATTTTCAATTGGGGGATTGTCTTTTTTTTTTTAACTCGAAATATTGGTATTATACGTATGTGGGCTATATCGTTTATTCTTTATAAAATATAATCACAAAGTATTCGGAATAATGTTTGATTAAGTTTGATCAAATATATAAATATTAATCAATACAACGAAGCGCTGAGGTTAGTATTTATTCATATAAAGAGGAATACCAATTTTTGGCTATTGATTTCCAAAATATAGTATTATTATGAAATTAAAATTTTTCAATAACGTTAAAATAGAACTACCGTTTGATTGTATATTCATTGAAAATTAGCAACAAAATTGAATAGATGATGAAAATATAGTTTTTAGAAATTCTAGCAATTACTCAATTTCTATGCATCTTATCAATTGTAAAGCAACATTATTACGTTTGTTCTATTTCTAATTTCTTTTGAATTTACCAAACTTAATAGTAAATACACATAACTAATTATACACTTATATAGAATAATATTAATTAAAAAGTCATATATTGAATCAAAAATAATTTATTTTACCAATATTTCAGTTGACTGAATTTCTGTCATTCAAAAGTTTTTTCCCCGTTTCTAATAATATTTTTCTAGAAATTTTTGTGCGAATAAGATCTTTAAGAATTAAGAAAGGTGGAATAATTCCCACTGAAAAACATCTGTGGTTGAAATGTAAGTGTAACTTTCAACTGTTGATAGAATAATATATTGGTAAAAAAAATATTTTTGATCCAATATATGCCTTTTTAATTAAAGATATATTTATGGATTGTTCTATTTTCAAAAATAGAATACTATGTAATATAAATATGTAGTTTTATTAGATAGTATTTCAATAAAGAACCGTAACTATACATTTCGGCCAATTATTACAGTTTCTGTTTCGTATTTTTATCTTGATGGATTGAGAATCGATATCCCAACTTTTGAACCGAGTTGTTTTTAGGGAATGCCAATAGGTGGCGTAGCTTAGACTAATAGGGTAGGGTATTATGGAACTTTACGTCGATACCTTATGGATTATATTTTACAGCATGGCTTATTCTATATGCCTACCTTATTCAGGGTTTCACATCACATATAAACTTTATATTAATAAATATATTTGAAATGTTTAATTTGATATTACATGGGTTAATTAAATTCCATGGAAATATATATATGTTATATAAAAATATTATTTTATTTTAAATTATAATTTCATAGATTCAAATACTCTGCTAAATCGACCGCCAGAGGTCACTCTTCCCCTATAAAATCTCGTTGTTGTTTTATCCCAATGGCCAGCTCAAAACTTTTGTACATCATGTAAATAATCTTTTGTTTACCTTATTCTACTCGCCTTGAGCCAGGCAGTACTTTTATCAAATTATGTCTTTTTTATATATTCCTTTAACTCAATTAAATTACTGATCAAAACTATTTTTCATTATCATACTTTGAAGATTTAAACCACGACTGCATTTCCATCGCCATAATCCTCAACATGATCTAAATTCAAGCAGAAAAAATATATATTTTTTATATTTATGATATATATATATATAATATATAAACATGTTATTTTATTTCAAAATTATAGCTTTTAGAACTAATACTCTGTAAAGTCGACCGCCATATGGTCAAATCTTTACCTATATAAACCCATTCTTTTTGTAGATATGTAAATACGCCTTTTATTTTCTTTTATAAATTATGTATTTTAATGTATTTTATATTCTATAAGCTCAATTAAAGCTAATAATGACCTAAACTATTTTTTTAATACCACCACTGCAATATCACAAACATACTCATGTATCCATGAACAACCTAAGAAAATTCTATATCAAACGAATGTATCATAATATGTATATATTATCACAGATATTTCTTGTGTCAACTGTAATCCGGATTAGCGCTAACAAAAACAATTAGTCGAGGTGCTGTTTTCTCTATAAACTTTAGACCTTCCACGCCAAAATTTACATACAAAATTATAAAAAGAAATTTACATAACAACTTGGAAAATAGATTTTATAAAATTAAAACTATACATATTTTATATAGTGACAATATATTTTTATATTTTAGACATAATGTATATAATTACATATATTGGATCAATTAAAAAATATATATATTTTCCAATTATTTTGACCTATAGATGCATTCTAATATATTACAATAAACTGCTATATAACAAATTTTAATATTTATGATTTGACTACAGTAAACTCTCCTATAACGCGGTTAATGTGTTCCGTGTTGTATGAAATCGCGTTATAGGAATTCGCGTTGTACGAAATAAAACTTGTATAACGCAAATGTTGTTAGGGTAAATTGTTTTATTTTATAACGCGTTATACGAAAATTCGCGTTGTATAAATAAATTTGTCGCAATTTTTTTATCGCGTTGTACGAAATCGTGTTGTAAAAACTCGCGTTATAGGAGAGTCTACTGTATGTACGAGTATATAGTTCTTAAAATTAAAGATACTCTGGCCAGTAAATCTTTTTACTGTATAAATATTTACTGAACGAAGTATCTTTAATTTTAAGAAATATTAATGCCGGCCAGGCATCCCCTATCTTCATGACATATATATTAGTAGTTTTGTATCTATACTGGGCATATAAATATGAAAGAAAATTATAAGAAGTAAAGAGAAAGTAGATAAGGATTATTATATAATGTATCAAAAGGGTTTTCATATATTTTTCAACGATTTAGAGATCTCTAACCTGTGTTACCTACTCATATGTTTATATACACTCAGATGTTTATATAAATATATTCATTTTTGGTATAAATGGTATTTGAATGTAATTCTACTGTCCTATAATCTTATGTCCATAGTTTTATTGAAAACCATTTCTGAGATTCTACCCTTCAGTGCTGCGTATATAAGCAGAATCGTCCAATACAGTATTAGAGTTCTGAGAAACGGTCTGGTGGATTAAATTGGCGAAACCGCTGGGAGGGTTCACCACTGATGAGTCAAGCCCTCCCAATATATTTTTTTCAACGCAGTAAGGGCATTAGAAGTTTGTATTATGTATAAAAGAAACATTAGTGCTTTTAAATCCTTTCATTTTATATATATAGATGGCGCGTTATTGCTTATATATGAATATAATAGAATAATTTATATATTATGAATTATAATATATATAAAACTCTAAACAAATATATTTCTCATGTTCGTTTACATTTATTCAGAAATATGAATCAAACAAATGTTGTATTTGTGTGCATTTACGTTATTTTATTGATGCTATTAGAATAAAAAAATGTTAATCAATTATTATAATGAATTTAATTAGATTCCAGAAAAAGGTTCTTTGATCTATACCGTAGCTAGATTTTTTCAAAGAAGAATGGATTAAGTTTGGGAGAACGTCAACCTGAAAGACAACGGTTTTAAGCTTATTATGACCGTAATAAAAAGTCACTCCACAGCGGCCGTGTGCATTAGGCTTTAATTCGTTTTTCTTGTCGCCATCTTGGTTTTGGCGGGTGTGCATAGATAATGGAAAATTAATGAGGGCTCGTGACATAAATGCTTAAATCCGAGTGTCCAGATTATTGTGTTGTGGGAGAGGTGATAAGAAAAGTGCTAGAAACTTAACCTATTTTTCTACACCGCCTTCTCTTATATTTTTATTTAAATATTCTGTTTTTGTTGACTAAAGAGTGAGATTTTGAGATTGACACTACTTTATTACATCGTTTATATAAGGTTATATAGGGTTAAATAAAGAGTTATATATATTTTTATATATATTGAAAATAAAAGAGGCATATCCTGACCAGGAGCACGTGTGATTTTAAGATGGCAGAGCACCATCCAGTGGAACAGAAATCATCACCTGTCTTTTTTATTTTTTTCTATTATTTTTCATATACTCCACGCTGACGAGCGCCAACAGCGCGACACGTTTTGGTGGATGGCTTTTCTTGATTTATCAAGAAATTGGGTTGGCCAAATATCAGGGAACAGGCTAAATCAATGTTTAGTTGATTTCTGTTCCACCAGATGGTCTTCTGCCAACTGTAAAGCAAATGTGATCCTGGTCAGGATATACCTTTAAAAATATATATATATACATATACAAGGTATGTCCCATAAGTTCCCGGACTGGGTCCATAAAAAAAAAGGTAAGATTTTTTTAAAAATTTTTTATTAAAACTTTTCAAAGTAATCCCCCCTTGCTTCAACACACCAGCGCCATCGTTTCTCCCAATTGTCGAAACAGTTTTTATGTCTCTTTTGGAATGCTCTTCAATGCTAACGGCGATTTTTCTATTATGTCATCCCTGGTGTCAAAATGTCTTCCTTTTAGAACTGCTTTAAGTTTGGGGAACAGGAAAAAGTCATTTGGTGCGATGTCTGGGAAATAGGGTGGTTGAAGTAGGATTTGTGTCCCGTTTTTAGCCAAAAAGTTAGTCATTAAGTGCGCTGTGTGAGGGCGAGCATTGTCATGGTGTAGGATCCAGCCACCATTAGTCCATTTTTCTGCCCTTTTTTTTCGAATCGCTTCCCTTAGACGGCGAAGAATGCCCAAATACATTTCCTTAATAACTGTTTGGCCTGCAGGAGGATACTCGTGATGAACAATGCCCTTGTTATCCGAAAAAGCGACCAGCAACACCTTGTTTCTGGATTTTTTGGGTCTAGGCTCACCCTAACCTCTCCACTCGGCAGATTGAGGTTTGGTTTCAGGGTCATAGCCATAGACCCATGTCTCGTCGCCTGTGATTATCTTGTCTTTCCATTCTGGATCCGTTCTTGTCATTTCCATCATGTCCTCACAGGTTGCAAGCCGTTTTTTGCTCATTGGTGAGGAATCTTGGGATGAATTTTGCAGGAGTCTTTTTGAGCTTCAAATCTTCGGTTACGATCCTTCCAATCGTTGTTTTAGAGATGCCTGTGTCTTGCTCTAGCTCCAGCAAAGTGGTTCGAGGATTTTCTTTTATTAAATCAGTGATTTTTTGCACATTTTCATCAGTCCTTTGAAATTTTGGTCGTCCTTAACGAGGATCATCTTCAATGGAAATTCTGCCAGCTTTAAATCTAGAATGCCATTCAAAAACAGTTGTTCTCTTTGGGGCGTCATTGGGGAATGCTTTATTAAGCATTTCAAAAGTTTCGGTTGCTGATATTTGAAGTTTCACACAAAATTCTATGCAAATCCTCTGCTTCAATTTTTGTTCCATCGTAAAATCGCCGCATCGCTAGGTGTGACCTTTAAATAAATTAGAATAACCTTGGCGCGCGCGCAAGTACCGCCTCGATATTGGTACCACCGTGTAGCCAGATATTTTTTCTATAATAAACAGTCAAATTCATTTACATTTTTAATTAATTTATTTTTTTATGGACCCAGTCCGGGAACTTATGGGACATACCTTGTATATTGAGAGAGAAGTAATTAAAATGCTTCCTTGTTTCTCCATCTTTGTGTAATTGAATACAATATTTTCAAGATAAAATTTGGGTGTGTGAAAAACGTTTATAAACTACAATATTGTTGTATTTCAACAAGTAGCCAACTGAATGGTACACATGACCGGAAAAACTATTAATTCTTTTGTTAATTGTTTTATTTTTGTTTATTCTGTTATTATTAGAAACGGCACCACGAATATAACAGGTATAATTTGTATTTGATCGTTCATTGACCACCGTTTTCACGGCAATGAGTTAGAGATAACTCGCCAGTTATCTTCAGCATCTCGATCGGAATACACCGTGATAAATTTGTTCCAGCATGTCCTGTTACAGCTACAACCCCTTCCACAACCGAACCAACAAGAACCTAAAACAACCTTCCTGAACCGGACAATGAGCCAAGGATTGGACCAAGCCTTGGTAACCATAGCCTACCAGGATAGAAAACTTCACCAAATTAACCCACTGAGCCTTACAATCCCCGCCTTTGTCATATCACTATGACAGAAAAAAAGTGCCCAATTCCAGCTTCGATCCCGGGTCGTGTATGTTGAGAAACAACTTGAGAAATGGTTTATGTATACTTCTCATTCACTAACCCCTATTATGATTATTTAATGATATAATTACAATTTTTCAATTGAAATGTATTTTTTAAAATATCAATTATTTTTTTAGAACTTGCTTTCTAAATATTCTGGCGTAATGCATTTGATAAACAAACATATTTAAAAGTTCAAATTACCTTTTTGGGCAAATAGATTCTACAAAAAAGCATGCAAATTTCACAAAATAATAATAATTGAAGATATTACCAAAAGGTATGTATATTCTATAATTAGAGATCCTTTATCTGCAAATCTCAAAATATATTCAGCTATATAAATGCTTATCGGTCAACAAATCCCATAGATCACGGGTCGGCAAACTTTTGAGTTGGAAGAGTCAAAAATTGCAATTTAAAAATTTCAAAGTTTTTAAAGAGCCACAATTTTTTTCTTGCCAACAATAAATAGTACTCGAATACATAATATTTGCGTATGGAACTATATTACGAGCTGCAGCTTTACATTCAAAGAACCGCATTGTGGCTCGTTAGGCGCAGTTTTCCGACCCCTGGACTAGGTAAATGAATTTTTGAAGGAACCTCTATATGCTCAGAATCCCCCGTTATAGATTCTTGGAACAATCAATTCTTCAAGCAATATGTGGAAGAACTACGTTTATCCGGCTCCAGAAACCACAAATTAAAAAAATGAAATTGGCACTTAATGACAAAATCAATTTTCCAAGTTATCTTTCCCCATTCACATTACGTTAATATTGTTTTCCCATTTTCTCACCGATTACATCTTATTTAGCAAATTTTAAAATGACCTCAGCAAATAAGGAACGAACAATGCGAATTTAAAAACGATACAATATTTACATAAATACAGGTTTGAAGATTATCTGGGGGGGTTGTACCAGTGCCAATTGATCGAAAAATTCAAACCTCTGGAAGCTACTGCACTTCTTCAGATCAGTGAAAATCAATAGAAACCTTCCCACGAGAATATATTCAGTCATCGTGATATTCACCAAACTCTTAATATGCAGCACTAAAAAGGTGAATCTAAAAATAAACGAATAAACATTGTAATAATTAAAACATGTTTTAACGTTACTTTTAAATAAAAAAAACTATATATATAGACATTATACAGCAATGATTTTTCCTTGATGGTATAGTATGGTTCTCTTTAGTAGTGAACCTTCCTAGCCTTTTTGTCAGTTTATTAGACTAACCAATGGCAGGTTCTACTACTGATGAACCATGCATTCCAAATTTGAAAAACAACATAATAGAATTTAAGTTTATGAAGGGTCTGTATAAATAGTATATTTTAATTTATATAAAAGGTTTTTCAATTTTAAAAAATAAATTGGTTCAAAATATAATTTTTACCAATATTTACTGAAATACTGGTAAATGAATGATATTTTGATCCAATATATACCTTTTCAATTAAAGATCTATTTATGGATTGCTCTATTTACAAAAAAAATAAAAGGTCATGTTAATTATTATTATAATTATCAAATATTTTTTCAACGTGTTTTTCTCAATATGATATTATAAAATACTAGAAGAATGACCCGGCTTCGCCCGAGAAATCCCCCGAGTGAAGTATCCTTCACACTGAAAGTACATCAATAATAAATAGTAGAAGTGCCATAGAATAGCAATACAGAAGAAACACATAAACTACAGGAAAAAAAGTGTTTAATGGCAAAAATTGTATTATATTAGTGTTTAGGTATTTGATTTAATTATATTTTGCAATCCATTTAGTTGTTTCAAAATTAATATAGTTTAAATAGACGGCAGCTTTTCCACCAAACCCCCATTAACCTTTGAAATTGCCTGAGTTGAGTGACTGACTGTAAGGAATCCTGACTGCGATGCCCATCTTCTCAGTAAGAATAAAAAAAATAGGTTTATAAAAAAATTATCCAAAATACTGGCATGTAAATATTTTTCTGTAGAAAATAAAAGAGCATATGGAAATATTAGGCAAACATATGTGTTCGCTAATAATTGCGACTGCATTTTAAACGATTTTTAAAAAGAGATTTAAACAAATAAAGGCCAGAACAAAAATTAATAAAAAATATGAAATCCATTATTTACATACATTCACAAAAGTAAACGATGACAGAATTGATGACTCTGATACTTGTATATAGAATACTGATATGTGAATCGTTAATTTACCATTTGAACAACAATATGCAATAAAATACAACGATTATTGAAAACTAACAATAAGAGAGCGACGATGTACGACGAAGATATAACAAAAGAATTTGCCATACTGTATATAAAAAAATTTGACGATATAACAAAATAAAATGACGATGCCATATAAATTATGTTGGTAATGATTAAACGAAAGATAAACGAAACGAAAGAGCATACCGTATAAAAGAACTTGGTAATGATTAAACGAAAATTTGATGCTGTATAAAAAGGTTTAGCGATGATTTAACAAAAGAAATCTGCGATGCTGTAAAAAAGAGGTTGGTGTTGATTTACCAAAGAAATTGACGGTGCTATAATAAAAAGGTTGGCGATGATTTAACAAAAATATTTGACGATGCTATATAAAAAAAGTTAGCGATGTTTTAACGAAAGATATTGACGATGCTATATAAAAAAGGTAAGCGATGATTTAACAAAAGAAGTTGACGATGCTATATAAAAGAAGTTGGCGATGATTTAACAAAAGAAGTTGACGATGCTATATAAAAAAAAGTAAGCGATGATATAACAAAAGAAGTTGACGATGCTATATAAAAGAAGTTGGCGATTATTTAACAAAAGAAGTTGACAATGCTATATAAAAGAAGTTGGCGATGATTTAACAAAAGAAGTTGACGATGCTATATAAAAAACTAAGCGATGATATAACAAAAGAAGTTGACGATGCTATATAAAAGAAGTTGGCGATGATTTAACAAAAGAAGTTGACGATGCTATTATAAAAAAAGTAAGCGATGATTTAACAAAAGATTTTGAGGATGCTATATAAAAAAAGTTAGCGATGATTTATCAAAAGATTTTGAGGATGCTATAAAATATGCTTTTGTCAGGAAGTACTCACATTGCACACGCAGGTGAACCGGGTTGCTCTCCCCGCGGCCCTCTGCGTTGGCGGCCCAGCAAGTGTACCGGGAGCGATGAAAGCGGGTGACCCGCTGCAGCACCAGACTCTGGTTGGTGACAATGATCCCCGCCGTGACATTGGTGTGGAGCGGGGCGCCCTCGAACCGCCACCCGATCTCTGTCACCCAGGGGTTGGCGCGGATGTTACAGTCCAGGTAGACGTCGTTGCCTTCTTGGATGTGGGAATGCCGGAGCTTGCTGCCGAGCCGCAGGGTGAGCTGAGGTACGACTGTCCAAACACAACACACGCTACGTTGAATAAACAAGAAATACTGTTGATACAACAACGACAACAAAATACTTTTATTAAGACATATCGTCTTATTTAAACTCATTCCGGAGTCAAGACCCTCTAGAGAACACGTGAATATATGTTGTTAACTACTTACAAGTGTATATAAAAGGGCGTACCTGGATCTGTAAAGAAAAAACAAACATTTTTTTTTCTTAAAATATTTAGAGAGATTTCACCTTCTTTATCAATTTATTGCACACTTAATAAAGAGGGAGCAATCTCTCGAAATACTTCGAGAAAAAATTTTTTTTTTTCTTTACAGATCCAGGTACGTCCTTCTATATAAACAAAATTGATGGATCGCCTTTTGACTTAAACTATTTACAAGTGGTTGTGATGTGTTCAGGTACACGTACAAGATAATCAGATGGCGATATGTTGATAACTGCCTACAATTGGTTGCAACATGTTCAAGTACAAGCGCTAGGTAACAATATATTAATATATTGTTCGAATATGTAGATGAACTAGAGTTTTATGAAATATATATATCATTTTCTAAAATGCTTATGTAAATTTAAATTTGCTTTATATGTATATGTATATAATATTGTATATTTATATATTTTAATTCTCTCAATTTATAGCTATGCCTGTGGAATGATTATAAAGATCCTAAATCTTGCACTTTGCATGAATAAAGAAACGCCTTGCTACTGTTTATATTATTATTTCATTGTTATTTATTGTCAATTGGTTGTCAACTGCCTACAATTGGTTGCAACATGCTCAAGTACAAGCGCTAGATAACAACATATATTCATATGTTGTCATCTGTCTAAAACTGGTTAAACCTGTTACAACAGGTTCAATTACCCCTCCTAGGTAACAACATAGTCGTGTGTGGTTAGCCTCATATAGTAGGTGTTGAGAATAAAACACATTCAAGTAAAGATAAAATCATCAACGGCATGAAATCATTGATATATACCATCCTCATTAAAATAGACACAAAACCTACCTGCTATCTATCGACTATATTTGCAATCATGCTCATATCGCGGTGACAAAAAATTCTGTTCATTCTATTCTAAATATTTGTAAAATATCCTTTGTGTGTCGATTGAATTAAATCAAAGTTCGCGTGTATGTTGAAGAAGGACTCAGCACAAAACCTTAGTCTCCAGAATGCCATTTCTTTGGCCAAAGCTGGGGTCAATTGACGACACCGTATTTTAGCCTTTTTAACAAAATAATTTTTCTCTATATTGGAAAAAAATATTCTTTCATTGTTTATATTATTTTGTTGCCCATTCTATCGCAAAAATAAGGTTGATATTATATAATCTAAAAATATGTAATATTAAACCGATTTTTTTTCCAATATAGAATTGTATAGGTAAACAAATTTCGTATACATTTAAAATAACGCACAATTTTCATGAAATTACATTAGAATTATAATATGATTAATCATTAAAATAATAGAATTAAAAATACATGAAAATGAATATTTCATGAGATTGCTTCTTTATAGCCATCAGTAAATAATAGAAAATGAATACGTAATGGTATCAAATTAGGAATATAATATATCAATTTTAGAATAGTATTTTGAAAAAGGAATACATCAATATTATCAAATAAACTTCTATATTTTCACGAAGTTATTTTTTCACAACAGAGGGAAGAAAAGGTAATTAGAGAAATGGTGGCTTAGAATGGTAATTACGACAAGGGGGACAAAAATTGTGCTGTCAAGTGCGTGCGACAGGGGATAATCTGCTTGTCACCAACTGTCCTCATCATTTACATATTGGCATGACCTTTGACCTCGCGTGTGTGAAATACTTCTGCTTCTTTATTAGGTATCTATCTATAATTGTTATGTGGGGTTTTGCCCTCTAAGTTGAGAGATAAAGACTATTTTTAAGTTTGATGCGTAATAAATATTCATGTTTTTTATAATTCTAAATTGATTGAAAGAGAGAGAGAGGGAGAGAATTGAACGTCTCGATTTATCCCTATTTGAAAAATATTATACAGAGACTATTGAAATTTAACTCTCTTTATTTTCTTCAAAGTAATATTTTATGCAATTATAATACAAGTAAAAAGCTTACATAGATAACCAAAGTAGAAAACTGAAGAGGCTACTCTCTGCATATACGTAAGTTTATTGTGGTCATAAACAACACTATATAGTGAAACCTCACCGAACCGAACTAGGGATATAGAAAAACTTCCATTATAATGAAATGCGGTTTCGCTGGGAGGGTTTACTACTAATGAGTCAGGCCCTCTCATTAATATTTTATTGCAGTAAAGGCAGTAGATATTAAAAGTAAAAAACTTAAAACTCTTCCGGTGTACAGCTTATGAAGAAACGTATCATTAAATGGAAGATAGGTATCTTTTATTTGTAAACGTTACGAGCTTTCGGGCAAACGCCCTTCTACAGGTTTGACAGAAAATTAAGGCGAGAGACCGACCTATATACAAGGGATGATTTACATAATAAACAATTTTTATAACTTAGCAGTAAGAATTTTTAATTTTTAATAAGTAACTATTGTATTGATATGGTAATAAGATGATGTATACTAGATTTTTAACTATGTAAAAAAGGAATAGATTAACTTGAAACAAAGATATCATAAATTTCAGGAATTTCTATTTTTCTATTTATGCTTTTAAGTTTGGTGGATACTATGGATTCTAACATTAATCTTTGGTGTAGGTTGGGTATGTTACGGTAATGGATAGTGGGGTGGTTGGTATTAAAAGAGTGGCCAGTGGATGCAACATGCTGATAGATGAGGGAACGTGGGTCGTTGTTATTAATGTTGTTATAAATATTGTTCAATAAAAAAAAAAGAATTATACGCGTCTATAATAGTTTAGGATTTTCATAACAAATGTCGCGCTAATGGATCACAACACAAATTATAAAATAAATTACAGTTTTAGCTACTTCAAACAATACATCCTATAAAATGAAGTTTTGTGTTCAACTCACCTTCCGGAATGGCGAGGCTAACTTCTATTCATTGAGACCTCATTCTACCCAATTCTCCATTAGGAACTTCAAGCCACTCGACTCAATTTGGAAGAATGAAATAGTTGAAAGCGTTTTTCGAATTTAAACTTTATTTATTCATTTTCTCTATATATAAAGAGCGTTTTCTTGTTTGAGTTTCGTAAAGAGCCTTTGATCAATCGCTTAGTTATTGAAGTGGTTTCAAATTGATAAAGTTATTTTTTGGAATCAATGAAACTTTGATTTTACTAGATTTTATTTGTCTCTGTTTATATAATATAAATATGTTTATATAACCTCTGTAAATATATACATAGGTCTCTTTGTCTCTTTGAGTGTATTCTTGTTCTAAATTAGAAAAATGAATAAATTATATTTTATAATATTATATTTTATTATATTATTATATATATTATATATAATATTTTATTATTATTATTATTATTATATTATATTATTATATAATATTATATTTTATTATATTATTATATATATTATATATAATATTTTATTATTATTATTATTATTATATTATATTATTATATAATATTATATTTTATAGACACTTTAGTAGAAATATTTCAGAATTTAATACAAAATTAAACTACTTAAAAAAGCTTGTGGATTATTCTATTGCGCAAAGAAACTTCCAAGAGGTTTGGCCAATACAATCTACCTTACTACATTTCATTTCTATACAATCGTATTTTACGACAATACTCGTACAATATTCTGCTTATACATATCTAACAATTGGGTTTTGAATCTTTGATTTGGAATTTAGTCAAACTCTGAGCATAAAGAGCTGAAAGAGAGTATGTGTTTATGTTGGGGCCAAGATAAGAGCTTTTTGATGTTGTAAAGGAATGAAGTTTAGTTTTCAATACCGTTTCAAAGAAGACGCAAATAATAGTAATTAAACTCAGGTTTAATTTTTAAGTTTTAAAATCAAATTTAGAACTCATCTGCCTTTTGAATGTATTCACCGACGATAATGGAACCTGTAACCGCCAATGTAAAAGTAAAAGCCTCAATCATCTGCTTAATTGTTGTTGTCGGCTATTTTTCATCGTTGTTTTGTTTATATTTCGTCGAAATTCTTCTTTAATTGTGAAATTTTTCGCCATTCAGAATATTAGTTTGAGAAATAAATGATATCGGGGGTAATAAGATGGCAGATGAATTAGCAAAGGAAGCCAGAAATTTGAACTAAAGGAAAGAACAAATGTCAGTATTTGACGCTGATGTTTTGTCAATATACAAGATAATTCAACAATAACAAAAAATAAAAGTTAGAATATGCGAAATAAACTACGATAGAAGAATTACAAAAACAAAACTTAGCACGAAACACTATAAAGGAATGACAATACATCCAGATGGCACAAAAACCTACAGGACTTGAAACAACTGTCCTGGTGTGAAACTAACACCTACTCATATATTCTCATGCCCAGCAATGGATGCAGCCTTACAGAAAATTGACATGGACCCAGAGCAGCAGCTTTACACACCCAAGATAGTAGACATTGCACTGCTGTGATAAAGATGTATGGGGGCATCTGAGGTTCTTCATTGGACACGACAACAATAACAAATAAATGATATAATAAATAATATAATATTTCGATATCCCCTAATTCACTTAATTATTGAAAGAAAATGCTATTTTAGTTCGCTCTAACAGCCATGGAAGAAGCCAAAAATATGCTAGAAGAAGAATCGGTGTTTTAATTGCCAATTTCGGTAACAGAAGACAGCTTGGTGTCGTACGGCAGGTAATCTCGCACCAGGGAGCTATTGAAATTTTAATGATAACCGCGATTAAATTCCCATTTAGATTGACGAGCGCAAAATTATTTTTATTGATTTCTCTTCTCTCTTTTTCTCTCTCGTCATTTATTTAAAGACTATTTTCGCATTATATTTTATTAATATAGAGAATATAAATTCCATGAAATATATTAGATATCAAATTCTATAGTTTAAGTGTTTTCCTATATTTTATTTTTCTTATATTATATAGAATTATACAGCAAATTCCTGGTTTTAAAGAGGCCGAATTGGACTGAACCTTTGGATCCCTGTAGCCCAAGTTTATTATATCCGTGGTTTTAAAATGTATAGTTTGTTATAGCGAAGTTTTACTATACCTTTTCAATCAGCTATATATATATTTGTATATTTTAAGCAATTAACGCTTTGATAAAACGAATATATCGTTTGATATATTTTTTAAAAATAAAAGTGTCTTGCACGGAACCCGGTACGCCTTTTTTATATAATATGTATTTTGTGAATTTAGATTATTTCAAAAATACAGTGGATTCTTTCTATAGCGAACCCCAATGCAATTGAACATATGGTTCATCTAGCCATGGTTAGTCATATATATATATATATTTTGTTTTTTCACTTGAAAAGCGTATTTACGCAAATATGGCCTTAATATCCATTTTTTGATTTCTCAGGAAGCATCTAGAACCAAAATTTGGTCGTAGAGGTACAGTCTGCACCACGCTGACGAGGGTCAACAGCCCGAAACGCGTTCGTGTCTGACTTTTCTTGATTTATCAAGAAATTAGGTTGGCCAAATATCACGGAACAAGTTAATTAAACGTATAGTTCATTTATGTTCCACTAGATGGCACTCTGCTATCTAGAAATGCGCATGTGAGCCTGGTCAGGATATGCCTCTTTTATTTTTAATTTTAACACCTGACCCTTTTTATATTTTTTATTGTTTTTTCACATATATATGACAAACAATGGCTATAAAGTAAGGATCTCTTTATCCCTGGTTGGTTTTAAAGCGGGCTCACAATAAAAGATATCAATCGAAATACGTACAAATTGATAACAATTTATTACATTTGAGAGTTAAACATGTGGGCTTCCTCCCCAAAAAATATTTTGAAAATTTCTGCATGTCTGGTTAGGTAACATATGGTTCCAATGATTAATGGTTGTGAATAATATAATTAACATCGCCGGGTACAATCCTGATATTTAATTATCCTAATTAAATTAAGTCAATTATTATATCATTCTGTGTGTTGCCCAGAGCACTGATTACAGTTCTTGTACAATAGGAAGATTTTCATTTCCAATACGTATGTAAGCAAAGTTTATAAAATCTATTTACCATAGTCAAACAATATAGCCTTAGAAAGGAAATACATGTAAATCGTTACATTCTAAATTAGGAAAGACAGACGTCAGGATTATTAAGGCAATTTCTTTTAGTCCAAAACAACTAGAACTCATTACATAAAAATAGAAGGGCAAAAAGATGAGTTTGCTATGTAGCAAAATATTGAAATTAATAATATATGTATTTTAAACAATAAATATTATGTTAAACAACACATATAGTGTGATCCTTTCTATGAGGGCAGTGATCCACACTTTGCAAGTCTTAGCTAACATGGATCTGATATGGTATTTCACAAATTCATTTGGAGTTTTGAAAGTTTGTTCAAAGTAGCTTCACATCTTTGCGTAATGAAATCGTCATTGTGTCAATAGGGAATGCTCCTTCTTGAACGGACGTCTTAGTTTTAATACGGTGTTATCATCCAGTAATTAGAAAAATCTGTAAATATATCTATGATTTTCTCTTTTGGTTAAAAAAAAACGTAATTGCCAAACTAGGTATATTTATTTGTTTATTTCATTTGTTGGTTGTAAATTAAAGCATTATTTTAGTGTCTTTTCTTTTAATTTCTTCTTTATACTCTACTCAAACCATGTAATTATTAAATTGTTTATGTAATATAGTATCTTAAGTTTAGTTTTGTTTCTTGATGCAAGTATCCCTTGTGGAGATATTGCATCTGATTTGATAATAAATAAATAAATAAATCCATGAGTTAGTCACAGCAAAATAGAGTCTGTTTCACCCCAATAAACTATAGGTCTAGTAGGCGATCTTTAATTTGTCTTCCATAATTATCAATCAAATCTCACTTCGAATTTGGGGAAGGAAAACGACTTGATTTTATTTCTTAAATAACTTAAACTTAGAATTGATAGAGGGAGGCAATGAGATAGATTTTTACGCAGTGGAAAATTGCTAATTTTAATCTATTTACAAAATAATATATATTATGCTACAATGAAAAAAAAAATAGAAAAAAATAAAAAGGTCAGGTATGGATATTAAAAATAAAAAATGCGTATCCTGACCAGAAGCACATGTGCTTTTCAGAAGGCAGAGCGCCATCTGGTGGAACAGAAATCAACTATTCATTGATTTAACCTGTTCCCTGATATTTGGCCAACATAATATCTTGATAAATCTATTGGATTTTCTTGATTTATCAAGAAATTGGGTTGGCCAAATATCAGGGAACAGGTTAAATCAATGAATAGTTGATTACTGTTCCACCAGATGGCGCTTTGCCTTCTGAAAATCACATGTGCTCCTGGTCAGGATATGCCTTTTTTATTTTTATTATGCTACAATATATATTAATAAAATCTGTTGATAGTATATAATACGAGTATCATATGTAATAAAACCTTGCTATAGCAAACCCCAATGGAACTAATAATTTGATTCTTTATAGACAGAGTTCATTATATTGTGGCGAAGAAATATTTTATTATTTAATTTAATATTATTCAATGAAAATATATTCAACAGATTATAAAAATATATATTAATCTGTTTTTGTGAAATCATCTTAAAATATTTCTTTGCTTACTTGCTTAAGATTCTCTAGCTGTATATGGGGGGGCTGACCTGTTAATAATTGTCGACTCGTCGCTGTGACGTCATCAATAAATACTTTTACATCTTAAGATATTTCAAGGCTTGATTTCTACGTTACAACTGGTGAAGAAGCTGGATCGATACCCATTCAGAAAAAAACGGAAAATTGACTCGGTTGAGCAAGAAGAAAAAACCATGAACATCAAGAAAGAAGCAACTACTCAGGTGGGTTCATTTTTTGTCCAACATCTACCTAGAAACCCCTCAATGTTCTCTGGTGAGGGTGTTGAAGATCCCCGTAGCTGGTTAAAAGGGTATGAACGTGTGGCGAAGCACAACCAATGGGATGAAACCCTTTGTCTCGCTAACGTTTATTTCTATCTTACTGGCACTGCTCTCAAATGGTATGAAAACAACGAGGAAAGCATCCAGACATGGACGGAGTTCATGTCACAATTAGAAAATGTATTTGGAAAAAATGAAAGCTCAAGACTGCGAGCTGAGAAAATACTCAAAACTCGCGCACAATTAAAAGGAGAAAGCACCGAATATTACATTCAAGACGTCCTGCGCCTTTGCAAAGAGGTAGATCCACAAATGAATGAGGAAGATAAAATATCCCATCTGATGAAAGGGATAGCTGAGGAGCTCTACCAGGCACTTATCCCAAGGGATGTGCATAACACTGAGCAATTCGTCACCGAATGTCGCCGCATCGAAAGCATACACTGTAAGCGAGTGACCCCTACCAAATACGAGCGACTACCAAATGTGGCATCTCTCAGTGATCATGATGACAGGGCAGATCTGTCATCTATGATCAGGCAAATTGTTCGTGAGGAGGTACAGCGGGCATTAGGCTCTACTCGAGAGGAACCAAAAATTTCTTCCATCGAAGATATGGTAAAGGAGGAGATTGGAAGAACCCTGGCGCCAATCTCAAAGCCTAGGAGAAGTTCCCCACAGAAGGAAAGACCCAGAGAGTTTTATAATAATAGATATGTGGCCCAAACGATAAGACCGCAGCAGCCAAAACAAGTAAACGGAAGACGCGATACCAACGAATGGCGAACCACGGAAGGTAAGCCAATCTGTTTCCACTGCGGACGCCCTGGCCACGTCGTGCGCTACTGCCGTGACAAGAGGAGAGAATATGAAGGAGAACAAACTTGGAATTACAAGCAGAGAGATAGGCTAGAGCCTAGAACATTCTATAATTCTCGGAGCAGCCAAGAGCCCAACGACGACCTGCCAAGAGAAAATAGACGCCGCTACCGAAGCCCCTCTCCTTACACTGGCCGAAAAGGACAATATTCGTCTCCTGATAGAAGACCCAGCCAGTCGCCTCGCCGTCCCAGTCAGGAAAACTAGAAGATGCGTCCTATTTTGGAGGTAAGGCCGCAAAATTTATAAATCCTCCCTTGTCGACCACATTAGAATTAAAAGAAAATTACATAGACATTAAAATAGAAGGAAAAATGACGCGTGCCCTCGTCGACTCAGGAGCCTCATATTCTGTCATTTCTGAGAGGTTCAGACTCAAACTAAGAAAAATAATGTTTGCCGAAACTGACGTCACATTACGAGTAGCCAACGGTAAAATTGTAAGACCAAAAGGACGCTGCACACTGAAACTGGACTTGAATGGACTACAGGAAAGCTTTGAATTTGTCGTTATGGAAGACTGTAGTCACGAAGTTATTCTTGGTTGGAACTTTTTGAAGTTATCTAGGGCGATAATTGATTCAGCTGACGACACACTCTTCTTAGAAAAATGTCTTTTTGAGGATACCCCTAAGAACAGCTCACCTCTCTACTCGGAATTGGAATATAGAATCGAACCCGCCTCTATTCAGTTAATAGAAGTAGCAAGTCGTGACATTCCTAATGACGCAATTGTGGTGGCAGAATGTCGAAAAGAGCTATTGCTGGAAAGAGAACTAACGGCTCCCTCCTCTGTCATTTCACTTACCAATAACCGAGGTAAATTTTGGGTGGTGAATTGGAGTCCATATCCGAAACTAATCCCACAAGGGATGCATGTAGCCGATAGTGCTGTCATCGAAGATAGTCAATTATGTACTCTAGCTGATTGTAACCAAGTTGAAACAGAGGCGGAACATTCTGAAGTCCCAAAAATCTCGGAATCTTTTATAGATGATTCACTTGATGAATCTCAAAAAGAAAAATTAAGAAATTTGTTAAAAAACTATACGGATATTTTCGAATTTAGTAAAAGAAAACAATTCAAGGACGTCAATGTTAAACACCGAATTAACACTGGAGACCACCTACCGACCAAACAAAGACCTTACCGAGTTGCACCAAGAGAACGCCAAATTATTCAGGATGAGGTAACCAAGATGGAAAAACTTGACATCATTCAGCCCTCTGAAAGTCCGTGGGCCTCGCCTGTAGTATTGATAAGAAAAAAGGATGGAAGCTGGAGATTCTGCGTCGATTACCGCCGCCTTAACAAAATAACAAAAAAGGATGTCTACCCTCTCCCAAGGATCGACGACACTTTAGACTGCTTACGGGGAGCTAGATTTTATTCTTCCATGGACCTCCAATCAGGGTACTGGCAAATCGACGTAGAAGAATCGGACCGTGAGAAGACAGCATTCATAACTCCAGATGGACTGTACGAGTTCAAAGTAATGCCATTTGGGTTATGTAATGCTCCAGCTACCTTCGAACGAATGATAGATAATCTTCTGAAGGGTCTTAAGTGGACCATTTGCTTGTGTTACCTCGATGACATCATCGTTTTTTCAGATGGCTTTGAAGAACACCTAAGACGCCTTCAACTTGTATTAAATTGCCTTAAGAAAGCCGGATTATGTCTCAATTCCAAGAAATGCAAGTTTGGTGCAAAAACTATCACGGTTCTTGGACATGAGGTGAGTGAAAATGGAATTCGTCCCGACCAAGAAAAGATTCGAGCAGTCCGCGACTTCGCTACGCCAAGGTCATTGAAGGAAGTTAGAAGTTTTCTTGGCCTTTCATCCTACTACCGCCGCTTCATACCCAATTATGCCCACGTAGCCCAACCCTTGAATGACCTTTTGAAGAAAGATTCAGCATTTAATTGGAACCAGGAAGAGCAAAATGCATTTGAAGCTCTCAAGTCAGCGTTAATTTCCGAACCCGCCCTTGGACATTTTGATTACTCATCCCCAACCGAAATACACACTGACGCAAGCAACTACGGAATAGGAGCAGTATTAGTGCAGATACATAAGGGAAAGGAAAGAGCCATTGCTTATGCATCCAGAACCTTAAATAAGGCAGAAAAAAATTATTCAACCACAGAAAGGGAATGCCTTGCCATCATTTGGGCTATCAATAAATTCCGACCATATGTCTTTGGACAGCCGTTCACTATTGTTACAGAACACCACTCTTTGTGCTGGCTGACCAACCTCAAAGACCCATGTGGGAGGTTAGCAAGATGGGCACTTCGGCTGCAAGAGTTTGACGTCACTGTCGTGTATAAGAGCGGAAGGAAACATCAGGACGCAGACTGCTTATCAAGAAGTCCATTAGAATACAGTGAAGATATGGAGGAAGATATTCCAAGCATAGTGACTTTGCAGAACTTTAGCGAAGAGCAGATGAATGATCAAGCTATTAGAAAAATCGCTGACAAATTACAAAGTTCTCCTAATAATTCCTTTGTAAAAATCGATAACACGCTCTACAGAAAAAATTATGATCCAATGGGGAAACCATGGCTTTTGGTGATTCCACGCCATTTAAGGCAGGAATTACTGAAAAATTTCCATGATTCACCCACGGCTGGTCACCTCGGATTTACTAAAACCTATGACCGAATAAGAAAAAAGTATTACTGGCCCGGAATGTATAGAACAGTTAGAAGGTATGTGGCACACTGTTCAGATTGTCAGAGGCGTAAACATCAGCCCCAACTCCCCTCAGGGCACTTACAGCCAATACCTGTTCCTGAAGTTGCCTTTGAAAAGGTAGGAATGGATCTCCTGGGGAGATTTCCAACATCAGAAGGTGGCAACCGTTGGATTATTGTATGTACGGACTACCTAACAAAATATGCGATAACTAAAGCTCTACCCACAAGTGAATCCATGGAAGTCGCCAAATTCTTCATTGAAGATGTCATCTTAAAGCACGGCGCGCCGAGGGAATTAATCACGGATAGAGGAAGGAACTTCACATCTTCAATGATAAGTGATCTGAACAACCAGTGCAGAATAACCCATCGGAAGACGACCGCCTATCACCCTCAGACAAACGGACTCACGGAGAGGTTGAATAAGACCATAGCAGACATGCTGTCCATGTATGTAGATGTCAACCATAAAGATTGGGACAGGATTCTTCCATTCGTTACATTTGCATACAACACAGCAAAACAAGAGTCTACTGGGTTCACCCCATTTTTCCTTGTACACGGGCGTGAAGCCGAGACTCCACTTGACGTGTTATTCCCCAAGTTATTGCCAGAAGACGACGATTTCATCCAAACTCTAGGGGCAAGAGCCGAAGAAGCACGAAAACTGGCACGTATCCACTCCATGAGATCTCAAGGTAGCAATAAACATCGCTATGACGCCCATCACAGAAATATAATTTTTCAGCCTGGAGATCTTGTATGGATCTTTATTCCTGTGCGTAAAGTGGGATATTCGGAAAAACTAATGAGACGTTACTTCGGCCCATACAAAGTAACCCGAAAAATATCTGATGTGACCTATGAAGTTGAAACATTCGGAAACCAGCAAGGTCGTCGTAAAACAAAAGATTTAGTTCACATTGGTAGGATGAAACCTTATTTAAAACCAGAGGACCAGGAGGACCAGCTAGAAGAGGACCCAGAAGATGACTCGACAAACTTCCAGGAAGAAGACATCCCCACTGAACGAACACAACAACCACAGACCCGCGAAGAGATCTCAGGCCCTATCACCCGTTCTCGAGCCTTGAGACTGAGGATGTAAGTCTCCTTCTGAGCATCGGGTCGATGCTCTTTATAGGAGGAGGCTATGTGGCGAAGAAATATTTTATTATTTAATTTAATATTATTCAATGAAAATATATTCAACAGATTATAAAAATATATATTAATCTGTTTTTGTGAAATCATCTTAAAATATTTCTTTGCTTACTTGCTTAAGATTCTCTAGCTGTATATGGGGGGGCTGACCTGTTAATAATTGTCGACTCGTCGCTGTGACGTCATCAATAAATACTTTTACATCTTAAGATATTTCAAGGCTTGATTTCTACGTTACAATATTCATTGATACGGAATATAATTTATTATATTGCGTATTATTTTAGATTCAATTTAAAGGAAGGCTCGCTATATTTCCAGTTAATTTAACTGTTTTTTATAAGGCTTAAAAAAGAAATTAAAAGTAGAAAAGAGATCAAAGTGGTAACAATAATTGATCGTTCATTCAACTGTTTCAGACAGCTAGTCCTGTTTATCACAAAGTTGCTATTTATTTATTCAATAGAAAACGCTATGGGGGGTAATTTAAATATTCTTCAAAGGTTACTTACCTTTTAAAAGTTGATTTTTAGACCATGTATTTCTTATGATTATGACTTTTGCACCAAATTTGATTATAAAAGAACCTATTGTGAAAATATGATCCATTTGTTATTAAATTAACTACATATAAACTTAAATAATTAATAGATTTGATATATTAACCAATTACACACATCATCAAAATGTATTCGTAAAAATATATGAGAAATGTCGTTCAAATTATAATTTTTCTGTAGAAGATTGGTAATCTGAGCATTAAAATATCAAACATTCGTTCGATTAGATAAAATATTCCTTAGTATATCATATTTTCAAGATAAGTTATAAGCCCATGCTTTAAATGTGTCAAACAATTATAAGATTACAAAATAAAAACATAAATTTCAACTAGAAATATATCTTTAACTGTTTATCTACCGCTAATAACCAAATCGACGTTTTAAAAGGTGTAATAAATAAAATTTAATCTCAAAATAATCCATTTAAATGTATATCTAGAATCAATTTGGTAGAGGCCTCAATACATTATCCGTGTTTGGTAGAATCCCTTCATAAAGAAAAAAAAATGAATAAAAGAGATACAGTATTTTAAATAAATACATTTCTTAAAATATCAACTTTAAAGGTAATTTCGGTTTCGATATATGTGAAGGAAGAAAAAAAATGAAATAAAATTTTAATATGATTCAGGAATAAATAAAAGTAGTAGATCCTCCAAAATGCATTAAATCTTGAAAGCATATCTTAGAATTTGATAAAAGAAACATTTCTCTTACTGAATAATTTAAAAATATATATTTAGACTTATTTATATTTTCTATGTAGAAAAAAAAAGAGACAAAAGGATAATAGTAGATTTATTTTGGGTTCACTATAAACACATATAGCTATATAGGCATGTTATATAAAAATATTATTTTATTTTAAATTATAATTTCATAGATACAAATATTCCGTTAAATCGACCGCCAGAGGTCACGCTTTGCATATAGAAACTCGTTGTTGTTTTTTCCCGTTGGCCAGCTCAAAACTTTTGTACATTATGTAAATAATCTTTTGTTTGGTTTTCCTTGTTGTTCCTTGTTCAGGCATATACTCGTTTATCTTCAGTTTTTACTTAATAACTTAGCTAAATCTATTTTGTAGAATGTGAATAAAATAGTACAAATGTGATATTTTACGAGAATAAGGTGCTTAAATTATGAAAAAAAGAAAGGGTAGTTATCTTTTCAAGATTAATCAAGAATGGGTATATGGCCAATTCTGGAATAATTAAAATTGGTTTATACACAACATCATGGCAACTCTTGGCAGAGCTGACTGCTATAGGGCGCGTCCCTAGGTGGCAGATAGGGAAACAACCTTCAGATATGAAGGCCAGCTGCGAAACAAGCAGAATAACTCTGATGAATAATCAGTCGCGGACCAACAGCAGCATTTTTAGAAGAGGAGTAGACCTCTTTAAAAATCCTGACTTCAGCAAGGGTCCTTCTCCAGGGATACGGAGGAACTGCGTCTGTACTCATGTTAGAGTCAGCAGCAAAGGCTTCCATGTTAGGAACGGCCTCAAACTACAGGCAAAGTCAGACTTTCACCAAAGTGTGCCTGGATCATGGTGCCATGATCAACGAAAGCTGCACCTCTACAGCCCATTCCACGAGATCATGGAATTCGTGTAATCTTTACACAAGGGGATAAGAAACAACAACATTAGATTTAAAAATTTCTAAAAAAGGGCTACTTAAAAATTATTAAAAATAAAGAATATTTTAAATATTTTAAAATCAGCTATTCTGATATTTACTATAATTACAATACTGTAACACATCGCTGAAAAACGAACAGGGAAAATATAGCGAATCTTCCTTTAAAACGAACCTAACCCTCAATATCAAGGATACCATAGAATGAATATCATGGTTATATTGAATATATATATGGCTATAGCGAACCAAGGATTACGTTACAGGGATTAAAGTTCGCTATAGCGAGGTTTTACTGTATATTGTGAAGCATGTTAATTTATAGTGTACATTTATTCTATTTACATATAGTCAACATTCATATATTTACATATATTTAGCATATATTTCTATATAGTCAACATAAATCTTTTAGAAGCGATTTGTTTTTGTAGTAAAACTCGCTATAGCAAATATTATTGTGACTGAAACTTTGATTCAATATAGCCATGGTCCACCCTATGGTATTGCTAATATGGGGACTATTTTAAATTTTCAGTTAAAGAAAGCTTCTCTATATATGCTGTTTGTTCGAGCGGGGTTTTGTTATATTTTTAAGCCAATAAACAAGGCAAGATATCAAGATCAAAAGATTTTCGATGGGCCTCTAACTTTGTTTTATTATGCAAAATCAAATAAATTCGAAAATTGTGAACTATTATTCATTAGAAACTTTTTTTATCTATTCATCATTTGCTTATATAAGTTTGTCACAAAGGTTCGTGATTTTATCAAAAGGTTTTTTCCTTATTCACGGATATAAAATAATAATACATAATACAATTACTTTTTATACATAATACAAAGACATTATACATAATACAAAGACATTATAGATAATACAAATACATTATACATAACGGCGAATAATATTGGTATTTCAAATTTTTAAAGTGTTAACGAATTTTTGAGACAACCTTGTAATACCCACTGTTATATAGATGATTTTCTTCATGCAAGAATATCTTTAGAGATCAAATAAAGAAATATTGAATTAAAAAATCAGATTTCGATGTAATAACGTTTCATTCTTAGTGTTCTGTGGATAGAGAAGTTGTTACGACGGTTAACTACGCCTAGAGAAAATTGGATCGATAAAGTAAGGATAAAGAATATTCTTTTTCACCTTTCGTTTTTCTGGAAAAATGGTAAAAACCTCAGGATTAGAGTAATCTGCTTAGTTAGCGTTGCTTCTATTCTACACTTTTTCTTGCAGGCTTTAGCGGATGATGATTTCATTAATTTAATTATACCTCAAATATACGTATAAGCATATATTAATACAATTTTATAATTATACTAGCGCATAGCGGCTTCGCCCAGGTTTTTCTCGAGGGAATGTTTGTAGTCTAGTAATAAG
Source organism: Cordylochernes scorpioides (assembly GCA_030710605.1). Lineage (NCBI taxonomy): Eukaryota > Metazoa > Arthropoda > Arachnida > Pseudoscorpiones > Chernetidae > Cordylochernes > Cordylochernes scorpioides. The sequence continues at coordinate 74,994,990 of CP092870.1, forward strand.
AAAATATACTACACCTAAAAACTATCAGAGAAAAGAGAAACCACGGAAGGTGAACAGAAAAATGCTTACAATGGATGTTATGTTTACGATATCAAGTTAAATAAAAACAAAGATAAAATTTGCATATGTTGGTCACTATAAATTTGTATATTTGTTAGGCGAAATTAGAAACATGATAAAACAATTGGGTATTTAAAAACAAATGTAGAAATAAAAGTTGAAGTATAATAAACAATGTTAAAGATTAGTTTTAATTATTAATCAAGATTGTGTGTGAATATGTGAGAAAGATGTAATATCGTTGTTGTTTTCTTGGCCGACTGTTTTACATATGGTGCTATCTTAAAATTGCTTGTTTTGAATATTTTTTAGATTGAGATTATTAGCTAGTATGTAAAATAATTTACTCTGTTGAAATTTAATTTTGTATTTATATATAAATAAAATTAACTCTGTTGATTTTTTTTTGTATTTAATCGATAACAGCGAAGTTACGCATGTTAATGTTAGGAAAAATATTTTGGTGTTAAGCAAAACCTGCTCCATCTCGTTTTACATAAATGTTGAAAATTTGGTCGAAATTGATGCATTGTAACGAAAGTTTTTAGTGGTGTCCACTTATGAAATTTCCATTTTATTAATAATATTTTTATAGAATCTCTATATATTTTCTGAATCTTTATTGTGAATTATATTTTATCTTTCATGCAAATATATAAATTCGTATATTATTTTACCAATTCTATTTTATTTTACAGTGAACTATGACTATAAAGAATGAACATTGCTATAGTGAACCAATGGTTCAATCCCAATTGGGTAGGCAATAAAGGAAAGAGTTTTACTGTATATTACAAAATAAAATTAGGATAATTATTGGTCCTATAAAAGGCAAGGTTCGCTATATTTATGGTTCGCTTTATTGAGGTTTTAGTGTATTTAGAATTTCAAAAGTAAAGTAAATAAAAAAAACGAGGATATAGCAAACCTTCCCACACACATATAACAAACCTAAGATATTCCCATTTTAGTTTAGAAAAGAACCATGACTATAATGATACAAATATTCTGTCCCATTGGGGTTCGCTATAGCACGGTTTTCCTATATTACAGTAAAGCCTCTTTTAACAGATACTCTTTCTAGCGGAAACCTATATGCAAGGAACAGTTTTCATCACAATTTTCCAGCTTTACTGATTAGCTTCTCTCCAGTGAGAGAATAAATCTCTATAAAGGACTTTTTAGCTCTTCAAAAAGATATTCTTCAAACGAGGTTTGACTTTAATGAAAATTTTACTCTACGAATTCTGTTACATTCCATCTTTGATTTACCACCGGTTCATTTTAACGATGTTTTACTGGATTTTCTAGATGCTTCACAGGATTTTTTAGATGCTTTACTGGATTTTCTAGATGCTTTACTAGATTTTCTAGATGCTTTACTAGATATTCTAGATGCTTTACTAGATTTTCTAGATGTTTCACTGGATTTTCTAGATGCTTTACTAGATTTTCCAGATGCTTCACTGGATTTCATAGATGCTTTAGTGGATTTTATAGATGTTTTACTGAAATTTCTAGATTCTTCACTGGATTTTCTAGATGCTTTACTAGATTTTCTAGATGCTTCACTGGATTTTCTATATGTTTCACTGGATTATATAGATGCTTCACTGAATTTTCTAGATGCTTTACTGGATTTTCTAGATGCTTTACTGGATTTTATAGAAGCTTTACTGGATTTTATATAATTGATATCCCTAAATATAGATGATACAATGTGGAATAAATAAATGAGACGTTGTCGAGGACTTACAATGGACTTCCAGGTTCCAGCCGTCCTCCAGTCCACTCCCCGGCACCAGCTGGTTCTCCGCGCGGCAGGCGAGATACGATCCACTGTCCTCCACCGCAGGCTCGAGGGTCAGGATGCTCGTGGTTTCGTAGCCGTCCACGGAGATACGGTCCCGGGTGTTGGTGAGACGGGTACCGGCCTTCCACCATGTCAGCGCGGCGGGAGGCCTCGAGCCTTGCGAACGGCAGGTCAGCTCAACCGGCTTACGGGCGGACAGTGGCTTGCCTCTCTCAGCTACGGCTACTGCTTGCGGTTTAACTGCCACAAACAGGTGCCAATTAACAACTACTTTGTTAATTCTTCTTCACGTTAAGTCCACACTATAGCAAATACCTTTTAAAAATCTGAACAATCACCTTACCTAGCCCGAGTTATAATAATATTTATTTAATGTAAATTCGAAACTATTATAGGCGCGTATGATTATTTCTAAAATTAAACAATTTCAACTGCCTTTAGTGCAATTGAAAATTTAAACTGGCAAAATCGCTGGGAGGGTTTACCACTGATAAGCTAGGCTCTCCCATTATTTTTCCATTGCAGTAAGGGCAGTAGAAATTGTTTAATTTTTGAAAGAATCATACGCGTCTATAATAGTTTCGAATTTTCATAACAGATGGCGCGCTAATGTGTCATATCAGATAATGTATAAAGTAAAAATAGAATTTAAAAAATAAAAAGGTCAGGTGTTTATATTAAAAACAAAAAGGCATATATCTTCACCGCTCGCATGAGTTTTTTTTTAGATGGCAGAGCGCCATCTAGTGAAACAAAAATAAACTAAACGTTGATTCAACTTGTTCCGTGATATTTAGCTAAATTATTTTGTAATATCTTGATGATTATTTTAGGATAGTGCTAAAAGAAGGAACATTCGTTATATTACCAGTTTAGCGAGGTTGTACTCTATCTATTTATTTCTTAATTTTAGTCAAATATTATCCAAAAGATTTTCAACAAGTTAGACGAGGAATTATAAAAGCAGTTGAATAGTCTGAGTTTTAATAATGCATTCTGAGCAAATATAAAAGCTGCAATACAATAAATAGGTTCAAGATATATTGAAATAACTATTTTATTTCTTTTTTTTTTTGTCGAATAGATTATATTTAAACTTTAATCTTCAGTCACCCCTTCATTTTAAGATCTTAAGAATATTTTTTGTACTAACAATTTGTTTTATAACGATGCTTCACTGAATTTTCTATAATTTAGCTCTAAATATAGAATCAGAAAAATCTTAAATGAATAAACCAACAAATAGAACAAAATCCTATAAAAGATCATTTTCTTCCAATATTTTAAAATCGCAGTAAGTGTATTAGAAGTTTTTTTTTAATATTTGAAAAGAAACATTCGTTTTTTTAGTGCTTCCATTTCTGATAATTTCCTTGTTTATAAACAACAAAATAAACAAATGGTATTTTAAAGAGAAGGCTAACATAAAAAAAGGGACAAACAACCCATGATAATCTATGCAACAGTTTTTTTGTACATATATACATACACTCTGTATAATTTAAAGTGGTGTTGTCTGTTCCTCTCAACCATTCCTCTAATTAACCCGGGGAAGAAGCCCCGGGGATATGCAATTCTGAGCAAACATCCTTGGACTTGTAACCCTTGTTTCATTTTTTTATGATGTTCCCTTCTAGTTAATTTGAAAGTATTTTATTTTTTTGCTTTAAACCTTTTATTTATACTCATGGACACAACTTGAGGAAGTTGTATCTCCTTGCTTTTATATTGGGATAAGAAAATATTTCTCGTGTAGCGGCTCCCAATTATTAACTTTTCCTATTTTCATTATAAGTTTTAATTTGTCTAATAACTATTCAATTCAAATATTAAAATTATTCATCTTATAAATATATAATGCTTATAAAATATACTTTATTAAAATTATATGAATTAACATTAATATCATATTAATTGTTGCCATATCAATATAATAAAATAATTATACATCATTCTAAATATAAATCATAAATAATATGAAATGTAAATATTTATCTATAATATATCAAGCACATATGTCTAACATTATATAATCTAGAATTGATATTTGAACACACACACAGAAAAACAAAAATAACTTCAACATGTAGTATACACCAATTTAACCCTTCTGATAATTTGTATAAATAAATGTAATTAAAAGTTGATTTTACAATAAATAATTTGTTATCTGACTCCGCCTAGAATTCCATGCCACCCACAAAATGGTGAGCCGGTAAACTTTAACGAACATTTGCAAGCAATCAAACAAGAATTTCAATTCGATCAAAAGTGAAAAATAAAAATACTCGTGATATCAAATTATAAATATTTAAGAAATACATATTAAATATTTATATTTAAAACAAAAATTATAACATATTTCGCAATATTTAAAAACTACGAAAACGTACATCGTTTGGTATTTAATTCAAGGCAAATTTTCAACTTAAAAACAAATCAGATATCAAATATAATTTTAAGAAATAAATATATATATATATATTAAATAAATTCAAATACACATTAAATTGGCAATTAAAAAATAATATATAACTTACAATTTAAAAATTATAACTTGATAATATATTCAAATATTTTTTCTTATCAAATAAAAATCAAATATAAAATTTTAATTCTGAATTTTAATAATTATAATAATCAGAATTTTAATATCTCTTAAGGACATATAATTTTTTAAATACAATATATTCTCAAAATGGATTCAATTAAAGCACCCGAATTTTGGCCAAACGATCCAGAATTGTGGTTCATAACATTGGAATCACAATTTTTATTGAACAAGCCAAGTCCAATTAGAAATGATGACACCAAATTTTCTTATCTAATTTCACTTTTACCTCCATCAACTGCCATAGAGGTACGTGAATTCATTATATCACCTCCACCAGACAATAAATACGACGCGCTAAAGAAGGCCATAATTAAATGTACCGCTGACAGCGAATTTAAAAAACTACAGCAATTGTTGACTCAAGAAGAACTTGGAGACAGACTGCCTAGCCAATTATTACGCCACTTAAGACAATTGATTGGAGAAAGCAAAGCCGTCAGTGACACAACATTAAAAATGCTCTGGATGCAACGTTTACCTAAAAACATCCAAATAATTCTGACAACGCAAGAGCAAGCATCACTAAACTCTCTAGCAGATTTAGCTGATAGAGTGACGGAGATTACTTCTTCGCCATCTTCAAGTACTTCGACTTTAGAAAAGGAACTGGCATTTTTGCGTGCGGAAATTTCAGCATTGAAAATTGACCTTAACAAGAAGGAAGAAAGAATACCTCGTTCAAGATCCAGAAGCTCATCTTCATCTCGAAAATCTTCCCCAAACACTTATAGAAAGTACAATCCAAATGGCTCTTGGTGCTGGTATCATTTTCGATTCAAGCATCATGCAAGAAAATGCATCTCACCTTGTACTTTCAACAAAAAAGCAAAGAACCAGCAGGAAAACTCCAACAACAATCAGTAAGCCCGGTGGTTACTGATTGTAGCAATAATAAAAGCCACCGTCTATTTATCACTGACTACCGCAACAAAATTAGTTTTCTCCTTGACACAGGTGCAGAGATCAGTGTCCTGCCTCCTCGTCCTGAAGATAGACGGCGTGGTCCAACAAAGTTTACTCTCACAGCAGCAAACAATTCACCTATCAAGACTTATGGCGAAAGATTCCTTAATCTTGATCTAGGTCTTCGTAGAGATTTCAAATGGAGATTCATAATAGCAGACACAAACAAAGCCATTCTAGGAGCTGATTTTATGGAACACTTTGGAATAATTCCAGATATCAAAGTAAAGTTTATAATTGATTCTTTAACGAAGCTACGCAAGCGTGCATCAATTACAAATTTCAACTCACTTTCTCCAAAATGCTCAATAAACAGCTATGAAGACAAATTTTTGAACATTCTCTCTCATTATCCCTCTCTAACTAAGCCTCCATCATATTCCACACCAGTCAAGCATTCAGTCACTCATCATATTACTACAAAAGGGCAACCAACATTCTCCAAACCAAGACGGCTGAATCCAGAAAAATTTAAAATTGCCAAATCAGAATTTGAGCACATGATGGAACTAGGTTTATGCAAGAGAGGAGACGGAGCATGGGCATCACCTTTACATCTAGTCCCTAAGAAAAATTCTATAGACTGGAGACCCTGTGGCGACTACAGAAGACTAAATGCTGTGACCCAACCTGATTGTTACCCCATTCCGCACATTCAGGATTTCACCCAAAGCCTTCATGGCTGTACAATTTTCAGCAAAATAGATCTCGTGAAGGCGTACCACCATATTCCAATTAACCAAGAAGACATACCCAAAACAGCAATAACTACGCCATTTGGTCTATTTGAATTCACACGCATGAACTTTGGTTTAAAAAATGCAAGCCAAACATTTCAAAGATTCATGGATGAAGTAACAAAAGGTCTAGATTTTGTCTTCGTTTACATTGATGACGTTTTGATCGCCAGTAAAAATGAAAATGATCACATTCAACATCTACATATAATCTTCAAAAGACTTTCCGATCATGGATTAACAATCAACATATCTAAAAGCGTTTTCGGAAAACCTTCACTAGAATTTCTTGGACACATCATTGACAACAAAGGAATAAAACCTCTTCCTGAGAAAATAAGAATCGTTAAAGATTTTCCTCAACCTAATTCGACCCGTCAACTCCAAAGATATAAATTTTAATCACAGGTTCATAAAAAATTCAAGTCATATTTTAGCTCCGCTTTATTCACTTTTAAAAACTAAATCTCCCAATGCATCATTAAATTGGACTTCAGACACATTAGAAGCTTTTCAAAACATCAAAAATGCTCTTGCAGAAAACACACTTTTAAACTACCCTCAACCCAATTCTACATTAAGTGTACTGGTTGATGCCTCCAACGTTGCTGTTGGTGGTGTCCTCCAACAACTGAATGACACTGCATGGGAACCAATTTCATTTTTTTCAAAAAAGCTATCCCCAGCAGAAACGAAATACTCAGCATTCGACCGGGAACTCCTAGCTGCATTCCTCTCTGTTAAGCATTTCTCATACTTTCTTGATGGAAAAACATTCATGCTTTTTACAGACCACAAGCCTCTAACGTATGCCTTCACATCAAAATCTGAACGTTCACCTCGTCAAGAACGTCATCTCAACTATCTTTCACAATTCTCCATGGACATACGCTATGTTAAGGGAAGTTAAAACCACGTGGCTGATACCCTTTCAAGAATTGAAATCGAAACTTTCAATCACACGAAGGTTAATCTAGATCTTAATGCATTCCCTGAAATTCAAGAAAAGGACAGAGAACTAAAAACTCTCATTGATAATTCAAATTCCTCACAAACAATCAAATTAATAAAACAACAAGTTCCTTTTTGCAATAAATTAATTTACTGCGATATTTCTACTGGAAATCCCAGACCTTTCGTGCCTGAAAATTTCCGACGACAAATTTTTAATTCTCTCCATAATTTGTCTCATCCAGGAATTCGTGCAACAAGAAAACTAATAACTCAAAAATACTTTTGGCCCAAAATGAATCAAACAATAAATCATTGGTCAAAGTCCTGTTTAGATTGTCAGAAAAGCAAAATTCACAGGCATACAATTACAAAACACGGAATTTTTCCTCTCCCATCAACTCGCTTTGAGCACGTTCATCTTGATTTAATAGGCCCCTTACCCCATTCTGAAAATTGTACCCACATTTTGACTGCTATAGACAGATATTCAAAATGGCCTGAAGCCTTTCCGATTTCGGACAAAACTGCAATAAGCGTAGCAAAAGCTTTTTTTCGCGGTTGGATTTCTAGATACGGAGTTCCAGCAACAATAACTACTGATCAAGGTCGTGAATTTGAAAATCACATCTTTTCAAGGATCTCACTTCACTCATTGGCACCAACAGAATACGAACAACGGCATACAACCCTGCAGCAAACGGTCTCGTCGAACGCTTGCATCGTCAAATTAAAGCTGCAATCATGTCAAGCGGAAATACTATTAATTGGATAGATGCTTTGCCTCTAGTACTGCTAGGCATCAGAACATCCTACAAAGAAGACCTGAAATGCACTGCTGCAGAAATGGTTTTCGGGACAACTTTAAATCTTCCAGCTGATTTACTAACCAATTCAGAATTTAAAAACCCCGATCCATCAAATTTTGCCACTCAATTAAAAAATTATATGAGTAGAATTCGACCTCAACCAACAAGACAAACAAAGCAAAATAATATTTTTTCTCATAAAGACTTAGACACCTGCTCACACGTCTTTGTAAGAAAAGATTTTGTAAAAAGAGCATTATCTCCACCATACGAAGGTCCATTTCCAGTGGTATCAAGATCTTCGAAGACATTTACAGTTAAAATCAATGACCAAAACAAAGTCATTTCTGTCAACAGACTAAAGCCTGCATTCATAGAAAACACCCCTCAAAGTTTCCACGATTCTTCAATTCTGCCACCTATGCCCGACGGTGCTGAGGAAACTACACCGAAGACAAGTAGCTACACCACTCGCTATGGACGCCACGTACGTTTTCGACTTTAAGTCTTCACTGGCGGGGGAGTGATGTAGCGGCTCCCAAATATTAACTTTTCCTATTTTCATTATAAGTTTTAATTTGTCTAATAACTATTCAATTCAAATATTAAAATTATTCATCTTATAAATATATAATGCTTATAAAATATACTTTATTAAAATTATATGAATTAACATTAATATCATATTAATTGTTGCCATATCAATATAATAAAATAATTATACATCATTCTAAATATAAATCATAAATAATATGAAATGTAAATATTTATCTATAATATATCAAGCACATATGTCTAACATTATATAATCTAGAATTGATATTTGAACACACACACAGAAAAACAAAAATAACTTCAACATGTAGTATACACCAATTTAACCCTTCTGATAATTTGTATAAATAAATGTAATTAAAAGTTGATTTTACAATAAATAATTTGTTATCTGACTCCGCCTAGAATTCCATGCCACCCACACTCGAAATATATTCCATACAGAGTGACCTTTATTGAAGACACGCGATTTAACGAAGTGTGAACAAAATTGCCTGTCTTCCTAAAAAAAAAAAACAGATGCTTGATGATTTCAAAGAATTTACACTTCCTCAATTTTTGTCTATGAGTGCATATATATTTTCATTTTCTATATATTATACATTATATTGTATTATACTTTAATATATTTTGAAGTGAAATTATACTAAGCATAAGAGTATAGAGATTACCTTAAAGATAGAGGCTGCCTGGCCGGCATTTATAGTTCTTTATAAAATAGACATATCAATATTGTAATTTTTGTTCGTTCCTGACGAGGACAAAAAAAAATTGTCGAAACAATAGAAAGATTTACTGACCGTATATAGTGTCTTTAATTTGAAGAGTATAGAGATTATTTAACCGCAATTTATTCACCATAGCCATCATTTACTCTATGATATTAATGATATTGAAGATTATATTAGGTTCGTTATAAGAGGAGGTTTCGCTATAACCCGGTTTGTTTTATCAAGGAGGATTTTATTGTTGATAATTAAAGGCGTTGTGTGTATGCTTGTTTTACATTATTTTACATAATATAATAAAATTTAGATGAACGAACCAAAAGTAAATAGAGAATCTTCTCTCTTATTACAAACCTAAAATTATTCTCTTTATCATTTTCAAATTATGACTATAATTAACAATACCTATAGTGTGTCAAGAGCAACGATGTGTTATTTAGTCTAAAAGGAACCACTGTCCCATCATTTCAATTCCAGTATATCCATATATGTATATAAACAGCTAATTAGTATATTCCATTTTCTCAGAATACGTTTCAGTAATATATTTTAAACCTATCCTAATGAAATTTAAAAACGAATTAGAATTAAGCATAAATGGAGTCACTCTATCTCTCCGTTCAAGCGGTTTTAGGCTGTCTACGCGGCCAGGCGGCAGAGTTCTTTGACTCTAGGTTCCATAAGTGGGTGTCCCGAATGCAAAAATGCGTCGAACGAAACGGGGAATATGTAGAAAAATGAAAAAAGACTGATATTTTGGAAAATGTATAGTTCAGGGCAACTAAACCTGTTTTTCTGTATGAAAAACCTCTGTGGAACTTATTTAACGGACAACTCTCGTAATTCCAACGCATAATATAGGAATTAATCCAATAATTAATCGATTTGATTAATCAATTTGTTAATGATACTTGGGCGAAGCCTAGGCATTTGTCTAAAACTAATAAATCTTGAGCATAAATTACATTAAAACCTCCTTTTAACGAAATTCAAATGAATCTGAACATTTGATTCACCGTAATAATAGTTCATACTATGGACACGATAAAATTCAATAAAACCTCGATATAGCGAACCCAAATGGAACCATATTTTTGTTGCGTTATAGCCATGGTTCATTCTAAGGTATCAATAATATTGTTGGGATTATTTTAGATTCGTTATAAGTGATGGTTCGCTATATTATAGGTTCGTTTCAGAGAGGTTTGACCGCTAGTTGGTGGGAAATATTTGTTTATAAAGAATCCGTTATCATTTAATATATTTGTCTCATTCATTTATAAGCATCTATACTTTTAATGCTTACTTGTACCATTTTGAAGGTTAAAGCCTCAAAGTTTAGAGTGGCATATTTTTATAAAAAACAGAAAATAAGTTCTATGTTTATTCATTAGAACTACAAAATTTTGTTATAGTGAATCAAATAGTATTAAGCCTATTGTTCACTATTATATATATAGCCATAGTTCACTATATTATGAGATAAAAATTGGGATTATTTCAGTTATAGGTTTTGCTGTATAGTTAACCATGTCTATATTTATTCAAAGGTTCAACCTTACTAAAGTTCGCTATAGCGATGTTTTATTGTATAAAACTATAATAATGTTTTATTTCAATATAAATAATGTTTATTTCTTGTTTATAAATTCTTCCAATTTCAAGGGTTGTAGAATGAGAAATGTTTGTGTTAAACATAAATTAAAGTCATTTTCTAATAATCATTAACAGAATAATCAAAGAATTTAATGGAGATTATCACCCAACACTGGGGTAATTTGAAAGATATTTGTGTATCTGGGGCAAAGGCGTAGAAAATTTCTAGATTAAATTTCATTTGCATATTTCCGTTGTCCTTCCGCTTATCCAACTTCTATAAATAGCCAATTCTAAATTATTGGTTTAATGAGCTCTAAATTGATTATGTTAATGAGGACCTTCACCTTCGAAAGGAAGCTGCTTTAAAGGGAAATTTTCTTTAGAATAATTGCTAGCTAGTAATTAGATGATTTGGTGTTTAACGGGGTTGAGAAATTGTATCTATCAAACTTTTGAAAGTTTGGCGAAATTTTCCCGTTTTTATACTATATTAGCAAAGTATTTATTATTTTATTAAAAGAGCATCAGTTTTAATATTTATATTTTGTTACTCTCTAAATCTTTCTCTTTGCTTATTAATTATAGTTTGTTCTTGCCTTAAATAAATTGCTGTGTCATCCTGATGTTTGTCTTTCCTGAATTTCTACGTGGCATTTTGGTGAATATGCTGGGTAAATTAAGGAAGACAAACTGAATATCACCGGAAAGACCTTGGGACAATGGGTGCAGTGATATATATTTCCAGAGATTGGCTCCAGGATTTCACCGGTGTCAAAGCCAAGAGTTCCCTTCAAGATGACATGTCCCTATAGACAATATGACGACAGAGCTGCTCTTCCGTAGCAAGAAAAAGGACACAAAGGTACTAAGGACAAAGTTTCAAAACTTCGATGGAATCCTTGGCAGAATCACGTCAAATCCATTGTAGTAACTACAATAATTGGAATCTCTGAGTAACAGCTCCCATAGGGAAGGAGCTATGTAGCAAAATATTTACTATTTTATTAACATAGTATTCATTTTGATATTTGTATATTGTTATTCTGTAAACTTATCTCTTTGCTTATCTTTTATTTTATTGTTTATAGTTTGTTCTTGCCTTACATAAATTATGTGTAATCCTCAAGTTTGTTTTTACTAATTTTCCATGTGGCAATATACAGAAAATGTTAAAATGGTGTTGTATGTTTGTATGCGTGTTATGTGTGTGTGATAAATTTGAAATACGATTCCCGACAATATATATTGAATAGATACATCCGACTGAATTATCCGGAAAGTATACAGTAAAGCATTGCAATAGCGAATCCCATTTTTAGTTCACTTTTTACCTAATGTACACTCTATATTAAAAACTGAAAATAGCGATTATTAAAGGTTCGTTAGAAGAGAAGATTCAATATAAAGACATAAAATATTTTCTGTAATGACATTCATTTCTTTGAAAATTAAACCTTGTTTGTAATATCAGATCAGAATGGTAAATACACTATTTTGTGAATTTGGAAAATTCCAATCTATATACCATTCTTTCTAACTATAACCTAGATCAGAAATTTGCAGCTTTGAGGGCTTGCCATTAATTAGCCAGGTATTCAATTGCTCTTAAATTTTCATTTCTATACGCAAATTTAAACATATTTCTAATGAATATTTTTAATATAAATTTCTAAAATATATCAAACAGCAGATATATATTCTCGCATCAATTAATATACAAAAATAATAATAAATATCGTCATTTTTTTATACAAATTGAAGATACAATATGTAAACAACGTTTAAAGCGGTATACAAACTACACTTAACCTAACTTAACTAACTTTATAAACAAGGAGGTAACTAACAGATTCAAAGAGAGCTTCACCTGCATGCAACAATGTTGCTGACATTGTGCTATGTTGAAGACTTTGAGGGGCCAGATAAAATTTGTGTTGCCGGTAAATGGATGATTAATTACTCGTAGAGGCAGCAGCCATTACTGCTAATACGGGGGCAATCGATGACTAGCATACATAGAGTTGGGTTAAAGATTTATTAAACTTCACAGAACCTGAAGCCAATTCTGCCTCTAATTAAATAAATGTTTAAAATAAAAGAAATGACTACATTAATTAATATTGACAATCTCTGTGGTATTTAAGTAGATGCCCTCTTTTACTAATCAATAAGAAATAAATCATTTTTAATAAATATTGATTTTATAATGCTTTTAAATTTAATTAGAATTTAAAAATAAAATTTCGTTAATGGCGATTAAAGGTAAGCTAGCGATTAAATTTCATTATTAATAGAATTTCGATTTTTTAAAACCTTTTAAAAATAATATGAACATTCATAATTATTTTTTCAATATGAAAGAATATAAATTATATTTTTTATGTAAAAAAAAGAAATGGACCGAAGAAAAAATTCCCCTCTATAAATAAATTATATAACTGTAAAGTGTAAATTAAATTTTATTGCCATCTATCGTTAAAATTTTACACAAATAAATTCACTGGCAATGTGTTTCTTTTAAATATCATCAAATTTGATGATATTTAAAAGAAACACATTGCCAGTGAATTTATTTGTGTAAAATTATAACTGTAAAGTGTATTTTTATAAATTTAATGTATCGCGTAAACAGAATATATTAAATAAAAATAATATAAAATAATTATACTTAAAAGTGGTTAATAAAAATATAATGAAAACTATATATAAGAACAATGGGAAAATATATTAAAAATCCTAACAAATTTCTTTTAAAATATTTTACTCTATATTTTATAATCGCACAAGATGCGAATAAAAAGTGTGAATCTAAAGTTATTTTCCAAAATGTATTCTAAAAATCAGGCTAGTAAGTAATCTTTACAAACTATTCAATAAACCCGGTAAAAACGAACCTGGGATATAGCGATCCTTTCTTTATAACGAACCTGGTATAGTCCCCAATATTATTTTATAATAAAGTGAACTATAAAGCTTGCCGATTATACAGCATAAATAATATAAACTCTTCCCCGTAATTTTGATTGCTTCTTCAAGATGATGTCTGGCCATTCCTTCTCTTGCACAGTACACTATGGCTATAGCGAACCCCCCATGGCTCTATAGTAAACTCCCATTGGAGTTCGCTATAGAGGGGTTTACTGTATTTTTAATATTATTCATTTTTAGAATAGCGTCCAATTTTAAAGAGCTTTTGTAATATAAGTAACAATAGTAAAAGCCATTTCAACAATCAATAAAATATAGAATTATAAAATTGGTGATTATACTATAAAAATATTTCTATTCAGTCATAATATAAATGAACATTTCAGAAAAACAATATTATCATTGAGGTTGGTTTGAAGAATCATTTAAATATTATTCGATTCAGTTAGCATTCTATATACAGATGGTGAAGAAGGAGAAATTTTTCTTTCTCAAAAAATGAAGAAAATATTTATTTATTTATGCTTATGAGGTGATACAGCAACGTCTTTACAATAAGAGAGGAGACAAAATGAATCAAATCTAGAAAAAAGAAGTGAGGACTTCTCGGTCATTAAAGTCTGAGAGGCAAGGCCTTCAGCCAGTTCAGGGCTTCCGGGGTGACAGAGTGGAGATTGGAGATTCCTCCATTGAATTTGTACAGCGGGCAGTCATCTAGTATATGGGACATTGATTGTGGGACGTTGCAGGCACAATTTGGATCTTTGGTGTAGCCCCATAACTTCATCAGCTCTGCACACCTTATTAGACTGTGATAGAAAATTCCTCTATATATATATATATATATTTAAGTAACCCCGTTTCCTGGAGCGTACAGAAGTCGTATATATATATATATATTAAAAATAATGAAGGTATCTCCTGACCACGAGCACATGTACTTTTTAGATGGCAGAGCGCCATCTAGTGGAGCAAAAATAAACTAAACCTTTATTTAGCTTGCTCCGAGATATTTGGCCAACCCAATTTCTTGATAAATCAAGAAAAGCCATCCACGAACGCGTTTCGCGCTGTTGGCGCTCGTCAGCGTGGAGAAGGCTGAACCACTGCGACCAAAAATATTTTTGGTCCCAATGGCTTCCCGAAAAATCAAGAAATGGGTATTTAAGGCCAAATTTGCGTAAAGACGCTTAACACAAGAATATATTTCATTTTTTCTATTGTTTTTCATATATATATATATATATATATATGTTATAATTATAATGCTTTGATGTTGAAAAGATAGAAAATTGGAGGTGCAGTCGTGAAAAAGGAAAGATAGTTATTAACTTATCAAGTAGTTTTTATTTTCAATTACTTGAAATGAATTACACATTAAATATTTTTTACAGTAATATAGAATTTATAAAATGAATCCTATATTCGTGAATTAAAAAAATAGTTAGGTTAACTATACACATTTACAACAATATTCAAAAAGTGTTATGTTCTAAATCTATGGTCAAAAATAAAATAATAGTCAATGATGAAGATAAAATACTTGTTTAAAAAAATAAATATTTGCATTTTAGATTATATATAATATATATATATTTATATATATAGGTTTTCGGTTATTTTCATAAGGTATATGATATAGGTATCCAATAGTCCTTATATAAAAATTTGCTATAGAAAATCGAAACCTTTAGTTACAAATATTATAACCTTTTTGGGCTAGCTTACATCCATTTTATATTAGCAAGAAGGCTAATATGCATTTATTCTATATCATTAGGTTGATTGTTCTGTATATATACATCACACAGATGGATCTTACATATAAAGTACATACAGTTATAATTGCAATCATTTTATTGTCTTGTTATTCAACAAAAACAGCCATTATTTGATAATATTTCATTATAGTATTTGATGGTTTGGGTATTCGGATGAATTACGATAGATTACGTACTTGGAAATTGTGGATATTGAAGGGGGTGTTTGATGAATTTCTTACTTAGAATCTCTGAATAAGATTGAATTATTGAAGGTGTATTTGATGAATTATTTTTATTTGTGCGTATATCATGTAATGTATGTTTCAAAATAAAGTAATAATATTAAATTTTATAGAAATAGAGCTTTTCAATTTGATAATATGTTCTATATATATTATATATTTTAAATTTATACGGATATACATCACTAAAAGATATAGAGTACGATATAAAAGTCTACAAGGAAGTATAGGGGAAACTATGATAAGGGAAACATGGAAAAAAGGATAAATCACAACAAAGGTCAATTATAGAACAAACTATACAGGCTGTTCAAGAACCTCAACGGTCAACGGTGAACGGTCAATGTTAGGTGTCTTCACATTCAAAAGACATACATGTGTTCATTCTTTTTATATTATGTAAGATTGTGGAAGGATGGTATTCATGTAGTTAAAATAAATCTTTCTCTTTTGTTTTTTTTAAATGCATTAAAAAAGTGCATTCTGTAACCCTTATTCCGAACACACAGATATCACAGATTAAAATCCAGAAGAGGACATCCATACGGACAAGACACCTCAGTTGGCCGATATTGTGATCAGTATGTACGCACCGATCTGATCTGCTCCACGGACAAGACACCATAGCGATAATGTGCTACAACTCCAGCTCTGACAAATTCAAACAAATTTTAAAAAGCTTTGTCTGAAATTTCTAAAGTGGGTGCTGTGACGCCTTCTATATCGCCACTGTTTCATGAGTGATAAAAATTAATTATTTTAGTTATATTTTTTAATTGAAGAAATAACTATTTGAAATGTTATTTTAACTATGATTAATTTATTTGAAATTTTATTCATAGATACGTTAACAAATTTGTGTTGATCATGATATAAATTTATAAATGACTGCGGCGTATAATTATAAAGCTATACAAACAGTTTAACCGCATAAGTTTCTTTTTTATTTATGAAAAATCATTTTTAATTTCAAAGAGAAATATTTAATATTTCTAACTTTTGGATGACGTATGAAAAGGTTGAATATATGAAGAGTGATGGTCGTCATCCATTCATATATAGACCATCACTCTTCATATATTCAACCTTTTCATACGTCATCCAAAAGTTAGAAATATTAAATATTTCTCTTTGAAATTTAAAATGATTTTTCATAAATAAAAAAGAAACTTATGCGGTTAAACTGTTTGTATAGCTTTATGATATAAATTGTTCATGGAAAAACGATTGTTAAGAGAAATATAGTTAAAGGAAAGTCAGATCTATAAAGAATATATATCAATTTGTAAGTTATAATTAAAGTAATTTTGAATGCTTATGTTTCAATCTATCGACAACAATTTCAATTCATAATAATAATCTATAAATATAAAAATGTCAAGTTTTCTAAATCAATTTTCTAATGTATATCAAATTGTGTAGTGAAAAAGTGGTAGACTCCTTAAGTTATATTTCAAACACACTGTCAAACTAAATTAAATTAATTAACAAAACCAAAGTCTTAATTATATCTAATTAATTAATTTCAAGTGTGTTATTGATTAAAGAAAACATAATCAGCGAGTCGTGTCGGAACATTTATCATGTTAATAGTGATTGGAAGAAAACATGTTCCCATTTTTCCATCAATTTAGTTTAGTGAAGGGTTAAATAGGAGTTAACTATTTATTAATGTAATTAAACCGCTTGCAATGCTAGTTAGATATCACATGTGGGATTAAAATCACTTACTATTTCAAACTACTTTCGAATTATAATTCAACATGTTACAATGACCCCCCCCCCCCCACCTATAGCCAACCCCAATAGAAATTGATTCTTATATAGTTCACTAAAGCCATGTTTTTTTTTTAAGTAAAAATGGGGATCATATTTCAGGTTCTTCTTAAAAACGATTGGGTTGCTATATTCCAAGTTGGTTTTAGCGGTGTTTTACTGTGTATATAATTTTCATTAACACGGGGAGGGGGTTGGCTGTTCTTCTCTCGGAATTACTCCCAAAATATATATATATATATATATTTTACAAATACAAATATGAATTTTAAAAACAAACTGTCAATGTTACGTCGTTCCACATGGATTGATCCAATGGTTCAATTTAGTCATGATTCAATATAACTTTTTTTTCCAATATTAATATTTGGATTTAGTATGGGTTCATTTCAAGGGATGTTTCGCTATATTAAAGTTTTTTTTTTGTAGTGAGCAGTAAAGGTTTATTTTCAAAGATTATGCCCAAATGGCATTTTCATATTATCTCTGGAAAAGCATTGCTAAATTCAAGAATTCATATATAATCCAACTTGCGTCTAAGGTTATGTTAATTAAATTAGCATTAAATAAAGCATAAGATATAGACAACTAGATGATATGACTGAGGAAGGATAACTAAAGTTATCGTCATAAATATGCTTTTTGTTTTTACTGTAGATCTACTCAAGGGATTATTATTATTTGGAGGCTTTGGGGTGGGTCCAAAGAAAAATATATTATAAACTTTCGGAAGGTTCAATTTACTGTTTAAAATATTGTATTTTTCATATGATAGATTCTAGTATGACTTTTCTTTTGCTTTTTTCAGGAAGTTTGTTTAATTTGAATATAAGAATTTCGGAGCATAAAAGAAAGATAGACATTCCAAACAGTAGACCATCAGTATATAAAGTATTTCAGGCCCCTATTTCACTATATATGAACAAAACACCCATCACTGAAACATCACACATAAACAACAGAGGCTTATATTAGAATCAATCATGTCAATAAAATGTAACAGTATCAACAGAAGATTGAACCTTCTGGATAATGCCAATATACTTTCCCATAAGCCCACCTCAAAGTCTTCAAAAATATACATTACCCTTCTGAAAAGATAGATATCTTCGGTAAAAACCAAAAATCATATTTTAATGCTAATAACTAGTTTATTTAGTAATCCTACTCTATTAGTTATCTATATTTTATGATTTATTCAATTTTTAAAAAATAATTACCGCCTCTTGTATAAATATCAAAATATATAATTTTCCATATTTGCATTAAAAATGCGGAAATCTTATCTGATTAT
Organism: Cordylochernes scorpioides; assembly: GCA_030710605.1. Taxonomy (NCBI): domain Eukaryota; kingdom Metazoa; phylum Arthropoda; class Arachnida; order Pseudoscorpiones; family Chernetidae; genus Cordylochernes; species Cordylochernes scorpioides. The sequence continues at coordinate 75,013,822 of CP092870.1, forward strand.
AACTCGGGTCCTATCGGCGATTTATTATATCATATTTTCTCCTGAATTGTTTTCATGCCTGAAACTAGAGATTTGAATAAAGTAAAAAATGATACCTCCCTGGAAGTTCAAGATTTCCCTTTAATAAATTTATAAAGGATTATTTTATCGAACAATATACATTGTTTTATAAAGTTATATACAGTAAAACCCCGCATAAATGAACTGTGCATATAGCGAAACTTTTCCTATAACCAATATTAGTAACACTTTATAATGAACTAGAGCTATGATAAATACAACAGTAATAGAAGGAGTTGTGTCGTCTTATGATTTTTTAAATTTGTTTAAATCTTCAACTCGGTAAATTTGAAAACCAAAGGTTGATTGCCACTAAGTTTCTATGTATATAAATAGAATATTTACTATAATATATCTCTCTGGATTATCATTTTAGATTCGTTTTGAAGAAAGGATCGCTATATCGTAGGAGTTTACTGTATTCTATTTCAGCTAAGCAACTATAATCACACGGGTTCACATTATTTTATATGAATGTTTAAAATTTTAGGGCATACCTTATAAATATAGCCACAAAGCTATTAAAAATCATGAATTTACATATTTACAAGTTTACAGTTTATATCTCTAGCGTCCGCTTAAAATTCATCAAATTTAAAATATACAAAAACATATTTTTGTGCCAAAAATAGAATATATATAGTCGTTATAGGAGAAAGGAAATACAAATAAAAATGTAAAAATATTGGTATAAAGAGGATTGATATAAAACTTTGCAGAATATTAAAAAAGTGCATATTATATTGCTACATTAAAATATATCTTTTAAATTTTTGCTCTTTCTATATATAATTCATATATATTTTACAATATCCTTCGTATTTTATTTTAAATAAACCTTTGAATAGATATAGCATTTTTTGCGTGTGTTGTCATACATATTATCAAGTCGATAATCTAATATCTAAGGCGAATATTTTCTAAATTAAAGAATATCAACATTGGTATATTTTTAAAACTATTATAGACGCGTATGATTCTTTTGAAAATTAAACAATTTCTACTGTCCTTGCTGCAATGGAGCCAGGTCTTCCCATTAATTTTTCCATTGAAGTAAGGGCAGTAGAAATTGTATTTATTAATAATAAAAATATAGAGATTCTATATGATTTATACAATTATTCAAGTGTTAGTATTTTAACATATTGAATATACAGGAAAACCCGTTAAATCGAACCTGGAATATAGCGAACCTACCCTTATAACGCGATCATGAAATAATTTCTATTTTATTTTATAATACAGTGAACTATGGCTATAACCAACCATAGCTATAGTGAATCACAGGTTCAGTCCAATTGAGGTTCGCTATAGAGGGGTTTCCTGTAATTGTATATATGCATTCTCAAATATATATAAAAATATATAATCAATATAAATATATAAGAAGGAGCTACCTCTTTTTAGGTAAAATGAAACTTCAAATTTTATCCAAATATAAATATATAATCGTTCGTTCATTTATAAATATTTGCGAAAAAAAAGGAAAAATCTTTAAAAAACAGTAAAAAATTGTTAAAATGAACCAGGAATATAGCAAAACTTCCTTTATTACTAACCTAATATATTTCTAAAGATTAATGATGCCATACAGTTAACCATGGCTATAGTGAGTCAAATTTTTCGAATTTATATGAGTTCGCTATAACCAGATTTTACTGTTTAAAATTGAGTATATATTGGTTTCATTTTGTGAAATTATCATCTAAGAGCTGTCGAAAGTATATCTATATCATTGTTTATAAACAAAATCGATATCTGTACAAGGTGAAAATATTCATAAAGCAAAAATTTTTTTAACAAATTTAACTTTCAATCAAACCAATATGTACTAACTTGAAAAAATGCAGTGTTTTTGTTATATTCAAAATCTATTTTATCCGTTCAATATAAAATCATATACAGTATAATCTTTGATATAATATTGAATATTATATATGAATTAGTGTCTTAATAGGATCTTTTATAAATACACAACTTAAGTATAGAGCCAAAAGTAGGTAGCAATTGACAGAAGCTATTCTATTGCCAAAATAGGCTAGCATTCTCAATAATGGAAGACGTTTGGTCCAATCATTTTACTGAGAAATGGCCCAGATCAAAATTGGATTTAAAAAAGAAGCAAAAGAAAGTGTGTGAATGAATGATTGCGGATTTATCCGATTGGTAGGATCAATGAAAGACAGGCATATGTTGAAGAAAGGCATTGATTGGATTTGATACAGCCTTTCTTAATGGCGAGGGATCAGTGCTCTTTTCTACTCCCGGGGAGCCTTGCTAATGTGCTAAAACTTCATAAATATCATAAAGAACGTTTATTAATGTATATATTTTATATAAATAGCATTTATTTGTATCTTGAGTAAGTAAATGAATTATAATTAATAGCTATTTATCTAAAAGAAGGATAGGAAAATAGGTTTCAGAATATGACGCCTGGTTTGAGTATATTTTCAAGCGTATTGGACTTTTTGATTTTATAAAGAATCATTTTACTATAATAATATTATATAGATTATATAAATTGTATATTATACTAATTGCATCTGGTGAAAATATTTTTTATGATTGTGTTGACATATTGAATATGCTAATATCGTTATATTTTTTCTTGATTATCATTTTCGTGAATACTTCTTATGAAATTTCAATAATAAGGTGACTTTTCATATGCCTATATGTGTTTTAAACCTACAGTAACATTTGGAAAAACGAACCTGGGATATAACGAACTTCTCCTTATAAGATATTGCCAATACCGTAGCTATAGTAAACCCAAGGTTTAAGCTCGCTCTAGCAAAGTTTTACTCTATTTATTTATGATGTATAGGGAAACAATAACTCCCTCTTCTCTATAGAAATCCAACCTAACCAGCGTGGTATCACTACATTATATAATAAAAAAGGGGATTAATATAGGTTCGTTATATCCATTATCTGCTCAGCGGATTGTTTTGCTGTGAATAATTTAAATACTAGCCGAATGACCCAGACAACGCCCGGGGTTTACCCGATTAAATGCTTTTATTCAAATACTATTCGTTACAATTATAAATTGGCGCCGTGGATGTCATTCTTGTATAATATATACATGAGTTTTAAAAATTGTAAAAAAAAAATGCATCGGCCGGGAATCGAACCCGGGGCGTCCGCGTGGCAGGCGAGCATTCTACCACTGAACCAAAAGCAAACGGTGACAGAATTAAGAACGCATGACGATGATAACTGTATATTATCCGTGACAGAGGCGGCCGATGAGGAAAGACGGTCGTGACTATATATAGTAATAATATTTTCCAATATATGCGGTAGATGTATGATATCTTGTAAAGTACATATAATCTATTCAACTCGAAATTGAATGAGAATTGTAGGTCCGTCATTTCTATTTACAGAAACTTAACCCTGGAAGCTTCATTTATTTTATAATAGAATATATTTGTTGAGGTTATAAATATAATAAACCACTAGCAAAAATATGATTCATCAAGAAAGAAAATCATGGTGTAACAAAAGAAAAATAATATTCTGTTATATTTCTCTCCAATAGGATTCTGACAATAAAAAGCAATAGGGTAATTTCCAAATAATCTGTCCGTAAAAACCCACAATCTCTATATTATCGTTCCTTTTTATATTTGGTTTAGCTCCTAGTCGATATTTCGATAAAAAACATTACAAACGCCATTTCAAATTCCGATTGTTTTTCCATCAAAAACATTAGGAGCACCTTTGATCTGGACTGGCTTTGATCTTTGACCTGTTTGAATTGCGTTGTTTGCGCTCTAACTTCGGTCATTTTGGATTTAAAATTTCTTTTTGGGTTAGAATAAAACTATTTATAGATTCAGTTTCCAATTTGAATTAGACTTTCATGTGTATGAATGTATTTAAATTATATTTATATATTGGATGTATATATTCATTTTTATATTGTTAGAGATATCCATACCAATTAAATATACGTTATAGTAAACATTCCTATTATTTAAGTTTCACAAAATCAGTTTTTGATTGCACTTGTTTACGAAATTTTAGATCAAACGACATATTTTACAATTTCCGAATGGAATTGAGTTTAATAGCGTAGTTAAATGCCTTTCATATTTAGTTGTTAGCGATATTCAAATCATCTGTTCTCTATTATCTATCGTTATATTATTTGACTCTGATTTATTGACCATCTCTAGAAACTAGCAGGCTCGGCATCATAGTGACATAGCCACTACACCTTTGACGGGAAAGGTGAGTTTTTTTTATAGAAAAATACACTCTCAGCAATATCCAGAATATTGTAAACCCTCGCCAAAACGAACCCCAATGGGACTGAGCTTTGTGTTCGCTATAGCTATGGGGTTCACTATATGGTATTAATAATGTTGGGAATAATTTAAGTTCGTTATAGGAAAAGATTCGTTATATACCCGTTTTTTTTCAATGATGTTTTACTGAATATATAATATTGGGAATTAATTTAGGTTCGTTATAGGAGAAGATTCGTTATATACCCAGTTTTTTTCAATGGTGTTTTACTGAATATATAATATTGGGAATTAATTTAGGTTCGTTATAGGAGAAGATTCGTTATATACCCAGTTTTTTTCAATGGTGTTTTACTGAATATATAATATTGGGAATTAATTTAGGTTCGTTATAGGAGAAGATTCGTTATATACCCGGTTTTCAATGGTGTTTTACTTAATATATAATATTGGGAATTATTTTAGGTTCGTTATAGGAGAAGATTCGTTATATACCCGTTTTTTTTTCAATGAGGTTTTACTGAATATATAAAACAAAATCATTTTCTGGCCGCTCACATGCGTATTTTATATTTTTTTCACACAAACACATATATAGACAAGCTTACTTGTATATATAAGGTTTGCAGGAAGATGATATTATTCCTGTACGAAAAGTGGCGCCATTATTTGAAAAATCAAATTGTTTTAATGCAGTTTTGAAGCATGAATACCATCCACTCCTCAAATCCTTGTTGTGTTATATATGAACGAAACTAAGACCTTTATTGAATTTCTATGAATAAAAGAGTCATTTAAATCCCGTCAATATATGATGACGTGTGGAGGGAGAAATCCGACCACACCTCCCTGCGGTCCCCCCTGGACCCTTGGAATATTCGACCAAATTCTGGTTCGTTTCCAAGGTGACTAACGTGGCAACGGCACCCATTTTCCAATGAAGGGCAAGCTTTACACACCCAAGATAGTGGATATTGCTGCTGCTGTGATGGAGATGCATGGAGACATCTGAGACTCTTCTTTGGACACGACAACAACAACAACAACATATGATGACGTATACACCTTTAATTCTATTTAAGGAATTTTTATCGTTCTGGAGTCCAGGAGGAGACGACTGTGAACGGCAAGGTATCTATTTTGCTGTTGATTGGTCGACCGGACGCATGCGTGCTCTCGCCTACGAAGTAGTTGTAAAATATTTCCAAAAGAGCAGAAATAGTGTCATGTTTGTTCATCCCGTCTTATAAGTATAAATTGGACTAATATTTAGCATAATTTGAAGTCACCTACAAACTGCGATAATGTTTTATAAGTTGAGGTTAAAAAAAAAGATCGGTATTTTGGTTTATCTATTCAAATTTCTCCGTTACATATGGACAATGCTAATAGTTAATTTTAGCATATACACCTAATTTTAAAATATATATAGCAGATACACTTTAAATTAAATATTGAAATATTTGGTACAAGATTAAAAAGCCCTACGTATCTTTATTATCTTCTAGAATATAGCTTTAGAGCTAAAACGCTTTCTTTTTCAGCCCGCAAATAATATCAGATGCTACCAAAACTAACAATTCATGCTATATTCACCCTCATGGATCAAACTTAAGGAAGTTGTACCGTTTAACACGTGTATCAAGATCCAGACAATAACTATGAAAGATATTTTATACACGGTGATCTTTATTAGAGACACACGAGATAACCAAATGTGAACAAAATTGCCTCTTGTCTTCTTCAGAACAAAAAAAAAGACGCTGAGCGACATTAAAAGACTTACCACTTCTTTGAGTTTTGTACATGAGAGTATATGTATATTATAGGTTTCCATTGCATAATCTTTCTAGCATCATATATTATTTCAGCCATGTAGAAAATATTTATATCAAAAAAGCTCAATCAAGAATATATAAGTTAAAACCTTATGCCTTTCAGTGCGATGATAAAATTTTCAATACTTTATTCAAAAATAGTACTAATTTTTTATAGATAGGTGCTAATAAATATTAATATATATATATATATTCGATGATATAATGATTATAGTTGCCAGAAATATTAGGTATCACTAATATTATAAATATTTATGCACTATATATTTTCATTTTCAATATTTAAATTGAATTTTAAATTTTTTCAATATGAAAAATATATTTTAATATTTTGCGAAGTTCTAGGTAAAAGTCATCTAGTCAAAATGTAAATAGAACATTATTACACGGATTTTTTTTTATCACACTTGCCGATTTGGAACAACTTTATTGAATTAAATGGAAAGTGAATTTCCCGTCGTGCGGCGTGTACATTTTTTTCACGGTTATTTGATCTAATAAAATGTGCGCTGAGGTTATTCACTTGTCGTTTACCTTTCTTCATCTTAGTTGGGACTTGTCGAGGACTCTGGAGGTGTTGGAATATGGAATAAGTCGGCTCTGTATGTATCTAGAAAATAATTGCTTCGATATGTTTTCTTATGTCTTCTATGAGAGACTAATTTTGAAAGAACGGATGTATCTTGGATATATCCTGAAGATGGCTCTTTTTTGTAGGTATTGTCAGATTAGCTCATTTTTGATTTTTTCAAAAATTGTCATTCAGAAAGGTGTTTCATCTTCGAATGGGCACCTAATCAACGTTTCACCTTGAAAGGTTGTCGTTAATCTGTCCTATTTCTTAGGAAGGTGTTCGCTTATCATGCCAGTAACATATGATTACAAATGAATAGTGTTTCACAATTTTAACAATGCTGTTACTGAAAGGTCACACACTATTTATTTGGATTTATTCTTATTACCTTGTGTATTCTCTAGAATATTAGCAAATATTTTCGATATAAATTATATATAACCATAGTATTAGTTAGGATCTATTGGAAAAACCTCCCGAAAGAGCTTCATCTGGATTAAATAACGTCATTTAAATGTTTATGATACGAATTCCATATTCTGAATAGTAGATATTATACGAATATTTGTGTTAATTTGGGTTGAGTTAAAAAAGATAACCCTTTTTATATCATTATTTTATTTAAGATCCAATTTAAAAACAGGAAAGTACAAAAAATAGTATAAACTTCTTGTTTACAATTTACCAGTTAGAAGAACAAAATCACAGAGTTGTCAAATAATTTTGGATCATTTATATATATATATATATATATATATATATATTCACAATATTAGATATCATACTCCAGAATTCAATACAATGTGAATTCATGACAAGAACGATATAACAGAAACTCAAAAGAATGATCCTTGAATTGAGAAAATCTCTTAAGAATCCTGAAGCCATAACAGAAGCCACAACACCCAATATATTATTCTTCAGGCATACACCATATTGCGTACAAAAGACATATTTGAGAAAAAGTCATTTCCAATTTAATTTTTAACCTGATGTGTCATTCTCATTAGAAAAATTCGAAATAGCAATTGATTAATTTATTAAATTTATTAAAGGTACATCAAGCTGCTAAAAGATTCTTCCAAAAAAAGGTTTATTAATTTCTTCAAATAAAATGAGAAAAGGTTGGGATGTTACATTTAAATCTTTTGTTTCAGTGCGGTCTGGCTCCAAACAGAAGTCAATAAAATAGAGCAGCAGTACATTAAGTCAGTCAGGCGAGAGCTGCTAAATACCAACGCGGGTCGATACAATATTCCAGGATAATTGTAGAAAAGTTTTTGAAGAACGCATCGATTCTAAATGGCAAATTCGATAAAACCTCGTGACATTTGGGAAGGTTCGATGGGGTCTGCTGGGTTATGTTCATCCTGAATTGATCCTTCATGAGCCATATTCTTCCTAATTTCGAGCCTCACATTAGCTTAGATATCCCGTCCTTTTTACTATAATCTCTTTATATTGAATTTTATACTGCCCTCGACAATCGAGCATTTTTCTTGGGTTTCATCAAATTTATCCTTTCTTCATTTTCATGCAATTTTAAAAGTATTTGTATTTAAAATGAAACTATATTTCTGCCATTTTATTATATATATAAATAAAATTTTAATTGTTAGAATAATTATTATATCATTTTCCTATATATAGTTGATTTCTGTTCTTCCAGATGGCGCTCTGCCTTCTGAAAAGCACATGTACTCCTGGTCAGGATATGCCTACTTTGATTTTAATATCAACACCCGACCCACTTATTTATTTATTTTTTTCTATTGTTTTACATATATATATAATTTAATAATATTTTTTGTTGATTTCTAATTTTAAAAGGCGTTCATCGAAAATCGGATTTTTTTTTCGTAAAATGTCTTATATTATTATACTATATATATTATACTATAATGTCTTAAAATTTGCTATAATTATTGTTATAAATATTATTTTAAAATAATTCGCCAGAAATCGTCCCGGTAGTATACTAAACAACTTCCCAAAGTTTCATGGCAAACATCTAAAATAAAATAATACTTTTAATACTTTGCTACAATATTAAAAAGAGGGGTGCTTAGGTGTTTAAAATGTAAAATGTGCTCTAAATAGTATTACATAGAGCCTTCATAACAAACATATTTAAAATAAACCAATTAAAATATAATAATGCTGTAAAAAAAGACTTTGCTACAATAATATAAAAGAAATGAAAATAAAAAAAAGACACCCACGCTGAGCCTCGAACCTAGGTTTGTTATAAATATTATTTAAAAATTGTTTATGTTAATTTTTATTTTAAAAAGCCTACATTTTAAATAAAATAATATTTTTAATAATTTGCTACAATAATATAAAAGAAATGAAAAAAAAAAAAAACACCCACGCTGAGCCTCGAACCTAGGTTGTGGGGGTACGAAGCTGTGTACCTAACCTATAGGCTAAGCTTGACGTTACAAATACGCTCATGCGAGGCTATTTCAGGCCATACGCCTGCCGCGAGGGGGGGCTGATTGCGAGTGAATTTACGTTGTATTGTAAATAAAAATGCAACGAAAGGTTATTTCTAAAGAGTAATTAGCCAGAAACCATCCCGGTAGTATATTAAACAACTTCCCAAAGTTTCATCACGATCGGTTGAGCGATGTAGAAGATTATCACTTACGGACGGACCAACAAACATTCATTTTTATATATATAGATGTGTTGATAAGCCTTGAAAAGGTTGGCGTTCAGCTAACTGAATAATTGGAAAATGAATGTTTTTATTCGTTCCAATATAAGCCTTATAAATATATATATATATTATGGTTATATTAAAATATTTTATTTAAAAAAATTATAATTTCATAGATATAAATACTCTGTATAAATCGACCGCCAGAGGTCACGCTTACTATATAAATCACATTGTTGTTCTTCCCCGATTGGCCAACCCAAAACTTTGTAATTATGTAAATAATCTTTTCATTTTTTTTATTCTTACGCCTTAAGCCAGGCGGTACTTGTACAAAATTATGTTTATCCTAAAACTCAATTAAACAATATCTGATCAAAACTGTTATTATTGACGTGACAACGTCTTAAATTAGGTTGCGGCTGGGAGTCACTTATGAAAAAGTGTAACGCCCGGTAACGTTACGATGAGTCACCGAACGAGAGTGCTGCGCGCGCAGCGCTAGAGAATTAGGCGCATTGAATCGGCGCATGCTTGTCTCTGTCTTTGTCTTTCTCGAACGTTCTTGGCGTTGGAAAAACAAGAAAGCGTCATAATACAATTCACACGTGTGGTTAAAGTATCGTCAGCTGTGTCTGTAGTGAAAATGTGGAGTGCTTAGATTCGTCATTTACAACAACTACAACAATAAAGGTAAATAATTGTACACTGATATTTCATTATCGTAAACTATGATTGATTGATTAATTGTTAGATTGACACAAAAGTTGAGAAACTGAGTTTATAGGTTATGTCATACTATTGATAAATGTTGATAGTGTTAAGTAAATTATTAGTTTAAAATTAATTAATTAATTAATTATTATTTTACAAATTTTAAATAGTTTCAAATTTATTTAGCAAAAATTTAAACCTTCGATCTGAATAAATGTTTTGATTTTCGAATTGATTATTTAAAATTACAAATATTAAGAAAAAGTGGCAGATATAAGAAAACTTTATTTAAACTGTGTTGAGCAAGAATTTTAACATCTAATATAAGTAAATGTTTTAATTTTCAACTTCATCATTTACAATTACAAATTTTATTTAATTTCAAATTTATTTAGCAAAAATATGAACCTTCGATCTGAATAAGTGTTTTGATTTTCAAATTGATTCTTTAAAATTAAAAATTCATCCATTCAATTTCAAATGTTCAACAGGAATCACCACTCTCAAAACAATGGAAACGGTGCCTTCAACTTCCAGTACTTCAATGGAGACGGAGGATATCGTGCCGTCAACGTCTGCAGTACCTTTCATAACAGAAAAGGACTCTCCATTGGTTTTCAAACATGGCCGAGATGGAAACGACTCACAGACTACTCGAGATATTCGCAATGAATACTTACGACTTCGTGGACACACTCTAGACACAATTACCAAACAAGCCGTAAAATTCTGTGACGACGCAACCGACGCTGGACAACTTATTGTAACGAACATCAACTGTCAAAGTTTAAGTGCCCATGCCGCGGACATTGAAACAGATACAGTGATACCACGATCAGACTATTTAGTATTGACTGAAACGTGGATGCGCGACACTTGTGAACCAACTCCAATCAAGGGTTATGAGTGCGTATCCAGGGAAAATAATCGACCTAACTCAGATACAAAGGCGGCTGGTGGAGTGGCGATCTATCGTAAATTATCATCGACATCTACGGCGGAAGTGTTCCAAGTTGCGATTACAGACGTAACTCGTGTCATTAAAACCAAGGGTGACATGTGCATGACTGAAGTTACTTGCTTCGCCGCTAATACTAGCTTCAAGTTTATACTCGGTGCTGTATATATTCATCCAGGAGCTAGTATGCAGGATATTGGAATGTTACTATGGCAAGGACTCGGTCCGTACATTCACAACAGCCAGTACGTGCCACCGTTCGTGCAAATTGATTCTAGTATACCGATTCTTCTGTGTGGTGATTTTAACAAAAACGTAAAGCCTGACAACTCGTTTCTTAATTACATGAAAAATACGTATAATCTTGATTGCGTATCAAACGTTTCTAAGTCAACTACGTTAAAAGGAACAACTATCGACTTGTGTTTCGCAAGACACATTACAGCAGAAACACTTCCTTTCATTTCATATTTCTCCTATCATCGTCCTATCCTCAACAAAATCACTCAAATAGGAATTAGTTAAGTTTAAGTTTACATGTACAATGTTTTAGTAAACAAAATATATTTATATAGTTAAAATTTGTGCAATTCTTATTTTCATTCAATTCCTTGTTCCTATTGTGCAATTTAATTATATTCATATCAATAAATATTCTACCGTTGTCACGTAAAATCTTCGCCCGTAAAACCGACTTTACAGGCAACCATTGTTTTTTTTATTTCAAGATTATTCAACCACGACTGCACCACCATAGCATAATCCTCAACATGATCAAAATTTAAGCAGAAAAATATATATTTTTTATTAAAATATAATATATATATATATATATATATTTATATGAATAAATAATAAAAAAAGATCAGGTATTGGTATTTGAATCAAAAGAGGCATATACTGACCACGTTCACATGAACCTTTTAGAGGGCACAGCACCATCTAGTGGAACAAAAATCTACTAAACGTTGATTTAGTCTGTTCCCTGATATTTAGCCAATCCATTTTCTTGATTATTCAAAAAAGCCAACCAATAATTTATATAAACCTTTTTGATACTTTAAAATATATTCTCTGTTTGTTTTCACTTAAACTTTTTTTATTCCTTCTCTTATGCCATTTTTTATTTCATATATTATAGATATGACGCAACTAAATATATATTGCATATACAGTAGACTCTCTTATAACGCTAGTTTTTACAACGCGATTTCGTACAACGCGAAAAAAAAATTGCGACAAATTTATTTATACAACGCGAATTTTCGTATAACGTGTTATAAAATAAAACAATTTACCCTAACAACATTCGCCTTATACAAGTTTTATTTCGTACAACGCGAATTCCTATAATGCGATTTCATACAACACGGAACACATTAATCGCGTTATAGGAGAGTTTACTGTAATATATTTGCATGTTGAATATTAAAAATTAATAAAAATTATATCAAATTTTATTTCTATGTTGATTTGTATTTCTGTGAATATCATTTATTATATTGCTAGTTTGCTATTGAATCGAGTCATCTTTACATAGAATATAAATATATGAATAAAATATTATTATTGAGACAATGGTAATTTGCCTGACGACACTATAATTTACCTAAGAAGCACAAGTCGGGGAAAATCTTCTTTTATAAGAAAACGATTGTACAAATTTTCGGGCAAGTTGCCCAAGGTACCCATAGAAGGACGTCTTGCCCGAAAGATCCTCCTCGTATATACGAAGCAATTCTCCCTGACTTGTGTTTTTTATTCTAAATACTAATACGTCCATAAATACATCTGTTTGGTATTAGCTGATACAAATCAATAGTGCGCTATTTATAATCAATAATATTATTTATTCTAATATTACAAATTATATTCTATTATAACTCCGCCTTTGCCGGTCCCAAGCCCGGATGAAAAAGGAGGAGGGGGAGCAGTAACAAGCTCACTAAAAAAACCTGGGCTCAGCTGGCCCGTCTGATAGTACCCTGTTAGGGTTCCTAATCCAGGGATACAGGATGAGCAGCTTTTGTATTCTATGTTAGGAGCGGCTGCACATAGCGTCTGTTCCTCATGTCAGAGGCGGCCATTTATTTTGGAGCTAAGTCGGTATGTCACTGTGTAGTGCTCCCAGTCTTAATGACAAAGGCAGACGCATTCTACTTCACCCAGTATGGAGATAAGAAAAAAGAAGAAGAAGACATTTTGATATTTATATAAAAGGGATTGTGTTAAATCAAAAGAAAGAGCTCCACTCACAGTTCATGTCCACAGTGACCGCAGCAGTGGCCGGGGCTGACAAGTTGGAGTTAGATGCCTGGCACGTCAGCATGGCCATCAGGTCGTGGCGGTGGAGTCCGGGTAACGTCAGCTCGTTCCGTACTGTACCGCGGCTTGTTGTCTCGAAGGTCGCGTCCAGTAGGACATTCTCTCGCCACCATGTCACACTGGGCTTGGGCTTTCCTGGGGACACAGTAACACTCTGTCTTAACTCTTCATGTTGTATAGTTGGGGGTGACACTATTGATGAGATTGTAAGCCCATGTACACAGATATAATAAATTACTTTAGAGGATTATGACTTTTGAATAATTATCTTTCCAACATTGAGAACAAATACTGAGCGGGTGGGTGGAAGGCTGGTTAAACCGTTTGGTTTTCGACCACTACGACCCGGGTTCGATTCCCGCATTGGACACTTTTTTTCTGATTAAAGAAAATGCTCCAATGGCCCCCGATTCTTGCAAAAGTCCAACCCAAAAGCGAGTGCAAGTAACCAAACGGGGCTCTGGCACATTTGTAAGATCAAAGTCGAAATACTTTTTACATTTATAGATATGTGGTGTGCTTACAGTAAAAGCAGTCGCTAACTACCCACCATGATTATCATGGCCTGTACCACGTGTACTAGGGATAATTAAAAAAAAAGAATAAATTCAGTTACCTCACGATAAACCAAGTCGTTTACATATCAAAGCTTCCATTATAACAGACCTTAAATAACCCTCAATATTAATAATCCCATAAAGCAGCTCATGGTTGTAGTGAACTACAGGTTCCTTCCCATTAGGGTTCGCTATAGCGAGGTTTTACTCTAACTTACCTGACTCTGTAGCACCTTATATGTTCATTGTTGATCATTTATACATTCAGTAGAGTTAAGACGACGGTAAAATCTCTAATCGAAGATAATTCACAAGACACAGGAAAAGAGTTTCATTAATAATCGTTAGTAAAAGCTTTCGGGCAAGTCTACCTACCATTGATACAATACCACAAAAAGATACAAATGATAAGAAATTTGTATGATTTTTCCAGCTGAAAATATTTTGCATAATGATTTATTTTAATTTGGCATATATTAATACTTGAAAATATATTTAAAAAGTCTAGTTACTATGTAAATATATGAATCTAATTATTTCTATAGAACTCTATTAATTCTGTTAATCGCGATTTATCTTATATTGTATGTTTAACATCTCGATGAATTTAATCGCTTCTTTCTGAAATAAAGATCAAAACATTGAATAATTGTATGATAGAAATGGAAAACATTCGAGAATTAAACTTTAGCAAATGCTGAAAAAAGGTACCTTTACATTTTGAAGGTAAACATCGATAAAACGACCCGAGGACAAAACGAACCTTCCCCTACTATATACTCAAAAATACTCGCCTCTTTTATTTCATAGTGAACGATTACTTTATATATAATAAGCCGTCAAAATGTTAGCCATATTGGGGTTCACTATAGAGAGGCTTTATATATAGTTAAACCCTTCTATAGAACGAACCCCAGTGGGTTTGAACCTGGGTTTTATTATAGCCATGGTTCGTTATATCCACAGTTCACACTGTTATAAAATAAAAAGAGCGATTATTTTAGGTTCGTTATAAGGGAAGATTTCGCTATAACCCAGGTTGGTTTCAGTGGAAGAGGAGGGAGAGTTTAACACTCGTATAACACTCCCAATATATTTTTAATATATGAATTCATGTATAAATTCCTTTACCTTTACAATTGATATGAACAATTCTTAAATAAATTTATAATTGATATGAGCTGATGTACCGTGTTGACGAACATTGACTCATGCGATAGGCCATAGTAGGGGTCGATATAAAGCGATGTCGGAGTACAGTTTGAGGTGGACAGTGTTAATTGAGCCGGACATACTTTCCAGAATTAACTGATCCGTGTGAGGAATGTGAGGAGGGAATGTTGCCAATCTGCTGTCTCACAAGATTTCCTCCGTCGAACAGCTTTCGACAGTAGAAGAAACTTTGTTTTTTTTACGCTGAAAGGTACATTAAGGTATGATTAGTTACAAGTACGAATCACTTTAATGATGTTCTTTTCATAAATATTATATAACTTAATATAAAATCAGCTTTATCATATACTAGCGGATGTACCCGGCTTCGCCCAGGTTTTTCTCGAGGGAATGTTTGTAGTCTAGTAATAAGAAAATATACTACACCTAAAAACTATCAGAGAAAAGAGAAACCACGGAAGGTGAACAGAAAAATGCTTACAATGGATGTTATGTTTACGATATCAAGTTAAATAAAAACAAAGATAAAATTTGCATATCTTGGTCACTATAAATTTGTTTATTTGTTAGGCGAAATTAGAAACATGATAAAACAATTGGGTATTTAAAAACAAATGTAGAAATAAAAGTTGAAGTATAATAAACAATGTTAAAGATTAGTTTTAATTATTAATCGAGATTGTGTGTGAATATGTGAGAAAGATGTAATATCGTTGTTGTTTTCTTGGCCGACTGTTTTACATATGGTGTTATCTTAAAATTGCTTGTTTTGAATATTTTTAGATTGAGATTATTAGCTAGTATATAAAAAAATTAACTCTGTTTAAATTTAATTTTGTATTTATATATAAATAAAATTAACTATGTTGATTTTTTTGTATTTAATCGATAACAGCGAAGTTACGCATGTTAATGTTAGGAAATATATTTTGATGTTAAGCAAAACCTGCTCCATCTCGTTTTACATAAATGTTGAAAATTTGGTTGAAATTGATGCATTGTAACGAAAGTTTTTAGTGATGTCCACTTATGAAATTTCCATTTTATTAATATAGATTAACATAGCAGAATCGTTGTAAAAAGTCAAAAACACCCTGTTTCCTATATAATAATCTATTTAACCTTTAATTATTGATTGCAAAAGTAATTAAAATAATTCGTGTTTAAAAAGAGAATTGGATTTCAAAATTATTTTTATTACCCATATTCTTGAGTATATATCTAGAAGTATGAAAATTTAGGTTTTCAGGGGTATGTCCATAGTGGTTCGCTTGAGAAGATTTACTAGATATCATAGGAGGTACTTCGTTTAACAACAATGGAATAAAAGCGGGAAGATACAAACTACTGGACTGGACTAAACTGGACTAAGGTTCATATACCCATCTCAAGAAACTAGAAGGATATCGAAAAATTATCCAACGAATGAAGATTAATTTCCAATCATAAATGTCACCTTTCGTAATGAGAATTAAGCATTTTCCTGAATATTTTTACACCATAGATAAATTCAAATCTATACATCAAAATCTTACTAAAGTGAACTCAACTGAAACTGAACATGTACATTACCTCAATGGTCATTTATATGAAACCATCATAATATTGAGGATTATTTTAGGTTCTCTATATCGTCGGTTCGTTTTTCAGGAAGTTTTACTGTAATTATCAAAGAGTTCCTTTTTTAACCATATTATTTATATATAAATTTTTAAAATGCTTAGAATAATATACTTAGAATATGCTTAGAATAAGTATACTTGTTTGTATAGCGCGTTTGGTTTCAAACTACAAAATAAAACCTCGTTATAGCCAACCCCAATGAGTAAAAGCCTATGGCTTAATATAAGCCAAGGTGTTACTATTGCCATGGTTCACTATTATATCATGTTCATTAAGAAAAAATGTTCTCTATATTCTCAGTTTGTGGTTCAGATGTATAATATTGGAATAAATGTAGCAAATGATAGTAAATGATCATCATTAGGCACATTCTATTTTCCTCGAGTACCAACTTACCAAAAACCGCTATGTCATTGTATCATTATATTGTGCAAAAAAATGTATCGAATTTGCGTCACGAGATTAATCACGAAAATATGTTACGAAAATATGTTACAAAAATATGTCACGAAAGTACAGCGCGAAATTATGTCACATAATTGTTTTCCGGCAGATAACCCAATGAAATTATAAAAACGATTCTGCCAGAGTTTAAAACTGTAGTTTTTTCTGATCAGTATAATCAGACGTGTTAACTATATTGTGTAACTCTTTACTACGATCAAAATTTTTCCTATATAATTGATATATAAACATATTAATATGTTAAGAAAAAGGGCATCTCCTATCGTGCAACTGAAAGTTGCTGTTGGCTTGCGCCATCTATCGGAATAAATATCAACTATTCTCGTTGATTTCTAATTATTCAAGAATTGGCCAAATACCCATTCTTGATTAATCAAGAAAAGCTAACCACGGACGCGTTTCCCAGTACAATATCACATTTGTACTATGTTTTCACATATTCATATGTGTAATAAGTATATAACAAGATAATATAGGAAGTAAACACACAATAAATAGCTAATATATAGCAACATAAAGTTGCGGAAAGATGATATTCATATATCTAAGAGACACTTATTATATTAAATTATGCAACATAACTATGCATTTTTATTCATCACCTAAGTGAAGGAATTTACTAGTTGTATTAAATAATGAATCACAACACAAAACCTTGACAAAAGACAAAACAGGCATACCCAAAATGTTGGCATAAACAGGTTTTGTTTGAATTTAAAAAAAAAAACTGGTATTTTGCTCTTTTCTTAAAAAAAACTAGAAACGTTTACTTCGTTATGGTTATTAACATAATGCATTGTTCTGATGCCTATTTGAAAGGAGAGGTACCACTCTCTTCAATAAGAGGTATATATAGAATATAATTGACTAAAATTAAATAAAGATATATCAAGGAGAGATGATATGTCATGGTGAGACAGAACAACAACATCTCTACCAGGTTTTACGATTCCAAAGGTAATATTCAATAGAAGCAACCACACAAAGGATGTCCTCTTTCGAAGCGTAAAGCGCCTTATACATTTTATTTTAATGTAAAGCTAAATGTATTTTTTTTATATATTAACATTTAAAAAGTCTAATTAAAAGTAATTTTCAAAAGAGTCAAAACTACAATTAAAATTTAAAAAATTTTGAAGCGAAAGAGAATATATATGATTTTACAATATCAGAAATATCTAAAATATATATATAAATCAAGGCAGCAAAAAGTCGAGGTTGAAGTAAAATAGAAAATCAAAATAAAGGGAGAAGGTGCAGAAAAATGGAGCAAATTAAAGTAAGAAGGAGAAATAAATAATGCTGCCATCAGACAGTGGATGGACAGACAGACAGGCGGTCTTTGTGAGGACATCACTCCCCAGGAATGGCTGTGGTTCAGCCTCATTATGTCAGAACTACTCTGTTTTTAAATTATCCTCATTCCTGACTTTAATAGTTTTAAAATGGAGCCACGTGATTCCTTTCTTATAGCTGGCAGTTTTCTGCACCTCTACTTGGGAAGATATTTCTTCTTAGCGGTGCTTCTATTCATCTCTACCAGGCCACTTTGTACTTGGAACTGTTTGTGTTGGATATTTACATTGATATATATATATATATATGTCGTAGTTATATGTAAATATGTGAATTTTGAGCATAGATTGCTTTATTATTTATTATCGCTAATCACACGCAGGGTATATTATTATTTATAAACAAACACAAACGCGTTTATTTATTTGAAACATATATATGACGAATGATAAACGACTTATGATCGGTAAACTGAAAATTCTGAAAGATATAGCCATCTTCCTGAATAAATATCATCAATAAATCATAAAATAATTTAAAATATCATATTCTAATTGTGAAACTGAAAGTTGCTGATGGCTTCTGTCATCTTTATAAGAAAATATATCTACTATTCTAACGAATTTAATATATCTATCTAATAAAAATCAACTGAAATTATAAGAATACTAACAAAATACTCTTTATCGATTATTCAAGACAAGATAACCCTGTATGTGCTTCAGGCTTTTATTACGACAGATACCTTAAGCTATCAACCACTTTCAGTTACTGGAATGCTATTTACATTTTTAAATATACATTATTTTCATTAAAAAAATATTTTGCTAACGGAAGAGCCAAGATATTAGGATAGTATTTATCATTAATGGTAAATCCGCCCAATATTTTTCGCATTGCATTGAAAGTATTTATAATCAGAGGTTGAAACCGAGGTTCCCTTCAGCCATGGTTACTTATACCCATAGTTCACTGTATTATTTATATTTATAATTGTATGTAATTCTGCTGTCCCCAAAGCTTATGTCCATAGTTCATCTAAAATACCCATTCCAAGAGTCTAGCATCATTATCACTATAAAAGGAAGATCGAAAAATGCAATATCACAGCGGTATGGTAGATTAAACTGACGAAACCGCTGGGAGGGTTCACCAATGATGAGCCAGACACTCCCATTAATTTTTCCATTGCAGTAAGGGCAGTAGAAATTGTTTATTTAAAAAAATAATCATACGCGTCTATATTAGTTTCGAATTTTGATAACAGATGGCGCGCTAGTGCATCATAATAGTTCACTGTATTATAAAATGAAAAGGGCGATATCATTTCAGGTTCGTATTAAAGGAAAATTTGCTATATATTTTCAATATAGCATGCTATTTTTATTTATTACCAGTTGCAAACAAGACACGCTATATCCGATCTGGATAATTACGCGTAAAACTATTTACAATAATTCATATTGTAGCGTAGAAATCAAGCCTTGAAATATCCTAAGATGTAAAAGTATTTATTGATGACGTCACAGCGACGAGTCGACAATTACTAACAAGTCAGCCCAACTATTTACAGCTAGAGAATCTTAAGCAAGCAAGCAAAGAAATATTTTAAAGATGATTTCACAAATACAGATTAATATATATTTTTATAATCTGTTGAATATATTTTCATTGAATAATATTAAATTAAATAATAAAATATTTCTTCGCCACATAGCCTCCTCCTATAAAGAGCATCGACCCGATGCTCAGCAGGAGACTTACGTCGTCAGTCTTAAGAACTAGTACTATGGCCAGGGATATTTTCAGGTGACTGCGGTGGATGTCTTCTTTCAGTTGAGATATCTTCTTCATGAGGGCTTGGTAGGTCTATGTTTACGTCAAGGTAGCTTTTTCTCGTTTCTACTGTGGTCGGTAAGGGGGGATTTTATAACTTTGCGGCCTCACCTCCAATGTGGTCTATCATCTAGTTTTAATGGCGGGGCGTCCAGCTAGATCTTCTAGCAGGTGAGAAATGTTGTCTGTTTCGACCGCGATATGAAGTAGGGCTTCGGTAGCGAGTGAATGTTTTCCTCGATGATTCGTCATTGGGGTTCTGAGATTCAGCTCGAGAGTTGTAGGATACCATTGCGTCTTGCTTTCTTTGGAAATAGTCATTTCTCCTTTCCTCATTGTGTCTCTTCCTGTCACGGCAATAGCGGACGACGTGACCTGGGCGTCCGCAGTAGAAACAGATTGGCCTTCCCTCAGTTGTACGCCAATCATTGGTGTCGCGTCTTCCTCCTTGTTTTGGGTATCGAGGTTCAGGGTGCGGTCTTATCGTTTCGGCCTCATATCTAGTATTTAAAAACTGTCGGGGTCTTTCCTTATGAGGGGGACTTCTCCTAGACTTTGAGATTGGCGCCAGGGTTCTTCCAATCTCCTCCTTTACAATTTCTTCGATTGTAGCATTTTTTGGTTCCTCCCGAGGAGAGCCTAATGCCCGCTGTACCTCCTCACGAACAATTTGCCTAATCATAGATGACAGATCTTCTCCGTCATCCTGGTCACAGAGAGAGGCTACATTTGGTAGGCGCTCGTACCTGGTTGGGGTAACTCGCCTACAACGGAGCGCTTCGACACGGCGACATTCTATAATGAATTGCTCGGTGCTCTGTACATCCCTCGGTAGGAGTGCTTGATAAAGCTCCTCAGCTATCCCCTTCATGAGGTGGGAGATTTTATCTTTCTCGCTCATTTAAGGATCAACCTCTTTGCACAAGCACAGAAGATCCTGGATGTAACATTCGGTTCTTTCACCTTTTAATTGTGCCCGTGTTTTAAGTTTCTTCTCCGCTTGCAATTTTGAATTTTATTTTTTTCCGAACACATTCTCTAATTGAGATGTGAATTCCTTCCAAGTCTGTATGCTTTCTTCGTTGTTCTCAAACCATTTGAGAGCAGTTCCAGACAGATAAAAATAAACTTTAGTAAGACAAAGGGTTTCGTCCCAATGGTTGTACCTTGCCACACGTGCATACCCTTTTAACCATTTTTGGAGATCTTCACCATCCTCCCCGGAGAAAATGGAAGAGTTCCTTGGCAGATGTTGAACAACGTAGTTGCTTACCTGAGTACCTTCCTTCTTTACATTCATAGAAGTTTCTTATGGTTCAACAGAATCAATTTTTCTTTTATTTCCTAATGGGTATCGGTCCAGTCTCTCCACCAGTTGTAGCGTAGAAATCAAGCCTTGAAATATCCTAAGATATAAAAGTATTTATTGATGACGTCACAGCGACGAGTCGACAATTATTAACAAGTCAGCCCAACTATTTACAGCTAGAGAATCTTAAGCAAGCAAGCAAAGAAATATTTTAAAGATGATTTCACAAATACAGATTAATATATATTTTTATAATCTGTTGAATATATTTTCATTGAATAATATTAAATTAAATAATGAAATATTTCTTCGCCACAATATTATAGTAGAAGTGGTAACAGAATTGTCAAAAAGAAAATAAAAAACTAAGAAAAAGAACATTGAATAAGCATATACATTAAACAAATAAGCAACAACATAGACAGATATAAGAAATCATATTCATATTTCATATTTACAATATGTTAAGCAATGATATTTGCTTCAAAGTATTATGATATTATTCTATTTAAAACGGTTATAAACGCGCTAAATCATTCAAACTTCTAAATAAAGTTGGGGTGTGTTTACTTAATTGTTAAAATATTTTATCTTGAGCGAACTTTAATTGGATAGAAATCGTTGACAATTCATCAAGGTTAATTATTATATAGAATAAAAATTTTGAGCATTTTAGGTTTGTTATTAAATAATGCTATATTAATGTTTTTTTACTGTAGATTATTTTATATGTATTTATCTAGTTTTAATTTATAAGGAAAATCTAATCTTGCGTAAATATTTTATGAATATAGTTTATTCATATGGAAAATAATTTATATATATATATATACATATATATGTAAATGTCTAATTTAGTCTTGAGTATTTATCTTTTTATGAGGAATATTGATGAATGAATTTGAACCTATTTTGCATCGTATATTTTATGATATATATAATGGGAAATATATTTGACTCTCTTTATATTTTAAGAAAATATTTATTTTTAATTTTGGTTCGGTTCCTTTTTAAACATCTTGTAATTACATGTATTTGTGTGTGTATGATTAATTTATGATATATTTACCCACGTAAATAACTATATATTGAACTAAGTGCAATTCTCAACCTGCAACCCCAAAACACATTATTGACTGTATTGACTCATCCATTGATTAGCTCTACTCATTCCCGGCAGACACCATCAAAAGTCTCAAGATTTACAAACTTGTTGCCTTAATATGATTGAGTGGAGATGAAAAAGAAGAACAAGATTATATATTGTTTATTTTATGAGCAAATGTTCAGGCTCTTTGTGTTTCTCTATAGCGAGGTTTTACGTTTAGGATATAAAATAATAATAATATGGTGGAATCGGATAGCTACATGAATTCGTAGATGAGAAAATAACATATATAATTGTTAATCAATTTTGTAGATATATATACAACTATCTTTTGAACTGGGAAAATGATGGAAAGAAATTTTGAGAGAATTGCTTTTGTATGTTTGTATTTTTCTCCTTGAACAATTTTCTTTGGGGAATTATGTAAAATAATTGATTTGTATAAGCTTGTATAAAGTCAATTTGATATGATGTAAAGAAATCTATTCACGAAAATATCCCTGACTTTGGGATATCGCGTTATAGGATGTTAATATATATATATGAAAAAACAATAGAAAAAAATAAAAAAATAAGTGGCGCTCTGCTATCTAAAAAGCACATGTGCTTGTGGTCAGTATATGCCTTCTTTATTTTCAATATATATATATATATAAGGTTAATTAATTAATTTAATTTTAATTTATCTTCAAGTCAGAAAGTGGTACTGTAAACTAGAATGTACGTAGGTATAGTACAATTACAAATTCCTAGATTTATTGATTCAAAGTAAACTCACCCAAAAATTTAAAATGAAGGTATGGTGCCATGAGGAAGTATTGATTTCAATAATTGCTCGAATTTGTAAATTAAACTTGAAAACTATTGGAAATATTCACTATTATAAAGTGAGAGAGTCCAAGATTTTAAGTAAATGTAGAAATTTGTTTATATTTTTATCGATATTAAGTTTTTAAATATAATTTTTTTTTCGTTAAAATTAAAAATATATATAGAACTATATTTTATTTTATAAATATTTAATTACATTCTACGTCACTAAAATATTGACTTCAAAATGAAATTCGAATTACAGATATTTTAGAGCATAATAGAGAGAGATTCAAACAATTTATAACATTTTCAAGTTTCATTTGAATGCATACGAAATAAATTTATAAATTAATTTTAAACAAAATAACGGTAAATTCAAGAACAAACATGAATGTAATTTTTATCACTAAACCAATTTAGAAATATAATATTTCCGATAAAATATCCTAAAATGCTTAAAATAATAACTTTAAATTTTAAAACTTACAAATTTCATAAAAAACTGATTCCGATGAGAAGAGCGAAATCTAGCCAAAAGTATCAATATATAAAAAAAGTAAAATTTCACAAAGAAGGGACCCAAAATTACGAAGATAAATATTTATGTGGGTATAAGCCAAATAATTGGGCTGATGTCGGGGCCAATATTGGTTTTTAATTCCTCCCTCTAGGCCAGGTAATGAAGCCAGGGTTTCTCTCCTATTGATTTGCATAAAAACCCCGGCAGGCCTAATGCCCCGCAGATAAAAGGATTAGAGTCGGGGCTTTGATGCCATGATTCAGTCACCCTGACTCATGCCAGACTTCATTTTTAAAGCCGTAATAACGTAACGTCAATGTATCCTAAGCTCCCTATCATGGATTGAGTACAATGACTCCTTTTTATGTGTGGCTTCTGGATAATGGCATCTTTTTCTCAGATAAATATTCAACACGCGCGGTTTCTCTTTTTTTAATTGACATATCGATGAGATTTGATTATTCAAAATAGACTTTTTTTTTTCTTTTCAACATATATTACAATGAAACTCCGTTAAAACGAACCTGGTATATAGTGGAACCTCCAATATAACGATCATGAAATAATTCTCATTTTTATTTGAATAATTCCCATATTTTTCAATATATCGTTTTTTTTTTCTCTTTTTTTTTCCAACATATTGTCAAGTAGCTCTGCAACTCCGTTCACAAGAAGCTCCATGGGACACCTGTCAATCATCCCTGAACTCCGGGGGGACAGGTGTGAGGGGTTCTCGGAATCTTATCGGCAAATAAGGAAAACGAGACGCTTTGGTGGCTCATCATTTTCAATATTGTCATCTTTACCTTGGGATAAGTTGCTATATTATCTCTCTCCCTATAAATACCACTTGTATATAATTATATTGGAGAACTAAAAGGTAAATACCCTTTATAATAATTAATTATTCCCAAATTTGCCCTTGGTTTATTTATCTCCGCGACAATATAATACAAGAGCAAAACCCTGGTAAACCTAGAACTTGGTATATAGTAAACCTTTCCATATAACGAACCTGGAATAATGCCCTTTTTATAATACATTGAACTATTGCTATAACGGCCATGACTATTCACATACGGTGTTAACGAACCTTAAATACTATTTGTGATACCTTTCAGTGAACCGGTAGTAATATTGATCTCAAGAAATAAAACTACAAGTTATATGGTTTCAAATATTTTATCAAATATTTAATGATGTAATCTCTCTCTCTGAATCCCATATGTGACCTCATCATTTTGGTAGAATTATTGGTCTTTACTGAAATGAAAGTTTGAAATCGTTTTAGACATTCTGCAACACCCTTTTAATACTGGCTAAGAATTGTCCCTGTGAAATTGTCTGTTGTCAACTCTACAAGGAAAAACAGAACTTGTGGCCTCAAGATGTTCTGGACATATCGCTTTTAGTGTTCCTCTTAGATCGATATAAGAGACAATCGAGAAACAAAAAAACGAGCTTCAGCTAATTCCCCAGGAGTCGTTAGATTCTACACATGGAAGTCTGGATTTAGTTCGTTCTTCTCCGTGTGTATTCCTAAAATTACCGAATTGCGGGTACAGCTTTGTACTGAATTATCGCTGTAGACAATAGGTTTGTTTTCTTTTTGCTACGAAACCGTTTTAGAATTAAAATCATAATTGATGATATAAGAAAATATATAAAATCAACCTCTATTGCTTATAATTTTAATTCTCATTTTATTCTAAAAATATTTGTAATTTTATCTGATATTATTTTAAGAATATTTATTTTTAAATTATTTTATAGAACCCCAGATTAAACATGGATATTCTGAATGGTTTTGAATGGCAGTAGTGTATTGGATGTCGTAAACCAAATGATCAACTTCTAGAGGCCATGAGATTAAATTTTATGACAAAAGGATAAGAAAGAATGCACTATGTCTTTCTGAAGATGGCAGACAACGGACAATTGGCCAAGGCATGAATTATTCTTTCTGATTTTGTAGTGAGGAAGCAGTTTAGAACCTAATGGTCATGTATGAATCCTCCTCAGTTGTCAATTTGCCCTATATTCACCTAACACAGCGGCCCAAACACGCTTAAACATTTAAATGATAGGGAAAAAGAGCAATCACGAAATTAGTTTTTCTAAACCTAACGCCTTTTTCAAATTCAATTATGTACCAATATTTTATTCGATTTCAAAGTAACGACAGATTTCAATTATTTAGTTTCTAAAGTTTAAGCATCTAACGCTTGTCCCACAACCGATGATATACAACCCAATGTCAAAAGCACTTCAACGCCCCCGATTTTAATATCCAATCTCCAATCACTTCGCGATTTTAATCTCTTCCGTGAATATATACCTATATTGATACAATTTCCAGATTTTCATTGAAAAATAACGACTTCTTAAACGCTTTACAGTGACACCTCGATAAAGCGACCTAATAGAAACTGAAAATTGGGTTCACTATAATCACAGATTCTCTGTAACTACGTTCAATATATATAAAATAAAAGGACCTATAAGCGCGAATGTTTCTTTTATACATAAAACGAACTTCTACTGTCCTTACTGCGATGAAAAAATATATTGGGAGGGCTTGGCTCATCAGTGGTGAACCCTCCCAGCGGTTTCGCCAATTTAATCCACCAGACCGCTTCTCGGAGCTCTAATACTGTATTGGATCATTTTGCTTTTATATGCTACACTGAAGGATGGAATCTTAGAAATGGTTTTCAAGTAAACTATGGACATAAGCTTATAGGACAGTAGATTTACATTCAAATATTTGCTTCGAGCAATGCTCTTCAGCAAACTATAAAGACAAGGCCAGTTAGGAATAAATTAACACAAAGCAATAACGCGCCATCTATACATATAAAATAAAAGGACTTATAAGCGCGAATGTTTCTTTTATACATAAAACGAACTTCTACTGTCCTTACTGCGATGAAAAAATATATTGGGAGGGCTTGGCTCATCAGTGGTGAACCCTCCCAGCGGTTTCGCCAATTTAATGTAAATCTACTGTCCTATAAGCTTATGTCCATAGTTTACTTGAAAACCATTTCTAAGATTCCATCCTTCAGTGTAGCATATAAAAGCAGAATGATCCAATACAGTATTAGAGCTCCGAGAAGCGGTCTGGTGGATTAAATTGGCGAAACCGCTGGGAGGGTTCACCACTGATGAGCCAAGCCCTCCCAATATATTTTTTCATCGCAGTAAGGACAGTAGAAGTTCGTTTTATGTATAAAAGAAACATTCGCGCTTATAAGTCCTTTTATTTTATACGTTCAATATATTGTATCACTAATATTGGGGATTATTCTGGGTTCGTTATGAAGGAAAGATCGCTATATTTGATTGTGTGGCATATCCATGTGGGATATAATTTTTTGCTTAGTTTATTAGTTGATGGTAGGTTAACCAGTATTACATGGGCTAAATCATCTCATAAAATACATTTATATCTAAATTTCTTATTTGTAATAAGGTTTTTCTCAAACACACACACACGCTTAGTGCATTTTTAAATAAAAACTTTTGAAACCTATATATTTTTATAAATAAATTATTAATTTATTAAATAAGTCCCACTTTCTCATTCCTATCTTGTAATTTGGTAGGCTAAGCTCATTCATTCCACACCAATATTACTGCCTATATGTGTTTGCATATGTTTTATTTGAAACTAGAATATCAATCACTGAATGCTTTAAAACGGTATTAGAGGAAAGACTCATTATTTAAATAATTATCGTCTAATTAATATATTATTCTCAGAATCTAACGTTCTAATTAACTCTCAGGGAGGGGAGGGGGGGGGGTGCGATCCTATTATTTGGATATATAAAAAAAAATAAAATTACAAACCTTTATTACTTGGTACTTCTATTATCATTACCTATCCAATTATTCAGCAATTACTGCAAATCCATTCCGTCGTCCTACGAAATCTAAATATAAAAGACCTATCTAAGATAGATGACTTTAAATTAAAGATCTTTCAATCCCTTAAAGTAATTATAGGCTGAGATCTTTTCTCAAGAAAAGAATCTTTGCGACACAATAGAAAAAAATAATGACTCTCTAGACTAATGAAATAATCCCATTGATTTTAGAAAGTTCCAAAATAGAAGAATAACAGCTTTATCGTAAACACCTAAATCTCATTTTGAAATTTAATGAAATTATAAAACTCTATATTTAAAATCTGCTCTCTATGATTCTAATTAGAGAAGACATACTCATAATTATTATACTCTAAAATTATTGATTAATTGATTTAACTTGTTATTCTTAGATTTTAAAATATGATTTTTTTTATAATTAACTAATATCTTTCAATTTTAGCCTTTCATTTACTAATAGACAGGATATTATTCAATTTGATCTCAAAGGATTCATTTTTATAAAGGATTTTTGATTCAAAAATACAATTTAACAAAAAGCTCTCGTGGTTTAAAACTAGACATTAGGATTTAAAATTTCATATAAATCATTAATTAGTGATATATTTAAAATATAATCTAATTTTACGAAGCATTCGGTTATATTTTAATAACAAATTCTTATATGAATAATAATAGATGCAAAAAGGATAATAGTAATTTCAACCTTAAATGAAACACCTATCCTTTTTACATATGAAACTAATATAGTGTACCTAATAAAGAATATTATCACTATACAGTCGTGAGGACAAAACATAAGAAAGCTGTATCTTTTAGCATATATAGGGTGTCAGACAATAAATCTGAAAGATATTTGATACACGGTCACTTTTAGTGAAGACATACGAGATACCTAAGTGTGAACAAAATTGCCTCCGTCTCCTTAAAAAACAGACAGCCGGTGACATCAAAGATGTTTCATTTCATAGAGTTTTGATCATGAATGTACTTATAGAATACTTTGAAGGTTAAGGATTAATCCTCTGAAATTATTAATAAAAGGCATCTATTGATCGTACGACTGAAATTTGCTGATAGCTTGATCCAACTCTCGAAATAAAATCAATCAATCATTGATTATCAATATTTTATTATTATTTGCCAAATACAATTTCTTGGTTAATAAAACAAAGTTAACCACTTACGATTTCAGGCTTTTCGCGCTCATCAACGTGGTACAAACTGTACCTCAACAACCAAAAGGAAATTGGTCTTTGAGGCTTCCATAACAATCAAGGAATGGGTATTCAAGCCATAAGTGGGTGATAAAGTCAAACTATATAAAAATACTAGTACAAAAGTAGAAAACGGAACTGTTATTAGTTCCATTATTTTGATGAACTGGAGAATTCAAATTCATCCTCTCTCTTTTTCTCTCAAAGCAAATTTAAAATAAAATGAATATAAAACTATAGGTGCAGTAACTTGAATGTTTGAAATTATATAATAACAAAGGTTTTTCGATTATTTTGTATAAAGATTATTTAGAGATTGTACATAGAACATTAGCCCGTTGAAGAGCAGTATATTTGCTCGAAACTTGCAAATTCAAAATTAAAGGAAACCTTTTACCCGTTTTTTTTTCTTTTTCGAATAATTTATAGATAACTATAGCTCACATATAAAAATATAAATAAAATAAGAATTTGTATATATGAACCTCATTTAAATATTCAAGCAAAGAAGTAATATATATTAAAATGACGATTTATTTTAAAACAACTAATTTTATCATGTTCTCGTTTAAAGTGCCATGTATTTAAAGTCGTATTTATTCACCGTCAATATCGATATTAAGTTTAAAAGAATTATTTAATGGTCCAAAGGTTTACGAAGTTGATGAAATAAAGAAACAAAGTACTGAAGAATATTCGTTATGACTTATTTAAATACGCAATTTGAATTGATCTAAATATGACGGTTTATATAATATTTATCATTAATTTTAATGTGACACTCATGTTGAAGGACTGATAATTCCGAAAGTTTGAAAATAAAAGGTTTTCACAAAAAAATTAGCCCTGTAGCTCTATTCATTTTATGTACTTTATACCTTATACTTTACTATATAATTTCCAGTTTGTCTCGAGGATCACGCCATCAACATCTCCTCAGCGGCGAAGTACGCGGTCTACGTATTCTTCGTAGATCGCGAAATGCGTGGTGTCGCTGGAGATCCACTGGCAATTCTCCACTAAACTCTGCAGCGCTGGCAGAGACGCCATATTCATTTTACATAGTGTATATAATGCATATTGTCTTTTTAAATAGTGCAGACTGTGCACTTTGAATGTATTGACAAGATGTCAATAAAATTATTTTAATTGTCTAAAAATATTATCTATTAATTTTATTACAATATAATTATTTAGCAAATCTTTTTGCTATATATGGTCGAGGGCAACTCAGCTATAATATACTTCTGATTCTAACAGATATATTTGAAGTATGACACCTGTGTTTCTCTTAAATAAATTCTGTTTTATCATGTCTAAGACCTTTTCAGATAGGGATTAAATCCTGAGGAGATATGGAAGTATTATAAATCCAATGAAAAGGAAGAAGAAAAATCAATATGATTCAATCAGCAAGAAAATAACATCCTAAGATATCAAATCATTCAGTCTATTGATTCGAAAGATGTTTTTGATTTGGAAAAGTAAATAGAGCGGTGAGGGTCTTGACACACAAATATTTGGATTTATTCTCATCGGACCAATTTCACGGAGCCTCATCGTTTCTATCTGCGGTTGACCGGGCGGTTTTTTCTTTCATTTCTCGGTCTTGCTACATCTTTTTCTAGGTTTGGTTGCCTTGAAACCTCGACTTGGAGAGGGAAGTTATCCTTGATATACCTTTATATCATGTTTAGTTGTCTTTATGCATCGTTTCTCGAAGTAGTTACCTTTCTATGTCGTCAACGTATCACGTTTTACGTATTCTTCTTAGATCGCGAAATGCATTGTGTCGCTGGAGACCCGCTGGCGATTCTTCACCAAACTATGCAGCTGTGGCAGAGGCTCCATATTCATTGTACATAATGATATGCATATACATATATATAAATCATAGAAGCAATGGGCGCTTCTCCCGTCAAAATAAACGTCAGAATCTGACGCAATCTATTGACCGTCGCCGCAACTAGCGGCCTCGGGTCGGTGACAAAGCCACAACATCAACTTTGGCAAACCGATAAGCGTCCACCTAGAGACCATGGTTTCGGGCTAATGGCCCTCGTCAGTCTAGGGCGGACTTTATTCCATGAGATCCACACGGGATCTAATGGAATCCTCACAATCTACCAAAGAGGTGTTTTGCTGGCAATGTGGCTGGGCCAAATCTATTGGCAAAACATAGATGGAAAATTTGCCGGGAGGAAATTAATCCATAGAAGCAATGGGCGCTTCTCCCGTCAAAATAAACGTCAGAATCTGACGCCATCTATTGACCTCAATTAACAAATTTTCCATCTAATTTTTGCCAATAGATTTGGCCCAGCCACATTGCCAGCAAAACACCTCTTTGGTAGATTGTGAGGATTCCATTAGATCCCGTGTGGATATCATGGAATAAAGTCCGCCCTAGACTGACGAGGGACATTAGCCCGAAACCATGGTCTCTAGGTGGACGCTTATCGGTTTGCCAAAGTTGGTGTTTGTGGCTTTGTCACCGACCCGATGCCGCTAGTTGCGGCGACGGTCAATAGATGGGGTCAAATTCTGACGTTTATTTTGACGGGAGAAGCGACCATTGCTTCCATGGATTAATTTCCTCCCGGCAAATTTTCCATCTATATATATATATATATAATTAAAATAGTGCAGACTGTGCACTTTTGCATGTATTGACAAGATGTCAATAAAATTATTTTAATGGTCAAAAGTCTACGTCGTCAAAAATAAATTGGAGCTTATACATTTTCACCTTACGTTTGGTTATCTTGAAACATCATCTTTCAACAAAAGGTTATCGTGCTGCATCATTGAGATACCCTTATTACATTTTTTAAATCTTTTATTTGCTTTGAAATATCGTTTATCAAAAAATAGATGTCATGAAATATCGTATCTCTAAAAGATAGTTGCCTTGAAATATCGTCTTTCATCGATAATTACCTTAAAATATCGCTCTAAGTCAATAATTACCTTGAAATATCGTATCTTAATTAATAATTGCTTTAATATATCGTCGCTTAAAAGATATTGCCTTGATATATTGTTTTCTAAGGATTAGGTTTCGTTTCTCAAAGGATATTTGGCTTGTACTTTTGTCTCTTAGTGTATAGTTACCTCTAAATATCGTCTCCTAATGGTGAGGTGTCTCGAAATATCGTTTCTCCAGAAATAGTTGCTTTGAAATATCATCTCTTATTCGATAGCTGTTTCAAAATATCGTTTCTTTAAAAATATTTGTTGTGAAATATCTTTGTTCGAAGGATTGTAGCCTCGAAATATCGTTATTCAGTGAATAAATGTTTTGAAAAATCATTTCTCACTTTCCTGATATAGAGAATATTAATGTCTACGACGAAAATTATTTTTCCTTCATAGTTCATCTAGTCTTAATAAATAGAGAAACGCATAATATAAATTCAAGTTCTAGTGATGTTATATTGCATCAGCAATCTAAATCCTCTCAGTGTGATATAAAAAATAATACTCTACTTACTACAAAGTGTCTTTACGCGAATTTCGAGCATTACTACTTATAACGTTAATACACCATTTTGGAAGTTGTTTCTTATATTTTATTTTTTCACTCCCATAGGTCACTAGGATATCTTTTCCCTATCTACTGTTATAAACCTCAAATATTCGTATTCAATCTAAAATTTGGAAATTTTCTAAAAGGTGTGGAATTGTGGTCTTTATTTCCTTATCTGTCTATGCATAAATGTGATATGCAAAATAAAAACTACATGGAGGGTTAGCCATATGATAGTCAAGACTCCATAAACAATTTAATATCTATTAATTAGGGAATTCGTAATCAATATTCTCTTTTAAAATTTTTAAAACTAATTTTGTCATTATGAACGTAAAGTAAGCGTATTTTCAACCTATATAGATGAAGTTCAATATATTCTGTTGAATATATTGTTTATTTGAATAGTTTATTCCTCTCAATATTTTTATTTCTCATATGTTATATATGTGAATTTTATTTTTAAGACAAACTAAATGTTTATAAAATATGTCGTTTGATCACTGACTTATTTTACTATTGTTATAATTGAATAATTTAAACCATATTTTTAACATTATATAGGAAACAATCTCGATATTTCAACAATTGAATTATTTTTAGATTAATCGATTCAAAATTGATTTTTTTTTTATTTGGGACATCATTTTCTTTATAAAATATTTATACATTTGATGATCAATTTAGCCTTCTGGAAAATATTTTCCATTGTGAAGCAATCCATTTTTTTAACCCTGAAAATATATTTATAATTTTATATTCATTTGAAATATTGCTTACCTTCATATAATAAACAAACAAAAAACTCCGTTATTTTGAACTCAAGGTGATTGAACCCTCGATTCACTATAGCCATGGTTGCTATATTATGCAATAAAAACAGGAATTATATTTAGGTTCGTTATAAGCGAATAAGCGAAGGTTTTCTATAGCCTTGGTTCGTTTAAACAAGGTTTTATTGTACCATAATAATATGTTTTAGAAATAAATGTAAAAGGTATAAAATCAAAATGAAAAAATTGTTCTATAGGTAAATTTTATTAAGTTATTATTAAGTTCTATAAATAAAAATATCAAATTTAGAGTTTTTGCAATAAAAAAATATATTTTTAAAATTTAATAAATAATGATTGGGTACTATATGTTCTCTATTTATTTATTACCAGTTGGAAACAAGACAAGCAATATAAAATCTAGATAATTGCGCGTGAAACTATTTACAATAGCTAATATTGTAGTAGAATGGGTAACATAATTATCAAAAATAAAAAAACCTAATTAAGAAAAGAGCATTAAAGTGCTATTTTCTATTTAATCTCTATAATATCAACATAAAGTTTTATAGTATTTTTCAAACTATTATAATATACAAATATACTTTTATATTATCTTGAATATATTTTGAAACCATTAGTCATTTAGATGTTAAAATATTCTTGAGTAAATATTTGAAAGAAAGGAATGTCTCATCAAAGAAACTGTAAAAGTTGAAAGAATTCAAATCCCTAAGGTGACTACAGAAAGTTTCCGTAAGAAAAACTTGAGTGTTAATTCAATTAGAACTGTCCGTTTACACTCTCATTTGTGGAAAGGGAAAAACACCCCAAATGTTCTCTAATTAAGTTTTATTGCTATGACTTTTTCACATATTTAAATAATGTAAATATAACGTGAAAAGTATTTTTCTTTTTGTGTGCGTAAATTTGTTTTGAAATCAGTAAAATGTCGTCATATCAATCATAATTGGATTCTACTTTTGGTAGGCCAAAGTAATATATTCAATAAAATAATTCCTTATATCCTATATTGAGTAAAAATATCAGGCCTTCAGTTAAGAGTTCATTTTCAAAAACCTTTTTAATCTCTAGCTTTCCTACACGAATGTCCTACTACAGAAGAAAACATGGTGAATTATACCATTATTTACTTCATTCAATTTCAATATAAAGCGCTATGTCACCCTAGGGACACTTGCACTGTCATACATGTATGCCTTTACATTTGTCTATACATATATGTTATATTTAAGGATGAGATTCTGCTGTTTTGAGATTAATTACTCGCAGAGAG
This sequence comes from Cordylochernes scorpioides, assembly GCA_030710605.1. Lineage (NCBI taxonomy): Eukaryota > Metazoa > Arthropoda > Arachnida > Pseudoscorpiones > Chernetidae > Cordylochernes > Cordylochernes scorpioides. The sequence continues at coordinate 75,048,627 of CP092870.1, forward strand.
GAATTATTGATCATTTGCTTGATTTTGGTATGCAGTCGTGGAAGAGATTATAATAAAATTAGTTATCAAAAAGAGCTTTAATTGCACTAAAGGAATATATGAAAAACATGGTTTGATAAAGGTACTGGCTGTCTTAAGGCGAATAGAACAAGAAAAACAAAAGATTATTTACATAATGTACAAAAGTTTTGAGCCGGCCAACGTGAAACAACAACAATCGGTTTTATATAGGGAAAGTCCCGACATCTGGTGGTAGATTTAACAGAGTATTTGAATCGATGAAATATAATTTTAAATAAAATAATACTTTAAAATAACATAATTTTAAATATAATATTTTAATATAACATATATATACAATAATTTTAGGTCGTGAATAGAATAGTTATAAGATATTAACAATAAGAGAGAATAAACGAGAAAAATGAACTGTGTACAAAAGAAAGAAGTGTCTGGCAATATGTACAATCAGCATAATATAAATTATCAGTTGTTTATTCTGTAGAAGTGCGTTCGAGCTCGAAAACTAGAGATTAAAAAGGTTTTTGTAAATATACTTTTCACTGAAAGCCTGGGATTCTTACTCAAATAATATATTATATGAAGTAAAACCTCGTTGAAGATAATCCCAATGTAACTGATTAATTGGGTTACCTATAACTGCGGTTTACTCTATGTTAAATATTTTTGTGAGAAATATTTTAGGATCGTTATAAGGGAAGGTTGGCGCTATATCTCTGGCTTATTTTAGTGAAGTTTTACTTATGTATTTTGTTGATAATTATTAATAAAGGTCTCTCTCCTCTTTAGTATACTCCCAATAACCTTTTTAAACCAAATTTATATTATGCATTATCGCGCCTTCTTTTATGAGAAATATGACCAATGGGGCGCAAATATATCATATTAATAATGATTTTAAAATTTTTACGTTTTATAATACAATATAATGTGGCTTATTATTGTAGAAGGACGTTTGACAATTATCCCGCAAATATTTTCCTTTGAACGAAAAATCGAAATTTATTTTAAAAAGAAATAAAGATTATTTCTAAACCTTAGGGATGAAGTATGAAAGAATGAATTGTGAAGAGTAATGATAAACGGAAAAATAAAGTGTCGTTATTTCTCCTTGAAATAAATTTCTATTTTTCGTTCAAAAGAAACATTTGCGGGATAATTGTCAAATGTCCTTTTACCTTTTATTTATTATTTCATATCTACATTAGGAGTTTCTATATATGCGTGGGCACATTCCCCCATCCCATCTTCACAAAGTAAAGTCAATTCCAGCCAATAGGAGCGTGGCTTCGACCCCTTTTAACTTGAGGACATTTTCGTGCTCAGTTTAAAGTGGAGAGACACGCTAGAAAATAATTAACCTTTGAATTACCACTAATTAATTCCAAATCACAATATTGGGATTGCCATGCTCTTTCAGCTGTTGATGGCACATTTAATGGTGCCTTGATTAAACTCACTTTGAAAACTCCTCTATTTCCAAAAATGCAGAGTTTTATAAAATGAATATCTTTACTCAGTATGTATATGTGTTAACAATAGTATATTTGAACGTTTTCAATATTTAAATAATCAAACTATTGAGCGCGGATTTTAATTTATAAATAAAACAACTTCCTACTTTACTTACTGGGATATAAAAATATTGAGAAGGCCAGGCTCGTTGCAATCATTGCAGCAATCACAGTCGATTTTTTTTTTTTTAAGAATCATACACGTCAAAAATGGTTAATTTTCTTTTTACCCTGTAAATGGTGTTGAAATATAATGAATTTACCTACATATCTATGTGTAAAAGTGATAGAAAAATTTATAGATATCTATCTTGTTAATCCCTGGTTATATCTCAACATTTAAATTTTCAGATTAATTTTGGCCGAACCTTGATCAACACCACTAATCTTGAAGAAGGAATAAAAGTTAACGACGATGAGTTACTTTTATTAATGCTGTAAATTCGGTAAGCTTTCGGACTTTGACGTCCTTCGAAAGTTGCCTGTTGAAGGACATCAAAGTCCGAAAGCTTGCCGAATTTACAGCATTAATAAAAGTAACTCATCGTCGTTAACTTTTATTTCTTTTTCAAGATGATGTCAGGCGTTTCCTTCTCTTTTAATTTGAAACCACCAATCTTGTTAATAAAAGCTTAATACTCTAAATCCTCGCTATACCAAATCCCAATAGAACCTGAAGTATGGTTCACTATAGCTATAGATGTACTATAGCACTATAGGGGTTCACTGTATAGTATAATTAATATTGGAGATTATTTTATGTTTTCGTTATAACCAGAAAAGGTTTCTATATCCCTGGTTCGTTATATACATTTATAATTGACATAAAGATATATAGGTACGAATCTATTAGAAGATATTATTGTGTGTGTTGTTTGAGTAAGATACTGAAGATAAATGTAACTTATTTAAGGAATTATTCGCTATACCACTCTCTGAAAGAGCTTAATTTCGAATCATTTGATTAAAATAATGTTAGAAACATTTGAATCTAATTTTATTACTCAAATTAATATCCAATATGATTGAATTTCAAGATATTTATGTTATAATAAATATTTGTAGGTGTTTTGTTATATATGATGTTAATACAAATATCTATATATGGCGAAAATTATCTTCAAAGTAAGTTCAGTGTGTAGTAACATCCAGGTCATTGGAAGACAAAGGTAGTAAGGCTGTAATGGTGTGAGTAATTTTATTGTTTTCGTTTGTACAACTACTGTATATAGTATATTTCTTCCACAAACACTACTTTTTATCATTTTTTAAATTTTAATCTCTAAAGAATAAAACGATATTTTTAACGAAAAGAAAAGTGTACGATTTTTCTCTGACTTTATCGAATAGAAAAAAGCAGGATCAAACTCATTATAAACACATTGTGATTTATACAAATAAACCGATAAAATATGTCGAACATTTCAATCTGGTTTCGACGTTTAGAGCATCAGTTCCTTCCATTAATTACATTTTAACGGATATCTTCTCGCATTTTACTGAAATTAGTAGATTCATTCAATATATACTATATCTAGATAACCATATGATAAAGGATATGCTGATAGTAGAGGTTTATATATATATAATATCCAGGATCGAACCCTACTTGAGCAATTTATTTCCTACTACTATGTCTCTCAATACTTAAACGGGTCAAACCAAACCAGCTTGTGTGAGTATTCATACGGAACTCTGACATTTTATAATAAAAATAGTATAAGGCGGTCGTTAACTACCTACTATGATGATCATGACATCTCATACATATATGCATACATACGTTGGCTCTTATGGAGAGAGATATTATAAGACACGTGGCAATAAACTATAATATTACAGTAAAAACCTCGCTGAAGCGAATCTCAATGGTATCTAACATCTAGCTGATTATAGTCATGTATTCATTATAGCCATGGTTCGCTATAGTCATGCAATCAATAAAGCCATTGTTCACACTATGGCATCACTGATATTGGGAGTTTTTCAGGTTCGTTATAAAATAATTTCGCTAAAATTCTGGAACGTGTCTTTAGGTTTTATTGTAAAAACATTTTTAACGCTAAAGAACTAACATATGGAAAGAAAAGGGCGCATCTAAATTGATTCCTATCATGCCTTTTCTCTTTTCAATTAAAAAAAAGGTTAAACAAATCAAAACTCCTTTCAGAGATAAAATCGAAATCATTGAATAGACAATTACCTTGTGTAACACAGTTTTATTTAGGTTGAAGTTATTAAATATAATAACGACTCCTGGTAATTATATATGACCACACATTTATATGATAAAACAAACATATATTTCCATTAAAAGTTTTATCCATCTATGATACAGAGAAGAAAGAATATATATGATCGATTGCAAGGTCATAACAGAGGTAATTATGATAGTAAACATTATCTATCTAATACTAGAAGTAAACAAACCTACTATAACCATTATAGTCAGCGTCGCCTGCAGCGCGAGTCATCGTATTACCATAAGATATGGCCATTAGCCCAACCCTAATTATAGGGACACCGGTCATAATTTAGCTGGGGAAGCAAACACTAATGAAAAAGTGAGAATAAAGTCAAAATTGAGGTAAATATTGAGAAACAATAGACACTCGTTGCCATGGTGACTTACTACATAGACGTGCTACCATTTTATTGCTCGCCATTGTCGATTTAGGGACTCGACCTATTTAGATACCAGGTACATCAAGCTGAAATATTTATAATACATGGCTCTTTAATATTTACATATTTTTATCACTACGGAAGTCATGCTTTCTTACCAGGCCTAGACATGTAGATCATTATATGGTAAAATTTCACAATCATATATTGTAGATAAGAGTTAGAATTTCCTAGCTAGTGAGTTCCTTCTTCTTTCTTATCTCCATTCAATCATATTAGGATATCAAGTTTGTAAAGATTGAGACTTTTGATGGTATCTGCTAGGGATGAGTAGAGCTTATCAATGAATTAGTCAATACAGTTAATACTGTGTTATGGGGTTGCAGGTTGAGAATTGCACTTAGTACATAGTAGGAAAACCAACTTTGGAATTAGCAAGTGATAATATCTTGTCAAATCTACTTCACCCAGTCATGATGATTGTCAAATCAGTGAGTTTATTTATTCGACAATGTCAAAAGCTCTTGAGATTTCTATCTTAGACAGGACAGAGTGATGTTCTTATTTGTTTGTATTGCGTCTCATCTGAGGGGCAGTTTAACGAGTGGAATAAAGCGTTGGTTTCCCGCAGCTACGACCCAGGTTCGAATCCCGTATTGGCCACTTTTTTATAATTAAAAAAGATATATTTAACCATGACGCTCGAATCTTGCAAATATTCAATCACACTAGTAAGTTCAAGTAACCAGACAGAGAGTTCTGACATCCTTGTAAGTGCAAAAGTCCAACTGATATCGACATGGGTTACACTTAGAGTAAAAGCTGTTGCCAACTATTACCCATCATGATTATCATGGCCTGTACCACGTTTACTACGGATATTTTGAAAAACCTCATCTTTTTTTATCAAACAATGGATAACATAACGAATTGAATGTAAATACGTATTACCTTTTATTTTATTTTGATTTTGAAAATATGTCAAAAGAGAATTATTAGCAAAAATACTTAATACCTCGTTTTATAACGCTTTCCATTGAATAGAATGTTCTCTGAAGTTTGACTTCTTTTGAAAAAAATATTTTTTATTTGTTATGCTCTCTCCTTTGTTTAGTTTTTTCGTTCAAATTAGCAAACAACATAATATCTATTTGATCTCTTTATATCAATATCTCTGTATTTCTTTATATATTTCAGATAAAGGAATTATATTTCGAAATATATAATCGGTAAGACCTCGCAACAACATTGGGAATAACATTTTGGTCTATAATTCTATTATAGAATATATTTAATTGAGGAATATTCTATATATATTTCTCGCTAGAGTCCTGGTTCGTTTTAGCAATGTTTTATTGAAAAGAATTTGTCTATTTGAAAAGTACAAAAGTGAATTCGTACTTGAATAAGGTGGATAAATTGAGAAAAAAGGGCATTTCCTAATCGTGAAACTAAAAGTTGCTGAAGGCTTGCGCCATCTATCGGAATAATTATCAACTATTTATTGATTTTTAATTATTCCAGAATTGACCAAATACAGATTCTTTAATAATTAAGAAAATGTTAACCACGTATGCGTTTCAGGCTGTTTGCCCTCCTCAGCGTGGTGCAAGCTGTACCTTAACGAATAAAAAAAGCTGGTCTTTGGGGCATCTTGAAAAACCATGAAGGGAATTCTCACGCCCTTCCGGCTTGAATACCTGTTTCATGGTTTTTCAAGATGCCCCAAAGAGCGCGTACGTGGTTAGCTTTTCTTGATTATTCAAGAAACGATATTTGGCCAATTTTGGAATGATTAAAAATCAACGAGAATAGTTGATATTTATTCCGATAGATGGCGCAAGGCATTAGCAACTTTTAGCTGCACGATCAGAAAATTTTGTATAAAGATAATTCTAAATTTGTTCTAAAAATATCTGAAGGAAAAATCTATTTAATAATTTTAAAAAGTGATGGCTAAAATTTACCGATTTTTTAACAAGGATTGTAAAGCTTAAAGGATAAGAAAGACAAAGATGTATTCTTTACAATTCTTTGTTGGCGACTTTAAACCTCTCTATAGAGCGAGGTATTTCTTCAACAAACGAAACAAGGGTTTTGATTCTAAAGATTTATCGAATAGCAGAGCGTTTATTTTGCATACATACTTTGTAGAAAAGTGAAAATAAATAACATATAATCGTGATGAAAAGACAAATCGAGAATATTATGATAAATTGATGCAAGTGTTTATTTTATTAAATGAAGAATAATTAAAAATGTAAATAATATACAAATATATAAATACTATTTAACAAGCCTTAATACAGAGATGATTGCAGTACAACCTCGGTATAGGGAACCTCATTGAAACAAAACTTTGTTTCGCCATAGTCATGCTTTCATTATAACCGTTTTTAATTTCAATAACACACCGTTAAAACGAACAGAGAATATAGCTGACCTTACATAATAAATATATATGGCTATAATTAAACCATTGCTATATATGACTAAAAATTCTTTCACATTAAAGTTTGCTATAGCGAAGTTCCACTGCATGTAATTCAAAATGATAGTTATTTTAGGTTCGTTATATATATATCCCCACAATCTGCCAAAGAGGTGTTTAGCTTGTAAGGTAGCTAGGCCAAAGCCTAGTGAGGATTACATTGGATCCCTTGTGGATCTCATGGAATAAAGTCTGTCCTAGGCTGACGAGGGCCATTAGCCCAAACCCATGGTCTCTAGGTGGACGCTTCTCAGTTTGCTAAAGCTGGTGCTGTGGCTTTGTCACCGACCCGAGGCCACTAGTTTGCGGCGACGGTCATTAGATGGCGTCTAGTTTTGACGTCTATTTTTGGTGACCTTTATCTTTTTATATATACGAAGTTACGAAGCTATATCCCGGATTCGTTTAATTGAGGTAATAAAGTTTCTCCCCCAGAATTCTAAACCTATATTTCTACAGTTCTAGGAGCATATGTGCATATAGTTCAAAACATAAATTTACTATACTCAAAAGCAAAGGCAGGTATTTAAGAAATTAATTCTAATACAATAGGGTGAAGCGTTAAAGAGATTGAAATGGCAAACTGTTCGGGGAATTCATCACTAAAGCCATACTTTTCCATTTCTTTTATTCATTGAAGAATATAAAATGGGCTGTATAAATATATTGTTATATATATATATATATGTGTGTGTGTGTGTGTGTGTTAAATAATATATTATTTCATTTTAAGATTAGAATATCTATAATAAAATACTCTGTTAAGTCGACCGTCAGACGTCGCGACCTTCCCTATATAAAACCCATTGTTGCTGTTTCCCGTTGGCCGGCTCAAACCTTTAGTAATTATGTAGATAATATTTTGTTTTCCTAATTCTACTCGTCTTAAGTCAGGGAGTACTTTATCAAATCCTGTTTTTTTATATATTCCTTAAGCTCAATTAAAGCTAATTATGATTTAAACAGTTTTATTATTTCTACTACGACTGTAATATCACATACCCATGGATTCCAAGATCAATCAAATGACCAATAATTCCTCTACAAGCAAATAAAATTCTATCCTAATAATATTCAAAAAACAGCAGAACATCTTTTTTATATTATATATATGTCATAATATATGCTCTTCCAGGAATAATAAAGTAAACCTACAGTCAACGAGAGAGAGAGACGTCGATAGAAGGCAACTAAGTTACGGCCATTTTGAACCACTGGCCACATGCCGGAGGGGGCTTTTCTTGGAACCCTCAGGACCTATTTTTGGACAGTTGGGGGGTGGTGGCGACAACAAACGGTCGTTCAGCGGCCATCTCCTCGCGCTACCTCTCTCTCGCTTGTTGCCTGAAATTCCTCTACCTATTTGTGGCGTGATTATTTCCCTTTCCCAACCACATTATTATCACTATATTGCCACATTGAAAGTCGACAGGATCATCACAGAAGAGTCAGTCGACAGGATCATATCACACACATATATATATATATTAAAATGAAAGTAGCGTTAAAATATATTTTATAATTTTCAGCGATAGGGGACGCTAAATTGATAAGGATATTTTCAAAGTTTTCTCGTTTTAGGAACAATGTACAGTGAGAAACAGGCGCTCTTATTTGTATTGATCTTCAAAATCGATTATTCTGTTTAATATTCAAACATTCAACTAAAAATAGTATTAATAATAGAATAAAATTTTGTAGAAAAATTGATGTTGATTTAATTTCAATTTACATTTTAAAGACTGAATTTAGGTCTTATTTGAGTTTCCTATTAAAATATTTGTCATCTGCTTTCTCTAATTTTTAAATAGGTAAATAATCCTTACTTGCCAGAATTTTGCCCGAGTTAATATTTGGTTTAGTCAAAGGCTTATTCTGATTATCACCGAGTTTTTATTATCATCCCTAGTAAACGTGGTACAGGCCATGATAATTATGGTGGGTAGAAGTTGGCGACTGATTTTACTGTAAGTGCACCACATGTCTACACGTGTGAAAATCAGTTCGACTTTTGCACTCACAATTGTGCTAGAACCTCGCTTGGTTACTTTCAATCGCTGGTGTGGTTAGACTTTTGCAAGTTTTGGGGGCAATTAAAGCATTTTTTTTATAATTAGAAAAAGTGCAGAATGTGGGATTCGATCTTGGGTCGTAGCGGTCGTAAACCAACGGTTTAGATCACCCTTCTACCGACCCCTTCATTATCAGCAGTGATAGGAATAGATAAAAAGAGGGGGCTTCAATAATATATTTATCAACCTAATCATTCTATAATCCCAGAATGTCTGTATTAGGCAGTTATCAAACTAATTTGAATATTGTGTGGTCAGATTTTGTGGAACAAAAATATACATATACACAGGGCATGTAGATAAGACAAATTGGCTTATCGTTGAATCAATATTTGTAACCAGGGATTGATACTATGGCACTGTCTCCTTTGAACCTAACATTATTATGGTAGTTTGATCGGGATTGGTCGAGTATTGTGGAAATGTATGACTCTGAACGAACTCAAACACACACATTATATATTTCAGTTGGCTGAACGCCAACCTTTTTCAAGGTATTATAACATATTAATGTGTGTATATAACACACATTAATGTTAAAGATATATTTATGGATTGCTCTATTTTCAAAACACATTATATACTTGTATAAAATTATGAAGAATAATTAAAATAACACAATGAGTGAAATAAATTCTTTCTGAACTTAATCTTCCAATACTTCCTGCGTACACATTTCTATCTTCAAATAACTCAATATATATTCCAATTTATTTATAATTTATAATGTAATGTTCCTTTTATATCTACTCATGGACAAAACCTAAAGAATTAGAAAATCTTTGATTTCGCCGGTAGCCTATTTATTCATATAATTTTTTAAAGGAGACAGAGGCAATTATTTCACACTTGGTTATCTCGTATTTCTTCAATAAAGGTCACTGTGTATCGAATATCTTTCAGAGTTATTGTCTGAATCCCGATATACATGTTAAAAGGTACAAATTCCTAAATTTTGTCCATGGGTGTATACTGCCTATATATATCCTATTCTCCTCTTTTCCATATTATTGTTCCTAAATCTTTCGGTTCCGCCAAAGTACAGTAACATTTTACTGGAAAGACCATTTGGTTTAATTATAGTCATGACTTCACTATAGCTATGTTTCACTATATTATAAAATAAAACTGAGAAATAATATGGGTTTGTTATAAAGGAAGGTTCTCTATATCCCCGGTGCTTTTCAATGGGGTTTTATAGTACTATAATAGTAATCCTTCTATTCGTTTTTACTCTTTCGATTTCCCTTCTATTAAACATAATAGTATTGTACTATACCAAGTACATATTGCTTCATTCATGATTTTCCTTATGAATAAAATTCTGAAATGGCTATGTACTCTGTAAGTGCATTAGTATTGAAATATCATACCTATAACTTACAAAATGCCAGATTCCTGTTTTCTTACTTGAACGAACGGATAAGTATGTATATTTGTAAAAAAAGTGTTTAATGCGGGATTCGTTCACGGGTTGTGCTGAAAAAGCCTACAATGTATACCATTACACTTCCAAGCTTCTGATGGTTAAATTAAAGCCCTAAATAAATCAATATCTTGCCCAGAAATCCTCCTCAACGTGGCGGGCGGGAGAAGCAGCACAAGTAAGGGACTGCTCTGTAGGGTGAAGTACGGTGTCGTGAGCCCCGAGCCGCTACGGTAATCGTGAACAGGGAACTCTGTAATGTGGCTGACTAACGGAGCAATGGCACCCCTCCTTTTCATGAATGGAAAAGACACTATATATAAATATACAGAGAAATTAACACAAAGCAATAACGCGCCATCTATACATATAAAATAAAAGGATTTAAAAGCGCGAATGTTTCTTTTATACATAAAACAAACTTCTACTGTCCTTACTGCGATGAAAAAAATACATTGGGAGGGCTTGGCTCATCAGTGGTGAACCCTCCCAGCGGTTTCGCCAATTTAATCCACCAGACCGCTTCTCAGAGCTCTAATACTGTATTGGATCATTCTGCTTTTATATGCTACACTGAAGGATGGAATCTTAGAAATGGTTTTCAAGTAAACTATGGACATAAGCTTATAGCACAGTAGCATTACATTTAAATATTTGCTTCGAGCAATGCTCTTCAGCAAACTATAAAGACAAGGCCAGTTAGGCATAAATTAACACAAAGCAATAACGCGCCATCTATACATATAGTAGAAGTTTGTTTTATGCATAAAAGAAACATTCGCGCTTTTAAATCCTTTTATTTTATATATACAGAGAAATGGTAAAGTTGGAGAGTAAGAAGTCGTTTTTATACCTTCTGATAAGTTAATCATTTGGCGATATTTCCTTTATTGTAGAATTACCATAAATGTTCCATTCATTTCAAATATATACATTATTCTAAACTTTTTTCCTAACAGTGATTTATTGTTGATTTAAGAATTCACCAAAAGATAATCGTAGAAACTGCATTAATTACAAAAATGTCGATTTATTATCCGAGTAAATAGCTTGAAATTTGACTTATGGCCATATAGTTATTTACTTATTTGGTTTGTATATATTATATATATATATACTTATATGAAAATTCTAAACTAATATAGACAATTTTAATTAAAAAATATCTACTGCCCTTACTTTAATGGAAAAATTGAAGGGAGGGTCTGTGTGGTGAACATAAGTGGTGAACTTTCCCAGGGGTTACGTCAGTGTAATATACCATACCGCTATTATATTGCATTTTTGGGTTTTCCTTTTATAGTGATACTATAATTTTTCCACTGTAGTAAGGGCAGTAGATATTGTTTAAATCTTAAAAGATTCCTACGGGTCTATAATAGTTTCAAATTTTATAACAGATGGCACGTTAATGCATCATAATATAAAACTATAATTTGTATTCAATTTATAAAAGACGAATCAACGAAATAATATGATTGAAAATTGACATATTACCTTAATTTTGTTGAATTAATTCCGTGCAGTATGTTGAGTTCCAGAATAGCACGCGGCTGGAGATTCGATAAATGGAGACGTTCGAAAATAAAAATATCTTTAATACAGAAATATTTAAATGATTCATCGAGAAATAGAAACTTGAAAATATATGTTTTATGTTAATATAGATATAAATTATGGAATTACTGGCAAGAGAAATAACTAAAACCTTGTCATTTTTAAAACTCAAGTAGATGGATTTTATTAATAAATTAGGTCATATACTGGAATAAATAGAAGTCGAGTGCTATTTTTGGTAAATTCTAAACTATTATAGACTCATATGATTCTTAAAAAGAAAAAACAATTTCTACTGCCCTTACTGCAATGTAAAAATTAATGGTAGGGCCTGGCTCACCAGTGGTCAACCCGCTGGGAGGGTTCACCACTGGTGAACCAGGCCCTACCATTAATATTTATATTGCGTAAGGGCAGTAGAAATTGTTTTATTTTAAAAAGAATCATATGCGTCTATAATAAAGATAGCGCGCTAATGCATCATAATATAATTTTGGTAAATGTCCAAATTCTGGTCTAGGATTTTTTTCCGATAAACCATGTACAATGTTTTCAACGATTATCTCTTGTCAGCGAAATAAACGCAGAATGTGGGCAATATTTGAAGACTTAAACTAACGTTCCTTCAACATCAAATTTAATAAGTGGCGAAGGGATGCAGCAAAGTCCATTCGCATAATTAAATTAATTATTATAATTAATTAATCTATTTTGTTTTGTTGTTTTTTATTTTATTCCATTATTAATATATGTTCTTTTCTCTATGCAGTGAAATAATAATAAAATAATCATATATGTGAACACTAAAACAATAACTTTCCATTTAGAGACTTAAATCTCTTTAAAAGCTTTTATTTCTAGAGCATATATTTTGAACTGAGATTAAAGACCTTTTTTATTGCATAAATGCATACAATAAAATATATACAAATATATACAATTATTTTAATTACAAAAACTTTTTATTATTTAATAAAAGCCATAAAACATTCAAATCACTCTCAAATATTTGATCTGTGAATAATTTTATTTTCGTGTAATGAATAAAAAAGGAACCAACAAAGTATTGAGTAGAACATGTACAGTAAAATCCTATGAAAGAACATGGAATATAGCAAACCTTCTTTTTTACCGAACCTGAAATAATCCCTATTTTTATTTTACAATACAGTGAACTATAGCTATAACGAACCATAGTGAACCACAGGTTCAGTCCAATTGGGGTTCTCTATAGAATGATTCATTAACTTTTATACATTCAATTATAAGCTTGTCCTAAAAGTTCGTTTTTTTCTTAAAACTTTGTTTCTTTTATTTCTTGGCGAAGAATACTATTATGTCTAATACATACTCTACAATTACTTTATACATAATACAAATACATTATACATAACGGCGAATAATATTGGTATTTTAATTTTTGCAAATGTTTACGGACCTTTGGGACAATCTTATAATATAATAATAACATGTTATAAGTCCATACTTCTGAAATAGATGCAATAAATTACTCTTTCAAATCTCTCCATACCCCCAAATCTCTCCAAATCACCAAAACGTCTCCTCTAAGTGATAAACCATAATAACATGTTAGTTTACGCAATGAACAGAAACATTGCAACCATATATAATTATCCAACAATCTCAACTTAGAAAGAAGTGTCGAGATGTATTTTAATTATGCTTTCTCAGAGTAATTTATTTGAGAAACAATCTAACCAGCTTAGGAACCGACAAGCTCAGGGATTAGCTCTGGAGTCCAGGGGATTATGGGCAATCCTTTCCTCCAACTGACCTCTCAAAGCGATTGGCTCCACTAGGCAATTACCTAGGCACGTAGCTTTATTCAATTGGGTAGTTTAAAGTCTTCAGCTGCCTGAAAGCTGCTTGCTAAATAGCCCTCCCTGCGGTAACCAGCTCCTTACCCTGATTATTATCATTATTATTATTATTGTTATTAGGAACTCTCCAAGTAGCTATTTAGCTTCTATGGACTATTTGGTTAGGATACTAAATGGGAATATATCTTCCTATTATTATAATTTTATTATAATTATTATCATTCATATTCAGCATATACATTTATTTCTTTAATACCCATTTTTAAATATAATTTAGGAAAGAATTTAAGAGAGCAAAGAAAAGTTAATAGAAGAAGCATATTTCTTCCTTGGTACACAAAACTTGCAAAAAGCTAAACAAAGATAAATATTCTTTTAAATTATCCAATCGATAGTAAAAGCGTGATACTCTAGGCTTTAAGATTCATATATATATTATGATATAATCTATAAGAAATCAAGGATTTGGTTTCTTTAATTTCTCGAGCTAAATATAGCAGAAGTTACACTTCTGGACCTCAGTGTTGGAAGGCATGTTAGCCAGTTGACGTCTATTTTATAAGGGATTTAGAGTTATCATTTTATTTATATGAGCAACAATTTACACAAAGTATCTGATCGTACTTGTAGTATGTGTTCTAAATTGGTCATCTTTGATTTGATTTTTAAAAAATTACAAGATGGATGATATAAAATATGAACATTTTTAATACTATAGAAAATCAAAGAATCTAACTTAAGATCATATATTTAATATATAGCTTCTCGATGAAACAACTTGTACTAAAATAAAACTTCAAGCTGATTGGGGAATGATCTCAACGCTGAATGTCTAAATGAGGTCACCTGATAGTAGAAAACCAATCAGCGAGAGAATAAAATGCATCCTGTATATATTGTGTGTGTTGTGTGAGTATGCCCATATAAATAAACACTAAGTCTTATAATACATTATAAAGGACTGCGGCGTATGATTATAAAACAACACTTAAAGTTTCACCGCATAAGTTTATTTTCTGTGAAAAATCAATATTTATTTCAAAGAGAAATATTTACTATTTCTAACTTTTTTGGATGAAGTCTTATATTATAGTAGGAAAAAATGATAGTCTTTTTGATAGAGCAATACGTGAATAGATCTTTATTTGAAAAAGCATATATTGGATCAAAAAAAGAATTAATTTACAATTATTTAATTTGGCTGAACGCCAACCTTTTTCAAGGTATTATAATATATTTATGTGTCAATAACAAACTTAGAGCCACAATATTGGTAAACAAATTATTTTTGAACCAATATATGCCTTTTTAATTAAATACATTTTTATTAATACCAAATTGTAAATGCAATTATATAAAAGATAGGGTTAAACATATTAAAATTAAATAAATTAAGTCCTATAATATTTTGTTGCCTTTTTGTATTTACGAAAAAAAAAAATTACAAAGATCATAATCATAAAAAAAATCATGTTTGAACAAAGAGAACACCAGTATCAGTGTGATCATTTTAAATCAATTTTCCAATTACAAATATAATTCTCATTTGAAAAACATGTAAATTTTAAAAAATTACTCAATATGCAACAAATTTGTTTCTTTTTTTTTTATATAAGTGAAATTATTTATAAATCTTCATATATAGTCCTCATTCAAGCACACGTTAAAAGATTACATCTCCAAAAAATAAAAAAAGTTCAACAATAGAAGACTTAATGATGTCTAACAATCGTGTAACAATGCCTCAAGGTGGACACTGTAGGATCTAGTTCAATTCTTGTGTGCGATACTCGGGATGAGAACAAAAGATTAATTTCCTTCTCAAGAAAAATAAATTCTGGCACAAACTTTGTTGTTCTTGTAAAAATCTATTTCTACATAATATAGGAGAGAGTTTTCTTTAGGTAGCCCAACTTTGGAATTGTTATAAGGGAATACATTACTTTCTAAATATAACAAATAACTCAGATAAATAGATTACTACTCTCAGAATAGTTTATCTTTTCTATCTTAATACAACAGTTGTAATTTATATTAGGTTCTAATTGCTTAAATATCTCATTCCTAATTGTACACGTTTGTTCGGTGGTACATATACTGTCCCATTCCTAAATATAATATATATCTATGAAAGAGAGAGAGAGATTGAGATTGAAACTTATTTATCAATCGTTCATATAAGATTATATGAGGTTAAATTTAAAATAAATAAATAAATACGATTAAAAAAGAATATATATAGTGAATAAATATAAATATTAAAAAAACGAAAGAAAAAATAAAAGATAAAAGGATCAGGTGTTGAAATCAATATTAAAAATGGCATATCCTGACCAGGAGCACATGTGCTTTACACAGGGTTGGCCAAATATCAGGGAACAGGCCAAATCAATGTTTAGTTGATTTCTGTTCCACCAGATGGCGCTCTGCCTTCTGTAAAGCACATGTGCTCCTGGTCAGGATATGCCATTTTTAAATATAAATATATAAAATTGAGAAATAAATATACTTATATTTAAAATATACACAAGGTCTTCATTGGTGGCGCCCACCGCGGGAAAGACTCCGCCACCGATGGACTGCGAGAGAGCAGAGATATAAATTGCCCTGAAAAAATATATATAGAAAATGGATATCAGCATATAAAATAATTTTGATATCGGAATGAATTCTTACAATTGCTATAGAGAATCATCTAAAAACGAATTTGCCTGGCTATCATATATAATATACAAAAAGACAATTTCGCCATAGAAATTTTGTTATTTTCGACGTTCCCCGACAAAACTATAATGTCCTCGTTCAGAAAAAAATGTTTTTTAAACTTTTGATAGGGCTTCATTAATATTGAAATATAATTATTGAAATAAATTGAGAGATTTTGAAAATAAATTATTATTTAATATCATGACTTTCACGGAGTTTGTAAACATTTAAATATTTTGTTTAATATTTTATATTTTTGACTAATGACTTCGATACTGTGAATTTATATATATATATATAGATAGATTGATATAGATTGATATTGAAACTACTTTATCACATTGTCCATATAAGATTATATGATAGAACGCACATATACTTAAAATGCATTTATAACGTCTTGAAAAATGTTTAATTTTTATATATTCCTGAAAATAATAAAATATTTTGCTCAGAACATCGAAAAAATAAGAACTTCTATGTGGGCGAAGTGTTTTTTATTAAGAGAATACATAAGTATGGAAAAGTATTGGCTCAATTATTGTAACCCCTATCAGCTGTTTCGGAATATACTTCACGATTGAATATACTTGCATGATTAGGATGTGCAAATTTATTATTTTTAAAGCCTTTTGATCTTTCTTCCTACTTTTACCCCATTTAAAACAAAAATATTTATATGTAATTTAACAAATTCGCTAATAATATATTTTACGAAGCATTACTGTTTTATATAAAGAAATAGCTATATAATTTGCTAAAAACTATACAATATTTTATTTAAATATGAGGATTTTCTTCTTAAAGTGGAGTCAATTGATAAGGATTATTATCAGTAAAAGGTAAAACTTCTTTCTCCAATTTATAATAAAACTCTATGAAACAAAAATAAATTTGGTTTATATAATTTTTATATGAATAATCAAAAATAAAACTAAATTAATTCTATTTATTTTGTTTAATTTGGTATAGATAGAAAGAGAATAACTCTTAGGGAATAAAATTTAATGAGGATTATTATCCCACACTTTCTTGAATTTTATTATACACCACTATAAAGCAAATCGATTTGGTTTATATATTTTTTTTATATGAATATTCAAAATTAACTATGTTATTTCTATTTATTTTGTTAAATTTGGTATAGATAGAAAATAATTCTTAGGGAATAAAAATTAATTTTCTACCAGCATAATAAAAGTGTCACAGGAATGACAAAATTTATCCTGGAATGTCAGAGAAGATTTTTGTCCTGGACAAATTCTGCTAATGTATGGGGAGACCTGACGTTGGGAAAAAACAAACGAATTCCTGAAGCAAATCTAGAATTTATTTTACACATTTGCAAGTCAGCTTTGTGTCATTTTGCATTGTGGGCCTTATTTTACAATAGAGCTGTCCTTCCTTCATATTTATAGGAACCGTTCCAATCTAAACTCTCTGCCTATTATAAAATATTTTAGGGAAAGAAATCACTAAATCAACTCTCTGAAAGTGATAAAAATCATAAAACATATACTTTACAATGGTTTGAAGTTAAAATATCAGCATAAAATTTACTTTTTTTTTTGTTATACCTTAAATATATTTTTAAACCGAGTAAACTATTTTTTAAAAGATATGAAGATCGTCTATAAAATTTATTTTCGGTCGATAAAGATATTTGGAAAATAAATATATTGTTTAATTTGTAAATTATAATTATTTTTGAATTATTATTGATATATTCTGAGATTCTATATATGATATATATCCTAAAATATTATTGAGATAATTGATTCATCATATATTGACAGTCAATTTTTATAAATCCATTTAAAATTGAAATATGATAACAGAATGGTATACAAAATATGCGCCATCAAACACACAGAATTGATATTATAGTTAATTGCAAATTCTCACATAGAAATCTACGAAACAAGAGATAGAAGCATAAATCTGAGAATGATAAAAGATATCTTCATCCATGGAACTTGTAAAAAACATTATACTGTGTATATAGGTAAACCATCATCTGAGCATATAGATAAACTATACGTATTTTTGCAAAAAACCTTTTCCTTAGAAGTTCCACTATAGAAACCCTAAAGGAATGTTGAGTTGGTTATAGGCAACGCCTTAGGACTTCTCAGCCTTTCTTCTCTAAATAGGAAGACGCCTGAAGGAACCATTTGTCTTGTTAGTTGATTAGACTTCAACTTAATTTGAATTGACAGGTCATTTCGAGTTGTTCTTTTATACCTCTGTTTTATCTTTTTATTTCTTCGTTAAACCTATTGCTTGCTTTTTTAACAGAGCCTTCTATAAAGAGTAAACTTAAATACCTTTCAAAAGTCATATTGACATTTCCATAAATTTTGATTTTTATATAAAGGGTTGATTAAGATAACCCATCTTTAAAAGTACAATATTTATATAGCTTATTTCCCTCAACATCCACCAGATGGACAACAACTGGTCTTACTCCATATTCTAAACTTCTCAGTTGATGAATTGAGAAATGCTTTAGTAAACACTTTTACTATTTATTTTTTAAAATAAGATGCATTTCTACAATTAATGAACTGAAAATAATAGGAATTAGGCAGTTCTGAATTCTCAGTTTTGAACCTTCGTAACGATTTCATAATGTAATAAAAAATATCGTATTTATATCTAAGAGATATGGTCCAAATATTAGAACAATCACTTCATGGATTGTAACATTCTCATGTTGTGTGACTGTTGATTTACATATGTAGCTAGTAAGGGCATTCGAAATTGTTTATTTTTAAAATAATCATACGCGTCTATAATAGTTTCGAATTTTGATAACAGATGACGCGCTAATGCATCATCATATACATATGTAACTAATATTTTATAAGGATGATATAAGAAGGATTTATCCTTTTGGAAACACTTGGTATTAAGATAATCTGCATGTTTAGATATCTTATCACCTCTTTCAGAGTAGCTCACAGCAATAATGGAAGAAGATATGAAGGAAAAACCATTAAGATGAAGATATTTGAATGTAATTCATGGAAAGGTCTGTGAGATAATACTGACAATCTATTGATTGAAGAGTCGAATATACATTTCAAAAAAGGGAAATATTCAAATTTTGCAAAAGGATGATATTCATTTGAAAAAACAGTGATATAGTCACCGATCCATCTATATAAACACAATACAGAGAAATTTCACTAAATACATTTTAAGACAATTTCAAAGTGAGATGTATCCGTGCCTCACACATTCAAATAAAGCTTTCATGTATCATAATATTCTATATGAAGACAACTCACATAATAGACGTCAAGTATGAGCCAGTATTATGAGGGCGTGAGGAAAGCGATTCAATAAATCTATAACGGGACAGAGAGAGGATAGAGTTGTTCTAAAACACAAGGCGCAATATTTCAATGTCATCTCCGGACAATAAATTCCCAGGCGGGGATTTCCACTAAATCCAGGGCTGTCCTATCACAGAGGCCACCTGTGGGGGGTATTTATGGGCTGGACAATGTTCTTTTTATAGCATCAAACCATAGAGACCCTCTCCTTAATTCCTATATTATTATATTATATTGCTTTTATTATAGTCTTTGTACCTCTATGGTATCTCTCTGTGGAATATATACGGTATATTATTATAATTATATAAAATATTATGATGAATATGATATAAAACATTACGTTATTACTATAATAAATAAAGCTTAATGTGTTTAGAGACTATATTACACGGATTCGGGTTTATCTATATGTACAATAGAATGTAAGCCTTTGGAACATACATGCGAATAATATAAGAAGTGTATATAGACCATAAACTCGCTTCCTAATTTATCTATTATTATTATATTATATTGCTTTTTTTCGTTTATTATAGTTGAATATATACGATATATTATTATATTTATATTAAACTAGCCGAATGACCCGGGCAAAGCCCGTGTTTTACCCGATTGAATGTTTTGATTCAAATACTATTTGTTACAATTATAAATTGGCGCCTTAAATAATTGCATATGTTAGTTAATAACTATAGCCTATGTGCTTCATCTGTCTATGTACTGTTGGCTTCCGTAGGCGTCTCTTACTGTGAAAAAGAAAGAGAGGATTCCATTTGGTTATTATCTAATATATGCATTTATTTAGGGAGCGACCCGCTCCAACACAATAGTTACAAAGACGAAATAGCGAGTGGGGGGGGGGGCAAAGGTGGCGTGATCGTAGCCAACCAATAGGAGGGCGCCATTCCAAAAAAAAAAAAAAAGCAAACGGTGACAGAGATGAAAACTGACTGATTGATTAGGAGATGAGGAATGACGCTCGTAACACACTGTATATAGAAATATTACACTGAATATGATAGAAGACATTCAATATGATCTACTATATCATATACCCATCTCAGTGTAGCATATAAAAGCAGAATGATCCAATACAGTATTAGAGCTTTAAAGAAGCGGTCTGGTAGATTAAAAAAATTGGCGAAACCGCTGGAAGGGTTCACCACTGACGAGCGAAGCCCTTATAATATAGGTTTCATCGCAGTTTGAAAGATTCACAGTAATACTTCGATGAAAGAGGACCCAATAGACTGAATCTTTGGGTTACCATGACCATGGTTTAACTATATGGTATATCAATAATATTATGACTTAATTAATGTTCGTTATAAGAGAATAATCGCTATATAATCGGTTCATTTCAGCGATCTCTTACTGTATATTGTAATATAGTTGGTATAAATACCTCTAAATAAAATTCTGTATATTTAATGAATACTTTTGTAGTATTTCCCTAAATTGAAAAAGGTCTGAACTAAAATGAGTCAGAATTCAACCCCGATCCTTAGTAGAAACTACTGAATTTGAAAGAAAAGTGAACTTCCACCTAACCGAATCTGTAGGTCTCATTATAATCAATACTGGCCTTAATAAATGGTCTCTGTTTCTCACTGGAAGAGCTTTAAATAGAAATAATATTTAAAGTAAGATATATTCCATTGTTTTCTGAAATCTATCTGTTCCTGGAATATCTTCAACCGAATATTCAAAAGAAAGAATAAACATCCTCCAATAGCGCAAACATCATCACACGCGAACATTTAATTTGTAAGAACGTGTAGCAGAAGAAGGTTCCCATGTCTTACAAGACTCCTTCTGATAGAAAACAAATACGACTTAGGAGAAATATTGATTGAATTGATTTTCAAATCACCTTTTTAATCAACAGTTTGCTTTGGTATGATTCAAATAACTTATTTTTATCTCATATATTTTAATTTCATAAATAATTATTGAGAGCTAGCATATGTTAGCGTTATCTTTAGATTATATGAATTGAAATGCTTTCCTTTTCTATTTTCATTTATCTATTACATTAAGTTTGGTTGTAATCCTTCTATCAATAATCTTAATAGACGTAATTATTATCAGTTATGAACAATCTTGATTTGTTTTCTATTTTTATAATGTGTGTGTGTGTGTTTTACAAGCGAATTACATTTTAATGAATTTTAGTAGAATATTAAGCATATTCATATATATTCATGTACAAAACTTAAATAAGTTCTACATTTTAGCATGTATATCGCGATTCTAACAATAATTCTGAAAGATATTCGATACACAGTGATCTTTATTGAAGACACATGAGAAAACTAAGTGTGAACAAAATTGCTTCTATCTCCTAAAAACAAACTGACTGCCAGCGACATCAAATACTTTCCGCTTCTTATCTTTTGTCCATTGGTGTCTTCTAGCATATATTTTAGGAAAACATATGTATTAATCAAATCAGTGTTATCAGTAAGTATCCTACATATGTGAGGCTATTGAAATAAATTCACGAACAAAAAAAAACGAAATTTACATCTTTAAAGATATATGTGATAAAATAATGTATTGTTTGATTCTAAGCACAAATATTATATCATATATTCTGTTAAAGTAAGTGAATAATTTTAAAGGTAGAGAATATGATAACATATATGTACTATTTTTAATATCATAATATATAATAAAACATATACATATGCACTATAGACACTGAAAATTCACACTCTGATATACAAGTATATTATGCAACATCTTAGACTTTGATCCTTCAAATTAGTGCTTTTATAGGAAACCATTTAAATATTCAAGAGGAGGGAGGTTTGAAAAGGACTCATTATATTGTTACATCATGATTAATGGCGTATTTATTATATTATTTTTAATATATTTGAAATTTAAATTATATATTTATTTATTTTTATATTCTATGATATTTATTTAAAACAGATTATCATCATTTGTATTTAGGTACACTGTGACTTCACTGCTCTCTTTGATGTGAGAAAATAAATAAAGTATTCTGGAGGCTACTTAAAGTAGACTTATCTCATTATTCCCTTATATAAATTTGTAGGATGGTTGAAACACGCTCTGGTAAGATGCAAGACCCAGCACAGGAGAGAATCAAGGCTGAAGAGTCTGCCAAGCCGCAGCCTGGTGCAACAATTGGTAGAGATGCTAGTTCCGACCCAGTTGTCCTGAATCCCAACATCGACATCCCCAAGTATGATGGAACGGAAGACCCTCGCCCATGGATTGAATCTCTTGAAGAAATTGGCTTCTTGTACCATTGGGCAGACTACATTATCTCTCGTTATGCCGCCATGAACATGACGGGAAGCGCTAAAACCTGGTTGAATTTACACAAAGCTAGTTTCACGAGCTGGGAAAATATTAAAATCCGCCTCATTCAGGATTTTTCTTTGGACGCGAATAAAGAAGAACTTAGAATGAAGCTCAACAGAATGCAACACTGGAATGAACCAGCAATCAGGTTCGCGGAAGACATTCTAGTGTTGTGCAACAAGGTTGACCCCGCAATGGAAGAAGAAACAAAAATTGAACATGTTATTGGAGGACTGAAAAAAGAGTACTCATTCGCGCTCTACCTGAACCCTCCTAAAACGACCGATGACCTTCTTGTCGTGTGCAAGAAAATGGATTCTTTTGAAAAGAAGTATCGGGAACGTGTGGAGAAATCCAGAAACCTATATAACGGTCCACGCTATTCTAGACCCCAACAACAATCGAGGTACGTGCCGCCGACTGCCGCACGAAACTACCAGACCACTTCCAGGCCCCAAGCCCCTGTTTCCAATAATTACAAGAACGACTCCCCTCCTACCCCCAGACAGCATCGAAACAACTTTCCCCAGCCCTCTACCCCTAGACGTCCTTATAATCCTAACTTTGTGCCGAAACCAAACCTTCAGAGAAACACTTACAATAAAAGCCAAGAAGTGAGCAAAAATAGGACGGAAGATGGAAGACCAATCTGCTTTAAATGTAACAAGCCAGGGCACGTGGCCCGTTATTGTAGGGTCAAGTTTATAAGAATCCTAGAAGAGGATCCAGCAGATACCCAAGAGAAGGTCGAAGAAAAATGCCAAATGAATGAAATATCAGAGAAATCAGGACCTCGGCTTTATGCTGATGTATGTCATAGCACACAGACAAATATTCCTACCCGGAATAGATATTCCGTGTTGGAAGATTTAAACTAAGCGTCGCGCCTGAATCTGTCAATCAAAGCAAGTCGACCATAAACGGAATCAAGAAGTTGGACCCTAAATACAAATTAAAAATTAATGTGGACAAGATAGGGACTTTTGAAGCTTTGGTTGATACAGGTGCTGACCTCTCAGTGGTCGACCTCAGAACGGCCCTCGATACAGGCCATGGTATAAGTAAACTCGCAAAGATTTGTGCAGGACCCGATGGAAAAAAATTGGACATGGTAGGAAGTATATTTTTAAATATAAAAATTGATGACGAAACATTATCACACAACTTTGTGATATTGAAAACGCATTTACGGACATTAATTCTTGGGAGAGATTTCCTTAAGAAAATGAACGCAAAAATAGATTGTAAGCAAGAAACTATAAAATATGATTTGACGAATAATCATGACGAAATCAATTTTGAAAGGTTGAAAATAAAGAGTGCCAAGGATTCCATTGTACCGGAATGTTCCATGAATTTGATCAAGGCATTGGTAGAAACAGAGGATGGAGAATATATTATCGAAGAGAGCAGCAAAATGTTTCAAACAAATGGACTTCGTCTAGCAAGAAGCTTGATCAATGTTATAAATAGGGAAACACACATCTGGATAACTAATCCGTATCCTCGACCGTTAAAAATAATGAAAAACCAAACATTGGCTTTTGGAAGTAGTCCAGCGAAAATAAATGTGAGTCGAGAAAGAGAGGTAGAAAAGAACGAAGAACCTAGATTCCAAATAAACGAAAATCTTTCACCAAAGGAACAGAAAGAGTTAAAACAAGTTTTAGAAAGGTATGGAGATCTTTTTTCATCGAGATTAGGGAGAACCAATTTGGCAAAACATCGGATAGACACAGAAGACGCGAAGCCAATTAAACACAAGCCTTACCGCGTAAGTGCTAAAGAACGAGATATTATAAAAGAGCAAATTGACGAGATGCTTACAGAAGGCATAATTAGGCCATCTTCTAGCCCCTGGTCTTTTCCAGTAATATTGGTCAAGAAGCGAGATGGTAAATACAGATTTTGTGTGGACTACAGAAAACTGAATAATGTCACAGTAAAAGATGTCTATCCGATCCCTAGAATAGATGAAGTTATGGATACTCTCCAAGGATCTACACACTTCTCAGCAATAGACCTCAGATCTGGATATTGGCAAGTTGAAGTCGAAGAAAGAGACAAAGAGAAAACAGCTTTCACTACAGCGCATGGATTATATGAATTCAACGTGATGCCTTTTGGACTTTGTAACGCGCCTGCTACCTTTGAGAGAAATATGGAGAATATGCTTGGAAATCTGAGATGGCAAATTTGTTTGTGTTATCTGGATGATGTTATCATATATAGCCCGGATTTTCCAACGCACCTCAAAAGACTTGAAGCTGTTTTTAGATGTTTTCGTGAATCTAATTTAAGGTTAAACGACAAAAAATGCCGATTTGCTTTTGAAGAATTGGAGATTCTCGGCTATATAACGAGCAAACATGGTATAAAACCCGCGGAACATAACATCAAAGCTGTCAGAAATTTTCCTCGGCCCAAAAAGGTCAAAGAAGTACAATCCTTTTTGGGAATGTGTTCATATTATAGAAAATTTATCAAAGACTTTTCAAAAATTGCCGACCCTTTGACCAACCTTATAAAAAAAAGTGTATCATTTACCTGGACAGAAAGACAAGAGGAAGCGTTTCAAACCCTAAAAACAGCACTATTAAGTCCACCAATTTTAGGTCACTTCAATCCAAATGCACCTACTTATGTTCATACTGATGCGTCCAACATCGGCATAGGTGCAACACTTGTCCAAGACATCGGTGGTGAAGAGAAGGTGATCTCATATTTGAGTCGTACCCTAAGTAAAGCGGAGCAAAATTATTCAACCACTGAAAAAGAATGCCTTGCCGTTGTCTGGTCAATGTCAAAATTACGACCCTACCTTTATGGAAGACACTTTAAAATAGTAACAGACCATCACGCCTTATGCTGGCTCAAAAACTTGAAGGATCCAACAGGTCGATTGGCAAGATGGGCATTGAAAATTCAAGAATATGACTTCGATATAATACATAAATCGGGAAAGAAGCATCTGGACGCCGATGGCTTATCTAGGGGGCCCTTACCAGAAACTGATTGGGATGAGGATTTTGAAAGGCTATTTTTAAATCAAATAACAGACGAAGAGGATAAATTTATCGAAAGTGTTAAGAAAAACCTTAATGGAAGCAGGCGATCAATTGCGCAAAACTTTAAAGAAGAAGATGGATGCCTCTTTAAGAAAAACCCGAACCCTGAAGGCAGGGCGTGGTTGCTTGTGGTTCCAGAGAATAAAAAGAGAGAAATTATGAAAGAATATCACAATCATATGTCGAATGGCCATCTGGGCGTCGCCAGAACCATGTACCGAATAAAGAGTAAATACTTTTGGCCATCCATGCTAAAGGATGTCTCAGAATTCGTTAAGACGTGTCACCTTTGCCAAAGTAGGAAAGGCTCAAACCAATTACCTTCTGGACTACTACAGCCCATCCCCCCAGCCAACTTTCCTTTCGAAAGAATTGGAATTGACTTTGTTGGTCCACTACCATCTACGAAAAACAGGAAAAAATGGATAATCGTGCTGACGGACTACTACACTAGATATGCAGAAACAAGAGCAGTCTCGGAAGCAACAGTGAAAGAAGTTTCTAAATTTCTAGTAGAGGATATTTTTCTTCGGCACGGAGCCCCACAATATCTTATTAGTGACAGAGGCTCTCAATTTACCAGTAATTTAATGAAAGAGGTGATGAAAACGTGCAAGATTAAACATTGCTTCACAACGAGCTATCATCCCCAGACTAATGGATTGACAGAGCGGTTAAATAGAACATTGATCAATATGCTCAGTATGTATGTGAACACTGATCAGAAAAATTGGGACGAGATACTCCCATTCATCACTCACGCTTACAATACTACAATTCAGGAAACCACAGGATATTCTCCCTTTTTCCTGATGTTTGGAAGAGAACCCACGTCTCTTTTGGACGACAGGAATATCTCGGTGGACATTGACAAAGATGATTATGATGAATACATAAAACATCACTTAGACAAAATAAACAGAACAAGAAAATTAGTTATTGACAACACAATAAAGACTCAAGAAAGAATGAAAAAGAACTATGACAAGAAACACATGGAAAGAAGCTACGAACCAGGAGAATTAGTAGCAGTTTGGACACCAATTAGGAAAATAGGAAAGTGTGAGAAACTACTGAGAAAATATTTTGGCCCATATAGAATATTAAAGAAGCTGTCTAACGTAAATTACTTAATTGAGCCAAAAGATAATCCTGGCCAAGACCCATTGATTGTCCATGTCTCAAGACTCAAACCCTATTTTGAGAGAATTGATGAGGTAACTCACGAGGACGTGACGACCTCTGGAGAGGGGGAAGTGTTACATCATGATTAATGGCGTATTTATTATATTATTTTTAATATATTTGAAATTTAAATTATATATTTATTTATTTTTATATTCTATGATATTTATTTAAAACAGATTATCATCATTTGTATTTAGGTACACTGTGACTTCACTGCTCTCTTTGATGTGAGAAAATAAATAAAGTATTCTG
The DNA here is from genome assembly GCA_030710605.1 of Cordylochernes scorpioides. Classification (NCBI taxonomy): domain Eukaryota; kingdom Metazoa; phylum Arthropoda; class Arachnida; order Pseudoscorpiones; family Chernetidae; genus Cordylochernes; species Cordylochernes scorpioides. The sequence goes on from CP092870.1 coordinate 75,076,071, forward strand.
GAGGCTACTTAAAGTAGACTTATCTCATTATTCCCTTATATAAATTTGTAGGATGGTTGAAACACGCTCTGGCAAGATGCAAGACCCAGCACAGGAGAGAATCAAGGCTGAAGAGTCTGCCAAGCCGCAGCCTGGTGCAACAATATATAACTAAACTACTTTCTACATAATTATATAAGACTCCTTCTCAGAAAACTAAAATTTATATAGGAATATACTATATATAGCTAAACCTCTCTTGCTGGAGTAGAGCCAATGTAACCGAACTCTTAGTTCGCTAGAGCCATGATCCACTATATCCATGGTTCTGTTAATTCATAGTATAATTTATAATTCATATAATAATTTATATTTTGCTGATTGTACCTATTGCCAGACATTTCTTTCTTCTGTACACAGTCTTTTTTACTCGTTTTATTCTCTCTTTCTCATTGTTAATATCATATGACTATTTTATTCACGGCCTAAAATTATTGTATATCTATGTATAGACAAATGTAAAGGCATACATGTATGACAGCGCAAGTGTTCCTAGGGAAACATAGAACTTTAAATTCAAATTAAAAAATGGTTTATTATATTCATGTTTCAATATAGCCATAGTTCAATCCATGTTTCAATATAGCCATAGTTCAATCCATGTTTCAATATAGCCATAGTTCAATTCATGTTTCAATATAGCCATAGTCCAATTCATGTTTCAATATAGCCATAGTTCAAACCATGTTTCAATATAGCCATAGTTCAATCCATGTTTCAATATAGCCATAGTTCAAACCATGTTTCAATATAGCCATAGTTCAATCCGTGTTTCAATATAGCCATAGTTCAGTCCATGTTTCAATATAGCCAAAGTTTAATCCAAGTTTCAATATAGTCATAGTTAAATTCATGTTTCAATATAGCCATAGTTTAATCCATGTTTCAATATAGGCAAAGTTTAATCCATGTTTCAATATAGCCATAGTTTAATTCGAGTTTCAATATAGCCATAGTTCGATTCATGTTTTAATATAGCCATAGTTTAATTCATGTTTCAATATAGCCACAGTTCAATCCATGTTTCAATATAGCCATAGTTCAATCCATGTTTCAATATAGCCACAGTTCAATCCATGTTTCAATATAGCCATAGTTCAAACCATGTTTCAATATAGCCATAGTTCAATCCATGTTTCAATATAGCCATAGTTCAATTCATGTTTCAATATAGCCATAGTTCAATCCATGTTTCAAAATAGCCATAGTTCAATTCATGTTTCAATATAGCCATAGTTCAATTCATGTTTCAATATAACCATAAGTCAATCCAAGTTTCAATATAGCCATAGTTCAATCCATGTTTTAATATAGCCATAGTTCAATCCATGTTTCAATATAGCCATAGTTCAATCCATGTTTCAATATAGCCATAGTTCAATCCATGCAATATAGCCATAGTTCAATCCATGTTTCAATATAGACATAGTTCAATCCATGTTTCAATATAGCCATAGTTCAATTCATGTTTCAATATAGCCATAGTTCAATCCATGTTTCAATATAGCCATAGTTTAATCCATGTTTCAATATAGCCATAGTTCAATCCATGTTTCAATATAGCCATAGTTCAATTCATGTTTCAATATAGCCATAGTTCACACCATGTTTCAATATAGCCATAGTTCAATTCATGTTTCAATATAGCCATTATAATGTTAAGAACGGGGTAAGTAAAAAAGCTCGTGGAGGAAAAGAAAAATTCTGAACGCTCCACAAACCCCCTTTTTAACAAAATAAAAACTTTAACCTAAAGTTTGATATTGTTTTGGGCTGCCTTGGGTGTTCAAGCAAGAAAAAAGGAAGACAACAAAAGGTTACACATATAAAGTTTTGTTTAATGTTAGCTATAAAATGAAGGATAAAAAATATATGAAAAACTTATTATTTTTTGTGTAATCCAAAATTTGCATGCAACTTAAATGTTTTTTAACAAAAGCAGATATATAAAAATGATGATATTGACGAAATAATAAAAAACTTAGTAAAGATAAGAAAAGAAAAATACAAAAAAATATGCTAGATTAACATAAAAACATATATCAATTTTAGGAAATAAAAGCATGTGAGAGAGTGCTCACCAAAAACAGTTCCTCTCAGTTGTTAGGTCGGCTTGCCCCCCCTGCCTTGGAAGCACAATTCGTCGTCCTCGACGAACTTCCTGTTATCTTCAGATGAAGCACAATTCGTCGTCCTCGACGTACTCCAACCACTATGCGAATCTCTCAAAAGATTCGTCTCGGCTTCACCTTTTCTTTGAGATGTCAGCCACCCTGTCCCTTCTCAGACCGCTTATATGGTCGTTTTATGGAAGATGGACGAAGTTCCCGGAGCTCATCTAGGGCAAGCCGCCGCGAGGCTTTTTTCTTGTCTACTCCGCACAGCTGTGACACCAACTCTGGCCCCCGCGCCCTGACCTTTTTGACCCCTCCGCCCCTCCAATTGGTCGGTGGGTACTTTGGACGGTCCATCCGGCGGACGGACGACTACATTCTATCGGCAGGGGGGGGCCGGTGTGTGAAAAGAGGAGAAGAAACAGCAAAAAATAGATTCCCCTTCGCTGAGGGGTCACACACACAAAAACCAAAAATATGAAAATAGTTGTAATATTTACATATATACATACAATATTCCATGAGTTCTAACATACCCCCACCTTTTCTTTGTGTGAAAACACAAAAAAAAAAACAAGGAAATGTGCTCTCCCTTTCTTTTGTCACTGATTCAAAACATCAGGATCAAACCTTATTGGTTTGCGGACTTCACGTCCGGATCTTGTTTTGATCGTTAGAGGTTTTTTATCCCCAGAGGCCTTTTCAGGAGTTTCCTCAGAGGAAATCTCAAGGGGAAACAGTCTCTGTACAGGGCGTAGCCATTCGCCTGTTGATGTCTTGACTCTGGCAACCCTGTTCACCCCATCTTTCCCCAAGTAAAGTTTTATTATTTTTCCAACAGGCCAGAGAATTCTTTTAGTGTTGTCCTGGCCTATAAGGACTAAATCCCCTTCTTTTATGCATAGCTCCTTTTTATTTTCGGCCCGTTGTATCAGTACCCCCAAATATTCCTTGCGGAATCTCTGTTTAAGTTCCTCATTTAGTTTACTCAAAATCTTGTATTTTCTGGTGAAAGAATTCACTCTTATTTTCTCTAGCTCCGGAAACTCATTGTTTGCGTTAGTCTGCAGAAACATTTGAGGGGTCAAGGGAATGAGGTCTTGGTCATCTTCCGATATATATGAAAGAGCTCTATTGTTGATAATACTCTCTACCTCACATAAAGCAGTCTCAAGTTGTACATAATTCAATTTACTAAATCCGAGCATACGAACCAATAAACTCTTAACAACCCTTACTAATCTCTCCCAAAACCCTCCCCACCAAGGCGCTGAGGGAGGGATAAAAATCCATTGGATTCTTTTTACACTCGATTCCCTTTCAATCTCCCCCCAATCCAAGCGTTTAAGTAATTCGTTTGTTTTTGAGAAATTTGTCCCGTTATCACTATATATTTTTCCGGGACGTCCACGCCGACAAATGAATCTTTTTAGAGCTAACAAAAAAGTGTTTGCCTCTAATGTTCTCACAATCTCTAGGTGGACAGCTCTGTAAACAGCGCAAGTAAACAAAGCCACCCAAACCTTGCTGCCACCTTTAAGATATAGCGGTCCCAACAGATCCACACCTGTCACCTCGAAGGGTTTGCCTAACCCTATTCTATTAGTCGGCAAAGCCGCGCCAGGAGTCTGAATAGGTTTCTGATTATGCCTCCTACATATCACACATTTCCCAATTATTTGTTTAATCAATCTGCGACCACCAATGATCCAGAATTTCTCTCTCAATTGTGAAAGAATGAATTGGGCCCCTCCATGCCCATTTTGTTGGTGTATTTCACGAACCATCTGTTCCACCAAAGGATGATTACGAGGTAGTAAAATAGGTCGTTTAAACACTTCTGAATCTTGTCCATGTAGCAGTTTCGTCTCAACGCACCACAAACCTTCGACGGATTTAATAGTCTTTAATCCATTTTTCGGAGCCTGTTTTCCTGGGAAAGTCTCTTGTTGAACCAATTTCAACAGCTTCCTTTCGGCCCTTTCTAACTCTATTACTTTCAAATTTCCCCTTTCAGTGGGTATTCTTCTAGCATTGTCCAAGAATCTTAAAACCCAAGCCATAATCCTAATGTTTAAGCTATACTTGGATCTTCTATCTAGGAACCATCGATTTGCCTCGACAATGAGAGTGGTGTGGGCCTGTAAGGTTTTTCTTTTTTCTTTGATGATCTCTTCCTCATCAATAGTCGGTTCAAAACTAGGCCAACTCTCCTTTTCCCCTTTGAGCCATTCAGGACCCTCCCACCAGTTGGTCGAGACAAATTGTACGATAGAGCACCCTCGAGAAGGCAAATCCGCTGGATTAAATTTTCCGTAAACAAACTTCCAGTTCTCATTATTGACAGTGTCTCGTATTTCCTGTACTCGGTTTCTTACAAACACATTCCACTCATTTTTTCTCTTGAGCCAAGCCATAACGGTTGAGGAATCGGTCCATAAAGTAACAGGGCAACTATTTGTTAAGGCAGTCGAAATAGATTTAACAAGTCTAGCTCCTAAAACGCAGGCCAAAAGTTCTAACCGAGGAATGGTTACCCTCTTGGTTGGCGCAAGCCTAGATTTGCTCCAAAGCAGAGACAAATGTACTTCCCCCTGCACTTCACTTCTCATATATGCCACTGCTGCATAAGCTGATTTACTGGCATCGCAGAAGACGTGTATTTCATTCTTATTAGTTTGATCAAACCAAATATGCCTGGGAATTTTGATTTGACTTAATAGACCAATTTTGGAGTACCATGTTCTAAACTCCCGATCCATATCTTCGGGTAATTGAGAATCCCATCCAATTTTCAACTCCCAGGACCTCTGTAATAATAGTTTAGGAGGCAAAAATATAGGACTATAAACTCCCAAAGGATCAAAAACTTGCTGAATTTTAGAAAGGATAATCCTCTTGGTTAGTCTTCGGGGGAGATCCTTTTCAATAGAAACATCACAATTAAGTACATCTTCTACTTTGTCCCACACAAGTCCCAACACCTTGGTAGTAGTTCCTTTTTCCTCCTTTGAATTACTCACTGGTAAATTAAATTCCCACTCACGCAAGTCCATTTTTGCCATTTCCATGATATTGACAGCTGTATTCTGGAATTGTTGGACCTCCTCCTGAGAGGAGAGGGATGTTACCAAATTATCCATATAAAAGGATCTCGCCATAGTCTTTGCGATTTCAGCTGCCGGACCTTGTACAGAATTCAGATGATGATCAATAACTGCACCCAAGATGAATGGACTACAGTTAAGCCCAAATACCACACGTTTATGTCTAAAAACGGTTAACTTCATAGGGTCAGTTTGATCCCACCAAAGGAAGCGAAGAAAGTCCTGGTCTTGAAGCTGCACTGTAATCATCTGAAATGCCTTTCGAATATCGGCTAGAACACCAATACCCTTTTCTCTAAACCTAATTAATATTTCAGGTATTTTTTCCAAAAGGTTAGGTCCCTTTTCTAGATAGTCATTCAGAGAGAGACCATTATACGACCTGCAGGAGGCATCGAAAACAGGACGAAGAGGCGTCGTCCTACTTTCAGCCTTGAACACCGGCCTATGCGGTAAATAATGGCCCTTCTTTTGAGGCCTATTCTCCTCTATCCTCTCAATTAGGCCCTCTCTCTCCCATTCTTGAAGAATAGTAGAATATTCAATAACCATTTTCTCCTTCCTTAACTTACTAGTGCATGCTTCCAATCTCCTCTGCGCTATTTCTAAATTTGAGGGTATATTATTTCTTTCGCATTTCCATGGTAGCGCGACTGAATATCGTTGATCTTCATCCCTCTTTATATTTTTTATAAAATGTTCCCTTAGTTCAGTTTCCCTTTTCTTTTTTGAGACAACTTCGATGGGATCTTGGATTCCCAAGACATCCAGCTCCCAAAGATCCTTCAAGTTGTTTCTTGCAACCAACATATTCAATGCAATTTGGACCTTATCCTCCTTACACACCACCGGAGATTGCCCCATAAGCGTCCATCCTAATTTTGTCTCTACGGCAGTTAGGTCCTCTCCTAGATGGACGACCTTCCCGGTCAGTAATTGTCCAAAATAGTCACTACCTATTAAAATATCTATTTCCTCATTTCTAAAATTTGACGGGTGAATATAGATCTTTTTCCGTTTTAATTTGTATAACAAACGTCCTCTTGGAATCGGCGGTATCCTTGCACAAATTTCTGGTTGATCGAGGGCGACTATGTCTACATCAATTTTATTGGTTAGACTTCCCAGTTTCAAAACATATTTTCCGTGCAACGCCTCCTTCATATTTCCTCCCCCGAAAAGAGATTTTTCCAAACTTATCTCTCCTATTTTGTTTAAACCCAGTTTTTCGACAATTGATCTCTTTATATAGGAGTAGTGACTTCCAGTGTCAAATAACACTTTTACTTCTTTAGTCTCTTTAGCCCCTTTCAATTTCGCCACGCAAGTCATGAGTAAGATGTCATTGGCGCATGTTCGCGCAGACATATTGACACCCGTGCTTGTTGCATTTCCTTCATTTACAACCTTAGATTTTTCGCCTTTGAAACTATTGTTTCCTCCTTGCTTCAAAGCAATTTTATTGCAAAAGATATCTAGATGATCTTTTCCGCAATTTCTACATTTTATGTCTGCTCGGCATTCCCTTTTCAGATGGTTACCCTTTAGACACTTAAAGCAGACTCTAGCCTCCTTTATCCTTTGATCCCTCTCGCTAGGTGTAAGCCGCGAGGCAACAAAACATCCACTACTCAGGTGATTATCCCTCTGGCAGAATATGCATTTTCTCTTAAATGCGCTGCCGAATAAATTGGAGACAGTGGGCGGTGTCTTCCGAGGAGTCTTTAGTTGAGAACCTGTAGCCCTCATTGAGCTATTACCCTCAAAATTCTCCTTAGCAAATGCCATTCGCTCAGCACCCTTCACCTCATCCCGAAGGAAGTCCATCAGAGCCTGAAGTCTACCGCTGGCATCGCTCTTATCTCCATTCTCCGCTCCTTCTTCTTTTATCCCATAGCCCACAGCAGGATTCCTCTGCCACACCTGAATAATGTCCAATGGCAGACTCGACTCAACCAATGGGTAGAGGAACACGCCTGCCATCTCCGTGTTAACACCCAGTGATTCTAGGTTCTTTAAGTGAGCCGTCAGATCATCGTAGATCTCGTCAAGAGGAAGGTTTTCTTTCCTTGCATTAGAAACAACCAGTTTCAACAGTCTCCTTATGTAGTGCTCTATGAGAAGGTTCTTATCTCCGAATCGATCTTTTAGGGCTTGTATTACCTTGGGATAATTAACTTCAGTTATAGGGTAACTGCACACAAGACGTTGAGCTCTGGATCCCTCGACTACCGCTTGTAGCAGATAGTGAAATTTATCTACATCCCCCAGAGTTTCATCGTCATTGATTTTACTAAATTGCCCCCACCATGAGAGCCAATCCTCTAGGTTGCCCTTAAATTTTGGTAGCTCCACTTTTGGCAACCTAATAGTTCTTTTAGATTCGGTATTTACAACCGAATTCGCGGCGGACTCCACCAATGAGCCGTCGACCCTATCCCTCGCGGTTTCACACCGAGACAAATATTTATTTTCTATGTCAAACATCCCTTGAACATAGTTTTCACAACCCTCGAATTCTTCTTCGATTTTGACCTCCGTTATGGTTTCATCCTCCAGAAGGAGCCCATGATACCTTGAATCAATTTCACTTATTTCCTTAGAGAGAGCACAAATTCGGTTATATTTAGCTCTATATTTTTCTGTATCGAAATCTGGCTTTTCTATTTCAGCCCAAAACTCGGTGGACAGCCGAGTAAAAATAGCTCTTTTGGGGGCTCTAGCCCTTTTTAAGATATCAATATTCTGCATTATTTACTATATAATTTTTTCTCGAAACCTTTCTTTTTTTTTCTCGATTTGACCAGCCAATGCAGCCCACCCGGGGACGCCAAAAAATATAATGTTAAGAACGGGGTAATTAAAAAAGCTCGTGGAGGAAAAGAAAAATTCTGAACGCTCCACAAACCCCCTTTTTAACAAAATAAAAACTTTAACCTAAAGTTTGATATTGTTTTGGGCTGCCTTGGGTGTTCAAGCAAGAAAAAAGGAAGACAACAAAAGGTTACACATATAAAGTTTTGTTTAATGTTAGCTATAAAATGAAGGATAAAAAATATATGAAAAACTTATTATTTTTTGTGTAATCCAAAATTTGCATGCAACTTAAATGTTTTTTAACAAAAGCAGATATATAAAAATGATGATATTGACGAAATAATAAAAAACTTAGTAAAGATAAGAAAAGAAAAATACAAAAAAATATGCTAGATTAACATAAAAACATATATCAATTTTAGGAAATAAAAGCATGTGAGAGAGTGCTCACCAAAAACAGTTCCTCTCAGTTGTTAGGTCGGCTTGCCCCCCCTGCCTTGGAAGCACAATTCGTCGTCCTCGACGAACTTCCTGTTATCTTCAGATGAAGCACAATTCGTCGTCCTCGACGTACTCCAACCACTATGCGAATCTCTCAAAAGATTCGTCTCGGCTTCACCTTTTCTTTGAGATGTCAGCCACCCTGTCCCTTCTCAGACCGCTTATATGGTCGTTTTATGGAAGATGGACGAAGTTCCCGGAGCTCATCTAGGGCAAGCCGCCGCGAGGCTTTTTTCTTGTCTACTCCGCACAGCTGTGACACCAACTCTGGCCCCCGCGCCCTGACCTTTTTGACCCCTCCGCCCCTCCAATTGGTCGGTGGGTACTTTGGACGGTCCATCCGGCGGACGGACGACTACATTCTATCGGCAGGGGGGGGCCGGTGTGTGAAAAGAGGAGAAGAAACAGCAAAAAATAGATTCCCCTTCGCTGAGGGGTCACAAACACAAAAACCAAAAATATGAAAATAGTTGTAATATTTACATATATACATACAATATTCCATGAGTTCTAACAGCCATAGTTCAAACCATGTTTCAATATAGCCATAGTTCAATCCATGTTTCAATATAGCCATAGTTCAATACATGTTTCAATATAGTCATAGTTCAAACCATGTTTCAATATAGCAATAGTTCAATCCATGTTTCAATATAGCCATAGTTTAATCCATGTTTCAATATAGCCATAGTTTAATCCATGTTTCAATATAGCCGGATCGGACAGGGTAAGAGGTGAAATATTTATAAAATATTTTAGCTAAAATTCCATTGTGGTTATTCTGCCTTCACCTTATACACCCTGTATATATGTTTGTGGGGTACATGTGATAGAAGATCAAATGTTATCTTGAAGATACAAATTATAGATTGTTAATAAATATCGTAAGGTCTAGATGTATATATTTGATTGTGAAAAACAATTCTATAACGATATGCACGATTCATTACTAAATTATTCCACCTATTATTTACAAAATATTCTAAAACTAATAATTATATAAACACAATGCTTCTCCTAAATCTAGAGATAAAGACATCAAAAACTACAATAATTACAATACGCAATATTTTTTATTTTCTTTCTACCTGAATATTACTCTTTCGAATATTAAAATATTTGTGTTACCTATGACATTTAATATTAATTACCTTTTGAAATATTTTCAAAATATTTTGAGATAAAAATTGTCAGTGAATATATATTTATAATTAAAATTTTACATATTAGTCGTTTTTTAATCTTTCGTTAATTTAAAACAAAATTTAGCATTGAACAATTGATTACAATAGTACACGGTGGGATCAATAAATAAGGTGAATTATAATTTATTAAAAAAATAAGAACGATATTAAAAATTAGGACTTGATTTATTCAAAATAATCACCTTGGCTTTCTATACATCATTTCCATCGTTCTGGCAACTTGTAAATACCCTCTTTATAGGCACTCTTAGGAAGCGTGTGAAAAAAAATCTTGCACCACTTTCTGGACATCTTCATCCGAGTCAAATCGCTTTCCCTTTAACTCCTTCTTTAGTAGTCCAAAAAGGAAATAGTCAGAGGGGGCTAGGTTTGGACTATATGCAGGATGTTCTAAAACTTCAAAACCTAATTTAATGATTGTAGATACAGTTTTACATTATGTATGCGGCCTTTGAACCCCGAATACGGTTAAGGTTTTGGTCCAAATTAAGGAAATGTGGAATTCGTCCATTTTTGAACTCGTTAACCCATTTATAATTTTTTTTGAGACAAACAAGACTCACCATAGATATTTTTCATTCTTTGGCATATTTGAGATGTTTGAATACCTTCTGCATTCAAGAAAGGAATAACTGCACGTTGTTCAAGCGTGGTGCAATCCTTCAAGGAAGCTTCCATTTTAGTTTATTTATAAAACTCGCGCCGCGCGTGGGAAAAAAGAACAGAACACCTTAAATAGTCTCTCGATGTAATATTTTAATATTCTGTGGTTTTAAATTATTTTTTACTTTTTTAATTTTTAAGAAATAAGAGAATTCACCTTATTTATTGATCCCCCGTTGTATATATATACACAGTTTTTCAGGGCCAAACTTAAAAATCTTGAGGTAAAACTCAAAGTGGAAAATTTCAGATGTGCTCCGATGACGTTTATATGTGTTAATCTAATTGTTGGGCCCTTATGTTTTCCATATATATACCATGGTATATATATAATTGCCTCTATTCTAATGAGGGTCATAAGTGGAATAAAAATAAACCTTTGTTCGAATTGGTTAAAACTAGTTTAGTTGCTCGGTCACAGATCTAAATCAAGTGTTTTGTTCAAATATGAACAAAATATACATTCTTTAAATGAATATATTAAAATTGAGATAGGTGCACGTTTGTATATACAGCAAAACCTTTCGAAATTGAACCGTAAATATAGCTATTCTTTCTCCATTAATATATTTTCTGTTATACGAGTAGATACGACTAACTATATTAATAAGTGGATTATTTTAATTTATGTGTGAAGATTTTATTGTGTTTAATGTAATATTAGCGATATTATTATTTTCTATCCAAAATATAAAAACTTCTTATCCTTTTTGCGATGGAAGACAAATAAAGACTTCTTTCAGGATTTTGGTCTTTTTAATAATTGAGAGTTTTAATTTGGAACCTATGCCAATGTCTCGAATTTACCTAAAAATATACTAAATATAATTTCCTTTTATATTCTCCTATAAATATATTTAATCTTGAATGTTGTTGAAAAAAATAGGAAGGAGAATGCCGGGAAATTGTCTTTAAAGATAGAAAGTTTTATTAAGTTATGCTCTAATTTTACATAAAGTTAAAGCAGCTTGCTTTACATACTCCAATACGACAATGATAGAAATAATTTATATACATGGCGGTCAACTGGTCAAAAACAAATAAAAGAAGAGTAGAATGTTGAAATTGATTATTCCAACACCCTCCCTCAATTTCTACATTCCCAATCCAGCAACATGTTTATCATACAAGACTCTTGGCAGACCTTTAGTAAGGATGTCGGCAACATTTTCCTGGGTTGGTATGTGAACGACCTCGATAAGACCATCGCTGCAAATGCTTCTAATATAATGCCATTTGATGTCAATGTGTTTAGTTCTGGCATGATGGACTGGATTTCTCGCCAGCTGTTGAGCGCCCTGGTTATCAGTCTTTAAAACCGTAGGTTCATTCAATAATTCACCAAATCCCATCTCATCCAACAGCGCTCTAAGATAGACTGCCTCCTTTCCCGCTTCACAAAGTGCTATGTACTCTGATTCCGTGCTCGAAAGAGCGACAGTCTGCTGCTTCTTCGATTCCCAAGCTATTGGACCTCCTGCTAAGAAGAAAACAAGTCCCGTTTGAGATTTTCTATCCGCGAGGTTTCCACCCCAATCAGCGTCGACACAACCATAAAGGGTCTCATTAGTTTTCTCGTAAGTTATTTTCAAACACAAAGTGCCCTTTAGATAGCGGAGGACACGCTTGGCCGCATTCCAGTGCTGTCTCCTAGGATCATTGCTGAACTGTCCCAAAGCACTAACCGCATAGGCTATATCAGGCCTTGTCGACACTGAAAGATATATTAACGATCCAATCAGTGATTGGTATTCTTCCTTTTTTACTGGCTCATTCTCACCCTCTATAGATGAAATCTTTGTTAACTTGGAGTTCGAGTCCATGGGTGTAGAAATCGGCTTGGCCTCCTTCATTCTATATTTCGCCAGAAGTTCTTCAATATATTTCTCTTGATCTATGGATATTGAGCCATCCTTTTTCGTTTGTATTCTTATACCCAAACAATAATTTATCTTTCCAAGATCTTTTAATTTGAATATCTTCTTCATACTTTCTTTAAAGGATATCAACGTGTCTTTTCTTTCAGCTGCAATTATCAAATCATCAACATAGATTGCGACCAGAAGAACTCCTTCTTCTCTTTTAATGTAGACACAGTTATCAGTTTTCATCTGTTCTAGGCCCATTTCTTTTAATACTGAATCGAGCTTTGCATGCCAAGTCATTCCAGCCTGTTTCAGACCATATATAGCCTTCTTTAGTTTACATACCCTTCTTGGATATTTCTTTGACTCGAAATTTTCTGGTTGTGTCATGTAAATTTCTTCTTTGACATCACCATTCAAGAAGGCAGACTGAACATCCATTTGATGGACCACAAATCATATTCAACGGCCAAGGCTAAAACTGTTCTGATCGTACTGTGGCGTACAACTGGTGCAAAGGTTTCCTCATAATCAATACCGTATTTTTGGGAATAACCTTTTGCTACAAGTCGAGCCTTATACCGTTCAAGAGAACCATCACTACTGTACTTTCTCCTGAATACCCATTTGCTTCCAATTACGTTTTGGCCCTTAGGGGGATCAACCAGTTCTCAAGTTTTGTTTTCAATCAATGAATCAAACTCCTCCTTCATTGCTTTCCTCCAAAAATAAGAATATTTTCCAGACAGCGCTTCCTCTGCGTCTTTTGGATCTGGGGAGTACTTCACTTCTGAAAATTCTTGCGTGGATAAATTTGCCGTAGGATATTCCTTTCTTGGTCGGCCAGGTTTTCCCGTTCTAATATACCTTGGTCTTCCTCTTCCTCTCTGCGAGATGACTTCCATTGTTTCTGATGGTTCGCCTAAAAACTCCGAATCAGTTCCGGGCAAAGTGTTTTCATCATCCTGAAGACTTTCCTCCTCCAATGATGTATCTTCCTTTTTCTGTGGTATAGCTTCAATTTGCACCACGTCATTCCTTAAGGTAGAGTTTTCAGATTGAGGAAACGTACATCTCGACTTTTTATCATCATGCCTGTTCCAGGCTTCCATAATCTGTACGCCTTTGATTCGGGAGAATAGCCAACCAGTCGGTATTCTTCACTACGAGGAGCGAATTTTCCTCTTCTCGGACGGTTGTCACAGCGAAACATTTACATCCAATAATTCTTAAATGAGAAACGGTTGGTTTTCTTCCTGTAAATATTTCATACGGAGTTCGACTTTCATTTGTTCTTGGGCATCTGTTTCTGATGTATGTAGATGTATGCACAAGTTCAGCCCAAAGTGGATCTGGGAGGTTCGTTTGAATCATGAAACATCTAGTCATTTCTACCAGAGTTCTGTTCGCTCTTTCAGCAACTCCATTTTGTTGCGGAGAATATTCAACTGAGAGCTGATGTATAATTCCTTCCTCCAATAAATATTCTTTAAAATCTGAACTCAAATACTCTGCGGCATTGTCACCTCTGATCGCTCCAATTTTCTTGCCAGTTTGTTTCTCAGCAAATCTTTTAAATACTTTAAATCCTTTGAAATTTTCACTTTTTCGTTTCATAACAAAAGTGAATATCATTCGTGAGAAATCGTCAATGAAAGTTGCGAAGTACAATGCACCGCCATATGACTTTGTTCTCATCGGTCCACATATGTCAGAATGAATAAGTTGCAGTGGCTCTGTTGACTTTGTCAGAGAGACTTCTGGGAATGGTAATCGAGTCTGTTTACCCCTAATACAAGTTTCACAACTTGTTATACTTTTAAATTCACCCTTGGGTAATCCATTGACTAAATTCTCTCTCTGCAATTTCTTGAGGTCATCAAAATTAAGATGACCAAACCTATTATGCCAAATTTCACTGCTATTTTTGTCTATACACATTCTGGTAAATTGCGTTTTTGCATATTTAGTTTGACGCAATATGTAAAGTCCGTTTCTTTTGTAAGCTTCTATGCAAATTTTCCTCAATGGATTCACAATTTCCGCTTTTTCTCTCATAAATTTTACAAAGAATGATTTTTCTGTGCAGGTGCTGACTGAAATCAAATTTCCCTTCAGTCCTGGGACAAATATCACATTTTCTAATTTTAATAAAAATGCTTCACCATGTTCGAGAACTTCCAATTCTACCGTTCCTGTACCTAAAGCTTCTATGCTTTGGTCGTTCGCTAATTTAACGGCTATTGGCTCTGTTTCTCTTAAATCTGAAAATGCCGTTCTTAAGCAGCACATGTGTGCAGTTGCACCGCTATCCAGGCACCACTCGTCAACCTCAAGAATATTTTCATCTCGAATTCCTAGAGAAGCAGCCATTCGCGTATTGTTTATTTTAGAGTTCCTTTTTGACCAGCAGTCAGCCGCTTTGTGGCCTTTCTTTCCACAGTAATAGCAGTTAAATTTAAAATCCTTCCGATTTGGTGGTTTAGTGGAATTGGCAGTTTTTCTTTCTGGATTTCCAAAAAAGACATTTTGTTCTCCAGACGAAGTTCAGATTCGAGGAAACGTACATCTCGACTTTTTATCATCATGCCTGTTCCAGGCTTCCATAATCTGTACGCCTTTGATTCGGGAGAATAGCCAACCAGTCGGTATTCTTCACTACGAGGAGCGAATTTTCCTCTTCTCGGACGGTTGTCACAGCGAAACATTTACATCCAATAATTCTTAAATGAGAAACGGTTGGTTTTCTTCCTGTAAATATTTCATACGGAGTTCGACTTTCATTTGTTCTTGGGCATCTGTTTCTGATGTATGTAGATGTATGCACAAGTTCAGCCCAAAGTGGATCTGGGAGGTTCGTTTGAATCATGAAACATCTAGTCATTTCTACCAGAGTTCTGTTCGCTCTTTCAGCAACTCCATTTTGTTGCGGAGAATATTCAACTGAGAGCTGATGTATAATTCCTTCCTCCAATAAATATTCTTTAAAATCTGAACTCAAATACTCTGCGGCATTGTCACCTCTGATCGCTCCAATTTTCTTGCCAGTTTGTTTCTCAGCAAATCTTTTAAATACTTTAAATCCTTTGAAATTTTCACTTTTTCGTTTCATAACAAAAGTGAATATCATTCGTGAGAAATCGTCAATGAAAGTTGCGAAGTACAATGCACCGCCATATGACTTTGTTCTCATCGGTCCACATATGTCAGAATGAATAAGTTGCAGTGGCTCTGTTGACTTTGTCAGAGAGACTTCTGGGAATGGTAATCGAGTCTGTTTACCCCTAATACAAGTTTCACAACTTGTTATACTTTTAAATTCACCCTTGGGTAATCCATTGACTAAATTCTCTCTCTGCAATTTCTTGAGGTCATCAAAATTAAGATGACCAAACCTATTATGCCAAATTTCACTGCTATTTTTGTCTATACACATTCTGGTAAATTGCGTTTTTGCATATTTAGTTTGACGCAATATGTAAAGTCCGTTTCTTTTGTAAGCTTCTATGCAAATTTTCCTCAATGGATTCACAATTTCCGCTTTTTCTCTCATAAATTTTACAAAGAATGATTTTTCTGTGCAGGTGCTGACTGAAATCAAATTTCCCTTCAGTCCTGGGACAAATAACACATTTTCTAATTTTAATAAAAATGCTTCACCATGTTCGAGAACTTCCAATTCTACCGTTCCTGTACCTAAAGCTTCTATGCTTTGGTCGTTCGCTAATTTAACGGCTATTGGCTCTGTTTCTCTTAAATCTGAAAATGCCGTTCTTAAGCAGCACATGTGTGCAGTTGCACCGCTATCCAGGCACCACTCGTCAACCTCAAGAATATTTTCATCTCGAATTCCTAGAGAAGCAGCCATTCGCGTTTTGTTTATTTTAGAGTTCCTTTTTGACCAGCAGTCAGCCGCTTTGTGGCCTTTCTTTCCACAGTAATAGCAGTTAAATTTAAAATCCTTCCGATTTGGTGGTTTAGTGGAATTGGCAGTTTTTCTTTCTGGATTTCCAAAAAAGACATTTTGTTCTCCAGACGAAGTTCCCTCCATTTCACGTTGTCTTTGATCTTCTTCTATGATCTTGACCTTTAAAGTTTCAAGTTTTGGGAGCTCATCTCTGGTTTCTATTGCAGTTCTGAATCCTTCGTACGATTCTGGAAGGCTACACAACAAGAGTACAACTAAAAAGTCTTCGGGTACTTGAGCCCCAATTTCACCTAGATTGTCCACTAATGAGGTAAATTTACTCAGGTAATCTTTCAAATCATCATTAGGCCTCATTTTCATCTGTATTAGCCTTTTGGTCAGGGAAACTCTCGTCGCAGGTCCTTTAGGTCGATAAACTTCTTCTATCTTTTTCCAGGCCTCCTCGGCAGTCTTGCAATTCTTAACATGTATTAGTTCTGATGGATTCAAGCTCAATACAATTGTAGCAAGAGCCTTCTGATCCTTATTTTGCCAATTAGTAAACTCTTGGTTACCGGGTTCAGGTTTGACATTGGCTTCATTAACATAAATCCACAGATCAGAGTGAACAAGAATCATTTGCATTTGAAGCCTCCATGTCTCAAAGTTTTGCTTATTCAACTTCTCAATTTGATATAGACTGGACATGCTTGATTCTTAATTTTCTTAGGCAATCAGTTCTGGGCCCATAACCTGTTGAAAAAAATAGGAAGGAGAATGCCGGGAAATTGTCTTTAAAGATAGAAAGTTTTATTAAGTTATGCTCTAATTTTACATAAAGTTAAAGCAGCTTGCTTTACATACTCCAATACGACAATGATAGAAATAATTTATATACATGGCGGTCAACTGGTCAAAAACAAATAAAAGAAGAGTAGAATGTTGAAATTGATTATTCCAACAAATGTAAACAAGCAGTCACTAAAACATATACAAATCGAAATATATATTCAGAGTTAGTGTGTGTTGAGTTAGGCTATTTATAAATACGATGAAAAAGGTAGAGTGTTTATATAATTATTTTTTACCTCTGAGAAGCATGTCTATATATTCCTTCTAGCTAAATATATAAATTATAAAAGAAATATTTATGTTACGAAACTTTCTCACTTAAATTAAGAACATTAAACAATTTATTGTTTGTTGTGGCTAGAATATATAATGTGTTTCAGTTTCTTATATGGACTTTATATAACTGCCTTGAATTTTTAAAACTTCATCTTTTTATATTTCTTTAAGATATATATATTGGAAAGAAATTACATAACTTAGAGAACATACACATTTATCTTCAGAAAATTAACATATTTAATAGAAATAATATTTTCTTGTCAGGAGACATTCTAACCCATTCAGAACATATACAGGGTCCATTATGAAAGAAATGAGCATTTACTGGCAAAATACATTTATAGATCGTAATTTGTGCAAATGTTCAATATTCTTCAAAATACATTCCTCCTGCATCAATACACTTGCGGAGACGCGTTTGCCATGCCTGAAAGGCACCCTGAAACTCCTCGACAGGAATGCTTCTCAGGAACGTTGTAACATGGTGTTGGATGTTTTCCACGGTTTCCCAATGTTTTCCTTTCATCTCTCTCTTGAGTCGCGGAAACAAAAAGAAGTCACATGGAGCTAAGTCGGGACTGTAAGGAGGGTGAGGGATCACCGAGGTGTTGCTCCGGGCCAGGAAGTTGGCAATGATGAAGGCTGTGTGGCTGGTGGCATTGTCATGGTGGAGCTTGACCGTGTCTTTAATGTCAGTCCTCACGCGTGCGATCCGGCGTTTCAATCTCCTGAGCACCTCCAGGTAAAAGGCTGAGTTTACAGTGTGTCCCTGCGGTACAAACTCACAATGGATTAGTCCTCGGATTTCAAAGAATACAATGATCATCGTTTTGATGCGCGACTTGCTCATTCGCGCTTTCTTGGGGCGTGGGGACGAATTTGAGTGCCATGCACAGCTCTGCCTTTTCGACTCTGGGTCGTATTCAAACATCCAGGATTCGTCTCCGGTTACTACAGAGTTCAGAAATTCCGGTTAATTTTGAATCAAATCCAACAATTCTTGACAGCGCAAAACTCTAAGTTCTTTCTGGTCTTGCGTCAACACTTTCGGCACAAGCTTCACACAGACCTTAGGCATTTGCAGATCCTCGGTCACAATACCATGTACCACAATGTGGACATGTGTAATGTGTCAGCAATTCGCTGGATGCTTAATCGACGGTCGGTACGCAAAACTTTGAGCACACAATCCACGTTCTCGTCAGTTCTGGCCGTTGTTGGGCGTCCTGAACGGGGTTCGTCGGCGACCTCTTCCCGGCCCTCCGTGAACGCCTTGTGCCACTTCCCAGACTGTGATCTTGAAATGCAATCGTCCTTGAAGGCTTTTTGCAGCATCTGGAATGTTTCGGTTGCATTTTTCCAAGCCTCACGCAAAACTTTATGGCGTATCGTTGTTCAAGCGAACGCTCCATCGCGCTATGTTACAAAAGTTGAAAACACACTTCAAGCGGAGGCATGTATCTCCCCTCACACTGCTCGAACTCAACTGACGACCGGATGGATTGAAAGGGCATATCCCTCCACCACATTTCCCACAGTTTTACCGTGCGGACATCTATCGTCGCGTCACAATAACATTATGCTCATTACTTTCATAATGGACCCTGTATATTGTTTGTGTTGATCTTTGTTTTATCGTTATTATGATAAATATACAACAATTATACTACCTTCCTATTTTTATTATTTAGAGAGAACTTCAAAACCGTTTAGGATTTGCCTGTCGTTTCAGACTGTTCATATAATAAATCTTTAAAATTTATAATATTAACTAAAATTGTTGAAAAATAAACATATAAAAGTAAATGTAAATACTTATAAATATTCTAAATATTTAGATGTCTTTTTTAACAAAAATCGAAACAACTGAATATTCATTCTCTGGGTATTCAGGTTTTAATATTTTTTTCTTGTTACAAATAAATGACAGTTAAGACAAATTCAGAAAATCTGTAAATAACGATTTTTATTTATGAAGACTTTAGGACAAGAAGATACACATAGGTGAAAAAGGTGACCACTCCCTCTCTATATATGTACGAATGTGTTGTTTTTATTATTTCAGTAAGGGCAGTAGAACATTTGTTTCATTTAAAAGATTCATACGAATCATAAATAGTTCAAATTTCCAAATTGCGTATTTGTAAATATATAGAAATTTTGTCGCCTGGAATATTTATATAAATGATCGCCTCTCTAATCAAAAAGACGTTAAAACTAGGCGTCATATATTGATCATCTTTAAAAAAAGCACAATTAAAGTCACAACCTCAGATTTGTCACCGACCCCGAATCCGCTAGTTTGCAAAGACAGTTAATAGATGGTGGCTAGTTTTGACGTATTTTTCACGGGAGAGATGACCTTTTATTAAGACCAATATCCTCCTTGCCAAATATACATATATGCATTTTTAATTAAAAAGGCATATATTGGATCAAAATATCATTTATTTTACCAATATTTCAGTTGGCTGAACGCCAACCTTTATCAAGGTGTTATAACATTTTAAAATGTGTCAACAATAAACTCAGCGCCATATAACGTCAAGAGCATTAAGTTTTTAAAATATTTTGTTATATTCAATGGGGAGAAGAAATTTGATATATATATTTATATTATGGACAAAATAAATTTTGTGATTTTAATTAAAGATTTATTTATGGATTGCTCTATTTTCAAAACATATATACATATATACGCTTAAATATATGGAGACATCTAAGGCATTCATTGGACACGACAGCAATAGCAACACATAAATATTGTCAAGTCGAACTATTTTGGACGCGTATAATTCTTTTAAGCAAAACAATATTTTTAATTATGGCGTTTTTGGACGGGATGGGTCACCTGTCAGTTTTTTTTTAAATATGAATCTCAGTATTATATAAAACAAAAATAGGCTCATTTAGACAAAGGTTATCCAATATATCATGGTTTCAGATCAATAAACCCATCAATAGGATTTCATAATGCCCAATTAAGAAATTGGATGAACCTGACAAAAAAAAAAAGAATAACGTGGATGGCTATGTTATTACGCCTTTTTAGAAAAGGAGATGCCTATATTTACTCACGAATATATCATTATCTTGAAAATATAATTCGAAAAGATATACAGTAATATCTCACCATAGGGAATCCTAATGGAAGTTAAAAATGTGTGGTTCACTTTAGCCATTGTTCGTGTTATAGCCATAGTTAATTGTATTATATTTTTTTAATAAGGATTATTTCAAGTTCGTTATGAGGGAAGGTTGGCTATAATCTCAAATTCATTATAGCTGAGTTTTGCTGTATTTGAGAATTTTGAAGATGACTCTCCATTTAAATAATTGCTATTTTAACGAGGTACAGTCAAACTCTTCTATGGCTAACCCAATTGCACTGAGCCTGTGTTTCACTATAGCCAAGGTTCGTTATAGCCATAGTTCACTGTGTTATAAAATAGGGATTATTTTAGGTTCGTTATAAGGAAAGGTTCGCTATATTAAGCAGGTTCGTTTTAGCAATGTTTTACTATATTTTATCGATTATCATTGAATAAATCACACGCATAAATTATCAGTGAAGCTTAAACAACGCCAAATATATTTATAAAATATATAGATTAAAAAAACATATGTGATTATTTGAAAATTTTCACTGATATATTCTATGTCAAATCTAAAAAATTAGAGGTATATAGAAAAATGATAGATATGTATTAGATTAACATAAATATGGACTAAGTTAGAAGTTATTTTTTTTCACACCAATAAAAACGAGAAATATTTTAACTTTCAAATTTAATGCGCATCAAATTCTCACAAGGGGTTTAATCAAGGCTTTTTATACCGCTAAATTCAAAGTTAGAAATCAGAAACTTTTAGAGTGAAAAACTTGTATTTTATTTATATCTTTTGTTATTTAACATAAATTATTCCTGGATTTCATGTTTATAAAAAACTTAGCCTTTTTTTTTAATACGATAGACATACTTGCTTCGATAATTTTAAGAAAGTAAGGGGGTTGTATAAATTTTAACTTGATTAAACCTTTTAACTCAACATGATTCCTGGTATACACACTGAATAATTCAATATTAAATTATGAACACTACATATATATTTTAAAAATGTATTTTTGAATATTCTTTTACGAAAATATCAAATCCACTTCTTTGTTTTTAGGTATAAAGACCCAGAGGGATGAAAATTTCGAATATATTCTCTTTAAAATATTATATATATTATAATGAATATATGAATTATTAAAATGAACAGAGTTATTGAAGGAATTTTAAAGTATAATTATATAATGTCTATTATTTATATTCATTTTAACATATTATTTAAAAATATATTTATAATATTATTAAATGAATATTAATTATATAAATATTCATTATATAAATATATACTCACTATACGTCAGCATGTTGTTTTATATATATATTCAATTAAACACCGCTAAAACAAACCTGGAATGTAGTGAACCTTCCCCTATAATGAACCAGGAACAATCCCCATTATAAAATTTTATAATAAAATGAACCATGGCTATAATACCCCACAGGTTCAGTCCCATTGGTGTTCGCTATAGAAAGATTTACTGTATAAAGTTACCTATAACAAAATAAAAAATGTATATTAATTTTTAAAAATATATTTTATGGTAATTTTCACCTTTTTTGTGAAAATTGTAAATGTTTTATATATATTTTATAATTTAGTGAAAAAACTATATTTAAAACTTGAAATAATAGTATTATTTTAGATAAATAGGGAATTGTATTAGATTAGGAAGCTAAATCTAAATTAGATATAGGAGATAAAAGTTAATCTTTTTTTTTGTTTAAGGTAAATAATTAAACAGTTGTTTATATGTATTATATTTAAATACTATTAAGGAGAGAACAAGGTAATAAAAGTAATTATATTAGTTAGAATCAAGTTTATATTGATGTTTTATATTTTTAATAGAAAAAATTATAAAAAAGAGAAAAAGAAAATTTAACAAAAAAAAAGAAATATATATATATAACAACTTAACGTCTTTTATATTCGGCTGTTACGCGTCATTTTATAATTTATATATATATATATATTGATATTCTCTCCAATTTATTTGAAAATACCACATATTTGGAAAAAAAATAAATATTTTCAAAATATTTCACACACAATTTTCCAAAATGGATTCGAGGATTTATAAAAGGTGTCCAGAATAAGAAAACGTTATTCTTTAAAATAACATTCAAATATCTTAAAAGTATTGCTTTAAAAATAAAATCCTTTTACCATATGAAAAGGTATTTGTTTTGATTTTACAAATAAAAATATTTTTTTCTAAAATATATAGACACAAATATATAATGAAAAATATAGTTTATTCTAACATATTAATATATTTTTTATTATAATAATTGAAAATGTGTTTATAAATGTAAAAATGCAAACCTCTTTGAATCTTTGTCATTCTTCATAAAATATTTAAGAAATTATTTTGATTTTAATATAGAATTCAGAATATAAATAAATTGAAAATCCTTTTTGCAATCGAATATTTTAAAGGAAATTGGAAAATATCTCTTTTTATCATTTGTTTTCATGTATTTTCTATTGTGTGTATACCCATTGTAGTTTATGTTTTTACTTTATTATGTATACAATCATATGGGGACGTTATTGAGATAAATATCAAAACTTTATTGTATATATTTTGTAAATATATTATATAATATATATATTTCATTGTTTATTGTAGAATTTTGACTAATATATTTGGAGAGATGTCATTTTTAAACCATGAATTTAATCAATATTAATGTTGTAAGTATAACGTATTTTTGTAAAATATAATTAGTCAAATATTTACATGAAAAAAAATTTGATGGTAAATGGTATTGGTAATTTTATGGTAAAATTGTTCGTTATTAACTAATGATTTGATAAATAATATTTAATTATATTTTTAAACTTTCCTTCAACAACTGCACCTAGTAAGGTCATTTAAAATTTTATTGAGTACATATCAAAAGATCTTTTGGAAATATTTGAAAATAATTGCTCGTGTGTCATTTACTTTCTACTCTTTTTGGTCTTTGCAGATTTTAGTTCAGGAAACATTAGCATGCATCAGTTATAAAAAAGCATTCGAAGTATAATTTTCAGTTATCGTATTTATTTCAACTCATGCATACAAGAATAGAGAATTGCGTTAATTTATACACTGTAAAATAATTTAAAAAAAAATACATGATGGTAAGGTGTTTAAAGAAATCTTATTATTATAAAATGGTATATTACAGAAATGAGATAACCACACTATCACTCGATTTAAATATTAGAAATCATATATCTATATGCACAAATCTTAATATTTCAATACACACATTTAGATGACGATTGAATTAAAACATTGCAATTAAATTTCCTCACAAATATCATTATATGCAATTTCGAGATTAGAGGTTTACGATGGAAGAAATAGAACACCTCTAATTATTTAAGGAGTGGATAAATTAATTGACGCGAGCTTAATAGTCTCATTAATATGGATTACAGCTTTACTAACATCCGGATTAAATTTGGTCCTATTAATTAGTTCAAACTTTCACCTCTCTCGACTTCGGTTAATCCAGGCGAGTAATTGTTGAGCTGAATTAGGGCTTCACCTGAGGGAAATTACATCTAACCATTCTTATTTTAATAGCATACCTTTAACCTGAATGGTATGTCTTACAAAGTATTTAAAATGTTACCGTTTTATTAAATCGAAGTCTTAAGAACGATATTCAAATTAAAAAGGAATCTATTTGAAAATATTTGTGTTAAATGCGAATTATTCGCATTTATATGGGAAACCACGATAGTTTTATATTTAGAGTAAAAATTTCTAAAGAACGAAAATCAATGGACTTCAACTTCTGGTTCACTTTAGCCATGATTTCACCATATAGCCATGTCCCCATATATTGTAAATTGAGAAATGGGGATTATTATAGGTTCGTTATAAGGGAAGTTTCACTTTATTTACGGTTCGTTTTAGCAGGGTTACTGTATATAAATGGTACCCTTATGCCTCAGATCTAACTGAATATTTGTAAATTATTCAGAAAAGGCATACCTCGATGAATATACAGTGAAGCCCCACTAGAACAAACTTTGGATATATCCCACCTTCCTTTTAAACGGACCTGTAAGAAATCCTCATTTTTATTTTACAATAGACTGAAATATGGCTATAACGAACCATGGTTATAATGAACAACAGATTAAGTCGCATTATGGTTTGCTATAAAGTATTTTACTGTATTTATTAATATTCATACCTTCCTCAATTATTACCTCTATAAGTCCTGAACTATATCAACCAATGATCTTTTCAAATTGCAGAGTATATATGCAGGATAGGCCTCTATAATAGTACAGTGGTATAGAAGATTAAACTAGCGAAGCTGCTCATAGACCCTCTTGACATTTTCTCGCCTCAGTTAGTGAAGTCCTTAGTTGATTAATTGAAAAAGAAAATAAATCGCAGTCAACTTTTCGCTTTTATATTGATTAAGTATAACAGAAAACGACATCATTTACAATAAAAACGAGTTATTAACTATTTTATACGTTTTTTATATTAATGTTTATTTTCTTACACACATATTGAAACTGAGCTGTTGGGAAATACCCCAGTCCCTCACGGACCTGCGGATGAGGAGACTTCGCCTCACCCCCCATCTCCAAGAAGACTGAGACCAAGAGAGACCTTGAAATTGCCAATAAGATATAGACTTTAGTAAGAGAGAAGGGATGTTATGTTAGCATGAAGTTAATATAAATATTCTTAATTCCATTGTGTAAATAAGCAGAGTAACATTATCACAGATTATAGTATTCATTATATTGCCACGTGGAAAATTAGGGAAGACAAAAACTTCAGGAGGAAACAACAATTTATTTCAGGGAAGGACAAACTATCAAAGGTAAACAAATGATAAGCCACGAGGGAAATTTACAGAGTGGCAAGATATAAAACATAAAAATGACCACTCTGTTAAATAAAAAATAATAAAATTAAGAAATACTACATTACATAAATAAAATTAATAAATACTATGTTACATAGCTTCTTCCCTATGGGAGCTGTGACCCACAGCTAGCAATTATTGTAGATACTGACGTGGATTTGACGTGCTTCTGCCAAGGATTCCATCGAAGTCTTGGAACTTTGTTCCTAGTACCTTTGCGTCCTTTTTCTTGCGGCGTGAAGAGCGGCTTTGTCGTCGTATCGTCTATAGGGACATCGTCATCTTGGAGGGAAGTCTTGGCTTTAGCACGGCGGTGGAATCCTGGAGTCAGTCTCCGAAAATGTAGATCACAGCACCCATGGCTTCAAGGTCTTCTCGGCGATCTTCAGTTTGTCTTCCCTAACTTACCCAGCATCTCCACCAAAATGCCACGTGGAAAATTAGGGAAGACAAAAACTTCAGGAGGAAACAACAATTTATTTCAGGGAAGGACAAACTATCAAAGGTAAACAAATGATAAGCCACGAGGGAAATTTACAGAGTGGCAAGATATAAAAACATAAAAATGACCACTCTGTTAAATAAAAAATAATAAAATTAAGAAATACTACATTACATAAATAAAATTAATAAATACTATGTTACATAAAATAAAATTAATAAATACTATGTTACAATATCATCATAGATATGTAAATAGTAGAGCTTAAAAAGACTATGCAGATTGATACGATAACAATAAAATTAAATTTTTAATATAGGACTAACGAGTTAACTCTGCCTTTGCTGATCCCAAGCCCGGATGAAAAAGGAGGAGAGGGGACAGTAACAAGCTCGCTAAAAACCCTGGGTACAGCTGGCCCGGCGGATAGTACCCTGTAAGGGCTCCTAATCCAGGGATACAGGAAGAGCAGCGTTTATACTCCATGCTAGGAGCAGCTGCACATGGCGTCTGTTCCTCATGTCAGAGGCGGCCATTTCTTTTGGAGCTAAATCGGTCTGCCACTGAGTAGTGCTCCCAGTCTTAATGACAAAGGCAGATGCATTCTACTTCACCCAGTCATGATGGTTGTCAAACAGACGCCATCACGGGTCACAACTTGATATCCTAATATGATTGAGTGGAGATAAGAAAGAAGAAGAACCAACGAGCACTCAATTTCTTTTCTTAACATAAAAACTTAACAACATCTTATCAGGATGATTGTATAAATGAGAAGGCTTGGATAATCCGTATGCTACCCTCTCATCAATTATTCCAAATTTATTAATAGGAAAGAAACATCTGTGTCTTTATCTATTTATTTGTTCTCCATTTAATATTAAAACCAGTATTGTGTTCATAGCAATTTAGTGCCATGATAGAATTTCGTATTAGATGATCTAACTTGTCTCATCAGGGGTGATTTCTTCTAACTGGTGATTCGTCATTTTATTCAATACTGATGAGAAAACTTGAACTATCTCAACTAATGTTTAGTATTACACTAAGGCGTATATACATGTAGATAATGATAATATAAAAATATTATTGTTACAAATGAAAAAATCAAATCCTAAATGCAATTTTAATAAAGATTGTTTCAGCTCATTATGAAATGTTGATGCTGATCTATTGTAAAGTCATAGAGTCAAAAAATACTTTTATTTATTTTTGACCAACCTAATTAGGTAAATTCTTCTATTTGAATTTTCTCACATCTCTAATTTTGTTCCAAATGAAACATGCTAGGATAAATTAGAATTATATATACATCATTTTTTTTAAATACTGTAAAACTTTTCTGAAATGGGTAAAAGCATATAGCGAACCTTCTTTTATAATGAACCTGAAATATTGACCCTTGGATAAAATGAACAAAAATCAGTGACTTTGGGGATTTGCTTCATCAGTGATTTACTTTAATAACCTACTTCAAGGTTCAATTTTAAAATCATTAAATCATATAATATAATCATGAATCTAAATTATTAATATAATGTAAATATGTTATCATTAAATATAAGTATATAATTATATTTAAGTAGAAATATGGAGGTGATGGAATGATGAGAAAATATAATCTATTGTGATATTTTCATGTTAAAGAATTTATTAACATTATGTAATATACCTGTTTAATATAAATCTGAGATTAAATATATATAGTTCCAGGCAATATATTAATTAATTCTTTTCGACACCAGTGAAACCATTTATATATAACGAGGTTTTTTTAATATTAGAACATATTTCAAATTGATATTTCCCCAAAGAATTAATTGTATGATATAATCTAAAAGGTGTTGTTTATAATATAAATTTATCATATATATTAATCATATATATATTAGAATAAATATATATACTTACATATCCTTAGATTCCAATTAATATACAGGTTGGTCCATAAGTTACGAAAACTTTTATTTTTTATTAAATATTAAAAAGAAACTAGAATGAAAAGCTATAACTGTTTTATTTTAAGTAATAGATAAATTTTAATCTATTAGCTTGAATAAAATATTTATATTCTTTATTCTAGTTTGTTTTTTATTTATTTAATAAAAAAATAAAAGGGTTCGGGTCTTATTGGCCATCCCGTATATATAAGTGAGTAATACCTATATTGAGAGTGTTATACTAATGTTTAGAGGTATTATTTTTGTTAATTTTTGTCTTATTTCAAAGTATTTCAAAGCACTCAACCTTAAGATGATTATAGGACACCGCTTTCTAAATATACACAATGAATTTACTAATCGTATTGTTGTTCACCTGGAAAGTCAAATCCTTACTCAAATTCACAAAATATTAATAAATCTTTCTAGATATTTTAAAATGAAACTCATCTCTAAAGTTGATTCAAGATCTTGGGAGTTTAAGAGAATAAAATAACGCTATTTTTTCGAAGGTTGTCACCCAAAATATTGAGTATCATAATACAAGTACATAAGTACAATAAATTCATCAAATTGGAATATAATTTGATTGTTTTTGGTGTTATCTGGCGATATAAAAGTATTATATATGTTATAAAAATTATTTTTATTATATAAAATGTGAAATGATATATAAGATCATATATTAGAACAATTAGATGAATATGAAGATAAATTCAATTTAAAAAATACAATAATCCGGTATATCGTTCTGGTATATGTTCTGAGAATAAAACCGGAATTTTACCACGTAGAAATGTTGATTTTATTGAATAAGTTATTTGATTTTCTCACAATTAGGATAAAAATATATTTTTAAAAATTATATTTTACAGTTAAACCTCGCTAAAACGACCCGGATATATAGCATCTTATATATATATATATAAGGTTATATATTCAAATAAAAACAATTTATATACATAGCAACATTTTATATTGGATTTTTACAATAATAAAAATAGTAATATAATATATATGTGATAACTCTTTAAGATACCATTAGTTAAAATACCAATTATCTCGTCTATCTTTGTTCTCCGAAATGATTTCAGTTCGGTCAATTTAGAAAGAATTCTTTAAACACTCAGCTCTGTTTAGAACTTTAATATTTAATGTCCTCTAGGGAATTTAAAGTTAGAAGACACTAAATTAAGGTCTACATCCCTCGCTGTAAAATTCTTTATTCTATGACTCCACACACAGGGTTGCTAATTTCAAAATTAGCTGTTAAACCCTTAATCCCTGGATTAATTTGAGAAAACTTAACTATAATAAATTAAGGTGAATATAGGCTAATGTTAACTAATAATGGATCCTCTTAACAATACTTTTACTAGTATAACACTAGCAGGTCTCCCGCGTTAACAATGTTAAAAGAATAGTGAAATTAAATGAGTAATTTTAATTAAGGAATTTAATGAATGGTTGCCTTAAAAATTGTTAATTGTGGCGTGTAGTTACAATGATAAACAGATTGCTATCATGTAATTAGCAAAAAGGGAAGAGACAATAAATTTAACTTATCGCTCTTAAATTATTTAGTATTTTATAATGAGATGCAATGCGATTGCCATTAATTAAAACTTTAAAACATATTATGGCTAATAGAATTGAAATAATTTGGATAATAAAATAAAAAGTTGGTAATACGATAGCGAATATAACAAAAACATTGACTTATAACCAACGTAAAATATAATGAGTCCCCCATGTGTATGGTTTTAATGAATCTTTGTTAGAATGAATCAAATGTTCAACCCGTTAGATTCACTATAGCGATGCTTTTTTATTCTATTTTTGTTTTTAATATTTATTCTATTCGTATTTGAGAGAGGGGCTGAAATTTGAAGAATGGATACTATATACTTTTCCATATATAATATTATTAATATATTAACTTTATAAAAGTAAATATACATTTATCAAGAGAAACAAAAAAGGGAGTGTATTCAATCATCACACAAATTAGTAATAGTTTAAAATCATTTGAAAAGTAAAAATAAAAATATCGCAAAATAACCTTTCTCCATAAATGTAACGAATTTATCGAAATAAACTTAAGCATGAGTTAAAATATTTTTGTGAATATTTATGTTATATATATAATTTGAAATTATTACATAGAAATAACACGCCATCTATATAATACAAATAAAAACACCAGAACGCGAATGTTTCTTTTCACAAATATATCAAATTTCTACTGTCCTTACTACGATGAAAAATATGAAATTATGTTATATAACTTGACCTATTTTAATATTGACATGTAAAAACTGAAAATAAAGAACGGAAGTATGAAAATTCTGAATGTATTAGACACGCACAAAGACAAGATTATAGATTAAATTTATATATGAGGCTAGAAGAAAATGTCAAAAACGATATGTAAATTTTCCGGCCAAATAAAGGGACGAAAATAGATTTTAGGACAGTTTTAAGTCAAATCTACACGAAATGTCAAAGGTCTGGAACTTGTTGAGATTTTGTTGCGCTATGGAAAGTGCTGTCATCTTTCTAGAACCTCCATCTTGTTCCTAATTCCATTTAAACATACCGATGAATCCGGTCCACTACTGAAACGGTGGTACCAGAATGTTCTTCCCTAGCCATGTTCTAATTTCCTGAAATCTGTAACAACCACATCTTCTGGGAACAGGTCTAGAATGACTCACAGACAGTTTAACCTCTCTAAAAATTAAGCATATAAGAGAGACTATATATTTCACACTGATAGATTTTAACTCTATCTTAAAACCTAAATGTGAAGAAAAAAACTTATTAACCATATAAAATGTTCCATATAATTATATTTTATTTATACTCTCAATATATATGATTACTCTTCCAACCTATACCATAATTAATTCACATATAATTTAAATTTTACTATTTTTTACGAATTTTTGATTTGCTCACTCCCGAAGACAATTTAATTATTTAGGAGATATTTTAAAAATTAATCAAATTTAAAATAACACAACTACAATCCATTTGATTAAAGAGTGTATAATTACCTAATATGAGTCAGAGCTTTTTTAATAAAATAAAAATTCAACTCCATTGTTCACTATAGCCATGGATTCATTATAATAATGGTTATTTTTTATTATAAACTAAAAAATATAAAATATTTCAAGGTTTGTTAAAGAAATAAGGTTCGATATACATTTAGTTAGTTTTAATCGAGGTTTTACTTTGCGGCTATCATATATCATACAGATTTGTACTGTAAATAAAATAGTGGGATAACCAATTACTCTATATATAGGTGTTGGGAAAAATAGTATAGATTCGTAAAAGAGAAAGATACTTTATTAATTAAAGGTAAAACAATAAAGGACAAGAGATAAAATTATATGTACATCAGCAGCTCACGGCGGCCTGCGCTATCCAATAACCGCTAGCTAACTACAACGCAAATCAACAAATCTGCGATATATAGGCAGATATGCAACTTAGCATAAACAATATAACAATAAACATTAAAAGACTATGCAAATCATAAGAGTATTTATCGTATAAATATTCGGGAATTTTCACTTTCAACAATAGGTAAAGGCAAATAAAAAACAAAACAAATATGAGATTCAGTAGATTTATAATTACTGAATAGAGTAATGAGATGGATAGTGAAACTCTTCAGAATGCGTCAAGGATCTCTCAGGAGGTTCGAGGGCTGAACGATTGGGCCTCATTATCACTTTCTACTTCTTTCAAATCTTATTTATTCACAGACGTATTTCTGGAGAATATCTTTCTACTCTCTTACTCAACACAATCTTTCCTCTTTTAGTTATTCTACCAATATTGAAAATTCAGAATCAACCAGTGTAACTGCCTTAATACAAATAACATACATTCAAATGATATCAAATCTATCGATTAAAGAGAAATTGTAATCGAACTTTCTGATTGAAATACAAATTTATTATGGGACTTAGTGTCAAATTTAAAGCCTCCTACCTTAGAATGATTTTATAATTGATAAAAGGTTATGAATATATAGTTTTCGTTAAACATATTCTTACAAATTTTAAATGTTCGATGTTTTGATATATTTCCAGTTCACATGTAGCAGGCCATGATAAACATATAGGTTGAAGATTACGAATGCTTATGCCGTATCCAATATATCTCTATATATGTAAATAGCATTTTAAATCTGTCATTACCTGGTACCACTATCATGTTGTTGTTTCTCACTCCCTTGTGTAAAGATTAAACGAATTCCATAAGTTTATTCTCTTCGAGCTGTTTTAAATTAAGCAGAGGTCTCTCCCAAAGTTTATACTGTCATTGTTTGGTTACTTACACTTACTGGTAAATTGAACTTGTCCAGAAGTAATTGTGAGAGTTTTTATTTTCTACCATAAAATAGGTCAATGCGGGATTCGATCCTTGAGTGTGTTTATTGTTTTCGAAAATCTAGACCATGAATCGTTACGTCTAAATACTTAGGAAATTTTCGGGAGAAAATTAATATATAAAAGCATAAAGCGCCTCTAGTTATAGTATAGATGGCGTCTAGTTTTGACGAATATTTCGATGGGAGAAGGATACAAGATTAGTAGCGTTTGTACTCCATGTTAGGAAGGACTGAACATGTTTCTTATGTCAGAGGCGGACATTTCATATTAGAGCTCAGTTGGCCTGCAACTGAGTAGGGCTCCCAGTGTCAATGACAAAGTCAAGTCTATTCTAGTTCACCGAAGAATTATTAAGAAAGTAATTAAGAATTATTAAGAAATAAGAAGATCATACAGTGACACCTGAATAGAGCTTTTGGTTATCTATAGCTATGATTTATATATACAGTTAAACCTGTCTATGGCGCCCTCTCATGGAACTCACCAAAATAGGGTGCTATAGAGAGGAAGTGCTATAGACAGGTCACTTTCAAAGTAAATCGCATCGTACTACGTATTTAAAATCGGGAGCTATAGAGAGGAAGGCGCTATTTAAAGAGGGCGCTATAAACAGGAGTAAGCTGTAAATATATGTATAATAAAATTAGAGATTATTCTAGGTTTGTTGTAAGGGAATATTCACTAATCTTGGTTCGTTCAAACAACGTTTTTCTGTATATAATATTTTATTTTATATATATAGACAGAACAAAATAGAAAGAATAGCACTTAGATATAAATCCAAATATCAAAGATTATTAATAGAATCCTTTGTCTCTCATGATTTAAACAGTATCAACAGGCGTATAGAACTACCATCTCAGTACCACTCATTCAAGAAAAAACAGCCCAGCCCTTCCTTTTCACCAGATCCTTCCTCATCTTCCCCAGTTTCAAATTCACACCCATAACCCCATACACCATGTTTTGTTCGCATGTAGATAGATAAACGCCCTTCAACAGGTAAATGGAATAAAGGGACCAATTGACTATGAATAGAAAACAAACTGAGCTTTGGACAAAGATGAAACAACTGCAGCCTGGCCACGAGAAAACGTGAACTCGTGAAATGTGTTTATATTTATTTTATTTTATATTTTATTTTCTATTTTCGTTAGGTGTATATAAATAATATTGTACAACTATATATACTCTTTCTCTCAACTTACAGCTTAGCCTGTGGAAGGATCGATAAGATCCGAAAGCTAGCATAATAAATTTCATGTATAAAGAGACGCAATGCTATCGTTTGTTTTTATTTAATAAATTTATAGCAATTCTTTTGTCTACTTAGATATATAGTTAAAGATTACCCAAGTATATATATATGTGATAACACAATAATTTTTATTTTATTATCACCATATCTCGATAAAGAAAATGGCATTAGAAATCCTTTTAAATTACTCACTCTAAAAAAAGATTGATATTTCGAAGTTAAATATTTATTTTAAAATATTC
Organism: Cordylochernes scorpioides; assembly: GCA_030710605.1. Taxonomy (NCBI): domain Eukaryota; kingdom Metazoa; phylum Arthropoda; class Arachnida; order Pseudoscorpiones; family Chernetidae; genus Cordylochernes; species Cordylochernes scorpioides. The sequence goes on from CP092870.1 coordinate 75,109,723, forward strand.
GGAAAAATGTATTGATAAAAATATATTATTTTATTCACCCAAATATTGGAGGAAATTATTAAAACCAACATACTGAAAAAAAGATAATTCCAAAATAAATGCAGAAGAATGGGGCGAAAATGAAATCAATAAACGGGGCATTTTGTTTATAAAGGTAATCATTTCCTTTTTCCTGCCTATTTGAATTTCATGTATCCATATGGGAGTAATATCTTTGGCTTTGTGAGGCTTTAGAATTTAAAGGGCGAGATAAAAATACGCTTTAACATATTATAACGTACCGGTAACAATTTTTTTTGGGGGGGGGGGGGGGGGGGGGGAGAGAAATTATGATGATGGGGATATGATGATAAAGAGCTTTTATTTAAAACACATTTTCTACTTTTAATTCACATGTTTCTCTCTCTATCTCTCTCATATAGTTTTCAATATATTTATAATATATACTTATATACAAGTATATTATACTGATTTTACATATTGCCAGAAACTTATTTATTTTTTCTCGTTTTTTCTCTCTTTCTCATTGTTAATATCATATGACTATTCTATTCCTGGCCTAAAATTATTATATATATATATGTATAGACAAATGTACCGGCATACATGTATGACAGCGCATGTGTCCCTAGGGGAACTAGCGCTTTAAATTGAAATAAATAAATATAATGCTTTTTTTTTAATACCTACTTAAGATTTGTGCTCTTGTCTGTATTTGTATCGAGTCGACAATATATTTATATAAGAATAATTTAAAATATAAGCATATATTTGTGATTAATACGGTTGATTGTCATATAAATGTTGATGAATATGAAAGAAAGTATGTCCTTTAATATATATTTTATATTGAATGTCGAATATTTTACTTTTCAATAAGACTTTTCAATAGACTCATATGGACAAAACTTAAGTAAGTTGTGTCTTTTAGCATGCATATCGGGATTCAGACAAAACTCTGAAAGATATTTAATACACAATGAACTTTATTGAGACACGAGTTAGCCAAGTGTGAATAAAATTACTCTGTGTCTCTTTATAATAAACAGGCTGATGATGATATCAAGACTTTCCAATTCTTTAGGTTTTAAATGAGTGTATATACCGCCCTATAGAATTTTCTAACTCCTCAAAACTACAAACAGGAAAGCTAAGTATAAACTGAATCAATGATATTAAAATATAGGTGATCTCACTATGAATTAACTACGTCAAATATATAAAATATCCACTAATTAGATATTATGTCCAAAATATATATATACAGTGAAACCAACCAGGATATAGCTAACTTTCCTTTATATTTAACCTCAGATATACTTCATTTTCACTTTGGTATAGTGAGCCCTGGTCATAGTGAACCGATATTTAATTTTCATTATAGTTCTCTATAACGAGGCTTTACTGTAAATTATGATGATAAATTATGATGAGGAATTTAATAAATGCAAGTTGAGAAGATAGATATATTGAGTAACACCTAGCACATAAAAAGAACCTAAATGGAACCAAACTTTTGGTTCAATATAGCTATGGTTTATTATAGCTACGGTTCATTCTATTATGAAGAATAAAATGGGTATTATTTCATAATTCTTAAAAGAAAGAGCTCGCTATATCCCTGGTTAGTTTTTGCGATATGAATTGAAAATTGTAAAGATCAAATAAATCCCTGGTTCAATGAGAATAACAATATTCAAAATATCGAAGGTACATGTACTCATTCAGATTTGCATTTATAATACATATATATAAAATTAATATACATTTAGCATATATATTTATAAGTGCTCTTTTAATGATATATTATTCATAAATGAGTTCTCTTTTACTGTTTAAATAATTCAAATATAGAAATATACTGAAATATGTAGCAAAATGAATATGTGAATCTCAAATAAATTGTAACTGTTGTTATGGATAAATTACATTCCTTTTTCGGTTCAGTAATTGTAACCATTTATCTCGTATATAAATAAATTGAGAGATCATGAAATATTGCCTCATCAGTTGTGAACTTCTTAGTGGTATTTTTAATTTACATATACAGTAAAACCTCCTTGAGAAGACACTAGCGCTAGAGAGGACACTTTTCTACAAAGGACAGTTTCCATTTGTAAAATTACCAATTTTACCAGTAAGCAACTCTCTGGCAAGAGAACACCTCTCGTTAAAGGACACTTTGGCTCTGCAATTAGGCGTCTTTTACAGGGAGGATCTACTGTACCAGATATCTAATACAACTGTGTGTTTTTAATTTTCATTTGGGGCTATATTTTGTGGTGCATCAGAGTATAATCCAGAAGAGTACACAAAATGTGAATTTCAAAGAAAATTATGAGTATACTGTCGAGTATTATATACTAGCCGAATGACCCGGGCAACGCCCGTGTTTTACCCGATTGAATGTTTTGATTCAAATACTATTTGTTACAATTATAAATTGGCGCCTTATATAAATGCATATGTTAGTTAATAACTATAGCCTATGTGCTTTATCTGTCTATGTACTGTTGGCCTCCGTAGGCCTTTCTTACTGGGAAAAAGAAAGAGAGGATTCCATTTGGTTAATAACTAATATATGCATTTATTTAAGGAGCAACCCGCTCCAACACAATGGTTACATAAACGAAAAAGCGAGTGGGGGGGGCATGATGGGGGGGGGGGGGGGCAAAGGTGGCGTGGTCGTAGCCAACCAATAGGAGGGCGCCATTCAAAAAAAAAAAGCAAACGGTGACAGAGATGACTGATTAAGAGATGAAGAATGACGCTCGTAACTGTATATAGAATAAATATCAATGGGGAAGATGTCAAACAGTGATTATAAGTTTCATGGCTGTGAGTATGTACACGAGCGAACTTACTAGCATGTATACACATCACAGCAAACTTTACTTACCTCCTTCCACCTCACACACCAGCATCAGCTGATCTCCCTCGTTGTAAGGTCCAATCAGACTCTGGAGCTGCTCTCCACTGAAGTCTGTGATGGCTGGTTTCTTGGGCGGCACTAGACACCAACGCATTTCTTAGATATAGTTATAAATCAGCCGCAATACTTTCAGTTCACAATCAGCCGTTTTCTAAAACGTATAGATACATGGTAGATCAATAGAAAGAGATCCATTTACAAGATACCTATTCGACGATATCCACATTCTTTGTCTCCCAAAAGCTTTATTTGTTCTTTGAAATAGCTCTTTATACAATTCATAATACCATAGTACATTGAATCAATGTTCATAAACTAGACTATCACCTATTACAATTTAAATAATCCTGTTGGAAATGACAAGCAAATATATAAACGCTAACATGGCCATAATAGGCCAGTAGAAGTACATTGAGACCTAGATAAAGTGAATCCTAATGAGCTATAACAATTGATAAATTATAGCCATACTTTATTATATCCATAGTTCACTCTATAATAAATTATAGGCAAGGATATTATTTCGATTCGTTATAAGGAAAAGTTCGCTATATCTCTATTTAGTTTAAATGGGGTCATTGTATATGTTTTATAGAAAGTGAAAGAAGATTTGAGGTAGCTCAAGTAAATGGGAAGGACTAATATTCTATTCATTAAACGACCTCTTATTTGAACGACTACTTTCAAAAATCCAAAATTAAATATCCTGATAGCATCCAAACCTCTATTGTACCTTCATATCAATAGGAAAACAGAATCATTCATATTTGTGGGAGTTGCATTATATCAAAGCTATTGGAAGAAATAAAATGGATAGAAGTCCGAATATTTACAAGAACCTCACGATAAATATATACTATTTAATATATACAATTTCTTTTCTGCAGTAAATATTCATAAATTATATTATTTATTATATTATAAATATTAATGAGGTTGTTCTATAACTCCTTTTTGCTGGCTTTCCTCAATTCACTCTTCAACCTAGAGGTATAGTCAGCGCAAAAATGTTCTCTTAAAATGTAGCGGGCTTTCCAATTCCTAACTATGTAAAAGCACTGGTCTCACAAAAGCTCAACTCTTATTTTATTTCCAACCGCCATATATATTACAATAAATTCACACACGTGACCCGACACTCCTGGTCAAATATAATATAAACATATATACACAGAGTTATTAAAAATATTAATAATAAAACTCTAACAGAGGTATATATGTGAGCATAACATGTGGCTTCCTATGTATTGAAGAATATATTGAAGAAAGAATTTATCAAATAATTTTATTGTAATTATATTTGAGACAAATATCTACAATTAGTTATTTAAAAATAAAATTTCGGCTCGTCATTGGTTAAAAATCCCAGACTTTGGCCAAAATAATCTACCAGATCGCTAACAGCACTATTTACTAAATTGCAAAAGGAAATCGAAGAAGTGATAAATTAAGATATCAATTCTCAAATTATATGAAATCAAGTTTTTTCTTTCTGATTTATATCGAAATTTAATAGGTTTATGTATCATTAAGTTGAATAAAACAATTGTATTAATATATGTATTATTGAGCTATAAAATATTAATATGATGATCGAATTAGAAAGACTATAGGTAATCCATATATATATATCTATATCCAGAAAATAGTTAATATATATATTGTATTTATAAATTAAATGGATATTGGCGTTTTACCGGTCGATATATTGACTAGTATAAAAAGAGATGTTTATAGTTCCAATATAATCCTCAATTTTATAATGATACAAATGACATGCAAAACCTTGACTATTAGATAATGAAGAGTTGCTTAATTTTTTTATTCTTAACGACGGACATCAGCAGTATTCAATGTCTTCATTAGGCAAAACATCTTCTTATTATGTAATTTCTATATTGTAACATTCTGTTAGAATTTTCCAATTGATGTTTTTGTCAATCCATTTAACTCCCTAATTGTCTGTTTTTAAGTAAACTATTATGATTATCATATTGTAAATATATATTAGAACAAATGTTGAATATTGAGGATAAGATAACTTACAATTAAATGGAGATATTTAATAAGATATAACAGATTCAATACGGAAATATATTTCTTGAAAATAAAGATACTTCGGCTAGTAAATCTTTTTATTACCTCGACGTTTCGACAAAAATATTCTGTCCTCGTCAGTTTTGTTTGCTCCTGACGAAGACAAAAGATTTTTGTCAAAATATCGAGGTAATAAAAAGATTTACTGGCCGAAGTATCTTTATTTTCAATAAATATGAATGCCGGCCAGACAGCCTCTATCTGTACAAAATTTGAAATATCGCGTGAGAACGCCCTTGAAACCTTAGAATTATTTTGAACCCCTTGCTAAATGTTTTATTTTTTTCCTGACGAGGTAAAGGATTTTTGTCGAAACGTTGAGGTAATAAAAATATTTACTGGGCGAAATTTCTTTTTTTTCAATAAATATGAATGCCGGACAGACAGCCTCTGTCTTGACGAAAATATATTGTCAAAAATGATAATTCACAAACCAACTCTATACTTTAAATATGTAAAATGGAATATTTGATCTATTTCCTTTATATTATTCTCTTATTTACAATCGCGCTATAGTATATTCTATGTAACAAAATATAAACAAATTTGGGTAGATTATCATTCTATTCGCTATAGAATGAGGAAATAGATTAGCCTTAGTATGCAAAATTAAGGTTGCAAACAGGGTTTTTTAAACCTAATTCCATAATTAAACAAAATTATCATAATTAATCGATTGGGTGTTGTTAGAAATATGGAGGCTTCTTAGCATTTATAATTAGCGTTAACTCTTGTCCGGTCTTAACTATCTTTCTTATCTGTTTATCTAGTCGTTCAGATTATATTTTTGAACTAAGACACATCTTAGAATTATGTATTTGATGATTAACGCTAGAAGAACCTGTCGAAAGGTCGTAGTGAGGCGAATCCAAAATTGTATCAAGAAGCTATGCGCCTTAAAAATACCATTCTGGACACTTATATCTGTTAATTACAGTTAGGCTTTTAAAGTGTAATCTCCAAGTCAAACATCTGAGGCGTACAGAAATCCGCCAAGGTTATCCACTATGGATGACACTTTCATCTTTGGAAATAGAATTCAGGGCACAGAGGCATCCTTATTATAAGTTCATGTAAATAACAGAAAAAGTTCCGCCAACATTTTAAAAATATTGTTATATTGTTTTATTATCTACTTTAACATATGAGAAGGTTTGATAGCTATTCAATTTTCCAACGAAAATGCTAATATCATGTAAGAATATGTCGAAAATTATAACACATTTAGATAAAATATATAAAAATATTAGTTTTCATACAAGATTCCTATGATTAAATCGAACCGGGGATATAGCGAAACTTCCCTTATAACGAAACTAAAATAATCATCATTTTGTAATATATCTAACAATAGTTATAATAAAACAATGGCTCTAGATACACAAAGATTTTGTCTCATTGATGGTTGCTATAGCGAGATTTTACTGTGTGCTCGGAAGGGAATTGTTCATCATTTTATCGACAAAGAGAGTGGAGAGTGTATTGATATATCTTTAAAAAATTTGAATAAATTTTTCTTCATTTAGGAGTTATTGTATGTGTGTTGGTTCAAATAAGCTTAGCCTAATGACCCAACAAAGTTATGTATTTTCAGGGAAGACAATTTTTATTATCAACCATTTTAAATCATAATATCGTTCATATTACCAATATACATTAAACATTCGCTATAGCTATTCTTTATAGAACCGAACTTTTGGTTAGCTGATACCATGTATTCACTATATATATGAAATAAGTTGAGAGTTACTGTTGACTCTTGTGTAGAGAATCCTGCCGATTAACTTTGTGATGATGAAGTGTTGACTCTCGCTATACTGTGTTAACCGAGAGGAACAGTCAGGATGTAGAGTTTTCCAGTACCTCTCTGCACCTTGTAAGACCTTTAAAAGTTCTCACAAAATACAGGCAGTCGTGGTCGAGGCAGAGTGGAAAGCTTGGGACTGTCCACACAAAAAACGAAGACACAGTTGCACTAAGAAAGTTCCGTTAACAGATAAAAGTTGAGCTAGGAGCGAAAGATGGAGATAGAAGAGTTCTTACTAACTACATGTTAGATGAGATCGACATGAGGTACGACCGACGCGGGCTTGCACTGAGGGTGAACTCACTGTCAAGTGACTGTAAAGGGACAGTATTTATAGGTTAAAGACGGGGGGGCCTTATGTGACAGGGGGCCGTTTCTGAGAAAGGGGGCTTTGCATGTCACCAGGTGTGAGAGGGGGCTCTGCATTCCACCACATGTGAACAGTGTGGGTGGTCTGGTCCATTTTTAGACCTTGTTGTGGGCATTCTAAATCTATCTTGATTTGGACGTTATGACTTCTATCTCTTGCTTAGCTCAACTTTTAATCTATTACAGATTTTATTTATTTATCCTCAGTTTGTACAAATTACATTACATATGATGATGTAAAGACACATGTCAATAATACGTATAATAATTTACAGATGTGTTTCTATTATACAACATTAAAATCTTATTATAAGTTATATACAATATGGGGTTGTTGGTTCAAATTACCATATATATATGTTTCATTATATGATATTACTAATATTGTAACTACGCCTTTGCCGGTCCCAAGCCCGGATGAAAAAGTAGGAGGGGGAGCAGTAACAAGCTCGCTAAAAAACCTGGGTTCAGCTGGCCCGGCTGAATGTACCCTCTAAGGGCTCCTGATCCAAGGATATGGGATGAGCAGCGTTTGTACTCCATGTTAGGAGCGGCTGCAAATGGCATCTGTTCCTCATCTTAGAGGCGGCCATTTCTTTTGGAGCTAAGTCGGCCTGCCACTGAGTAGGGCTCCCAATCTCAATGACAAAGGCAGACGCATTCTTCCTCACCCAGTGATGATGGTTGCCAAACAAACACCATCAAGGGTCACAACTTGATATTCTAATTTGATTGAGTGGAGATAATGAAGAAGAAGAATAATATTGTGGAGTAATTTAGATTCATTAATGGGAAGGTTCGTCATATCACCGGTTTGTTTTAGCGGGTCTTTACTGTATATTGATTAACAAAACTTCATTCCTAATCAAATTTCATCAACCACTTTATATCTCTTGTAAATAATATCTGCGCTACATAGCAAAATAGAATTTCAAATTCAATTGAATTTACTCATATAGAGAAGAACTTCGCTATAACGAATCAGAATAGAACAAATTTAAGTCCACTTTTGGTATGGTTTATTATAGTTTAAAATTAGGAATATATTTTATAGGTAATATTTTAAATGGAATAATTGGAAAGGTTCTCTTATGATATTTCGGAAATTTTGACAGTAAAACCCCGATAAAACTAACCTCGGATAGAGCGAAACTTCCTCTATATCATAACTCTATATCGAACCTTGATAAAAGTTGGCGTTCAGCCAACTAAAATTATATTTTTTATCCAATATATGCCATTTTAATTAAAGATATATTTGTGGATTGCTCTATTTCCAAAACAATGAACTATGCCTTTAACGAACCATGGTTATAGTAAACCACAAGTTCAGTCCCATTGAGATTCACTTTGGAGAGATTTTACTGTAGTATATAATTTATTATTTATTAAAAAAAATCATTTTTCATATATAAACACCTCAAATATTTCGCAGTTTCCTAATATATTATAAATACTACTATTTATGAAAATGAACCAAAGTGGTCAAATATCAATTCTAGATTATATAATGTTAGACATATGTGCTTGATATATTATAGATAAATATTTACATTTCATATTATTTATGATTTATATTTAGAATGATGTATAATTATTTTATAAGCATTATATATTTATAAGATGAATAATTTTAATATTTGAATTGAATAGTTATTAGACAAATTAAAACTTATAATGAAAATAGGAAAAGTTAATATTTGGGAGCCGCTACACATTTTTAAAGAAATATATATTAATCCATATATTTTTTATATAAATTGTATTAACTTTGCTGCGCTGGCAGAGGCGCCATATTCATTGTACATAGTGTATATAATGCATATTATCTTTTTTAAATAGTGCAGACTGTGCACTTTGAATGTATTGACAAATGCCAATAAAATCATTTTATTTATCAATTGTCTCTATATATTTTATTTCATATAAATTACATTTGCATTATATATATGTATTCTTAAATATACATGATATAAGATGGATATGAGTTTATATTAAATATATATTCTACAAGGTATATGTATATATAAAATAGAATTAATGATGCTATTATTTAGAATCCTAATGTATGATATGTACCCGATATATCTTCAGTTAGTAGGACTTGTTAGGAATCCCAATATTTCATCTTTTATTAATAACAACTCTGCTAATGGACTGTTGTCAAATGATATTTATTGACTTCCATACAATCATCTGTGATTTTTTCCATGAAAAGTTATAACTTATTTCATTTCTCCTATAACCTTCTGAAATTACCTGTTATATATTTAATATTACATTAAATATTATAGAAAATATATGAATATTTTTATAAATAAAGATAAATAAAATTTAGGAATAAATTTTAGCTTTTTTTCTAAATTATAAATTCGAATAGATATAATTTTGTACCAAAAGAGGCACATCTATCTTTAATCATGCATTATTCTAATGCATTTTTGAAGGGAAAGATGCTTCTTCTATATAACAAAATTCTATTTATATATAAATATTTATTTTAGAAATCTAAATTTTATTCCTGAATTAACTTCACCTTCTTTTTAATTCAGAAAATTTACATATATTCTTTTCCAAATATATAATGCAATATAAAATATATAAATGGTAATTTCAGAAGGTTATATGAAAATAAATATATTATTTCATAAATTCGAGAAAGGTATTAAATGAGTTATATATATATAAGACAAATAACAGATTGGTTTGCCTAATTTTGGTTGAAAAAAAATAATAAATGCTAGAAAATAATATATTTTTATGAATTTCTATAATCACTATAGTACTATATAATACCTTTAAAAAGGTTGGCGTTCAGCCAACTGAAATATTGATAAATTAAATGATATTTTGATCCAATATATGCCTTTATATTTGAATAAAAGCAATATTGACATAAATATAGTAATAAGCATATGTATGAATAATTTTCATTTGTTGAAGAACATTCCATCCTTTAGAATAGTGATAAAGTAAAAGCAATCATCTAATTTTCTATAACAAATTTGTCTCATAGCTGTTTAAACACTTAAAGTACACCTACAGTATAAATATTCGCAAACCTCAAACCACAACATTTACAAGATTTGGTTTGTGTCTTTAGAGAACTTGCATTAATTAAAATAAAAAGGCATATCCTGAACAGGAGCACATGAGCTTTTTTTAGATGGCAGAGCGCCATCTAGTGGAACAGAAATAAACTAAACGTTTATATAGCCTGTTCCCTGATATATTAGTTTCTCAAGAAGCCTCTGTAACCACGCTGACGAGGGCCAACAGCCCGAAACGCGTTCGAGGATGGCTTTTCTTGATTTATCAAGAAATTGGGTTGGCTAAATATCAGGGAACAGGCTAAATCAACGTTTAGTTGATTTCTGTTCCACTAGATGGCGCTCTGCCATCTAAAGAAAAGATATCATGTGCTCCTGGTCAGGATATGCCTTTTTTGATATTAATTAATGCAAGTTCTCTAAGGACACAAACCTAATACTTCTAGATTGTTGTGATTTGCGAATATTCAAACTGTAGGTGTACTCTAAGTGTTGATACAGCTAGAAGACAAATGTGTTATATAAACTTAGATGATTGCTTCTACCTTCTCATTATTCTAACGGAAGGAAGCAAGCCAACACCTGACCTCTTTTATTAAAAAAAAAATAGTTTTTTCTCTTTAATTAATATACATTCGTAAATCAGATATTCAATCACAATGGAGCTAATTTATATTAAATTCATGCATGGAAATTAGACAATTCAATAGCGCTGTGTTTTTATCTGAAAACAAATTATATTTGTTAAATAGGTAAAAACTAAAAATAGATATGGCAAATATGTAATAAGAATAATTATTGGAAATCTATATTTTATATATAAAAATCAGACATATTTTCAATTAAATAACAATTTATTTGATATATAATTGATATGTTTTAAAGAATAAACCTTTTCTTTCTTAAAATAAACCTTTTTGAAAATATAAAAGCGTTCAACTTATGCGGTTAGGATAAATATTTTCATCGTATTTTGAAATTGTATCTGCTTTAATAGAAGTCTATTTTTCTTTTCCTGCTGTTTTTCGCCAATAGAAAATTAAATCTTTAGAAACACTATTTTATAATTTGTAGGTTTAAATATTTGTTGAATAATTTGAACATTTAAATGTTAAGCTAAAAGTAATTTCAAAAGTGGCAATGAATAGCATTTCAGAGAGGTTTTATTATGTACCTATAGGATGCAGTGAACTTTCACAGACAAAAAAACGAATCTAAAATATAATTTCCAATATACTCTATTATACAATATTATAATGGCTATAATGAACCAGAGTGATGCTAGACTAAAATTGTTGTCTCAATGCTTTTCACTATAGCAAGGTTTTGCAATACTCAGGCATTCAATTTTAAAATTCCCAATTAGAAAAAAACTCAGAAACACAAAATAAACAATTATTGGAGAAATGGTATGTTTATATATCCAATAAGAGAATCGATATAAAATGTTTTTAATGAATTCATTGGGCTATAAAGAGCCAGAAGAGAGGAGGGCAGTTTCTCGCAATATAAATCTCTTACAAAAAGAAACAAAAAATTAAAAATGAGCCGTCTATGAAATGTTGAAAAGAAATAAGAGCAGTGTGTGTTAAAGGACAGCGTTTAACCTTTAAATAAAGGAAGAAGAATGGAAGTAATTCGAAGGAAAATACGATTTATTGCCTCTCTTACTTCCAACTCTGCCATTTTATTTCTCTTTGTCTGTTGGTCATCCCTCATCAATATGGTCCATTCAATACGATGAATATATATAACGTTTGATTTGCATAGTTACTAGGTTTATTAGATATCATATATAAGGTTTATTTTAACGAATAAATATGCTGAATAGATGTTTTTTCAATTATTCTCATATGACGAACTCTCGCTGAAATTGATTAATGATATAGCAAACCCCTTCTCATATAACGAACCCAAATTAAACCTGAATTTTCTGATAATATAGTTAACCATTGCTATAGTTTTCATTATACCTAGTACAAGTGCTTCAAGACATGACAATCACTATTTTGAAACATGGCTTTTGAAGACCAATGGTTTGTACTACTCGTTCTCGACCCCCTTTTGCTATAGTGAATGATGGCTATAATGAACCAAATATTTAGTCCTATTGAAGTTTGCTATAGTGTGATTTTACTGTATATGATTAAGTGTTACAAAAGTGCATGATTATAATATTAATCTGTGAAACGTGTCAGTCTACCTTGTTCTAAATCGAGTAAAACAGTGTGTATCCTTATAAATGTACCAAAAATACATTTTTCAAATTTACTCTGAGAAGAAGTCTCAAATTCGGTCCAATACATATGAAAAATCACCGCTTCACCAGCTATAATGTCTAATTATCTTTGGTAAATATCTGAATTTGTTATTTATCTAAACTTGGTCAAAAAGAATCTTTCTTTTTTTATATAAAAGACCATCTTCCAAGTCATTCTGTTTGATAACAGCCATGCTGTTAAGGAGAGAAAAATAGTGAGTGAGTGAATGGAACACATACAGAATAGTGTGTTGATTGGATTCTCTAAGTTTCCATCTCGTACGACTTTGAGGATTAATAAAGATAAGTACTTTTCAATATAATTATTGTGTGTGATCTTTTTATATTTTTCCACCTGTAGGCGCCATCTGTCGGAAAGAATAAAAACAATTTTGTGCCAATTAATATTTTTTATTTTTTTTCAAATAAAAAGGCATATATTGGATCATAATTATTAATATATATTTATTAATATATTGAAATAATATATTAATTATCAATATATTAATATATTTTTTAAATTTATTCTTTTACTAATTTAACATTGCACCATAAGGACAGTGGGAAAATATTTCTTCTCACACTTTCATCGAAATTTCATTTCAATTTGATACTAAATTGATCACATTTCTATTCATCGGTATATTCACTGATAGAAACATAATAGCGTGTATGAATATTTTTTGTAATTATATAATATATTTAACTATAAACCTATATATTGCCACTTGGAAAATTAGGGAAGACAGAAACTTCAGGAGGAGACAACAATTTATTTCAGGAAAGGACAAACTATGAATGGTAAACAAAAGATAAGCCACGAGGGAAATTTACAGAGTAGCAAGATATAAACATAAAAATGACCACTCTGTTAATAAAAATAATAGAATTAATAAACACTTTGTTACAATATTATAATAATAGTAACATTTTACTATAGCGAATTCAAATGGAACTGAACCTATGGTTTCCTTCTATTATAAAATAAAAATAAGACATATATTAAAGGTTCATTAGAAAAAAGAAGGTTCGCTATATCCACGGTTCGTATCATCTATGTTTTACTGTCTGTATATAATACATATATATCAAAGATAGAGGCTGCATGGCCGACATTCATATTTATATGAAAACTAGACACTTAGGCCAGTTAGAGTTATTCATTTTCTCAACGTTTCGACAAAAAACTTTTGTCTTCGTCAGGAGAAGTAAATAAAATTAAAACATTTGGAAAGGCGTTAAAAAGCCCTTGCAACCTCAGAACAATTTTAACGTCTTTCCAAATGTTTTATTTTTTATTCACTTCTCCTGATGAAGACAAAAGATTTTTGTTGAAACGTTGAGAAAATAAAAAAACTCTAACTGGCCGAAGTGTCTATTTTTCAAATAAAAACAACATATATATCAAGTTGCTGATATTAAGAATAAATACATACTACTATGCAACAATAATTTCTTAGAATATATATTATACTTATCTCAAATTCTCTCATGGAAAATATGAAGTTTAATTACTACAAAAGCATTAGGGTCAAGAATATTTAATCATCTTCCATTTATCTTCTGCTACTCAATTATTTTTTAATAGATTCATTATTTATTTAGGCACGTCATTTAAAGGTAATTAGATTTGAAAATGCTTTTAAAAATTAAAAACTAAATTTTGAAAGTATAATTATATTAAAAATAAGTTTGTACATTTTAAATAGTCAATAATTGCTACACTAATGCTCATGCATTTCCTATATTACTCTAGAGAACACACATTTTCTTAATAAAAATATAAAGTACATTTTAAGGTTCGAATTTATTTTTCGAAGAAATATGACAAATAATCTATAGAAGATATATGTGACTAGATTATTCATTTTTTAATTGGCAAATATATGCGGTGTATTATTTTATTATAAAACACACGCTATATCTTATGTGGATATTTGCATGTAAATGTTTAATATATTTTACGTACATAGTTTTTAAATATATATATACAAATTATTTATAGTTTTAGAGAGAGAGAGAGAGAGTGAAAGTTATTTAAATTTACATTTTAGAGCAATAAATTATACAAGAAATAAAGATTATTTACACACATATTATCAAAGGTCCAATATATCTTTATAATTACAACCACTAAACCAATGGCTCAAATATAGAACATTCCAAAACAATAACAGCATTAAAAAAACTATACTAATTAAAACTAGAAAAATCAAATTCTCAATTTAGGTGCACTGCATTTGAGATAGAGTCTACAGAATTTGTTAAATTTTCTATATTCTTTACTGAAAACCATTTGGCTTAAACTAGAACTGTTCATTTGACATTGTACTCTCAAATCTGCAACAAGTGCAACATGTATGGTTTTTATTTTTATTGTTTTGCTAATGCGCCTTTCGTAAATGAAAAGGTTTATCATTCCTTTATAACCTCAAATAACATATACAGTAAAGCGCTTCGGTCGAGCGATTCACAATGGGACTGATATCTTAGTTAATGTGGCCCTGGTTCAACTAATTCAATGGTTTCACTATAATTAGTAATTATTTTATGTTCACCTAATGAAGAAAAATTTCGCTATATATATCTCTGGTTCTTTATAGTAAGATTTTTCTCTTTATATATAGAATTATTTTGCTTAGATGTTTGTGTGGACTATCAACTTAGACATACAGTAAAACCTTTCAATAGTGAACCCTAAAGGGACTGAACCTTTGGTTCACTATAACCATGTTTCAATAGAGCCATAGTTCACTGTATTATAAATTAAAATATGTTAACTATTATAGGTTCGTGTTGTAAGGGAAGGTCGTTATATTTTTTTCTTTTTACCAATGTTTTACTGTAATTCTCTTCAATTTCTTGTATAAATAACATTCAAAGCCGAGATATATTAAACAAGGGATAGAGCAAAACTGACATTATAAAGAACCTAAACGCATATCCACATATAATTTAATAATGTAGTAAACCATGTCTATAGGAAAACTAAAAATGCATTCCCATTGAGATACAACAACAACAACAACAACAAGAGCCTTTATTGAGGACCTCTCGTCCTATAAAGGATTCGCCAGTTTACAGAGTAATTGAAGAGAAGAGAACTAAGAATACAGAGAGAAACCTATAAGTTAGTATGTATAGTATAGTATTTTCTACACTGTGACTATATACAACAGCAGCAACAAGCCTTTTAGTGGAATCAAAGTCCCATACAGGATTCGTCATTCTAATCCTGACAAAGGTTATTTACATATGATTATTTACATCAATTAGATTATGTATATAGCTTTCTTTTCTCTTCAGCCGTCTTCCAAAATTTGAACAACGCCATCCATTTGAGATACACTATACCGAATATTTATATCGAATCTTATTGAAAATATTTAAGAAAAATTGAACAAAAAAATGGAATTTATCTACTGATATTTATAGAATCATTTAAAATCAATCACCTCTATCTGTATATATATTCACAGGAGAGAGGGTTTATTATTTTTTCTTTAAAAAAATCCCAAATTCCTGTTAAATATCCAATTGCTTCTTCGGATCGATATTGATTTTACATTAATCCAGACTTAATTCGATAAGAAAGAGGGAAGTTCGCGCGAGATAGAATTCTTAAGATAGTTTATGCTTGAGATATATCTGACTTCCATATAGTCTATGTATATCTCATATATATACTTTGTTAAAACGGCATTTGAAAATTATCCCGCATGTTGCTTTTAAACGAAAAATCGAAATTTATTTTGAGGCGAAATAACGATTATTTCTTACCTTAGGAATGAAGAATGGAACTGAAATTTGATACTTCATCCCTAAGGTTAGAAATAATCGTCATTTCTCCTTAAAATAAATTTCGATTTTTCCTTTAAAAGAAACACATGCGGGATCGTTTTCAAATGTCGTTCTACAATCATAAGCCGCATTATGATGCGCGCGCGCGCATTATAAAATACTTTGTTAAACTTGCTAAAACTTGCTACAAACCTTCATTTTTAACGAACCTATAATAATTCTTAATAATATGAATACCTCATACTAACCATTGCTATAATGAAACCATGACTATAATGGGCCCAAGACCCATGCCTATTTGGATTCGCCCCAAGGCAAGGTTATAAAAATATCTAAAAACCTTACACTCTATATATGTGTCTTTATTTCAATGTTTTTTATTATGCATTATTGCACCATCTGTTATGAAAATTCGAAACTATTATAGACGCGTATGATTCTTTTAAAAATTAAACAATTTCTACTGTCCTCTACTGCTATGGAATTTACAAAAATATTTGTAATAAAGAAACATATTGCCTTAGGTTTTTAGAAATTCTTATAAAATTATATAACAAATTTCTTATAACTGAAAGTAAACTTATATTTACATACTGCATTCTATTGAAATATAAATATTTTATCTTATATAAATCACTTTCAAAATATTTAATATGATGTGGAAAGAATATGATTCATATATAGGTTTCTCAAAAGTCATTGTGTAGTCTTTAGAAGGATTTGGACCATATATTATAATGTGGAGGAGAGTGACTCAACCAGAGCATCCAACTCGCTCGAAGACTCGGCCGAACTAATGGTTCAAGACCTGCCAGGAACTGGTCTGCCAATGCGATTGACTCCGTCTCAAAGAGTCAAGGGAGGGAAGAGCAAAAAATCTCAATATTTGAAGAAACAAATTCAGACAGAGTCCAAAACAGACCCGTCTTCTACCTCACTTCCCAACTGACTGACACATTGTTAATGTAGAGGAGAGTGGGTAAAGTTTTCAACTAGCAATAATTGCGCCTCTGAAGATCCTCATGGGCTACGATATCGTCTCTGCGCAAAGCTGTAGAGGAAAGTGGTTCAAAATGATTTAACAGATTAATATTTTACACAATCTGTTACTCATAATCTTTCTCTTATTGCTTCTCATTCATATAAATGAGGTAAAATTACTTCGATAAAGACAAATAACATTTCAAAACACAATATTAATATGAAGCATTAGAGCGCCATCTGTTATGAAAAATTTGAACTATTTTTGAAGCGTTTGATTATTTTTAAAATAAATCAATTTATAATGCCCTTACTGCAATGATAATATAGCAAACCATTATTTTATCATTACAGTAAGGGCAGTAGAAATTTATTTATTTTTAAAAAATTCATACGCGTCAAAAATAGTTAATATCTTTCACAAATAACATTGTCAACCATAGATTGTATTTGCTTATTTCTCTATGTAACATTTCGTTGAAGATTCTAGGTAAAAAAGAGAAAGAAAATTGAAGATCGCCTATTGAGACTATGGATGGTGTGAACTACATTTACCGCGACTGACTCCAGGATTTCAAGGTTGTGTCAACGCCAAAACTTCCCTCCAAGAAGACGATGTCTCTATAGACGTTATGACGATAAAGCCGTCTATCGGATGAAGCAAAGCTACTAGGGACCTTTTATAAGAATCTGAGAGAAAACCTGACCAAAAGTTCCACAAGATCCACGCTAAAATTTAAATAATAAGGATGTCGCAAACCTCAGATCCCAATAATACGCAAATAATAAAAAAGCCTAATAGGAAAATAATTCATAAATACAACTCCAAAATTTTTTTTATAAAGTATAGAAGACATAATAATAAAGCTTTTTTCAAATAAAAGAGTGAACTTTTTAAAATATAAACTAAGATATAATATTAAATATATATAGACGTTCGCGTTGTTCAATATCAAAGGGCGGAAAAATCATTGCGCGTTAATCTGCTGATGAAATAAACGCTGATTATTGTTTAAGGCCACGTGACAGTGCAGGTGACTCGGAACAAAAGAAAAATAGGCATATGACATAAATTCAAAGATGTATATTAGAGTATATTAAGTAAATCTTACACACACTAAACTACTCTAAATATCATTTCAAAAATAAAAATATTTAATTCTTGTCATATATAACTAACTATATATAGAAATAGTCCGTGAAGAATTTGATCTATAAACGCTTAGGCCTCCTCTCTCGTCAAAACTAGACGCCGTTGATGACGTTTTACGTTCATTTTGACGGGAGAGGTGCCCTATACTTTAATATATATTTATATATATATTATATTTGAATCCACACCGACTTCCGTAAACGGTGTATATGAAGAAGTATTTGAATCATTCAATCATTAGAGACCTCATCAAAAAAGCGATTGGTTTTGTGAGAACATGCCTGACTCTAGACCTATCCTCACCCAACATCCAAATGGAGATCACCTTCAAGAAAGACGGTTTGTACGCTTGTTTTTTAACGATACTTAAAGGGAGTATCTGATGCATTTCGATGAATTATCTGAAAATATTATTTCAAAACAATTTCTAATTATATATGATGTTTATGATCAAAATTGT
Organism: Cordylochernes scorpioides; assembly: GCA_030710605.1. Taxonomy (NCBI): domain Eukaryota; kingdom Metazoa; phylum Arthropoda; class Arachnida; order Pseudoscorpiones; family Chernetidae; genus Cordylochernes; species Cordylochernes scorpioides. The sequence goes on from CP092870.1 coordinate 75,128,633, forward strand.
GATCTTGCAAACACTCTTGTACCAAGATTATTATGATCTGTAAACATACAGTGAAATTTCGCCAAAACCAACGGGAGATATAGCAACTTTACCTTATAACGAACCTAAATTTTACTATAAAGGCTTGCTATAATGATACTTCCAACAAGTTTAAACCTTCTATATCATGATTATTCTGTATAATTTGATATATTGGTAATTTTTAAAAAATATAATCCTCTGTATCATTTATATTAATAAAATATAATTCTATGAGGATAAGTTTCTTTATTTGGACTATTAACGAAAGCTTTCGGGTTTTAAACGACCCTTCTACAGGTAAAAACTTTAGGTTTCAATATAAGGAAAGAGTTGCTATATCCCAGGATAATCTTATCGGAGATTTACTGTTTCGCGGTGAATTTTAATATTATTTCTAATCGATTCTGCATGTTATCAATGTGATATTCTATATATGACATAGTATTGCTGAAGGATAAAGCAGGTGAAAGAATAAAGACCCAATCTGGCAGATTAGTCGAGTAGGCCGAAGTTAGCCTAGCCAGGATGGATAAGTAAGTCCTGAACCTACGGCACGTCCCAGTGGGTGAGATCCTTTGTTCTTAATACACAAACATTACGTGTTGTTCTCGAGGTGTTTACATAGACACGGACACCGCCTTACTTTAATCTACCATTAGCTAGATCACACAATATGGTATTATATATATATATACTCTTCAAATGATCAATAATTACCCAGAAATTATTCGAAAAAGGCTTATACACTTCATATTAAATTTCCCTCTGAAGTATTCAAAGAGAGAAATATTTACAAAATATATCGATGAATCAAACTCATTTTGAAATATATTTACATTGTATATAATGATTTTTAAACCATTTTTAACAATAACAACAATAAAATCATTAAACACTAAGAAGATATGAGGCTATTCAGTAATCGTCTACAAGGATTTACAAAATGAATATCTTCTCTACTAACCGAAAAATAAGATTTAGGTATTCTTCGAATGTGATCAGTCGAAAAATAAGTAAAGGATGTCTTGCAAGATGGACCCATACCTCAAAATATTTGCAACCTCTACTGTATGAGCGAAATGGTTTTACAGTAGAGAAAAATAAATAAAATTTAACAAATTCTGAAGACACTATCCTAACTACCCAGGACTAAAACTACACCATTAAATCGAAATTCTAGCTTCAATTTGTATAATTTAGTAATTATCAATAATTATATGTTCATTCACATTAATATAACGATCAATTATAACAATATATTAGATATAATGACTGCTATAAAACTATAAAATATGATCTACTATAAACACTACCAATATTCTCTTGTATAAATATTGCTGTGAAATGTAAATTTGAATAATTTTTCACTATCTCTCTAATATGAGAAACGACTTGTACATATAATATGAAAACATGTACTTAAAATAGTTTGATAATTTATAGCGTGTGCTTTGTAATGAATAAATGAAACTGATTATATATATAGAGAGCTATTATTAGTCAACAATCAGATATTTCTGTTATCAATTTTGTATAAATTGAATTTAACTAATTACACTAATAAGACTATTTTACACTCAAAATTATCATATTATAAATTATTTTCAAAAAAAGTAAAAATTATTTAAAATTGTAATCAAATTTCAAAATCAAAAGATAGATTCACCATCACAATACAAATATCTCAGAAGAAATCCATAGATCAGTTTTATAGGTTCTAGATGCCCTAAAAATGTGAATATTCATATTCCCAAACATTGTTAAATAACATATCAATGTAAAATTTCATTTGTAAATATCGCGTATGTTTTTCTAAATATGTCTTGTAGGATATAGTCGATGTTTCATTAAGCCCGTTGAAGAGCGATCATCACTTGAAAGCTAGCGTTTTGAAATAAAAAGAATCTCATTGTGAGAAAATATTTTGTAATTTTAAAACTATATTTTGTAAAATTTTAAAAGCTTCCCAGTATGCCAGGAAGCAATTTATTGATATATTCTTCTGTTCTGAATACCATTAATATTATATATAAATATGCATATATAAGCACACACGTGCAAAAAAAAAAACTTTTGACATTTTAAAAATTTATTCAAATAATATTTTTAAAGGCTTTTCTGTGAAGAACGCACAGTTTCACATTAAATAAAATGCTACAAAACCGACTTTTCAAATTACTTCAATGACCACCCAATCTTGCAAAATTCCAAGCGCATCACTAAGTGCAAGTAACCAAACGGGATTCTGACATAATTGTAAGTGCTAACTTACAACTGCTTTCTATATGTTTAGACATGTTATTCTCTTACAGTAAAAGCAGTCGCCACCATTCACCATGATTATCACGACCTGTACCACGTGTACCAGAGGTAATATTAATAAAAAGGCTTTTCAATTTCGAAATTAATTATACTGGTTGGATATATTTGAAATATGAAGAATTATATTATATTTTAATAGAAGATTATTTTTAAATATATAATAAAAATAAAATATTCACACAAATAAGGATTCAAAATTTCCATTCCCATTAGTGGTGATTTTATATATAATAGATGGGATTCTTTTACTTTAACAGATACTTTATGCATCTATAGCTACAGTCCTAGAAATATATATGGCAAGGTGAAATAAAATAACCTTATAACTAATTACAATCATATTATAAAATGAAATTACGGTACACTTTCCATTTATAGCGCTTGAAATGATTGTTAATGTTTATTTTGACATTTTAAAACCTCTTTAAATCACTAATTTTGCGCTCTATTGCCCTACCAACGACATTAGGAAGAGTTTAACAGTACAATATTGACAATACCAGATCTTATATCGCAGGGGTTCATTGTTCTTAGTTATCCATTAGATAGCACAGTACAGAAAAGGTAGGTTTAGGGTTTTCTTTATGCCAACCAGATCTCTAGAAGTTTCTATAATTGTAAATAATTTCACCAAAATATACACAAACTTTTATAATGAATTATGCTCTAAATGTTTCAAGTTTCTTTGTACTTTTACCCTAGAATATATCACAGTACATTACAATAGTATATTAACAACCATATCATGTTTGAATAAAGATTGTAAATTAATCGTTTGAATAAATATAATAAAAATTCAATTTATAATGAGGTAAACACTTATACGCGCAATCCATTCTATCATTCACGTATAATGATTCAAAATTAATTATTCTTGTCTAACATTGAAAGAACTAATTCCATGTGTACAATAATTTCAGAGAGAGATAGTCCAGTAATGTAATGTGTTAGGTAGAGAAAGAAGCAGGAAATAGTTAACATAATGATAATAATAATAAACAAAGGGACAACCACACATTAAGAATGTCATCGTTCTAGAAAGACTATGTCGAGTCACGTCATTGGGTTCTTACCTCGGCCCCAAATTATACCTGACATTAGAGTAGAATTTTATTAGAATTTTTCCGCTCAGTTTTATTCAATTTTGATGGAGGTTGATGACTGCTTGGTATAAATTCTCAATTATTGATAACTATAGAATACGAGATCAAGACATGCATTAGGTATATTTTTTTAATCTAAACAAAAATGGATTTTCGGATTCTTGTGTGTGTACAGATACGATATCTTAAAACTAGTATGAACGAATAAATAAATGAATACACCTATCCCCCGATTTACACGGTACTTGTTTTACACGTTTTCGCTTTTACACGGTTTTCCAAATAAGTTTTTTTTATCGCACTATACTAAATACTACTATGATGGAACACATGCGCTGTGTACACATCTCACGAGGAATCCCGAGCTTATGTGCTGACTACATATTTTAACCTGTCAATGCATTTTATTTTTATTTCTGTGTATACCTATCCCCCGATTTACACGTTTTCTCAGGAACGTATCTACCGTGTAAATCGGGGGATAGGTGTATTTGGCACCCTCAATATTTGAAGTTTACAAGGAATAATAAAACATCGCTAAAATTAGAGAGGATATAGAGAACCTTCCTTAATACCAAAGGTAAAATAATTTCTATTTCAAATCAATTATATAGTGAACTATAACTCTAGGCCCATTAAGGTTTGCTATAGGGAGATTTTACTGATTTCCAACAAATATTTATTCCATTTTTCTATCTTCACGTTTCAATATAACAATTTGTTTTCGCCAGAAATACTTATGCGCATATTAAAACTAATATTAGGCATTTCTAAAGTAAATTCGATAATAATAAATGATATTCAGGTCCAGATATCACATTTTATAGAATATAATGAGAATCAGGATCCAAGAAAACCTTTATTAATGAGTTAGTATTGTTAATGATGTACAACCTCAGTTCATAGACGTCCGCTGCTGTCTTCAAGTAGATTTCTACAGGAATTCAGAGAGAGAATCCAGAAGGTAAATGTTAAATCAAGGCCGAGATGTACAGTAAAATACCTTTCTGATGAACTAAAAGAATAGGGAACATTCCCTTATAGTAAGAATATAAAATAATCCCGAATATATTATATAATATAACCATGGCTATAGTGAACCAGATTTTCAGCCTCCAATGGAGTTCGATCATTTGATTATTAACGAAGGTTTCTGCCACTCTAAAGGGTGTTAATATTCAAGGAAATGAAGTATGAATTAACATTCTTTTTAGATATCACGTAAATTTCAACTGTTCAGTTATTCTATCAAAATTCTATCGTGGTAAAGAAAACAGCAACAATTCACACATACAACCTATTGTATAATAAACAATGGATATATTGGTAGTTGCTATCGAATATTTCCAATCAAAATATTCAGATAATAGCGAAAATAAATAAATTTCTTAAATAGTATGCTTCCTTCTCATTTATCTATATATATAAAAATGAATTTATGTGTGTGTGTGTGGCCTGTTTGTCTTTTATGCCTGACCAAACCACTTATTGGAACGCCATGAAACTTTGGGAAGTTATTTAGTATAGTACTGGGAAGGTTTCTAGCAAATAAAATTTTTGAAATAACTTTTCGCTTTAAAATAATCAAGATAAATATTCTAATTTATCTGTTATAATTCAACAATGCTCTAAATATTATCATGATGATACGATGATTTTGTAATGTAGAAAATTAGGAAAGACAAAATTCAGGATGACACGGCAATTTATTTGAGACAAGAATAATGATACAATTCCAAGGCAAGATACTATTCCTTTAACTTCCAATTACCGAGGGAACCAATTAATATTGATTTTATTCAACTTATCGAGTATTTTTCAAGGGACCGGGAAAAAATGTTCACTTTATTGAGAGATTCGTTAGACAAACCTTTACTCGGGGGTAAAACCCGGGCGAAGCCGGGTACGTCCATACAAGAATAACGATACAATTCCAAGGCCAGATACTATTCCTTTAACTTCCAATTACCGAGGGAACCAATTAATATTGATTTTATTCAACTTATCCAGTATTTTTCAAGGGACCGGGAAAAAATGTTCACTTTATCGAGAGATTCGTTAGACAAACCTTTACTCGGGTAAAAACCCGGGCGAAGCCGGGTACGTCCGCTAGTATATATATATTCATTATCCAATAACTTTTATTATTGCCGTGTATGGTCTATAAAGATTATATTAAATATGTGAAAAGAAACAAATTGCCAGAATAAATTTATTATAAATCCATAATTTTATTAAGGTATTATAGAGAAAAATAATGATAAGCAGTTCAGATATATATGTATATATTCAGTACAACCTTGCTATAGCGAACTTCAATGAGACTGAAAATTTTGTTCATTATAGCCATTTTTTACTCCATTTAAAAATTGAAATGAGTGTTATTTTAGGTTTCTTATAAAAGGGAATTTTGACTGTATTTGCGGTTAGTTTTATCGATTTTTTTTTTGTAGGTATTACATAAATTTATTTTGAAAATAGAGCAATCCATAAATAAATCTTTAATTAAAAAGGCATATATTGGATCAAAAAATAATTTATTTTACCAATACTTCAGTTTGCTGAACGCCAACCTTTATCAAGGTATTATAACCTATCTTATAATACCTTGATAAAGGTTGGCGTTCAGCCAACTGAAATATTGGTAAAATAAATGATATTTTGATCTAATATATGCCTTTTTATTTGAATAATAAATATTCATACGATTTTTAAAGTATAATGATATATATCTTAAACTGGAAGAGTGCTCATTAAACAGAAATATTTAGAATGGCAGCTAGTTCTAATGTTATAAATTATCTGTCTGTGTTTTGATATATATTAGATACCAATTTACATAATATAGAGAGGCCCACAATACTTACTATTTTACGAGAAAATTTCACCCAACATTCCTATATCGATAGAATCCGATTTTTATATAGAAAGGGGTCAACCCTATATTGCCACGTGTGTAAATTAGGAAAGACACACTGATGATCGCCGAGAAGACCTAGAGGTCATGGGTGCTGTGATCTATATTTTGGGAGAATGGCTTCAGGATTTAACCGCCGTGTCAAAGCCAAGACTTCATTTTAAGATGACGATGTCCCTTCAGACGACGATACGACGACAAAGCCGCTCTTCACGCCGCATGAAAAGGACGCAAAGGTACTAAGGACAATATTCCACGACTTCGAAGGAATCCTTGGCAGAAGTACGTCAGATCCTTGTCAGTAACTACAATGATTGCAAGCTGTGGGTCACAGCTCTCATAGGGAAGGAGCTATGTAGCAAAATATTTATTATTTTATTAACCGAGTATTATTTTTTATGTTTATATTTTGCTACTCTGTAAACTTCCCTCGTTGCTTATCTTTTGTTCATCATTCATAGTTTATTCTTGTCTTAAATAAATTGCTGTGTCATCCTAAAGTTTGTCTTTCCTAATTTTTCACGTCGAAATATAATTAGAGTTCTCTATAGATGAAATGTGATTGCTACAAATTGTTAAGAAACTTTCTTATAATTAAATATAGCAACAATTTCTATAGACCGTTTACTGGAATACTACAATGGTTAAGCGGGTTGAATATTTAACTATTATTAGTCAAACTGAAGGGAGGGTTTAACAATTATTAATATGTTCAACAAACAAAGCCATGCTCACTCATTCTAAGGAAAGAGGGATCAAAATTTTCGCAAATTACAAATATTCATATTAAATCTTGTAACAAATTTTAAATTTGAATATAAATTTATATATTTTTAGTGTAAATGTTTCAGATATTTGAATATTATTAAAACATTCTCATAAATAAAAGCATTTATCTGTTTTTATAAACATTTTATATATACACAATAATATAGTACATAAAATAAATGACCATATATAATAAATAAATTTCGAATTCAATCCAGGGGAAAATAAATATAATAAATTATTCTTAGTAAAATATAAAATATGAAATATATATATAATATAATATATTTTATACTAATGGTTTTCAATATTTTCCCTATCATTAGAAAATCCTGAAGATAAATTGTTTTTAGTTGACACGAAACCTACAAATTGATATAAATTCAAAGACAAACTTGTACCAGGCAGCTGTGGATCGTAATTTTCAGCATGATTACAACCTTCCAGTACACTCAGATATTCTGACAAATGTTTACAGTGTGGCTTCACATACTTGTAGTAGTGAAAATATCTTCAAATATAGTTTTATTATCTTTATAAATTCAATTGCCATCTATCGATATAATTTGTAACATATAGATTCACTGGCAATATGTTTCTTTTCAATAATATCATTATATAATATCTCTACAGACCTTACTGCAATGATATAAGTTATTGAATGAGAGGGTTTGTCTCATCAGTAGTAAAATGTAGTAGTAAATTTATATTTCTTATAAATAATTCAATTATATTGAATGATTTTTTAGATATATAATTATTGTGTATGATAATTAGATATATAATGAAAAGTAAACAATCTATGAATTGAAAAAATAGAGTAGAATTGTGATATTGTACTGGGATAAGGTGCATAAATTATGAAAAAGGCATCTCCTTATAGTGCAACTTAAAGTTGCTGATGGTTTACGCCATCTATTGGAATAAATATCAACTAAATCAAAGAGAATAGTTTATATTTATTCTGATAGATGGCGCAAGCCATCAGCAACTTTCAGTTGCACGATAAGGAGATGCCTTTTTCATAATTTATGAATTGTTCAAAATACTGAAACCTAGAGATATATTTACAAATATAATGGCGAAGAGAAAAAGCTATTGTTATAAATCATTTGTATCAATACATTTATAATGCTAACTATTTGATTCGCATTATTTATATAACGGTCTTATACAATTCCATACAAATTTTTTTCGTCACTCGATTTTTCAAATCATACGCAAAATTCCAGCACTACCTACCTAGTAGAGGTCTATCGAAAATCACAGTTTTGTTTCTGCGGTAAAACTGAACAAACTGGTCTCCACCTTATGACTATCCAAACTTAGCATAAGTGAGGCGTCTATTGTTTCCAGATATAAATGACTTAACTTTCTTACACAAAATACTTTGGTTATATAATTTTATGTACTCTGTCGCTTGATGTACATATAAAACTGTAAATTATTAATCCGATTTTATTATATTTATTCATTTGTTTCGTCCATTTTTCTGTCTCAGGCGCAAATACTTCAATATTGAACCTCTTGTGCTGGATAATAAATAAATTAAATTAAAAAACCTAGCTGAAGTTGACCGGGAATATAGCAAACTATGAAATTCGGATAAACATGCTATTAAATTAAATTTCTTTAGCAATTTGTAACATATTTAAACTGGTATACAAAATTAATTGAACGAATAAAACATGAATTTAAAAATAAATATAATATCAGAAATATAAATATTCGGTGCGAAATATTTTATTCTATAGAAAATTAACACAGTCATGTGTGGCCTTTAGAATTATTTGTATATATCAATTAAATTATTTTGAATATACACCCAAATATATTCAACAAAATCAAGAAAAATTAGAAGTGTGCTATCTAAAAATATCATTTATAAATTTAATTACCATCTATCGATTAAATTTGTAACAAATATCCAGACCAAGCCTTCTCGATCAACAAATTGTATCATTGCAGTAAGGTCTGTAGAGATATTATTTGTTGATAAATATGAAAATAAACACATTGCTAAAATATCATTGTTCAAAATTTTAATGAATATCATCGCTTATAAAATATATGCAAACTCCACAATTAGATTTAATTCTGATTAGAAAGAATTAGTAAAGGCCTTGAGGAAATCTACTTTTCCAAAAGGAGAAATATTAGGCTGATAAGCTCCAGGATGTCTTGGATTGAGGTTAAGATTGAGGAGATAATTGTCAATCACTTACCTAGGTAAACGAGAATTATCTTCTATAAAAATGAATTGGGGTAGGCGGGAATCGATGTTATCCCTCAAAGATCTACATAGGGCTCTATAAATCTTGTTTTTGTAACTTTAAGAAGTCAACTTGTCTTCCTCAAAAACGTGGAAAGATGTACGCCTTTTGATAATGAATCCAACTAAGGCCATGAGACCTCTCACCCAAAATGGTCTTTTCCACTTATGTAAGTGTGATGGAAGATGGCTTCATTTGGAAAGATGGACTTTGTGTCCAGGACTTAGGTTTGAGGTGCAAATTCAAGTAATTTTTCCTGTGAAAAGATATGAAAAGAATTTACAAGACTTTATTCTTTACAGTAAAATTGATTTTACATTTTTCCAAAGTTGTTTTGTATTTTATTTTTTAAAAGTTCAAGAACTTTTTAATCCTACAGTGTATATTATTGGTCTTATGAAGAAAGAGGAAGAATAGGAGCCCCAGATTCAGTCTTGAAACGATCGTTTTATAGGCATATGAGTACTCATTATTGAACTGTGTAGCTGCTATTCCTCATGGAATTATGCAGATAGATTCATATAGTGTTATTATTCGTACGTGGTGGAGTTATGTCGGACTTATCCTCATGTTAAGGCTTCAATTAAACTGAAATGTCTCCAGAGCTGGCGTCTATTAACACATTCGGCGACTTCAGTCAGGGATTATCCTACTTCTATCCTCTCTCTCTCCATCGTAAACCATCGGATTAACGATTGTGTGAAGTCCTTAGGTCAGATTTTATACAAAATTTTTACAACGCTTAGAAAAATTGAATTGAATCTAAAATAGAGCGCCCATTTATAAAGAGAAATTTAAAATTAGAAAACAGTAAAATATTTTTTAGGGAATCTCTATAGGATTGAAATTTTAGTTCCCTATAGTCATGATTTATTATTATCATTGTGTTATTTATAGTATGAATAGTTTCTAGTTTCATTTAAGCTAGTTATAAGAGAAATAGAGTGAGATGTTTCGCTTTAAACCAGTTCGTATTAACGAAGTATATTACCATATTTTCAAGTTTAATAAATGAAATCTATCGGATATTTTTCCATATGTTTACCAATATGGTCAAGTGAACTTCAAATGAAAATAGTTTTATTAAATAAAATTTTATGTTTACTAAATTTGGAAACCTGTTTATCAAATATAAAACTGTTTTCAATGATAAAAAAAATGAAGATTTAAGGAAAAAGGTATATTTGACTTGCCTCCACATCACATTCACATAATCTCTTATACTTGAAGGAGTAGTCAATTAGAAATATGATCCAAATTTGGTTCTGTCAATATATTTCTTTTATTTTGACCTAATTAGTTTTCCAGAATATAATATACAATTACTGATTTAATAATTCGAAACAAAAATGAATGTAACACCTACGCACCTAAATAGAATTCAATCAAATTAATCAAATTTATTAATACATCCTAAAATCTAATTTATTTTCTTATTAAAATATTATTAAGATGTAATTTATATTTTTCACTATCTCTTTCTTTTATATCTCTAAGTAAATGAAGTTTCATCAATAGAGACCCTTCATAAATATAATTAATTAGTAAAAAAATAGGATATAATACTATGTGTCTATTCACAATTTATCTCAAGGTGGTTGTCAGACAAATATTCTTAATTCTTGTATAAAAAACCTTTTGATTAGAAAGGTATTGAAATAAATACATTCCTGATCCTTTTTAGAAGTCCTTTTTAGAACGTTTCGAACAATTATTTTTGCTTTCGTCAAAATAAAGAAATTTCCTGAAGCACAATGAAATCAAAACATTAATGGCCGAAACGTCTCTTTTTATTTGAAAATGAATTTTATATATTAGTATGATGTGAATCAATTTGAATGTAGTGTTCATATTCATGTACTGTATATCTTTAATTATAAAGGCATATATTGAAACAAAATATAATTTATTTATCAATATATCAGCTATGTGGCTGAATGTCAACCTTTTTCAAGGTATTACAACATATATGTTGTGTAAATATATGTTGTAATACTTTGAAAAAGGTTGGCTTTCAGCTAACTGAAATATTTGTAAATAAATTATATTGCATTCCAATATATGCCTTTATAATTAAATTTTTAGTCATAAATATCAATACCTCAGGTATAAAATAATATTATGAGAAACATTCTCTATGTGGTGGTCCATGGAGCGGATCAGATCGGTCCGTGCACCCTGATCGCACCCTGATCACAATACCGGCCAACAAAGCTGACTTTTTCGTATGGATGTCCTCTTCTGGATTGATGTCTGCCATATAGAGGGCTACAAGGATGACCGGTCAACTAGATATATGAAACATACTATATAAAGAGATTGAAAGAAGAGAAAATATTTTTGTAGCTTTTCACCTTATGTAATCTATTAATTCCTGACTACAACGTGAATAACATGGGTTCGAACCCGGCATATCAACTTTTTCTCACTTATCGCGCTTTTGGTTTGCAGTGTGAACGTGCTTTCTTTATAGATATCTCTTCATTATAAAATTTATTTTCAAAAATAGAATGATTTTTAAATGCCTGGAGCAGTATATTATAAAAAATGTACAAAATCGTGAAGCGAAGAATTCCTTGTAAGGTGTTTTATTTAACCGAGCTCTCGAGTATCTATTCGTGCCAGTATTTTTACTACTATGGAAGGGAAGAAATGCTCTAGCATTCTAGTTAAATAAAATACCTTACGAGAAACCTTTCACCTCACCAATTTTTACTCTATTTTATAATTGAATTATTTGCCCTGAGTTTTCTACATAAACATCTTAAAATATATTTCGATTTTACAAATTATCCTCGACATACAAAATGAAACCTTCTTATAGCGAATCCTAATGGTACCTAACTCTCGGAACAATATAGTCAGAAATTTACTATAGCTATGATTCACTCTATGATAATAGTATTTTATATAAGGTTCGGTATAGGGTAAGGTTTGCTATACCTCACTATGGTTTGCGTTAACTACCGAAATCAAATTCTATGAGCTACGGTATAGCGATGATCAACTTGAATGAGTTCTGTAGACTTGAATAAAGGAATTCTACGCAATTGAACAAGGAACCTCTGATTTAATTATCTTTGAATGAAAGCTACAATATGAATTGATTAGCCTAACATGAATTAATGGCTCGATTTAAACTAGACTAATGAGTAAACTAAACAAAACACAAAATATATAGACAACACACAGTTGCCGAATCAATGAAAATATATACAGATTAAAATAAAACAAAGAATTAATTATGTAAAACAATGAATTATATAAATTAACAATAAAGAATAGAATAACATCAATGAATAATATTTAACAACAATTTATACAATAAATAACAATTAATAACAAATAAGAACAAAACATACATTTTCAACCAAACACTCACTATATTTTGCTTTATTCGTTTTAGTCAAGGTTTTACTGCATATAGCATTAAATCGTCGCACCTCTTCATTAATATTAAAACTATAGTGAAGAAATATATTTGCATGGACCAAACTACTTTTCCAGACTCCTGTTTAATGATGGAAAATACTCCTTGTTGATATGACTTTCAGTTTTGCAAACACTCAGTTTCAACTTATAGAGGTTTCTGGTAGAGCTTATATCACGAATGAATCACACCCTCGCAACAAACATATATCTATAAAACACAAACACAAAAACTAATTAATTTTAAATTTCAGTGATAAAATACCTTTTTAAAGTGTTTTTCCTCTAGGTAAAAAGCTTTTATCAAGTATTTTATTACACATTTAATTGATAAAATTAATTTCATTAAGTGTTTATTAACTTTCGTTTACTTAATAAAATTATTTTACATAACTTTGTGGAATTATGTTTTACTTTTACCTCAAAAGAACACTTCTTACGTTTAAAGTAGTCACTTATCAATTGATTGATTGATTCAGCACTTGTGTTCCTTTGCCAAAATCAGTAGTTTTGATGAATTTTTAAAGTAAACAGGAGCTCTTTATGTAAGCTTATTTTTGTATCAGGTTTGGAGTATCCATTTTAAATATTTAATTTCTAAACCTCTTTCTAATATTTATTGATAATATTATTTTTAATTAATTTTCAAGAGAGACTATCTATTATATCAGCATTCTTTATATTTTGTAATATTGGTTTTAAACTTTGTAATTTAATAATGTATATATAAATTAGGAAAATGTTTTAGTATTTGGTTATTCTTAGCTCAGATCAAAGGTGAAAACATTGATGAAAAGAGAAATTTGGTTGATAATTTTTTTTTTAAAAAAGGTTGAAAAACCTGTAAGACCGCAGCTTGGTGTGTAACAATAAACTAACTAAATTTCTGTGTGCTTTAAATAATTAGTTATATTTATAATATATTATTTTAATTTTTTCTATTGCAAACATTCGGTTCTTGCTCTTTATATAATAATTTCTTTAGAAAGCGCAATACCCGAAGGTTCCTTTTGGACATTTTTATACGTTTTTTTTATATATAATAAAAAATAATTCTGATAAGCCAATCCTTTTGCATCACAGTAAGGAAAGTAGAGATTTGATTTATTTTTGAAAAGAAACATTAATGTCTTAATTCGTTATATATAAGTATTCTATTGTATTAATATAATCTAAAAACATATTTCAATTCAGGTGTGTAACTCTTAGTATATCTCAATGAACATGAATAAAATTTCCATTCAATTTATACGAAAGAAAAAGAATATTTAAAACAAATAATAAGTATTTTCAAAAAAATATTTTAATTTCCATACCAACAAATCAGAAGAGTAAAAAGACAAATGGGGGGGAGGGGGGAATTCATATCTTTTATAAATTGGTTTTTGTTCATAAAACGGAAACTACGTATAAAACGCGCTAGAAGAAATTTCAAGATAATCAATAACAATAAAGAAAAATTAGCATAATTGATAAATCAATAAAGTTATTTAATATCCAATTAGGACGTCGAGATCTGTGGAACAATACCCCGGGATGAGATGGCCAATCACAACATTAATGACCGCATGCTTTTTGCATATTCATTAATGACATTTTTTATCGATTAAAAAATTGGATATTTTAATTAGGAAAGTAGATTACCATTTTTTACCTCTCGAAATATCTATTGATTTCTTCGTCGGCCATCTCTAATGGCTCCCATTTATTCTGGTAATTACAATTAATATTTATTCATCATTTTGTTTTCTACGAATTCGTGTTTTTCTTCTTTCTACTAACTCAGTCATTAGGCTCCTCATTATGTATAGAGGCTCGACTAAATGATGGTTGGAAAATATGGAAGAAATTCTGGAAGATATATCTCACACAAATATTATAGAATACTCCGTGAAGGAAAAAACTTATATATATTTGGAAGTATCAATTAAATGCCACATTTCTGGATTTAAAATGAAATAAAACATTGTATTATGATGCATTAGCGCGCCATCTGTTTTGAAAATTCGAAACTATTATAGACGCTTATGATTCTATTTAAAATAAATGCAGTAAGGGCAGTAGAAATTGTTTTATTTTTAAAAGAATCATACTCGTCTATAATAGTTTCGAATTTTCATAACATTGCTCAGATCAAAGGTGAAAACATAAGTGAAGAGAGAAATTTGGTTGAAAAAGAAAAAAAAAAAAGTTGATAAACCTTTAAGACCGCAGCTTGTTGTAATAATATTACTAACTAAATGTATGGGTACTTTGAATAATTAGTTATATATATATAATATATTATTTCAATTTTTTTATTGCAGAATTTCGGTTCTTGATCTTTATATAATAATTTTCTTTATAAAGCGCAATGCCCAATTAATTATAAAAATACAATGTTGCGCTACGCTGTATTCCTATCTACGTCAGGGTCTTTCCTTATTTTGAGAATGTTCTAATTAACCATGCGATGTCTTTTCACATAACGATACATAAAAAAATCCTAAACACACGCTGTAGCTAACATTTCAAATACGGTGAAAAAATCAAGTAAATAATAGTTTATCACTCCAAATTTTTTTTATTTATTATTTTAAACATTTGTACAGTCATTCACAAATGTTCATTTGTGGTAAGACACTATTCCTTCAACTTCAAATTACAAAGGGGACCAATTAATATTGATTTTAATCAACTTATCGAGTATTTTTAAAGTGACCGGGATATATTTTCAAATTATCGATAGACTCAAATTAACGAATTTCATTTTTTCGAGAGTCGAATGTATATACACACAACCTTATATGAGTATAGAATATATGTACATTTTTATATAAAATTGAATAACAATAAATTATCCATGTGTGTGTGAAAATTATAATAAGAAACAAGTAGATTTGAATTGTAAATATAATGGAGGGATGTAGAATTTTCCATTAATACTGTGGCTATCTTTGATTCAGAAGTA
The DNA here is from genome assembly GCA_030710605.1 of Cordylochernes scorpioides. NCBI lineage: Eukaryota > Metazoa > Arthropoda > Arachnida > Pseudoscorpiones > Chernetidae > Cordylochernes > Cordylochernes scorpioides. Next base: position 75,144,416 of record CP092870.1, read on the forward strand.
TGTATATTTATTTAAGTTTTATATAAGAATAGGGTAAGATATATTTGAATATGATATAATATATAATGTGAAAATTATTCACAGTAAAGCTACACATTTCTCTCCATTTATAAAACTTCGTGCACTTATTCTCTCTCTCTCTCTCCTTATGTGAAAATAAATAAATAGAGTTATAAACGGAAAGGGCTCATAACCTGAAATCTTACTTATTTTAAATTACAGAAAACGTGTTTTAAACTTAATTTTCGAAGCTGTTTTGAGGTTCAGAGAACTGGTTTATTTCTCAGCTAATTTTTTCACATTTCTCCAATTGAGAGTTAATAACTGTGAGCTAACCTATTATAAATAAAAGGAAACGTATCTTGAAGAATTACCATTTTTATTTCTTTTGAAACCTTCTAATATTTGAACTCATCTTCTGAAATTTCAGCAAAGTGAACTAAAAAATATCCGTCAATATCCATTTGAAAATATCTTAGATTCAATAAACATAGAGAAATATCAAATACAATTATTTCCGTCAATAAATTTCTGAGATAACAAATAAATATTTTATCTATTACTGAGACAGTTCAATTGGAGAATCCGTCATAAATGCTCATTATAATTGTTTCAATAGGAAAATTAATCTCCACCCACAGTTTGTATTTATTGAAAATCAGGATTAATAAATTATTACTGTATATCTATGTTAAGAGAGATTACATAAAAATAAAGGCTGTTAGTTTTTTTAGACGAAGCATATCTTTTTATATGTGGATAAAAAACATTTAAGCATCATGCTATTCTAATGGTTAGAATGAAACATTGTAATGAGCTTTGGAGATATATTTCTGAATATATCAATTGTGAGTAACTTAGGTTTTATTGGAAATAGATAGAGTTATATTCTTTCCTTTAGGATTCGCTAATGCCAGATTTTACTATAGTTAATCTAGATAAATATGTTATTAGAATTGTAACTTTAAGTGCAAAATCTCTCACTAGTTTGCATTTTATTTAGCAAAGATAATTTTGCCAAGAACGTGAGGTGATTATTTCACGTTAGTGTTTAAAAAGAGGTTGTGTGTCTAAAAAAACAAATCTCTTTATCTATTCTTACTTTAAAATTAATTTCACAACCTAGTAATGCCCTCCTAGATAGCTAACTAACGACAGTAACTCTTGTTATCCATCATGAGAGTATTCACAATTAACAATCTTGTCATTACATGCACAGTAATGCAAGTATTAAGATAATAGAAATAAACTTTTTTTTTATTTGCTTATCCCTAGTACACGTGGTACAGGCCATGATTATCATGGTGGGTAGTTAGCGACTGCTTTTACTGTAAGCGCACCACATTTCTACACATGTGAAAAGCAGTTCGACTTTGCACTTACAAATGCCAGAGCCCCGTTTGGTTACTTGCACTCGCTGGTGGGGTTGGACTTTTGCAAGAATCGGGGGCCATTGGAGCATTTTTTTTTTAAACAGAAAAAAGTGCCCAATGCGGGAATCGAACCCGGGTCCTAGTGGTCGAAAACCAAACGGTTTACCCAGCCTTCCACCGACCCCCGAAATAAACTTTGAAATTTTATAAAATGACTACTTTCAAAATAAAAGAAACGAATATACTAACGCGAAAAAAAGTAAAAAGGTGAAATCGTACTAAAATAAGGTGGATAAATTAAGAGTAAAGCATCTCCTTATTGTGAAATTAAAAGTTGCTATTGGCTTCATAAAAATCAAAGAATAGTTAACATTTATTGCAACAGATGGCGCAAGCCATTAGCAACCTTTATTTGAACGATCAAGTGATGCCTCTTTCTTAATATATACTGATGTTGTAATATTGTTTCAAACAATAAACTATAAACGTCAACCAGTTCATCAGTATTATCTTAATCTGAATAGTAATATATCAGTTTTCTATATATAAGGTTTTCCTATTGCAGTAAAACCTAGCTATAGCGAACCTCAAGGTTCTACTAAAAGGTCGTCCAAAAGTACAATTTTTCTTGAAACGTTGTTTTTTATTATTTGGCGAATAATATTATTACGGCCAATACATAATACAATTACTTTATACATGATACAAAGACCATATACATAACGGCGAATAATGTATATATTTCAATTTGCTTGCAAGGGTTTACGAACTTTTGGGACAACATTGTATATATTATTTCCAGGGCCAATGAAATGTGACCTTATTTTATATAAAATATATTTCATATAGTTTATAGATAAAAAGGAGACAGCTTACTAGTATTGACCTATGCTTAAATTAGATTTATACTTTTTCTTAAAGCATGTCAAAACTTTTTTTACAAATTAGTTTGATTATAAGGCATATGCATACACAACCTTTGAACTTAACTACAAGTTGGTAATTAGATTAGGTATCATTTTATAACATGGTATCTTTAGCAGAACAGCTGGTGGCTTTGAAATTTTGTTATTGATTTAGAACATAAATTATATATCATGGGGAAACTATATTATAAATAGTTTCTGAAAATAATTCAAATTAATATATAGAGTACATAATAGCTAAATCTAATAACAATAGGTTGAACCTTTGGTTCATACTATAGCGCTATTGTTCATTAAATTTTAAAATAAAAATAGCTATTGTTTCAGATTTGTTATAAATAATTCTTTATATCCTCGGTTTGCAATAGTAGTGTTAACTGTATGTATTAATTGATTATAAATAAAAATTATAAAAAGTAATATATAGAAAGGTTTTTTGAAAATAGAGCAATCCATAAATAAATCTTTAATTAAAAAGGCATATCAATATATGGCATATCATTTATTTTACCAATATTTCAGTTGGCTGAACGCCAACCTTTATCAAGGTGTTATAAAATTGTAAAGTGTGTCAACAACAAACTCAACGCCACATAACGTCAACAGCATTAAGTTTTTAAAATATTTTGTTAAATTAAATGGGGAGGAAAAAATTGATATATATATTTATATTATGAACCAAAATAAATTTGGCAGCCGTTCGCGATGGAGCTTCCCCTTAGCTCTCCCGCCAAGTGCGAGTTGCGCTCAGTTATACGCTTTTTAAATGCGAAAAATAATTCTCCGGTCGAAATTCACCGTCAGTTAGTGGAAGTGTATGGTGAGAAGTGCATAGACATCAAAAATGTGCGGAAATGGTGCCAGGAGTTTAACGAGGGGCGGATAAACGTCCACGATGAACAGCGGTCTGGGCGGCCGAGTTTGCCGGAATCAACCGTGGCTCGAATCGACGAAATGGTGCGCGCAAACCGGCGGATAACCCTTGAAGAGATCGAGGATGGCCTGAATGAAGATTGCAGCCACTTCTCCGTGCACAAGATTATGTCTGAGACCCTCGGCTACAGAAAGGTGTCCGCCAGGTGGGTCGACAAGTGGCTCGAAGAGGCGGCGGGAGAGTGGTACAATACCGGAATTACAAAGTTGGTTGACAGGATGAAAAAAGTGATTGAGCATCAAGGCGACTATGTAGAAAAATAGCAAAGTGTCCAACCTTTCCAATGATATATAAAAAGTTGTGATTAAATGTGTTTTTATATGAAAAAAAAAATAGGAGACCTTACTTTTCTACTCACCCTCGTATTATATTAGGTTCGTTATAAGGTAAAGTTTGCTAAATCCCTGGTTCTAGTTTAAGGAGGGGGGGGGTATTATTGTATTTATTCTCATGAACAAAGCATAAGGAAGTCGTACTTTTTAGAATGTATATATTTTTATCAATATAGTTGATTATGTGAAAACGTTTTAATATTTTATTATATATATATATATATATATTTAAAGGAGAATGTTCGAATTTATATGTATGAGAAATCTTCAATTATATAAGCAAATAAGGAGCGGTTTATACCTAAAATATGAAATTTCCTTAACCTTTGTCTATGAGTATAAATCAATTTTTGTTATGATAACATTTTTTGTGAAATACACTAAATTAAAATAAACATAAATAAAGAAAGAGAGAGAGAGAGAGCATACTATTCATATAAGTAATGAATTATTATATTTTCCAATATATATATCTGTGAAATATTCACCTATTAAAAAATATCCATAGAAAATATTTCAAACAACCTTAAATTTACTATAGATAATGGAAACGTACATAAACAAATGATTATTTTTAGCCATCACAAAAATAAATATTGATATATCTTTTTTTCTTAAGACACAATTGTTTAACTATTTAAGAAAAAATATATTTTTTTACAGAATACTAGTAAAAAAAAACAAAGATATATTTCAATTAAATTTAGAGGAAAAGTGGGTAGGGGGATAGTTTAGTGAGATTTTTTTGTGGACATCTAATGAAAGTTTTTGTCAGCGGAAAATCACAAAGGAAGGCTGTAATTGAAGAAAAATGATTAATGCACTAATAACTAGCATTTCCTAGGCCAGCTATCAACAATGGGAGACGTTTAAATAATTTAGACCTCGTCTCCAATATTATTCGAAATAGTTAATTTCCATATGCTCTGAATTTCGTCTGCAAAAATTTAATAAAAGACATTTTTAAAAAAGATAATATTTACTTATGATTAAAATTGGTGTGATGGGTTAGAAATTAGAAATTTGATAAGACCGTTAGTTATTAAATGTCATTCTTGTTTGATTGGTTTAATTAGCTGTAAGAAAGTTCAAAAGTAATTACTTAGTTTGTGATTTATTTTAAAATGTTGTGTTTAATGTCTATTATCTTTGGAAATTAATTCGTTTTGATACATTTTTTAGTTTTATTCTACTATTAACAAAACGCTATATTCCTGGTTCATTCTAGCGAGGTTTTATTTTATATATTAGGCGTATAAATAAGTTAGTGCTCTTATTTTCGAAGATTTTAGCTTTTTTTGTGAAAAATTGGTTAGAAATGTAATGTTCAAAGTATTGTCCGTTGCTAGGCACTACCTTTTCCCATCTTTCTGGCAATTGACAGATCCCATCGCGGAAAAAGGCCAGCTCTTTAGCCATTATCCCAATAATATAAATATTTTTAAAAACGCTTAATAAAATATATACAGTTAAACCTGTCTATAGCGTCTCTTCTTGGGACTCACCAAAATAGAGTGCTATAGAGAGAGGGTGCTATAGACAGTCACCTTTAATGTAAATCGCATCGTACTACGTATTTAAAATCGGGCGCTATAGAGAGGGAGGCGCTATTTAGAGGGGTCGCTATAGACAGGTTTAACTGTATGTTTATTTTATTGATATATGTTACATAATGTGCAAAAGGTATGCATAGATATTGAATATAAAATTCTAATAAGGTTATATCGTCATGTGATAAAAAAGAAACCTAACTTTGGAAGCCTGATGTTTCCACCTTAATATTGGATTAAAGGATTATTTTTTAAATAAAACTTTATATTTTATAAAAATGGTAATATTTAATCAATTTAAAAGTCTTTGAAGTGATGGACTAACTGAATTAAACTGAATTAACAGTTCGATTAATTTTCAACCTTTTGGACGGAAGATAAAAGTTTAAAACAACTTCATGTTTAATTTTCTGAAATATATACTCGAGTATTTAGTGATCTACCCTCAAGCAACCCGGGTTTCCTCTATTTTCTCTCTCTATATATACTTAAATGGAGAATAAATATATATGTTTAATTTATAATTATAAAAATACGTGATTTAATATACTAAAATATAGTAATACCTATATATAGCGAACTTCAATGGCACTGAACATGTGGTTCACTATAGCCATGGTTTATTGTAACCATAGTTCACTGTATTATAAAATAGAAATAGGGGTTACTAAAAGTTTGTTATAAGGGAAAGTTTACTATATCCTAGGTTGTTTTTAGCGGGACTTTACTGTATACATCTTAAACGCGAAATATATATTGATTGTCTGGTTTATTCGTCCACTGATTGAACTTCTATTGTCACATGATCGTAACTAGCCAATCAAGTCACACATAAAAGTGATAAATTAAAAACCGGAAGAAGTTCGACTATTAGAATATATATACGTTCGTAGTTGTATGTTTGCATACTCAATAATTATTTTGAGTCATTATATTTATATTAAAAAAAAAACACTTTTTAATAAAAAGTTGATTTTCTTTTCAATATTAATATTATACATTAGAAAATCCCTCTATAGAAAATTCCAATAGTACTGAATCTGTGGTTCACTAAAGCCATGATTTTTATAGCCATAATTCACTGTATTATAAAAAGGAGAAATTAGGAATATATTAGGTTCGTTATAAGAGAAGGTTTGCTATATATAAGGTTCGTTTTAGCGGGGTTTTACTGTATTTATATGGAGGGTATAAAGGAATTTATAACTTTTAAAAATGTACTATGATTATATATCAATTAATATGTATATATAGACTCATAAAAAAGTTTATAATTTGACATTTCAGCAACCCACTGTCGTTCTGTTCGAGACCAGATGAGTTCTCATTTTGAACTAATCATAATACAATTATGATATTTTCTCTCTCTCTCTCTCTCTCTGACATATTTAAATCAAAATATAAAATTATATTCTACAGGCGATATGTTTTTTTATAGGAAACTGACAGAATCTTGATTAAAAGATTATCTATGGGCCTAACACAAGATTTTAGAATAAAAAGTAAGAGTTAATTCAAAATTTAAAATAATTACTGTATAAATCTTTAAAATAGGGTTATATAAATTTATCATCGAAATATCTTTAGAATTCTATAAATAAATCCTTATAAACTGATGTGATCCATACAATGAGACGTCATTAACTCGATGGGATATAATAAAGCTCCCTTTTTCAGAACATAAAACAATACCTTTTTCATCAATAAAGTGAAACTTCGCGATTGTAAATCCTATTTTAGAACATAACTTTTAGTTCACAATAATATAAAATAATAATAATAATGATCAATTTAGGTTTTTAATAAGGAAATGTTCACTATATTCTTGGTTTGTTTTAGCGAGGTTTTACTGTATGACGAACTATGGCTATACTAAAACCATAGCTATGTTGAATCCAAATTTCAAGTTTATTTAAAATTCGCTTTAAAGGGTCTTTTACTGAATAGACATTCATATGTTTATTAACATTTTTATCATTAATATCTCTGCCATGAAGAAAATGTCGTATTTTGACGAACGATTGTCTCTATCCCATGACCTTCAATACTTCAATTATGTGGCACCAACGCACCATCTATATGATTCTTAATGCAGTCCACAACAAAACATGGAAGAAAATATTCCAGTTCTATATCAATGTCCACCCAATCCGATCTTCTTCAAGACCAAGAAGATTTTAGATTTAAAAAAAAAACGAAGACGACTATCCCCGAGGTAGACGCGAGACATCTACTTCTGGAGTGCCCAATTTTCCGGGATTTTAGGGAAAATAGATTTGGTCGTATTGGACAGATTGATGAATTTATAGACAAAAAAGAAAAGTATAAAAATTTTGATCAATTTTGTAAATACATATACAACTTTCTCTTGAATTGGAAAAAAGAGAAGGAATCTTAGAAAAAAAAAAAGAACTGCGATGCTTGCTCTGTGTGTTTTGCTTTGTTGTTTGTTTTTCTCTTTGGACAATTTTCTTTAGTTAATTTATGTAAAATAATGAATTGAACAGGATTGTATATAGCCAAAATGCTGTAATGCAGTGAAAGGTATTGACGCAAATATCCCTGAGTTTGGGATATCGCGTTTCATGATGTTAATAAAGTAATAAAGTAATAATATTCGAGGAGCTTTGTGCAATTAAACCAACCCAGATATCTATCTGAATATTTTTGGTAAAATTGACTTCCAATGGTTAAATTTTTATCAATATCAAGCGATAAAAATATAAAACGTATTTCTTGAGTTTAAAATTCAGGATTTTGTGTATGCACTCAAGTACTTAAGGAAGTAGAAATTTTTTAATGTCCTGGTCCTCTAATTTTTTTAAAGACGAGCAATTTTGTTCACACTTGGTTATCTCGTGTTATTTTAATAAAGATCATTGTGTTGGTCGGAATCCCGATATACATGCTAAAAGGTACAACTTCCTTAAGGTTTGTTCATGAGTGTATAGCTATATTTTCTCTTTTCAGGACTATCAATGAAAATTTCCAATGAATACCTGCAGTGTTCTACCTCACCTTCATATGTTAATAGAAAAATTGAAAATTAAAAAAAATATAAACATTTTCCGAAAGGTTTCACACTAATATACATTGAAATTAAACAGTTTATTAAACTTTGAATGCACAAGCAACTTGTCACTTCCAATGCATTTCCCATTAACATTGTAACGAAGTGAAACTTGATAAATAACAAAACTTAATACACGGTACATTTAAAATAATATCTTCAATAGAAAAAACATTAAAGAATCTAATAATACCTTTCTTTTTAAAAATAATTTATGAATTTAAAATTTACAAATCCTTTTAAAGATTCCAAACGTGATGTGCTTAGTGTTTTTTTTTTAATAAGTTAAAACTTAAAATAATTCCCCATGTCAAAGAACACAAATTAATTAAAGTTGCTTTTTTGAATGTTCTTAATTTTCTTATATAATTATGTTAAAGCCTTAACTCTTAAAAAATTACGGAGTTATTATTTTTAATTAATTATTTTTAAAAATGTGACGTTAAGCTAAATTAAAGCTTTAATCTTCTATTTAAGACAGAAAAATAATTCTTGCATATTAGAATAGCACCTACCTACATCCAATTTAAATTTTAAAAATAAATTATGCTGTTAATTCTATTGTGATAAATATTTTATATCAACTTGTTTATCTTAAATTTTGTTTTAAAAATACATTTTTTAAATGTGTTTGGAAAGTCAAAATAGATTGAGAATAATTTAATATGATATATAGTGTTAACTAATTGAAAAGTTAATATAAAACATTTATTACTAATTGTGATTATATTAATTTTGTGTTTTTTAATTGTTTTCTAATTAATTTTAGTTTTGGATGAATTGCTTGTAGAATTTTATTGTTTCTTACGCTTCAAGTAACAGGTATAATCAAATAATTGAATTGTTTTATAATTATCTAGTTTGCATTTAAAGTGATTTGATGTATCAATTTGGTCAATTTATTCTATTTTCTTTATAAAATATGATTGATATTATAATATTGACAAATATGTTTAGAGCTTATATTTCCCGATGTTCAAATTCCCAACAAATACAGTAAAACCTCGTTAAAAGGAACTTGGGATATAGTAAACCTTCCCATATAACGAACCCCTGAAATAATCCCCATTTTCATTTTATAATAAAGTGAATTATTGCTATAGTGAACCACATACTCAGTCCTATTGGGGTTCGCTAGAATAGTTTTACTGAATTGTAGATTGAACTCACAAACCGCTGGAAGGGTTCACCACTGATGAACCAAGGTTTCCTAATATTTAATCATTGCAGTAAGGGCAATTGAAAATTGTTTTATTTCGAAAAGAACAATAAGCCTAAAAAAAATTATATGTCTTATAGTGCATCATATTGATACTGAATTCATAATTTAAAAATTCTAGCCAATATATGTATTTCAAAGTTTGATTTTAATCAAATTAAAGAAAGGGCAAGTTTTTAAAATTCAATCTTGAGTAAGGTTTTCATAAGTATTTTATGATCATCTTGTAGCGGCTCCCAAATATGAACTTTTCATATTTTCATTATAAGTTTTAATTTGTTTAATAACTATTTAATTCAAATATTAAATTAAATTAACTTTTAAATATATAATGCTCATAAAATATATTTTATTATATTGATATGATAACAATTAATATGATATTAATTCATATAATTTTAATAAAGTATATTTTATGAGCATTATATATTTAAAAGTTAATTTAATTTAATATTTAAATTAAATAGTTATTAAACAAATTAAAACTTATAATGAAAATATGAAAAGTTCATATTTGAGAGCCGCTACAATCTAATAAACAGAATGAATGCATCTAAATTTTTGAATACCATATCATCTTTTGAAAATGTTACCTCTTGGTAAATTTTTTTTGTCGTCAAGTTATATTATTATATAATTACAAACCTTATATTTGATCATGTTACGAACATTGTGACTATCTATATGTGCATTTTACACACATTTATAATAAGATTATAATTATTTTATTATAAAAGCTATATTACAACAAAACAATTCATTATAAATTAAACGATAAATAAAAAAACATGTTAATATAATAATAAAATTATTTAAAATGAATAAATTGTTATTTTTCATGGATATATTTTCAAAACATCCAACAGAATCATTTTTAACCCTTTCGCCAAATGTTTTAAATTTTGTTCGCTTTTGCCGAAATGTCGAGACAATAAAAAATATTTACCTGCAGAAGTATCTTTAATTTTAAGAACTAAAAAAGCAATATTGCAACAAAAACAAAAAATAAAAATTAAACGATAAAAAAAAACATGTTAATATAATTAATAAAATGCTTTAAAATGAATAAATTGTTATTTTTCAAAGATATATTTTCAAAACATCTAACAAATTTGCTTCAATTTGATACACAAAACCATATATATATATATATATATATATATATATATTGTAGAAGACAGAAATATAAGGCAATATGGGGGCCAACAATTGTAATCAATTCAGATTTAATTTGAAAGAATATTGATGGCGGGGGAGTACAGTACCACAGATCGAGACCGCATTAATCTATTATACAGTCCTTGGTCAATTTATAATTTTGGGACTAATTGAATTCGGTACCCCTGCCCTATTTATCTCTATAACCCTATCTTGTCTTAATTATACGGCAGGTATTCGTGTAGGGACTTAGAGATAGCACAATCTTCCTACAGTATACCCTAATTTTTCTACGGTTAAAATATATTCCTCATGTAGAAATAGTGTGTTTGTATTTTGGAGTTTGGTTTATGAAATGTCTATGTTTATTGTTGTTTTTATTTACTTTTGTGGTTCGCAGTTAATTGTTCTTAATCTATACTTATTTGGATACAGATAAAAGAGAGAAATATATATATGTCTAAATTTGTATAGTTAATGCCAAGAGATACAATTTATTTTCGTCAAAATAAGTACGTAAATATGTTACGCTTGCGTTAAAATGTAAATATGTAAATTCATCCATGTATAAAGGCGGTACAAAAAATAAAGTGGCAGACATCGCGGGCGCGCTGTTCGCTAGGCATATCGGCTGCGCCTCTTCATTTAGCTACGACATATATATATAATTGTTTAATTAAAAAGGCATACATTGTATCAGAATATCATTTATTTTACCAATATTTTAGTTGGCTGAACGCCAACCTTTATCAAGGCGTTATAACCTATTTAATGTGTGGTCAACAACAAGCTCAGCGCCACATAACGTCAACAGAATTAAGTTTTAAAAATATTTGGTTATATTCAATGGAGAGAAAAAAAATTGATATATTTATTTATATTGTGGACAAAATAGATTTCTGTATTCTGTATATTGTAACTGACGGTGCTTCTTTACAACAAGGAGATATCGCAACATCTGTATATGGTATTTGAACCATGAATTAATGAACCATGTCTATATTCGGTTCCATTATAAATAGCGAGGTTTTACTGTATATTGTAACTAACGGCGCTTCTTTACAACAAGGAGATATCGCAACATCTGTATATGGAATTTGGACCATGAATTAATGGCCCATGTCTATATTCGGTTCCATTATGATTCGCTATAGCATGGTTTCACTGTTTATTGTAACTAACGGCGCTTATTTACAACAAGGAGATATCGCAACATCTGTATATGGTATTTGAACCATGGATTAATGAACCATGTCTATATTCGGTTCCATTATAAATAGCGAGGTTCCGCTGTATATTGTAACTAACGGTGCTTCTTTATAACAAGGAGATATCGCAACATCTGTATATGGTATTTGAACAATGAATTAATGAACCATGTCTATATTCGGTTCAATTAGGGTTCACTATAGCGAGGTTTAACTGTTTATTGTAACTAACGGTGCTTCTTTACAACAAGGAGATATCGCAACATCTGTATATGGTATTTGAACCATGGATTAATGAACCATGTCTATATTCGGTTCAATTAGGGTTCACTATAAAAAGGTTTTACTGTTTATTGTAACTAACGGCGCTTCTTTACAACAAGGAGATATCGCAACATCTGTATATGGTATTTGAACCATGAATTAATGAACCATGTCTATATTCGGTTCAATTAGGGTTCACTATAGCGAGGTTTTACTGTTTATTGTAACTAACGGCGCTTCTTTACTACAAGAAGATATCGCAACATCTGTATATGGAATTTGAACCATGGATTAATGAACCATGTCTATATCCGGTTCCATTATGGTTCACTATAGCGAGGTTTAACTGTATATTGTAACTAACGGCGCTTCTTTACAACAAGGAGATATCGCAACATCTGTATATGGTATTTGAACCATGGATTAATGAACCAGGTCTATATTCGGTTCCATTATATATAGCGAGGTTCCGCTGTATATTGTAACTAACGGCGCTTCTTTACAGCAAGGAGATATCACAACATCTGTATACGAAATTTGAACCATGGATTAATGAACCATGTCTATATTCGGTTCCATTATGGTTCACTATAGCGAGGTTTAACTGTATATTGTAACTAACGGCGCTTCTTTACTACAAGGAGATATCGTAACATCTGTATATAGTATTTGAACCATGGATTAATGAACCATGTCTATATTCGGTTCCATTATAAATAGCGAGATTCCGCTGTATATTGTTACTAACAGTGCTTCTTTACAACAAGTAGATATCGTAACATCTGTATATGGTATTTGAACCATGGATTAATGTACAATGTCTATATTCGGTTCCATTATATATAACGAGGTTCCGCTGTATATTGTAACTAAGGGCGCTTCTTTACAACAAGGAGATATCGCAACATCTGTATATGAAATTTGAACCATGGATTAATGAACCATGTCTATATTCGGTTCCATTATGGTTCGCTATAGCATGGTTTCACTGTTTATTGTAACTAACGGCGCTTTTTTACTACAAGGAGATATCGCAACATCTGTATATGGAATTTGAACCATGTATTAATGAATCTATTCGTTATTATAATTAATGAACCATGTCTATATTCAGTTCAATTAGGGTTCACTATAGCGAGGTTTTACTGTTTATTGTAACTAAGGAGATATCGCAACATCTGTATATGGAATTTGAACCATGAAATAATGAGCTAGTTTATATTCGGTTCCAGTATATATATAGCCAAGTTTTACTGTATTTAAATATGACCATACTGAATTATCCATATTTTCCTACAGAGATGGAATCAGCTAATATATTTCTACAGAAATATCTCTCTTCGCCTTTGCAAAGATTTCTCCATATAGTTTAATATTTTATACGTTTAATGGTGTGTTTCTAATAACGCATAGTTATTCCATATTTAATAATCTTGTCCATTATTGTATTTAGAGTTTAGTATGGAAGTTTTCAGGGTTTGTTCTAGCGAACTATCCATAAATGCATTAGATTCTAAATTATAAATATATAAATTCTCTATCGCTCTCTCTCCGGCGAAGTCTTTCCCGCGGTGAAAACTATAAATGAAGACCTTGTATATATTTTATATATATGTATATTTATCAATTTTATATTTTATACATATATGTCTATTTAATCTTATTTATTCATATATATTTATAATATTATTCTATATTTAACTTTATATAATCTTATATGAACGATTAATAAATAGGTTTTAATCTCAATCTCTCTCGAATCTGTATAATACAAATGAAATAATATTATGGATTAGAAACAAAGCCTTCTCTTACATTTTCCCATATGCACTTATATATTATTCTCATGAGAATATATTAACTGAATATCAATTGATATATACAACATATAATAAATACCTACTCTATTCATATTTATTTTAAAATGAAATATCAACATATAAATATTTCAAGGAATTATTATGGATATATGCTCTATATGATAAAGTTAGTTTTAATATGAGCTTTTCTGTAACAATCTATATAATAACTTATGAAAAAATCTTAGAAAACATTATACAAAAATATATATGAACGCATTGACTCTTTATATCCTTTCAAATTTAATATAAAATATGGTTTATACTTTTATTTAATTCAAACTAAAATATAATTAAGAAAAATAATATAATAAAGGTAAAGTGTAATCCCAAGTTGTTTCGAAAATTTTGATTTAGTTTCCTCAAATAATGAATATATTTAAAGTAATTTTCCAAGAACTAGAACAATCCTTATTCTAAATTAAAAGAACAAACCTTTATTCCACACAACAAACAGATTGAGGGGAAACAAATTTGATGGCTAAAAAGAGTTTTAGCGAGTTGAAGAAAAAAAAAGAAGTTCCACAACAAAATTGGATGCAACATGAATTGTTACAAGGATTCGCTTGTTTTTACTTGAGAATCCAAGAAAAGTTTGCCGGTATCGGCTAGCAGATCGACAACAAATGGAATAAAAGTACAACTCCAACAATAAAACTATATTTAAACGTTTTGGGAACACTTCTTTAAAAATTATTGAGCAAAAAGAAAAATATCTTTTCTCAACACTCTTTTTGATCCGAGATAGAAATTAACTTTAAATTTTTAAAAATATTTTCTGATATCTTTTGTAATTATCTTTTTAAAACTATTCTCAGAAAGGATAGATAGATATTATCCTATGGAATCAATATATTGTTTGAATGTATTTAGATTTTATAAGAATGCAATCTTACATATTATTTGATATTATTTAATCATTCTTTCTCTCTCTCTCTCTCTCTAACCTTATATAATAATATATGGACATTAAAATAAATCAGTTTCAATCTCAATCTCTTTCTCTAAAAGGTAAATGAGTTGTTCGAGAGCTTGAATGCCAACACCATCCTATAACCTCTTTATAAAAACTAATATAGGGAGGAGATAGAAGACGCTGTTGTCTCCCCTTCTAACAGGGGGACGTCTTCGAGTACCTGACGCCTGAGCAGAGGTCTGTTCTGAATCTATTCCCCCACATGGCAATAGCACATGTCGGGGAGAAGTCAGATCTACGTCTCTCCGACTTCAGGGCGTGACATCATACCAGACAACCATCAGTAGGATTCCTCTGATGAAAATAATATTTAATTTTACTTTTTTCTCCTATTAACACCCTATATCATCTTATATTAAAATACAATATAATGCGGCTTATGATTGTAGAACGAACTTTAACAAATATTACCGCAAATGTTTCTTTTGAACGAAAAATCGTAATTTATTTTAAGGAGAAATATTGACTATTTCTATCCTTAGAGATAAAGTATGAAAGGATGTTTTTCCATGGACACTTTCATTTTTCCGTTCATCATTACTCTTTACATTTCATCTTTTCATACTTTATCCCTAAGGATAGAAATAATCACTATTTCTCCTTAAAATAAATTACGAATTTTCGTTCAAAAGAAACATTTGCAGTTAAATTTGTCAGAAGTGGTTCAAAACCTTATATGTCCGATTAATAAAATATATTCAATCTCAATCTCACTCTCTACTGGTCGCTACTGGTCCTGTAGTTCCATCAGGCCCCTCATACGGGAGGCCTTCAACATGATACAGCAACCACCCGGCCTGCAGGGCTACTGGCTCTTCAGTCAAGGGCTGGATGACAACGCCCTCGCCATTCCTCTCGTCTACTAAGTCATCAATACACAGGTTCTTTCTGAGCCTTGAGATGAGTGGAGAACGTTACTTACTGTCTGGAGGAGGACTCTTTGTCGTTGGGGAAGTCTCCTGGACTTTATATAACTGTATATAGTTTACTCTTTTATTTTATATTTTTCCTATATATATTTTTAATTATCTCTTTTTATGACTATTTTATAATACCACAATTGAGTTGTGTATGATGACAAAAAATATTTTTAAATCTCAAAAAAAAAAAATCTCTCTCTCTCTTCTGATTTTATATACAAAATTGAGTAAATAATTTCAAATAGTTTCTTATTATTCTTTCGTACGTTTCAAATTATCACACAGTTGCACTACATCATGCCAATTGAACCGCAGATAAATTCTGTAGATATTTCTGCATTTTTACAAATTTATATAAAATGTTTGAAAGCCTCTTTATATTTCAGCAACTTTTAATGTCTTTTTATATTTTATTGAGAAATAAAAAATGTTAAGCATGCAGTAAAACGTCGATATAACACAAACCTAAAATAACACCCAATAGTGATGATACCATAAACTGAACCATGACTATTGTAATACATGAATTTAATGAACGAAAGGTTAGGTCCCATTAAGGTTCGTTGTAGCGAGGTTAAACTGTACGAGTGTATTCAGGCATTCGCAATAAATCTTTCAATGTTTTTCTGTAATATATTGACGAGGTGTTTAGTTAAAAAAACGTACTTCTTTACGGCTCGTGCCTTGAAAAATGTTTTGTAATTTTTAGATGTTGGTAGATAAAATAGCTGATTTTAGCTTGAAAATTCAGCCATATATTAATAAATCAAAAGCATCAAATTAGGCATACGCGTAAAATACTAATATATTTAGAAAACAAGCTTCTAATAACACATGATCATGGAATACAAATGTAATATGTAAAGACGATTCTCCAGAAATAGAATATTGTAAAAGGCCTATATTCTAAAGATACATTACCATTTGAGCTCCTTCCACCAAATTCAGCAATCCCAATTTAAAACTCCCAATAATTACATACTCCAGAAGTCGAGGCGGAAAAAATTGCCCGTTAAAATTTACCGCAAGTCATTAGAAGCCATCAGATTTGTCACTGCGGGTCATTTGCAGAATCGCATTCCTTTTCAAATGAGAGGGGTTTACAACAAGTAATTAGGACAGGCAGGCGCTAATGGAGCTCTCTGATGGATTGACAGAAGCCAAATGACAACTCGACATGCCCTTACAGGAATTCCAAACACAGAATTACCAACTTGCTCACCCTACCTGCACCCAGAATCCGCCTTCTTTCTAACTCTTAATATATTTGAAATAGATTGCTAATATACATGAAGTATTACATTACACATAATGTGGTCACATTTGACTTCATCATACGCCTTATTCTATTTGGAATAGATTACTATTTCACAAAATACATAATATTATTTTGATGAATGATATGCAATTTCCAATGATATACAAGATTTCCCTGAAGATAGTGACAGTAGGTCACCGAAACTATTGGTAGATGTAGCTGTGTTTTTCTCCAAATGATATACAGACCACGGTAAATATAAAAATACTTTACAGCTTTTAATCTATTTATATTGTTGAGATATACAACATTTATCTCTCTTTCTCTCTCTCTCTCTCTCTATTTGGAATAGATTATTAACACACATCACACATGCTTATTATTATTTACCAGTTGCAAACAAGACACGCTATATCCGATCTGGATAATCGCGCGTGAAACTATTTACAATAATTGTAGTCAAGTAAGTAACAGAATTATCAAAAATAAAATAAACAATTAAGAAAAAGAGCATTGAATAAACATATACATTACAAAACTATTTTAGAGGCGTAATATTCTTTAAAAAAAAAAACAGTTTCTACTGTCCTTACTGCAATGGAAAAATTAAAGGGGGGGCCTGGCTCATCAGTGGTGAACCCTCCCAGCGGTTTCGCCAGTTTAATCTACCATTTATCCCTTTAATTTTTCTATTGCAGTAAGGACAGTAGAAATTGTTTTATTTTAAAAAGAATATTACGCCTCTAAAATAGTTTTGTAATTTGATAACAGATGGCGCGCTAGTGCATCGTAAACATATACATTAAACAAATAAGTAACAACATAAGCAGATAGAAGAAATCGCAAGGTAGTTATTTACAGTATGTTAAGCAATGATGGAAGTTGATTTAATGAAGTTATCTGTAATATTTAGTATAGTGGAGAGAGAAAGTTGATCAGTTGAACTTACAATATAATTTTTAAAAATATTTTTAATATGTTATAATACCTTTATAAAGGTTGGAATTCAGCCAACTGAAATATTGGTAAAATAAATGATATTTTGATCCATTATATGCCTTTTTAATTAAAGATTTATTTATGGATTGCTCGATTTTCAAGACTATAAATAATGTGGCACTAGATCATGTTTTATCGCTGAATTGTAAAAACTCTCCCTTTAAAATGCAGTTATCATCCTATTACACGCAAGGTATTGGAGATGATATAAAATGATCCATAACACCAGGTTTGGCGAATTCTGACTCAAATCAAACTGCATTCAATAGATAAAGCCCAATATATATTATAGATTATAATAAAAGAAAATAAGACCTAATCCAAATAATTTATTAGTGTGTGACGTTTCGGTAACAACATTGTCACCATCATCAAACAAAAAAATAAATGAGAAAAAATATTACAGCAAGTTCTTATATATATAAGAATATTTCTAGTTGACTTAAAAAAACTATTTTCCTTATCTGTTATCCTGTTTAAACAATTGATAACAGTACTATATAAGAACTTGCTGTAATATTTTTTCTCGTTTATTCTTTTGTCTGATGATGATGATAATGTTGTTGCCGAAACGTCACACACTAATAAATTATTTGGATTAGGTCTTGTTTTCTTGTATTCAATAGATTCGAGATTTATCCCTCATCAGTACATGGGGCCGCTTCGATTTCATAACAAAAGAGTACCTCTCTCTTTAATTATGCATTGTCCAACACTCTAGTGAAAATATACTTTATTATTTACATAATGTATAACTCTAATGTATAATTAAAGTGAAAGTTCAAGTTCCAAATCACTTTATTAGGTACAGCTCAAAAAAAGCAGCCTAGTTTATAATAATTGCAACAATGAATAAAAGTGAAGTTTATTCCATCTCGATTCATGTCTGTCGGGAATCGAGGATGTTACCCACTCGTCCAATAACTCTTTTTCAAATTGAAAGGTGCCTCTTTTTGGGTACACACATGTATATAAATACACGTACATTGGAAGGTTCATTAAACATTATGCGGTTAGATTATATTTATCACAACCTTTTATGTTTTTTAATAATAAGAAATTCAAACAATTTTTGACGTAAATTAAATGTAATTGCCATCTATCGTTAAAATTTTACACAAATAAATTTACTGGCAATGCGTTTCTTTTAAATATCATCAAATATTATCTCTACAGACCTTACTGCAATGATATAAGTTATTGAATGAGAGGGCTTGGTTTTTATTTTATTTTACACTACTGATAAGCCAAGCCCTCTCATTCAATAACTCATATCATTGCAGTAAGGTCTGTAGAGATAATATTTGATGATATTTAAAAGAAACGCATTGCCAGTAAATTTATTTGTGTAAATTTTTGACGTGTATGATTCTTTTAAAAATAAATCAATTTTCTACTGTCTTTACTGCAATGATAAAATAATGGAAGAGTTCATGATTTGAGAAGCCAGGCCCTCCCATTATTTTATCTTTGCAGTGAGCACAGTAAAAAAATTATTAAATTTTGAAAGAATCAAACGTGTCAAAAATTGTTTAAATTTCTTATAACAGAGAGAGAGAGAGATAATGCATCAGATTTTCTGGAAGGAGAGAGAAAAAAGATCCGGAAAAGTCTTCCTATACCGCATTTGAACTCAATAAAGATAATAAAAACTGTTTCAGATAAGAAAAGTTGGGTAATAGAACTGTTCAACTATCAAAAAGCGGTTGTAAATAAAATTGCACTCGTGGAAGAGAGAAGAACAGGGGCACAATAAAAAGGTCACCCTGTTTACCATACCTTAATTGTAAATACTCTATCTCTTCCTTTTCTCTTGTGTTGAATATTGTCTGTAAATCCACGGCGAATCTGTACAGGGCAAGACGCCCTAATAAAGTTGTTTTGGTGTATAATGCATCAGAATTTTAGACTTGATTGATAATTGAATGACAATGAATTAAGAAGATCATATTAAAATGTCTTCAGAATATATTAATACCATCTTAAAATATTCCTCAAATCTCATTAAAATTTAAAATGGTTGATATAAAAGTTTCGAGAGAAGAGAGAGATGTTGATTTCAATAAAATAAAAACATAGAGAAATACTTTAGCTTCTAGTTTTTTCTACTTAATAGAATGAATGTATTAAAGTATATATATTCTCTGCTTAAATATAAACTCAGAATCTCTATATTCTTTTTGCTTTAACCATTTCTACGGTTATTCAGATCAACCCAAATTAAGAAAGTTGAAGAACAGTTTAAAAAGGGGTACAAAAATGACTTAAACATAAATTTAAAGAGTAAATATATTTACTAAGAGATTTATATTTGAATAGGTAATGTAAAATTTACTTTGAAATTCTTTATAAACTTCTTTGTGTTGGGATATCATTAGACGTTTTTAAACCTGCAGGTAAAAATTCTCATTTATTCAAAAGAGGACATGCTTTTGAGCATTACTTTTCAGCAAGTAGTCATGCATGTAGATTTTAACAAACTATAAAGCCAAACAATATAAAAATGAAACAGAGTTTGCATAATTAGACTAATTTTTGATATTTGGTTTCGTTTTCCATTGTTTAAGCCATAGTTCACTGTATTAAAAAATAAAAAGTATTCCAATTGCGTTATATTAAGAAGGTTCACTATTTCCTAGGTTCGTTTTATCGGGGATTTACTCTATATATCAAATTTTAAACCAGATGTGCAAAAAATTAAATGCTATAAAATAATACAATAAAACCTCGCTAAAGCAAACCGTGAATATAGCGAACTTTCTTTTATAATGATAATGAAATAATCCCCAATATTATTAATAATATATAATAAACCATGGCTATATAGTGAATACATAGCTATAGCGAATCAAGAGTTCGGTTGCATTGGGGTTCGTTATAGCAAATATTTACTGTATAAATTTATATAGAAAAAAAATTATTGTTATTTTGTTCCTTTTTGATTTTCGAATTTTATTCAGAAATTTGTTCCTGAATTTCACTATTTATTTATTCGGTAGAGTGTTCACATCACCCTAGAGTAATCTGAATTTTACCCTTTGTCTATAGTGGCGGTTCAACCCTTAGAGCCCTTGGGGGATTCGCCCTTTTGTATCCCTAGGGACCCCTATTCCCCTCATTTCTTCTAACTGAACTGAGTTCATCAGACTCGATAGGGTCCTCCAAAATCACTTTCCCGGCGGTATGGAGGGAGACCCGGTTGGGTATGATAGTCATAGCCTAGCGTGGACCCTATGTCATTTGGCTAATTGTTGGATTCACATTATATTATTTTATTACAGATGTGCAAAAGCTTAAGGCTAATAAAACCCCTCTAAAACGAATCCGGCGATATAGCGAACTTTCTATTATAATGATAATAAAAAATCTCCAATATTATTAATACCATATAATAAACCATAGCTATATAGTGAATACATAGCTATAACGAACCAAGAGTTCGGTAGCATTGGGGTTCGCTATAGCAAAATTGGAGAGGATTGGACTTCAGGAATTGGTTTAACCATGGAGATAAGCACCACCACCACATTACCCAGGACACTATATCGTTATTCCAACTTCCTAAATATATTAGGCCTAATTAAAAAATATTTTGCTTGAATATAGTGTATATATATAAATATATATATATATTTTTAAAGATGCATATATTGGATTTATAATGAATTTATTGTTCCAATATTTCGAGGGGTAACTCGCCTCTCTTTATCGAGGATGTTTGTGTTTTTCACTAAAGCATGCGCGCACGTGTACACCACTCTCGTTCTACAAGGCCAATGAAAAAATTGTATCTTTGATTTAAACCCTAGAAAATCTCCCAAGAAAGAAATCTGCCTGGCGACACCTCATTAATTAATGAGCTCGCATGCTTTAGTGAAAAACACAAACATCCTCGATAAAGAGAGGAGAGTTGCCCCTCGAAATATTGGAACAATAAATTCATTATAAATCCAATATATGCATCTTTTATAAAATATAATTTTAATTATGGATTGGTCAATCTTCAATATATATATATATATATATAATTATTATTATTAAATTCCCTATATTGAAAATTCGCATTAAAGATTTTTATCGGATTCAATAGTTAAGGTTTTGACATTTGATCGAGCTGAAAATTCAAAGAGGATTTTAATTTCCATTGAATAATTAGACTCAATAGCATGAGGTCCTTGAGAGATGAAAAATATGACAATAAGTCCTCTTAGAATATTTCCTGGGTTTGCGTTGTTTCTGCATTGATATTAGAAGGCTCTTGAATCGTGAATGCGAGCCTAATAAATAGAGTGTCATTAAACGCTAGCCTGAATCATTGCTGGGAAATGACCATGAACTTTGCTGATTAATTGAAAACAAACATATATAGTGAGATCTTGCTATAGCAAACCCAAATGGGTATGGACACTCGGTTCACTATAACCAAGGTTTCACTTTGCCATGCTTCTCTATATTATAAAATAAAAATAAGATTTATTTAGGCTCGTTGAAAGAAAGAGTTTCCTATATCCCCACCTTTATGTTTAGTTAGGCTTTATAATGTTAGCACAGTAATGCCTCGCTAAAAGTAATTGGAGATATATTGAAGCTTCTTTTATAGTGATTCTAAAGTTATGTTTCATTGGGGTTCGTTATAACAAGATTCTACTGTCTAGAGAATAGGTTGAGTTAGTTTTATAAAAGGTTTTACATAAATAATGGGGTTGCTATAGAAGAGGTTTAGGGTATATAGATATTATTTTACTTATTCCAAGTACACATGATACAGACCATGATAATCATAGTGGGTATTTAGCGATTTCTTTTACTGTAAATACATCACGTGTCTACATATGTTGAACGCAAAAAAATAACGATAATGAGAGAGAGAGAGAGACATAGTAGGTAGAGTTTAGATCCTCTAAATCGGAAATATAAAACGTGTGCGGTACATTACCCACTCTAGGTAGAAGCTATACAATAGGACAACGTACCTATAACCTTGAGATGGATGTCAGCGTTGCGGGTCTGGGCCTTTCGGAAGTCCACGCGGCAGCGGTAGTGGCCATCGTCCGATTGCTCCAGCCCGGCTATCTCAAGCAGCGCGGGCCGCGGACCCAGGGTGAGGTAGGCCCGCGTGGCTAGGTGGTCGCTGACAGCGTGGCGGGCCTGGCTCACGGCACGGCGCCGGGCGTCCAGACTGTAGATGGGCGCTACGAAGTCGTCTTTAAACCACATCACTAGCACCACCTCGTCGTCCGGAGTATCCGGGTTGACGTCACAGGGCAGCGACACTTTGTCACCCGCCTCTCCTACCACTGTGACACCGGACCCTGTAACACAACACTTCTATATTTAGATATTATAAGACGATACCATCTATATATCAGTAATGGTAGCATTAAAGCACGAATGTATCTTTTCAAATATAAAACAAAATTCTACTGTCCTTATTGCGATTGAAAAATATTGAGAGGGCTTGGCTCAACAGTGGTAAACCCTCCCAGCAGTTTCGCCAATTTAATCTACCAGACCACTTCTCAGAGTTCTAATACTGTAATGGACGATTCTTTCTGTATATTGGGCAATTCTGATACTTAGAAATGTATATAATGTGAGCGAAAGTGTTTTTTTTTTTTTAAACAGTGACACCTTGTTATAGCAAACCCTCAATGGGATTGAACTTCTGATTCACTCTATAACCACAATAGATAACTATTATATATACAGATACGAGCGTCATGCGTTCTTAATAATTCTTCATCTCTGTCATTGTTTGCTTTTTTTTTTTGGAATGGCGCTCTCCTATTGGTTGGCTACGATCACGCCACCTTTGCCCCCCCCCCCCCCCCCCCCCTTCATGCCCCCCCCACTCGCTTTTTGGTTTTTGTAACTATTGTGTTGGAGCGAGTCGCTCCTTAAATAATCTATTGTTAACAATACCTCATTATAGGTCCGAAAATATCGAAAGTATAGGTATGTAGCTTTTGTACGGGTAGATATGCACACGGGTCAATCCCGGGGCGAAGCCCGGGTCACCCATCTAGTGTATTATAATAGGTTCTTAATGAGAGAAGGTCGCAATTTTCTTGGTTTATTTTGTTAGAATTTTACTGTACAATAATTCTCTAATGCGCTCTTATTTCAATGATGAAATATTAGGAAGGCTTGGTTCACAAACACACACCTCAGTGGTGAACTCGCTCAGCGGTTTTCCCAGTACACAAGTCATCTAATATTAAGCTACGTTGCTTATATATTTAATACTGTAGAGGAATTTTCATTTTTTAAATTCAAACAAACTCTTATTGAACATAGAGTCGTTATAAGGAATGTTGGCAATGTGTGTGTATCTTCAGTTCGTTTTACTGAGGTTTTACTGTATTTATTAATATTATCAAAGATGAAATATGGGCAAAGGGTTTTTTATTAAGACATCATTGGAATAAGCACTTTTTAAACTTTACTGTTTTTCAACTGGGACAAACTCATTTTATTGACCATATATCTCAAAGCGCCACAGAATCATGTAGTGTATTATTGTTAAAATGTTATAGTAAAACTTCAATAAGCGCAAACTAAACTTAGTTCACTATAAAAATTGATCATCATATGGTATTGTTATAATTAGAAATTATTTTATGATTTTATTTCATAAGAGAAGGTTTGATATATCCATGTTTGTTTAAGCGAGATATTAGGGTTAGGGTATTTATTTAAATATATAATGAACCGTTGATAAAAAGAACCAGGAATATAGCGAACCTCCCCTTATAACGAACTGAAAATATAGTCAAACTTCGATATAGCAAAACCCAAAGTGTCTAAACACTTGATTCGCTATAGCCATGTCCTCCTTTACTATAGCCATGATTAAACTTATTGTATTACTAACATTTAGGATTATTTTATTTTCGCGTTTAAATCTATATACCCTTGTTTTGCTTTAGCAATGTTTCACCGCACAAATCCCATTTTATTTTTTCAAAATATACGGCATACAACATGAATATATCAGACACAATGGTTATATAAATTGAGCAAAATATATACAGTCTCATATGGGTTTGTTATAACGAGGTTCTACTGCAATTTAATTATCCGTCGCAATCACGCTGGGATAATTCTCTACAGACGATTATAAAAAAATCTAAATATATATCAGAAGACATTCTAAATATGCTACAGAATCCTAAAAGAGCAACAAATGGCTGAATGAACAAAATTATTAAAGAATAATGATTATAAGTGTGAGCAAAATATTCAGTACCATTTGTGTACGTTATAACGAGGATTTACTATAATTTCACCGTCGCATGGGCGCTGGGCTAATCTCTACACTGAGATAGACAATGATAAATAAAACCTAAATATATATCAGAAGAGATTCTAAAAAATGCTACAGAAAAGATCGACAAACGGTAGAATGAACAAAAGTGTAAACCAGAATAATGGTTATATAGTGTGAACAAAATATTCAGTACCTTTGGGTTAATTATAACAAGATTCTACTGTAAGTGCTCTGGGCTAATTCTCTACAGACGATGATAAACAAATCTAAATATTCATCAAAAGACTCTCTAAATATGTTACAGAATCCTGAAATGTTCAACAAATGGCCGAATGAACAAGAGTGTGAATCAAAATAATGGTTATATAGTGTGAACAAAATATTCAGTACCATTTAGGTTTGTTATAACAGGATTCTACTGTAAGTGTTCTGGGCTAATTCTCTACAGACGATGATGAATAAACACTAAATATATATCAGAAGACATTCTAAATATGTTACAGAATCCCGAAATGTTCAACAAATGGCAGAATGAACAAGAGTGTGAATCAAAATGATGGTTATATATAGTGAGCAAAATATTCAGTACCATTTAGGTTTGTTATAACGAGGTTCAACTATAATTTCACCGTCGCATGTGCGCTGGGGTAATTCTCTACACTGAGAGAGAAGAGAGAGACGATGATGTATAAAACCTAAATATATATCAGAAGACATTGTAAATATGCTACAGAAAAGAGCAACAAATGGCCGAAGAGTGTGAATCAGAATAAATTTTATTTCCCCCAGGAAACCAGAAGGCAGGCCTCCTTAGAATTACATATTGATTTTCCCCAATATTAATAGAGCCCTTGTCTTACTTCAATTTCTACATTTCTATTTCAGAAGACCATTTCCAATTTTCCTCCCATATTCTCCAACCTCGTACCTTACCTATATCAACTGGATCGCTAGGGTTATCACAAAATAGAATTTTCTTGTTTTTGTTGTTGTTATTGATAATAAACGTTCATAAATATGCTTGCAATTGTTATCTATGATCAATTATACATTATATAAAAGCCTTCATTTTTATTTCTTGAAAGTAAAGATACTTCGGCCAGTAAATCTTTTTATTGTCTCGACGTTTCGACAAAAATCTTTTGTCCTCGTCAGGATCAAACAAAATTAAAACATTTGGCAAGGCGTTAAAAATTATTTTTTTATTGATGATATTTCGATTAACTGATGTTATGCCTTTCAAGAAAAAAACCTAATCCTATAAAGTTTACATTTCGCCAATCAAAAAATATTTTTACAAACATGTAGATTGAGAGCAGCGTATCGTAATTGTAAATACTGTTCTTTTATATCTTCATAAAACATTTCAAGATTAATTTTAATGAAAATAATGGCATTAAGTCATCGAAACGTCGATAATAAAAAAATGAATGTCATAGTGGATAATTAAGCATATATATACATTTTTCATTTTTTTTTAAATGTGTTTTTTATTTTTGTTATGTTGTGTAAGCGTTTTAAAATGTTTAAAATAGATATTCATATTCTTATCTGGGTTAATACAATTTGTTCAAATTGAAAACAAATCTAATGTTTTTAAATTACAAAATATTTTCTCACAATGAGTTTATTTTTATTTTAAATTGCGAGCTTTCAAACGATAATCGCTCTTCAATGGGCTTAATATAAATATCGACTATATCTTACAAGAAATATTTACATATTAAATATTTATTAATGTCTTAATTCGTTATATATAGATCGCACGTTATTGCTTTGTATTAATTTATGCCTAACTAGTCCTTATTGTTTGCAGAAGAGCATTGCTCGATGCAAATGTTTGAATGTAATTCTACTGTCCTAAACCCTTATGTCCAATTTTACTTAAATACCATTTCTAAGCTTCCACCCTTTAGTGCAGCATATTAAATATCTAGAAGCCTGTTGAAGAGCGATTATCGTTTGAAAGCTAGCAATTTAAAATAAAAAGAAACTCATTGTGACAAAATATTTTGTATTTTTTTTTTTCACAATTTCATCATGAATAGAGAATCCTAATGTTAACTGTCAACAAATAGTTATATTACTAACCTTTAACAAGTTAAACGTCTGAATAAGTTTAACGTCGAAAACTATTTTGACATCTATAATATATGGGAATCTTTAAATGTTTAAAAACACAATTTCTATATCTATTATTTTCTCAAAAATGTTTATCATATGAAAAAAATCTAAAAAAAAAAACCACTTATGTACAAAACTTTATAAAGTTTTACCTTTATGCATATAACTCGGGATTCAGATAATAACCCTGAAAGATAGTTGATACACAGTGAGCTTTATTGAAGACACATGAAATATACAAGTGTGAACAAAAAGCTTCCGTATACTTGAAAATACAGATATTTCCTTAAGTTTTCTCCCCATAAGTATATATGATATCAGTCTCAGAGAATTCTTCTTTATTCTTCAAAATAAATATAGCAACAATAACGGTTCAGTTTGAATCTTTAGAAACTTCTTTAAATTTTAATTATATGAATAAATCTCCACATATTCGTACAAAAAAGAAGAATATATAGAATTTCAAATAATAACCACAATATCCTGGAGGAACAATCTATGAAAAGAAAAAGTAAAATTTTTTTCATTAAAGAAAATAAGAATTTACAAACCCCAATTATTTACGAATAATAGGAGCTCGAATCTTGTCATAACAAAAGGTAATTGATAACAAGGCAACATTCTATTAAAAAGGAATATTGAAACATTCGTACAATCATCCTTTTATCAACTTGATGTACCAAGCTGTAAAATTAATGAGTATTGTGATAGGGCGAAATTTCATTTTTAACTTGTTTGCTTTTTCACTTATTCCATTCCCTTTATACAAACTCCCTTTATAAAAACATTTCTTTATTAATTTATACAATAAATAGTAAAATCTACTATAGAGAAGCCTTTTGTAATATATGTATATTGTAAGAATATATTTGAAAATATCGAAAATTACCCTTTTAAAATGAAAATGCCGTTATATTAATAAAAAATGTTGTTATTAAAGTGTGAAATATTGTAATATAATGAAAAATGTTGTTATTAAAGTGTAAAATGTTTTAAATTAAAAGTAAAAATGTATTAAATTTGCTAAGCCTTTATATCATATAATTATGTATACTTTATAATTTTATAATATGTTATGCAATATATAAACGTTACTCTAAAAGCATATATCAAAATTAATCCATTTTATAAATTTATTTGTTCGACTTTTAGCAAAACAAAAAACAAGTTTATAAATATTCAGTTAATTTATAATAATATATTTAGATATATATATAAATATAAATTCAATAATATAAACAAAAATAAATATTTCTGCAAATATAAAAAGAAACAAGGGCTAGCTAATCAAAGAGAAAGGCTGGTGGCAGAAGAACAAAGGCAGCAGAATCGGCGGGAAAGTAAAATATAATGGCGGGCAATATCCCGCCAAGCTCTATTTGACGCAGCCGATGAATATGTATGCATGGAATAACGAACGTTGCTTGGATTTGTTACGCATTTTCCTTCCATAGCCATTACCTACTTGAAAAAAAAAAATGGGAAGGAAATTTTAAAATATATTATTCTTTCTTCTACCATCCTGAATATTTAATTGCTTATGTTTTATTTTTTGCTGAATTGTTATATTTAATTAAATTTTCCTCAACCTCATAGAAGAAAATATTAAAGAATTTTAAACAATCTCTTTTCGAAAATCTTTTTATATAACTAAAATGGATTAAAAAGTATATCAAAAATTGTGTGTTAGATATAAAATATTTTAATATTAATTGTATCTCTCTCTCTTTTTCTATTTCATAGAGAATTAATATTAAAGCGTTTCATTTTATTTTATAATAAATATTTAAAAATTTGATTGAATATGCGTTTTTTAAAATATAATTTGAATTTTTAATTTAAAAGAGTGAAAGAGAAGAGTTTTATAAATGAGTTAAATTACCATATATAGAATAGTTTCTATATTTAATTGAAAATCTTTTTTAAAAAATTAAAAAGGGAACTTTCTAATTTTCAAATTTTATTAACGGTTTGGATCTCAACTAGTTGAAATCATTTAGGTCATTTTTGATGAATATTTACTTTGTGAATGTTAGATTAGAATTATTTTATATACTATCTCAGAAACAACTTTACACTTTTGTTTATTTTACGAATATTTTTAGAATGTTTTATACAAAGGTATAAACAAATATAAATATAAATGATGCATTTTTTAAGTCTTATGTTTTTCCTGCAAATGTATCACCTATATTTCGGGAATAGAATTTATAATAGATATACCCCAGTTAAAACCCTTTTTAGAAAATTCTGATAATTCTGTTATTATTTTTATATCATGACATTAAAGCCTGTGATGTATATAGTTGTTTATTTGTTTTGCATTATATTTCATTTATAAATTAATCTCATAATTTAGTCTGTGAAAATAAAAAATATTGGACTGGTGACCGAAAAACAAACAGTAAACGGATGGATTAATGTTATATAGTTATGATATATAATTAATCGTGATGGTTATGTAATTTTGATCTTCATTGAATAAAATATATAAATTTTAAATGTGTTTTAAACTTTAATAACAAACACAAAACAAGTCTGAACTGAGGAGGGCCATAATCCAAATCTAATTTCATCAAAGGTGTCTTGTATTTGCCAAAGCTTGTTCTATAGTTTGTCGCCTAGCTTTAAATGCTTGATTGTAGAGACAGTCATTAGATAGCTCATAGTCTTTCAGTATACGTATACGTATTCTGAATAAGGGGAGTTAGCCTTTATCTATAAAAAAAAATAAATATACTCCCTCACACGAGATAAAGGTCAAAATATAGATTATAAATTGTGGTAAAATAGTACAAATGTGATATTGTACTGGGATAAGGTGCATAAATTAAAAAAAGGCATCTCCTTATCGTGCAACTGAAAGTTGCTGATGGCGCAAACCAACTTTTTCTTAGATTATAAATTGCAAAAAAAAAAGAGTAATTTCAAAAACATATAAAGTAACTGCTAAGTATCATTTTTGCTACTTTTCAAACATAAATAAAAAAATAAACTTTCTTGGTGGATTATTTATTCTAGGATATTTTGACTAAGTATATTTTTAGCTTTGAAATTGTATTCAAACATACATTTCAGAAATCTTCATTGGAAGTATATATATATATATATATATATATATATATATGTCGTATTAAGGTATATCTTTGAATAATTATAAATTTAAAACTCTAAATTTGTATATAAGAAATAATAGACGCGACAAAAAGAAACGCAGCCATTTTCTCTTTGTTTATTATTCAACTTCCCTCTTACCCCCTCGGGTCGTTGGTCAAAAAATTATATACAAGCATTGGCTATTTACTCTTTGATTATAGATATTAAAATATATGGATATTAAAATATATGGATATTAAAATATATGGATATTAAAATAAAAAATGTGTTGACTATTTACAAGTAGTGTGGGAATTATATTGCAGTGAACCTGTGGGGGTGTGCGCAAGATGAAATTCGTAGCTGCACAGTCTAGATAAAATTTTAAATTTTCTCTGAATTGAAAATATCCTAACGAGGTTATGATATGCTATTGATATTTTAAACTGTTATTTAGTACATCTTTATTCTCTAATAAGTCGATAGGATTCGAACAGTGCAGGGTTAAAAAGCTAAGACTACGGATGGTAATCTCTCGGCCACGACTGCTCACTTTGAAAATGTTCATATCTTTCTTCATCCTACGATCCCTATTCTTCCTATCGTTGGCCACAAGTTGGCTAGACCTATGTTCCAACCTGGAAGTCTGGATAACGTTGTCTGTGTACTTTTTCCTATGATATAGTCGTACATTGAGTTTACGACTCACTCAATGGAAGTACATAGGTCAAAGCACTACAACCAAAATTTTCTTCTTTTTTAAAAAGGATGATCTCTAATTCTAACTAACATTTTGAAGTGCTCATCTTAGGATAGGTTTTACCGAACATCGATTTTCGAAACTAACCGATGGGGTTATACCATATCTTAGAGGATGATGTGTTTAAAAATCCAAAATTTTCTTTTTTCTTTTAACCCTCGATAGTTTATCTTATAAAAACGCTTATACTAATCCTATAGTTGTTCTATCGTATTGCTATTCGTAAATTAACTTATTACTATTGTTCTAAATCTGTAGGCCTTTACATCTTGTCTGTCCTACACCAGACAAGACGAACGGAGGTATGCGGGGTTGTTATACCCGACTAACGATAAGCGCTAGCCTCTGCATATTGTAAGGTGGCTAAAGATATTTATAGCTATTTAAACCCACACACGCATTAAGTGTTTTTATGTTCACATTTTAAAGTAATATATTCAAGTCTTCAAGGTCATATATCATTTGAGTTTATAGCTTGATTAAAATTATCATATCGCCTCATATAGTCCAACATTACATTTATATACAAATTTATATATTCCACTATTCTAACGGTCCATTTTATCAAGAACATTTTATAAGAGATATGTAGGTTTGTTTGTATGGGTAGAGGCAAAATATAAAACAATAAAGGAAGAAGGTATATACAAGATGCTAAATGAGTATAAAGAATCCAAAATATTATTGTGGTAATTAAAAACAATGGAAATTTTTTAATTCTAAATATAACAGTTTTATACAAAAATGTACACAGAGTGATAACATTATTTATTAACGAGTCTTTATTTAAATAATGTGAAAATTCTTTGGTCGCCAAGGTTGTTGGCATAAAGACATCGGCATTTGGATTAAGTTTACTGTGTAATTTTTCTTTGGTAGTACCCAAATTACTTTCCACCATATTATCGAATGGATTGATTTTAGGGTCTAAGACCAATGTACTGGATATAGTGGGCTTTACTATTGACGAAAAAGTTGGTTTGGATGTTATTGGAAAATCAGGCTTATAAAATTTTTCATCCGTGAAAATACTGTTGTCCAAATGGTTAAACGGTTGAAACCATTTCCTTGGTCTGGAGGAACCCGGATCACCCAAGATATCTGTAGTGAAGTGCCTATAAGGAAATAGAAAATAGTTTTGTCTAGGAGGAGAGTCGGGAAGGTCCGTAGGAGGTGTGATATGGGGAATATTTTCTACATATCTACGAAGTTTTTCTATATTTATAATTTCTGTCTGTAACTGCAAAGGTCTATTTGGTCTATTAATGCGCACTACCTGAGGTGATAGTATTTCCAAGATCTCATATGGGCCTGTATAGTTAGGTTCCAACTTTGGAGTATTCGGATGCCTATAAACTTTCACCAATACTAGATCCCCTGGTACAAAATCAATCTTTTTATGTTTTTGATCGTACATTAGTTTTTCGGCCTTATGCCTTGCTTGAGTCTTTTGTAATGCTATTCTTCTTGCTTCTGAGAGTTCGGGAAATGTCTGAACATGGTTGTTTAAATTGTTTGGGACTATCCCTTTTAATAAATAGATGGGAGGAAATCCCGTCACTGTATGTGGAGTTAGATTGTAGATTCTGGTGACCCTTTCTATCTGTTTGGTCCATGTCTGTTTGGGGTGTTCTAAATGGAGTATCTTTAGTTTCCCTGTTATGGTTGCATTCAATCTCTCGCTCAGACCATTTGACTGTGGGTGATTTGCTGTGGTATACAAGGGTTTTATACCTTGTGAGATTAAAAACCTTCTAAATTGAGCGGATGTAAATGCAGGAGCTCGGTCTGTCAGTAGGTTTTTAGGAATACCTTCCTGAAATACCTTTTTTAGGGTTTGAATATAGGTCAGGGTAGAGGTAGATTTACTAGGAAAAGTCCAACAGTATCGACTCATGTGATCACATATTACATGTAAATAAGCTCGGTTACCACCATACTTAGTAAATCCGGCTACTGTGTCCATTGACATAAGTTCATAAGGTTCCTTCGCGAGTGGTAAGGTACCCATTTCTCCATAGGTGGGTCCTTTCGGAGGTTTTACTATTTGGCAAATTTTGCATTTACGGACATAGTTATTTATATCTTTGGTCATACCATCCCAATAATACTGACTAGTGATTAACCTAGTGAGTTGTGTGATTCCTGGATGGTTATACCATTCGTGTGCTTTCTGGAGTAACTTATTTCTTAGTGTATCAGGTACGACTACTCTGGGTACGCCCTTTTTAGTAATAATCGCAAGTCCATCAGTATTGATGAGTGATTGATATTTCTCAGGTACACGATGCTGGTGTCCCTCCAATTGTTGAGCCTCTAGAAAACCGCAAAATGGTTGTCTTGATAGCAAGTCTGCCTCGAGTTGTTTTTTACCTTTCAGATAGTGTATGTCAAAAGTGTATGGGCTGAGTCTCAAGGACCATCTAAATAACCTACCTGACGGATTTTTAATATTTTTCAAATAGACTAGAGCTTGGTGATCAGAATAAATGGTGAAATGTCTACCAAGCAGGTACACCCTGAAGTATTCTATAGACTCAATGATAGCTAAACACTCCAGCTCCGAGATGGAGTAGTTCTGTTCATACTTGCGTAGAGAGCGAGAGAAATATTGTACAGGATGTTCTTCTCCATTTTCATCCTTTTGCTTTAGAATTCCGGATATCCCTAATGTACTCGCGTCACAATATAAGAAGCAGGGTAAATCTTCTTTAAAGATATGTAAAACTGGTGATGCAGTTAGGCTGCTTTTCAAATCTTCAAATGCCTTCTGACATTCAAGAGTCCACTTAAAAGGAATATTCTTTTTAAGAAGTATATTTAAAGGTGATCTAAGCTGTGCATAATGGGGAATGAATTTATGATATACATTTACGACACCTAAAAATGACTGTAAAGTTTTAACATTAGTCGGAGGTTGGATGGTTCCTATTACCTGAGTGTTAGTTAGGTGAGGTTTATAAGTGCCCTGTGTGATTTCGTATCCTAGGAAGCTAATGGAGGTCTTACATAATTGACATTTGTTAAGGTTGAGGCGGATATTTTCTGCCCTGCATAGTTGGAAGAATAAACGAAGATGTTCTAAGTGTTCTTCAAAACTATCAGAAAAAATTATAAAATCATCATAGTAGTGTTCTAGAAATTGGAAGTTATATTTTCTAAGTATTTGTCCAATAGCTCTCTCGAAGATCTGTGGTGAGCTTCGTAGCCCGAAAGGTAATCTTTTAAACATGTACACTCCTGCGTGGGTGGTGAAGGCTAAATAAGGTCGAGAATCCGGATGGATAGGAACTGTCCAATAAGCGTTGCTCAAATCAAGGCTGGAAAAATACTTAGCTTTCGACAGTTTTTCTATCACTGATTCTATTAATGGTATAGGTTGGGGATCAACTGGAATGTGTTCATTTAATTTTCGAAAATCCACACACATTCTAAATGTTCCATTTTTCTTTTTTACTAGAGTAATGGGTGAAGCATATTCACCTATGGCTGGTTCTATTATATTATTTTTTAACATCTCATTGATTTGTATATCTATTTCTTTCCTATATGTAAATGGGATTCTATACGGTCGCAACCTGATTACTCTATCTGTATTTGGTTTAATCTGCACAGGTTGGATATGTAGGGTAGGAACTTTGAATGGGTCTGTAGGAAATATTTCAGCAAATTCTTTCAATAACCTAATTAACTTAAGGTCTAATAAGTTGTTTATCTTATGATACTTATCAATTAAATCACTGGTTAACTTATTTTCCCCTGGAATGCTTGATTGAGTGGAAAGTGTCTGTTGCAAATGATTAACATAGAGTGGATTACTTCCTGAAGGTGCACAGTGATTATCTAAGATTTGTGTATTAACAATATGAAGGTGTTGGTTTATATTATATTTCCTATCTGAATTTATCACATTGTATGCATCATGTACATAAGCCAAATCTGTTTCAAAATAAAAAAGAGTAGCAGGAATATTTGTGCCTTGTTGACTCACTACATTTCTATTGAAGTCAATTCTAGTTTTTAATTTTTTTAGAGTATATAATCCTATTAGTGCAATTTCATATGGTAGATTAAATATATAAAATTTTAAGCTAAATTTTCTTTTAAAAAAACTGACTGGTAAAATAACATAAAATATAGGTTGGATTGGTCCACTCAATGTATTAATTCTAGAATGCTTATTAACTGAATATTTAGTTATATTTCGAAATATATCTGATGGCAAAATTTTATGCAAATAATCAAAAGATATTAGGTTAATGGTAGAGCCAGTATCCACAAGAAATTTAACATTGAAGGTGAAAATAGATAAATTAAAGATTAGTCTTACATTATGCTGGTCCTTTCCTTGATGAGGGATCACATCCTTGTGATCTGGGTTGATGTCCGCTCGATGTGGCTGGTTCCCTGGGTTCCTTGGGCAGCGTGTTATCCGCGTAGTTGCGAAAGGCAAAACGTCCATCTCCAGGTCGACGAAAAGTTGCTAATTGCCCATATTGGGGCCGGTAATGACCTTGGCTAGGCGGGGGAGTGGATTCGGGTTGCCAGCGGTCAAATCCACGCTGTGGTGTCGGTTGTCCTCGAGTTACTGGCCGTTTTTGGATGGTTTTTACATAGTCCAACCATTCTTCAGGCGTCTGTGGGTTCCTGGTGTATATCATTTTCTTCAAATCATACGTTACACCTGCCGTAAGTGCTTCAACAATCTGTTTGTTTGGAAGTGAGTTCTCTAATGCACCCACAACCTTAAAATGGTAATAATCGTTAATTTTTTCTGGCTTTTCCAATTGTTGAGTGAACAATTCTTCCAACGTTGTCTTCTTCTTTGATATATATATTGTGGACAGTTTCTGTTTGATATTTAAATAAGTCTCTTGTTCTAAGCCCAATCGATAAAATATATTTTTAGCTTCTTCTTCTAAATTTAGAATAACTAAATTTTTTCTGTCTCGTTCATCGTTCGTTGCATCCTCAATGTTACGAAAGAAAATATTTATATCTTGATTGAGGCCAGAGAATTTACTTATATGATTTTTATTTGAGATCGTCTGTTGTTGTATAATTTGTGTTAGTAAATTAATTTGTTCTTTCATTAATTTAAATTCCATATTATCGTTTCTGTCAGAAAAATGAGTGTCGGTATCTGACTTCCTTTTTGGCATTTTTGTGGCGAATGGTTGTAGGCTAAAGGTTAAATCCAATAAAGTTTTAAAAAAGAAAAAACGTACCGGTTATTATATCCTGTGTCGGCTAAATACTGTCGTATTAAGGTATATCTTTGAATAATTATAAATTTAAAACTCTAAATTTGTATATAAGAAATAATAGACGCGACAAAAAGAAACGCAGCCATTTTCTCTTTGTTTATTATTCAACTTCCCTCTTACCCCCTCGGGTCGTTGGTCAAAAAATTATATACAAGCATTGGCTATTTACTCTTTGATTATAGATATTAAAATATATGGATATTAAAATATATGGATATTAAAATATATGGATATTAAAATAAAAAATGTGTTGACTATTTACAAGTAGTGTGGGAATTATATTGCATATATATATATATATATATATAACAATTTATCCTGTATTATATATATACAAAAGAATATTACATATGAAGGCTTACATACACATATAATGGATTAATATTTACGACACATTATATAGGATTAATACTCCTGATATTGAAGATTAATGGATAAAAGGATTATTATACCACTATATATATCATATTAGAAGCCAAAATATTATTTCTAAAATATGATATATTGTTGGAATAATCAATTTCTCAACATTCTACTCTTCTTTTATTTGTTTTTGACCAGTTGACCGCCATGTATATAAATTATTTCTACCATTGTCGTGATGGAGTATGTAAAGCAAGCTTGC
The DNA here is from genome assembly GCA_030710605.1 of Cordylochernes scorpioides. Classification (NCBI taxonomy): domain Eukaryota; kingdom Metazoa; phylum Arthropoda; class Arachnida; order Pseudoscorpiones; family Chernetidae; genus Cordylochernes; species Cordylochernes scorpioides. The sequence goes on from CP092870.1 coordinate 75,181,604, forward strand.
TTTAACTTTATGTAAAATTAGAGCATAACTTAATAAAACTTTCTATCTTTAAAGCCGATTCCCGGCCTTCTCCTTCCTATTTTTTCAACAGGTTATGGGCCCAGGACTGATTGCCTAAGAAATTAAGAATCAAGCATGTCCAGTCTATATCAAATTGAGAAGTTGAATAAGCAAAACTTTGAGACATGGAGGCTTCAAATGCAAATGATTCTTATTCACTGTGATCTGTGGAATTATGTTAATGAAGCCAATATCAAACCTGAACCCGGTAACCAAGAGTTTACTAATTGGCAAAATAAGGATCAGAAGGCTCTCGCTACAATTGTATTGAGCTTGAATCCATCAGAACTAATACATGTTAAGAACTGCAAGACTGCCGAGGAGGCCTGGAAAAAGATAGAAGAAGTTTATCGACCAAAAGGACCTGCGACGAGAGTTTCCCTGACCAAAAGGCTAATACAGATGAAAATGAGGTCTAATGATGATTTGAAAGATTACCTGAGTAAATTTACTTCATTAGTGGACAATCTAGGTGAAATTGGGGCTCAAGTACCCGAAGACCTTTTGGTTATACTATTGTTGTGTAGTCTTCCAGAATCGTACGAAGGATTCAGAACTGCAATGGAAACCAGAGATGAGCTCCCAAAACTTGAAACTTTAAAGGTAAAGATTATAGAAGAAGATCTAAGACAACGTGAAATGGAGGGAACTTCGTCTGGAGAACAAAATGCCTTTTTTGGAAATCCAGAAAGAAAAACTACTAATTCCACTAAACCACCAAATCGGAAGGATTTTAAATTTAACTGCTATTACTGTGGCAAGAAAGGCCACAAAGCGACTGACTGCTGGTCAAAAAGGAACTCTAAAAGAAACAATACGCGAATGGCTGCTTCTCTAGGAATTCGAGATGAAAATATTCTTGATGTTAACGAGTGAACATTCAGTCCCAGGACTGAAGGGAAATTTGTTTTCGGTCAGCACCTGCACAGAAAAATCATTCTTTGTAAAATTTATGAGAGGAAAAGCGGAAATTGTGAATCCATTGAGGAAAATTTGCATAGAAGCTTACAAAAGAAACGGACTTTACATATTGCGTCAAACTAAATATGCAAAAACACAATTTACCAGAATGTGTATAGACAGAAATAGCAGTGAAATTTGGCATAATAGATTTGGTCATCTTAATTTTGATGACTTTAAGAAATTGCAGAGAGAGAATTTAGTCAATGGATTACCCAAGGGTGAATTTAAAAGTATATCAAGTTGTGAAACTTGTATTAGGGGTAAACAGACTCGATTGCCATTCCCAGAAGTCTCTCTAACAAAGTCAACAGAGCCACTGCAACTTATTCATTCTGACATATGTGGACCGATGAGAACAAGGTCATATGGCGGTGCATTGTACTTCGCAACCTTTATTGACGATTTCTCACGAATGATATTCACTTTTGTTATGAAACGAAAAAGTGAAATTTTCAAAGGATTTAAAGTATTTAAAAGATTTGCTGAGAAACAAACTGGCAAGAAAATTAAAGCAATCAGAAGTGACAATGCCGCAGAGTATTTGAGTACAGATTTTAAAGAATATTTATTGGAGGAAGGAATTAGACATCAGCTCTCAGTTGAATATTCTCCGCAACAAAATGGAGTTGCTGAAAGAGCGAACAGAACTCTGGTAGAAATGACTAGATGTTTCATAATTCAAGCGAACCTCCCAGATCCACTTTGGGCTGAACTTGTGCATACATCTACATACATTAGAAACAGATGCCCAAGAACTAATGAAAGTCGAACTCCGTATGAAATATTTACAGGAAGAAAACCAACTGTTTCTCATTTAAGAATGATAGGATGTAAATGTTTCGCTGTTGACAACCGTCCGAGAAGAGGAAAATTCGCTCCTCGTAGTGAAGAATACCGACTGGTTGGCTATTCTCCCGAATCAAAGGCGTACAGATTATGGAAGCCTGGAACAGGCATGATGATAAAAAGTCGAGATGTACGTTTCCTTGAATCTGAAAATTCTACCTTAAGGAATGACGTGGTGCAAATTGAAGCTATACCACAGAAAAAGGAAGATACATCATTGGAGGAGGAAAGTCTTCAGGATGGTGAAAAAACTTTGCCCGAAACTGATTCGGAGTTTTTAAGCGAACCATCAGAAACAAAGGAAGTCATCTCGCAGAGAGGAAGAGGAAGACCAAGAATTTTACGTACTGGAAAACCGGGAAGACCACGAAAGGAATACGTTGAAGCTAATTTGTCTAAGGATTTTAGACAGAACACCAGTTTGCCAGATCCAAAGGATTTAGATCAAGCCTTGTCTGGTGAAGATTCGCATCTATGGAAAGGGGCAATGAAGGTCTGGTCGAGGTCGTCCATACACCAACCCAGGAGAATGTTGCGGATATCTTAACCAAGAGTCTGACAAAGGTCTCTCATGAGAGATGTATTCGTGAGTTGAGAATGTAGAAATTGAGGGAGGGTGTTGGAATAATAAATTTCAACATTCTACTCTTCTTTTATTTGTTTTTGACCAGTTGACCGCCATGTATATAAATTATTTCTACCATTGTCGTGGAGTATGTAAAGCAAGCTGTGTGCTTTAACTTTATGTAAAATTAGAGCATAACTTAATAAAACTTTCTATCTTTAAAGCCGATTCCCGGCCTTCTCCTTCCTATTTTTTCAACATATATATATATTACAATATAATTAAAAAGGCATATTTACGATCAAAATATTATTTATTTTACCAATATATCAGTTGGCTTAACGCCAACCTTTTTCAAGGTATTATAACATATGGCGTTCAGCTAACTGAAATATTGATAGAACTAATAATATTTTGATCCAATACAGTGTACTCCGCTTATAACAAAGTCGTTTATAGCGAAATTCCGCATATAGCGAATGAAATTGTCTGCACGAAAGAAAAGAAGGGCTTAAACCATTAAAAGAACTCTGGATATTGCGAAGTCGGATATAAAGAACTAGACGAAAGGCCCGGGCAACGCCCGGGGTTTACCCGAGTGCGAATATATTTCAAAAACGTTGTCTTGGGTGGCCGCTATAGACAGGGTGGTCTGTATAGACAGGTGGATGTATCACACAGCTGATAATAGGGTTGCCTAGAGTGACCGCTATAGACAGGGTGGTCTGTATAGACAGGTGGATGTATCACACAGCTGTAGAGTGGTCGCTATAGACAGGGTGGTCTGTATAGACAGGTGTATGTATCACACTGCTGATAACAGGGTTGCCTAAAGTGACCGCTATAGACAGGGTGGTCGGTATAGACAGGTGGATGTATCACACAGCTGATATCAGGGTTGTCTAGGGTGGTCGCTATAGACAGGGTGGTCTGTATAGACAGGTGAATGTAACACACTGATGATAACAGGGTTGCCTAAAGTGACCACTATAGACAGGGTGGTCTGTATAGACAGGTGGGTGGTCGCTATAGACAGGGTGGTCTGTATAGACAGGTGAATGTAACACACTGATGATAACAGGGTTGCCTAAGGTGGCCGCTGTAGACAGGGTGGTCTGTATAGACAGGTGGATGTATCACACAGCTGATAACAGGGTTGTCTAGGGTGGTCGCTATAGACAGGGTGGTCTGTATAGACAGGTGTATTTATCACACTGATGATAACAGGGTTGTCTAGAGTGGCCGCTGTAGACAGGGTGGTCTGTATAGACAGGTGGATGTATCACACAGCTGATAACAGGGTTGTCTAGGGTGGTCGCTATAGACAGGGTGGTCTGTATAGACAGGTGTATTTATCACACTGATGATAACAGGGTTGTCTAGAGTGGCCGCTGTAGACAGGGTGGTCTGTATAGACAGGTGGATGTATCACACAGCTGATAACAGGGTTGTCTAGGGTGGTCGCTATAGACAGGGTGGTCTGTATAGACAGGTGGATGTATCACACAGCAGATAACAGGGTCGCCTAGGGTGACCGCTACGACAGGGTGGTCTGTATAGACAGGTGGATGTATCACTCAGCTGATAACAGGGTCGCCTAGGGTGACCGCTACGACAGGGTGGTCTGTATAGACAGGTGGATGTATCACACAGCAGATAACAGGGTCGCCAAGGGTGACCGCTACGACAGGGTGGTCTGTATAGACAGGTGGATGTATCACTCAGCTGATAACAGGGTCGCCTAGGGTGACCGCTACGACAGGGTGGACTGTATAGACAGTTGGATGTATCACACAGCTGATAACAGGGTTGCCTAGGGTGACCGCTATGACAGGGTGGTCTGTATAGACAGGTGGATGTATCACACAGCAGATAACAGGGTTGCCTAGGGTGACCGCTATGACAGGGTGGTCTTTATAGACAGGTGGATGTATCACTCAGCTGATAACAGGGTTGCCTAGGGTGACCGCTATGGCAGGGTGGTCTGTATAGACAGGTTGGTGTATCACTCAGCTGATAACAGGGTCGCCTAGGGTGACCGCTACGACAGGGTGGTCTGTATAGACAGGTGGATGTATCACTCAGCTGATAACAGGGTTGCCTAGGGTGACCGCTATGACAGGGTGGTCTGTATAGACAGGTGGATGTATCACTCAGCTGATAACAGGGTCGCCTAGGGTGACCGCTACGACAGGGTGGTCTGTATAGACAGGTGGATGTATCACACAGCTGATAACAGGGTTGCCTAGGGTGACCGCTATGACAGGGTGGTCTGTATAGACAGGTGGATGTATCACTCAGCTGATAACAGGGTTGCCTAGGGTGACCGCTATGGCAGGGTGGTCTGTATAGACAGGTGGATGTATCACTCAGCTGATAACAGGGTCGCCTAGGGTGACCGCTATGACAGGGTGGTCTGTATAGACAGGTGGATGTATCACTCAGCTGATAACAGGGTCGCCTAGGGTGACCGCTATGACAGGGTGGTTTGTATAGACAGGTGGATGTATCACACAGCTGATAACAGGGTTGCCTAGGGTGACCGCTATGACAGGGTGGTCTGTATAGACAGGTGGATGTATCACACAGCAGATAACAGGGTTGCCTAGGATGACCGCTATGACAGGGTGGTCTGTATAGACAGGTGGATGTATCACTCAGCTGATAACAGGGTTGCCTAGGGTGACCGCTATGACAGGGTGGTCTGTATAGACAGGTGGATGTATCACTCAGCTGATAACAGGGTTGCCTAGGGTGACCGCTGTGGCAGGGTGGTCTGTATAGACAGGTGGATGTATCACTCAGCTGATAACAGGGTTGCCTAGGGTGACCGCTATGACAGGGTGGTCTGTATAGACAGGTGGATGTATCACACTGATGATAACAGGGTTGTCTGGGTGGTCGCTATAGACAGGGTGGTCTGTATAGACAGGTGGATGTATCACACAGCTGATAACAGGGTTGTCTAGAGTGGTCGCTATAGACAGGGTGGTCTGTTTAGACAGGTGGATGTATCACACAGCTAATAACAGGGTAGTCTAGGGTGGTCGCTATAGACAGGGTGGTCTGTATAGACAGGTGGATGTATCACACAGCTGATAACAGGGTTGTCTAGAGTGGTCGCTATAGACAGGGTGGTCTGTATAGACAGGTGGATGTATCACACAGCTGATAATAGGGTTGCCTAGAGTGACCGCTATAGACAGGGTGGTCTGTATAGACAGGTGGATGTATCACACAGCTGTAGAGTGGTCGCTATAGACAGGGTGGTCTGTATAGACAGGTGTATGTATCACACTGCTGATAACAGGGTTGCCTAAAGTGACCGCTATAGACAGGGTGGTCGGTATAGACAGGTGGATGTATCACACAGCTGATATCAGGGTTGTCTAGGGTGGTCGCTATAGACAGGGTGGTCTGTATAGACAGGTGAATGTAACACACTGATGATAACAGGGTTGCCTAAAGTGACCACTATAGACAGGGTGGTCTGTATAGACAGGTGGGTGGTCGCTATAGACAGGGTGGTCTGTATAGACAGGTGAATGTAACACACTGATGATAACAGGGTTGCCTAAGGTGGCCGCTGTAGACAGGGTGGTCTGTATAGACAGGTGGATGTATCACACAGCTGATAACAGGGTTGTCTAGGGTGGTCGCTATAGACAGGGTGGTCTGTATAGACAGGTGTATTTATCACACTGATGATAACAGGGTTGTCTAGAGTGGCCGCTGTAGACAGGGTGGTCTGTATAGACAGGTGGATGTATCACACAGCTGATAACAGGGTTGTCTAGGGTGGTCGCTATAGACAGGGTGGTCTGTATAGACAGGTGTATTTATCACACTGATGATAACAGGGTTGTCTAGAGTGGCCGCTGTAGACAGGGTGGTCTGTATAGACAGGTGGATGTATCACACAGCTGATAACAGGGTTGTCTAGGGTGGTCGCTATAGACAGGGTGGTCTGTATAGACAGGTGGATGTATCACACAGCAGATAACAGGGTCGCCTAGGGTGACCGCTACGACAGGGTGGTCTGTATAGACAGGTGGATGTATCACTCAGCTGATAACAGGGTCGCCTAGGGTGACCGCTACGACAGGGTGGTCTGTATAGACAGGTGGATGTATCACACAGCAGATAACAGGGTCGCCAAGGGTGACCGCTACGACAGGGTGGTCTGTATAGACAGGTGGATGTATCACTCAGCTGATAACAGGGTCGCCTAGGGTGACCGCTACGACAGGGTGGACTGTATAGACAGTTGGATGTATCACACAGCTGATAACAGGGTTGCCTAGGGTGACCGCTATGACAGGGTGGTCTGTATAGACAGGTGGATGTATCACACAGCAGATAACAGGGTTGCCTAGGGTGACCGCTATGACAGGGTGGTCTTTATAGACAGGTGGATGTATCACTCAGCTGATAACAGGGTTGCCTAGGGTGACCGCTATGGCAGGGTGGTCTGTATAGACAGGTGGATGTATCACTCAGCTGATAACAGGGTCGCCTAGGGTGACCGCTACGACAGGGTGGTCTGTATAGACAGGTGGATGTATCACTCAGCTGATAACAGGGTTGCCTAGGGTGACCGCTATGACAGGGTGGTCTGTATAGACAGGTGGATGTATCACTCAGCTGATAACAGGGTCGCCTAGGGTGACCGCTACGACAGGGTGGTCTGTATAGACAGGTGGATGTATCACACAGCTGATAACAGGGTTGCCTAGGGTGACCGCTATGACAGGGTGGTCTGTATAGACAGGTGGATGTATCACTCAGCTGATAACAGGGTTGCCTAGGGTGACCGCTATGGCAGGGTGGTCTGTATAGACAGGTGGATGTATCACTCAGCTGATAACAGGGTCGCCTAGGGTGACCGCTATGACAGGGTGGTCTGTATAGACAGGTGGATGTATCACTCAGCTGATAACAGGGTCGCCTAGGGTGACCGCTATGACAGGGTGGTTTGTATAGACAGGTGGATGTATCACACAGCTGATAACAGGGTTGCCTAGGGTGACCGCTATGACAGGGTGGTCTGTATAGACAGGTGGATGTATCACACAGCAGATAACAGGGTTGCCTAGGATGACCGCTATGACAGGGTGGTCTGTATAGACAGGTGGATGTATCACTCAGCTGATAACAGGGTTGCCTAGGGTGACCGCTATGACAGGGTGGTCTGTATAGACAGGTGGATGTATCACTCAGCTGATAACAGGGTTGCCTAGGGTGACCGCTGTGGCAGGGTGGTCTGTATAGACAGGTGGATGTATCACTCAGCTGATAACAGGGGTGCCTAGGGTGACCGCTATGACAGGGTGGTCTGTATAGACAGGTGGATGTATCACACTGATGATAACAGGGTTGTCTGGGTGGTCGCTATAGACAGGGTGGTCTGTATAGACAGGTGGATGTATCACACAGCTGATAACAGGGTTGTCTAGAGTGGTCGCTATAGACAGGGTGGTCTGTTTAGACAGGTGGATGTATCACACAGCTAATAACAGGGTAGTCTAGGGTGGTCGCTATAGACAGGGTGGTCTGTATAGACAGGTGGATGTATCACACAGCTGATAACAGGGTTGTCTAGAGTGGTCGCTATAGACAGGGTGGTCTGTATAGACAGGTGGATGTATCACACAGCTGATAACAGGGTTGTCTAGGGTGGTCGCTATAGACAGGGTGGTCTGTATAGACAGGTGGATGTATCACACAGCTGATAACAGGGTTGTCTAGGGTGAACGCTATAGACAGGGTGGTCTGTATAGACAGGTGGATGTATCACACAGCTGATAACAGGGTTGTCTAGGGTGGTCGCTATAGACAGGGTGGTCTGTATAGACAGGTGGATGTATCACACAGCTGATAACAGGGTTGTCTAGGGTGAACGCTATAGACAGGGTGGTCTGTATAGACAGATGGATGTATCACACAGCTGATAACAGGGTTGTCTAGGGTGGTCTTTATAGACAGGGTGGTCTGTATAGACAGGTGGATGTATCACACAGCTGATAACAGGGTTGCCTAGGGTGACCGCTATAGACAGGGTGGTCTGTATAGACAGGTGGATGTAACACACAGCTGATAACAGGGTTGTCTAGAGGGGGGCGGGCAGGGAGGTCACGTGTTTGCTGGCGGCCAATGGGAGCGCATTCTATCCGTGAGCTTCAGACAGACAGACAGACAGACAGACAGACAGACAGACAGACAGACAGAATAAGGCAAATATATAAGTAGATTTTCGCTTATAACGAAGTGATTTGCATGTATAAAATTTTATTTTATCCGTTTATAACGAAGTTTTCTCATTTACCATTATAATTGACTAATATATTATGCATAATATATATCAAATTACAACGTGTGAATGACACAAATTTAATGATACACAACAAATAAGTTAATAATATACAATTTTAAAATATGCAAACATATTATAAGTATTTTTTTACATTATTTAAACAAAATTAAATTGTTTAATAAACGCTTATATTTTATTAACGTTTACCATGGCAGGAGAACGAAAACAAACAAGAAACTCACTATCTCTGTCAGTCAAGCTGCAAATCCTAAGAGAGATTGAAGTGGAGAAGAAGAAAAAGAAAGATGTTGCCCAGAAACATAATATCCCACAGTCGTCGCTCAGCACCATAATAAAGAACTCTGAGAAGATCCACCAACAAGCTCTGCATGCGGGAGAAAGCAGTCGGAATCGCATGAAAGAAGTTTTAAAAATACCGTTAGAGATGGATTTCGATTCTTATGCTGACGCTGACAATGACGTCGTTACAAATGCCATGTTATCCGATGTAGAAATTGTCGAGAGCATTCTTCAAGCAAAAGAAGAAGAAGAAACGGACCAAGTTGATGAAGAAGTAGACCCAATTGTCCACATTCCGCATCCAAAAGAGGTCTTGGAGAGCATTCAAACTCTGCGATTGTTTCTTCAATGTCAGGATGAGTCCAAGTCTCTTCATAGGCATCTGTCAGACTTGGACAACATCGAAAAGAGTGTTCAGCACTTGTTACTGACTTCTAAATGTCAAAAGAAAATCACAAACTACTTCTCCAAAAACACCTGATGAGGTTGTTATTGATCTTTGTGTTGCTCTTTTGAGTTGAATAGTAAATAAAATTATTGGTACAAAACATTTTTTTTTTCCAACTGCGGATATAACAAACTTCGGATATAACAAAGTGATTGTCATGGATAATGCGTCTTCGTTATAAGCGGAGTACACTGTATATGTCTTTTTATTAAAATATTTATTTATGATTGCTCTCTATTACATTATAAATAGAATATCATGAGTAACATCGTGTCTTCAGAAATATAAATAGAATTTGCGAGAATGTATATAATTTTTCAAACACTTAAATGATAATTCTTAAAGGCAGAAATTAAAGTTTGTTATTAAAATGTAAAAGGTTGTTATTAAGGTAAATCATTTGTTAATAAAATATGAAAGAATTGTTATCAAAGTGTAATATTTTGTCCGAAAATATTTAAAATTGTGGTTTAAAAGTTAAAAACTTGATAGATTTTCAATTTTAGGACATTATTATAACCTCAATAACAATATTTCTAATTTAATAACAACAATTTCATTTTAAGAATATATTTTTTCGGAATCATTTGAAACATTAAAAGAAATATATATTATTTTTAAATTATGACTTAAAACATATCAATTTAAAATGATATTATTTCACGTTGGTGAATATTTTATTAAGGTTATTTTTATTTAAAAAAAGAACGTTTTCAAGTATAGAATAAGCTCATTTTTTTAAAATATTGACATATATATTCATATTTGCTTATATTAAAATTTTGTACACTTAGAAACACAATTAAAAGTAAAAGTTATAAGAGCTATATTTTATAGTTCAATAGAGAATATTTTAAACAAGAGTTTCGAAGTTTTTAACAACAAAATATCAAAGTCTAAATGTTTGTAAACTACATTCAATACGTACACTACAAATATTTTTATTTTTAAAATAATTTAATAATTATATACCAACAATGGTGGTATGGAGTTCAAACATCTATGATCTTCAGTTTAATATTACCAAATGTTTAATAAAAATCAAAGCATGGTGTGAAAAGGTAAAACTTTCACTAAGTCCAAACAAAACAGGTATACTCTATCTACATAACTATGAAAAATTGCCCATTAATTTTGATGGAAAAATAATTCAACCATCAGAAACTGTTAAAATTTTGGGAGTTATTTTTAAAAATCATAGACAAAGGAATAAGATTAATTTTGGAACACATGTTGACAATATAATTATGAAAGCTACGAAACTTAAGAATATATTATTCTCATTATGTGCACGTACTTGGGGCATTGATACTCGACGTAGATTGATCTTATATAAAGCTATGATACGCTCTACAATAAGCTATGCATCAAATATTTGGTTTCCTTTTATCACTGCAGCAAAAAGATCCAAGTTGAATTCTATACAATATCAAATTCTTATTAGATGCATTCATGCTTATAGGACTTCATCTTCTTACATCACACATATACTAGCGAAAACCCCTTTACTGTCCGATTATCTTGAATTATTACAAACAAAGTATAATATGACAAATTCTCTCACAGATCGAACACTCAAAAAACCCCTTCAAAAAGAATTAAACAAACTATATCTGGATCTAAAATTTAAATTTTATCTTTCTCAATCTAATGAACTGTTCAAGAAATTCTTTCCAATTGCTGTCCCAAATTTCATTTCTTCTGATAAATTCACTACTTTATTCTTAACTGGCAAAGGACCCTTCTTAAGTTTCTTATTCAAACTGAATGCTATCAATGATCCAACATGTGAATGCCGCTTAGATGTTGAATCACCAGAGCATCTTCTTTTATCTTGCCCTCTGACTAATCAAATTGTATGTAGATACTTTGAAACATTACCAAATTCTCTTTGTGTATATACTCTATCTTATGAGAACTTTGTTAAGTTTAGAACTATTTGTACAATAATTTACAAAACAATACTAATCCATCGTGTAAATAATTAATCATATATATATATATAATACTAGCACAGCACAATAGTCCTTTGGACTTCGTGCTTTTGTAACAATAAATATAAAAAAAATAAATAAATAAATACCAACAAAATTTGGGTTAAATAATACATTTTCGATATATATTCATTTAAATATGATATTTTATTTTTCAAATATCAAAATATATTTTATATATCATTTTATTATATTTACTTCTAAAATTTACAACTGAAGATTATACAACATATTATCGTATAAAAATGTTGAGTTTGAAAATTTCATTGAATTAAAATAAAAATAAAATTATTAAAAAGGTAGGTGTTACTAATAAAAAATGTCAATTAAAATTGAAAATATTATTTTAAAACTTCCAAAATATTGTTGATAAATCTCGCATAGGTTTATTTTTAAAGCATAAAATGTTTTTGAAAATTAATGTATTGATATAAAAACAATTGAATTTTGATATAATAATTTGATATGTCATTGTTGAACTTTGATGATTTGTTTTAAAATATAAAAATATTCACTCTTAAACTGTAGAAAATGTTGATATTATTACATAAAATCTCGTTATTAAGCATTTTAAATGTGGTTCTTTATTTTGAAAAATCTTTGATATATTCAGAATAATAAAAATGAAATGTCTTTTATAAAATAAAAAATAAGCTTATTAATATCGAAATTATGCTTTTTAAAATAAAAATATTGCCTCTGAAAAAAAAAAATAATAAAACAGTCTAAAGAGAATACTAATTTCATTTTAAATGAATATATTTTAATCTAAAATTCAAAATTAAAAATATTATTGTTATGATTTAAATTAAAATCTAAAATATATTTTAAAATGAAATTTCGTTATTAAACCATAAAATGTTGTCATTTAAGTGTAAAATGTCTTAAAATTGCAAAACCTATATATCAAATGTGTCTTTTTGAAATAAATTATGAAAAAGATTATTTAGTGTTTCGGCTCTCTTTATTTTTCATTCTAAATATATTATAACCGTTTAATATTAAAAGTAATTTATAGAGATTTATTCGTTTCTATATAATATAAAAATGTATAAAATTAAGATTAATAGTGTTTGTGTTATATATGTTTAATATATAATCTAAATTATGAGAGTTTATATAAAAATATATAATTAATCTTAAAATGATTGTTTTTATAGATGTAATATTCACTATATAAACATAAAATCTATTATATTTAGCAGTGACTTACTTCAATATTATATGATTTTGTTTTAACACCTGTAAACCTCTATGAATAAATATTTAATATTTTATCCTGAATTAATCATATTCTATAAATTATTTGTTAACATAACATTTCCTATTAATTGAAATATTCCCATATAATATAGTGCACGTTCCAGATGTAAATGAATAATATAAAGTGAATTATATATTGGTATCTACAAAACAGATTGAGCCCAATTTTTAAAGAAAGACAAATACCTTTAAATAATTAATTTAAGAAAAAAAAGAATCAACAATTAACAAAATAATGACACTATAATAAAAGAAGGAAAATAAATAAAACAAGTTGTTTGGTATATAAATAGATTTCAAAAGCAGTATTTACCCAAATAAAAGAAAAATAAATTGCAGACGTGTAAATGTAAACAGACGATGTAAATCAAACTAATTAGAAAATGGCGCCCTGGCCAGGTGGAATATGATCAAATATGAATATTGGACTTCCCAAAATTAAATAAACGACCTACTTAACGTATATTCCCAAATGGCCTTTAAAAGTATAATCGATCGGAAAGACAAATTGCTATTTTATGCCTCGCCTAAACGCCACTTCCATAATACTCCGCAGTAGAGGATCCTCTGGTGTAGCTTAGGTAGCAAAATGTCCTTTAAATTGTAGCCATTCATCATCTTCTGCCTTGAAATTGTTGTTATATTATACACCTTCTTTATGTCACAATTGTAACTATTATATTATTTTATATGTAACATTTCCATTACATATGTTGAGGTTAATATATTTGTATCACATATGATATAGTAATTTACAAATCAAAATATTCAAGGCACACATATATATATTAAATTGTCACTTTTTCCAGACCATATTATGATTCTTTTTCATAAATAATATAATAGTTATATTCAAAACCATTAAGTGAATAATATATATATTATTTAGAAACTCTATTCACTGTTTTTTTTTTTCAAATTTAATATTTGAAATATTTCGGAAATTATTTCAATAATTTTAATATGCAATTAAATACATTTTCGAAAAGATTTATCTATTCATTTTGAAAAAAAAAATTACTACCATTTCTAAATAAGCAATAGTTTTTGTCTTATATTAATGTATAAATATCATTCTATAATAAAAATAACATCAATATTCAGAATTTATTTGAAACGCTCAATATATTTAAATTATTAAAAACAGCTACTTCTCTCTCTGTTTTATGTAACCGAATTTTTTTAATGGGTAAATATTACAAATCGGATTAAAAAATAGTTATTATGTAAGCAGGTCTTCTGAAAAATAAATATTTTTCTCTCATTATTAATATTTAATGAGATGTGTATCCATAATAAATAAGTTATCATTAATGTTTTTATCTTTCAAATTTCATAGAAATAATTTTAAATATTTGTTTAAATAATTTGTTTTGTATTACAGGTTATTTTTTTTTTATTTTTAAGGTCAAATGTATAGCCTTGGTAATTGATTATTTTTTTTTTTACAAATTATATTATGGGTTGTGTGTCATTGTGTATCGCAATAGTAGTTATTACTGTAATATACATTTAAAAAAAATAAAAATTTCTATAATAGTATTTAGACCTATAATTAAAAATAACGAAATACTCACACACATACATACACCAATACTTCGCTTTGCGTCGTTTCGTTTTGCGTTTTTTTCGAAGTTGCGTCGCTGCTTAATTTTTACTGATTTTCACTGTGCGTCGTTAGAGATTCGAAGTTGCGCTGTTTTGGATTCGAGTCTTTAATTTTTTATTTTTTTCCCTAAAATATGTAAACACCTTTGTTTTTGATTGCGCCAATTTATTTTCACTTTGCGTCGTGTTTTTTTTTGGAACTTAACCCCGACGCAAAGCGAGGTATGGGTGTATATTGCTTGAGCTTATTATTATTATTATATGTATCTGTTAAACGCCAACCTTTGTCAAGGTATAACAACGTTTCCTTTTATTTTGTTCTTTTGAAGTCTTTTGAATTTTAAACTACCAATCTTTATATGGAATATGAACATTCGAAAATATTTCTTGTTATTTTAAAGATGTATGTAATTCACGATGTATGCATAATTCTCGAAATAGGTTTTCCAAATTTGAGAAACTCTGTTTTTAATATAGCTAATAAGTAATCTGAAATTTGAGCTGCTAAATTTCTTTCAATTTGTTATTTCTTATATATATATTAATTATGTGTCATCTTGTGAATGTTTAAATATTAATTTATTCCATATAATATATCATATAATTATATAAAAAGTTGTGTATGATATGAACAGTCAAGGATATGCTTCTTTTGTTTTTAATTATGTATATTATAATGGAATTTAATTATATTGAAAAAATTTGGAGATAACTTAGTACAGAAAATATAGGACTTTCTCCACACATTATTCATAATGTCCATAAGGAATTGTAAAAAAAGAGGTAAAATGTAAATATAAACAAGAAATAAACAAACATGTAAATCAATTAAGAAAAAAGGCATTTCCTGATCGTGCAACTGAAAGTTGCTGATGGCTTGCGTCATCTATAGGAATAAATATCAACTATTCTCGTTGATTTTTAATTATTCCAGAATTGACCAAATACCGTTTCTTGATTAATCAAGAAAAGCTAACCACTTACGCACTTTTTCACATGTAAATCAATGCCAATATTTATTATTTCACTAAACTAGAGCTGTAAGGACTTTTAGTGGTAGGGTGTTAAACGTTATTCAATATTTCATATTTATTATAGATATATATAATCCTACAGTAGAACAATGTTATATCTAAATTATATTATCAATATTATATCTGGAATTATAATATAACCGCAGAAATACTAAAGATAGCGGATGTTGGCATGGAAATTCAGGAAAAACGATATCCGAAAATCACATATATCTTGTTTTTAGTGTAAGTAAATTATTTTTGACTGATAAATATCGAAAATTCGTATTGCAGGGAAACCTAAATATTTCTATAAATGTGTGTGAAATATATATATTATATAAATAGAAAAGAGATTTTCTGCTTGAATTTAGATCATGTTGAGGACTATGGTAATGCAGTCATGGTTAAAATTCTTGAAAGAATAATAATAAAAATAGTCTTGATCAGATATTAATTTAATTGAACCCATGGAATATATATAAAAATCGATTTGATAAAAGTAATGCCTGGCTTAAGGCGAGTAGAATAAGGAGAACAAAATATTATTTACATAATGTACAAAAGATTTGAGCCGGTCATTGGGATAAAACAACAACGAGTTTTTATAGGGGAAGAGTGACCTCTTGGCGGTCAATTTAGCAGAGTATTTGAATCTATGATTTTATAATTTGAAATAAAATAATATTTTTATATAACATATATATATATAGGAATCTCTATATTTATATAAATTTATAAGTGTACATAAACATTACATAATTGAATGCATCAAACAAACGTATTGAAAGTAGAATTTTTGTCATAAACACTAAAATTCCAATGAATTCAATCCAGCCACAGCTATATATATCAGCAAAGACAACGACATGTGATGCCATAGTAGATGGCTATGGGTCTCATCAGAATAGGAACAGAAACAAGTTATAAAATTTGACCTAATCTAATGAAAACGTGTGTTTATCTAGTTAAGTGACAGGACCGATTTGAGATCAGATAACAAAATTGATATGGTGTATGAATATATTGATTTAAACTATTGATTGAATGGTCCATTCTTCTGTAGCGTTTCCAAACATTAACTTTTCATATTTTCTTTTTAAGTTTTAATTCGTTTAATAACATTTAATTCAAATAATAAATTAGAATATTCATCTTATAAATATATATAATGTTCATGAAATATACTTTATTAATATTATATAAATTAACCTTATTTGTTTTCATAATAATATATCTAACAGCCAATAGCGCCAACAGCGCAAAACGCGTTCGTGGATGGGTTTTCTTGATTTATCAAGAAATTGAATTGGCCAAATATCACGGAGCAAGCTAAATAAACGTTTAGTTTATTTTTGCTCGACTAGATGGCGCTCTGCCATCTAAAAAGCACATGTGCTCGTGGTCAGGAGATGCCTTTTTTAATTTTATAATATAGAAATGATATTTGACCACTACACAAGAAAGAAGAATATCATTGTATTGAATAAATGTATTTAAAAGTTGATTTTACGATAGATAAATTGTTGTCTGACTCCGCTTGGAATTTCATGCCTCCCACAATTCAATAGATAAAATCCGGCACCTTGACAATAAATTTCTATATATAGCAAATCTTGCTACAGTAATCCGTAATGACACTGAACCCTCTTTTCAATAAAGTCATGGTTATTTTATACGATATAATTAATTGGGAATTATTTCAGGTACATTGGAAAGAAGGTTCGATATATCATTACTTCGTTTTTATCAAAGTTTATTGCGTATATATAATTTTCCACTTAAAAAGAATCAATAATACACAAATTAGCTATTCTGATAATTTCTGTTATATATATTAATATCTGAAAAAACAATAGAAAAAATATTTATTTAGCTTGCTCCGTGATATTTGGCCAATCCAATTTCTCGATAAATCAAGAAAAACCATCCACCATCCATTCTTTTAACTACTCTGCCATCTAAAAAGCACATGTGCTCGTGGTCAGGAGATGCCTTCTTTATTGTTAATATTAATATCTATTAATGGATTTATATACAATCAAATCCTCTATAATGAATCCTAACGGAAATGAACCTGTGGTTTACTATAGCCATGGTTCGTTTTAGCCATAATTCACTGTATTATAAAATAAAAATAAGGAATATTTCTCAGATTCGTTATAAGAGAGGTTTCGCTATATTACAGTTTCGTTTTAGTAGGTTTTTACTGTAATATCAATGTTTTGAATTTCAGAATATAGATTAATAGGTAATAGGAATAAGAAAGGTTTTATACAAATCATATTATTTTTCTCAATTAAAAAATTATCATTTGAAAAATTGTTTTATTATTAATTTATTGTCTTTTTACTAATCTAACTGTTATGATGTAATGACAATAATGATAATTTTAATACCATCAGCTTTCTCTCTTTCCTTATTACCAATTATAGAGCCAATTAGTCAAAGAAATGACTCTCGGTCTTTATAATTGTAATTTCATTGGGGAACAAAGAGTTAATTAAAAGAACCTTATCTTACCAATTAGTACAGATCTCTAGGACGTGTCTTTTTCTCTCTCTGACTCTAGTCATGTTTTTCCTATTTTAACCTCAAGGAATTAAACCATCTTTAATTAAACCTCAAGTTGGGAAGTGTTTCCAATTAATGGAAATCTTTTAAAACATCATGATTCTTGACTTCACTTGAAAGTATCTTTCTTTTTTTTTTTCGATGAAAATAATTGCATTTTAAATTAGATCAAATTGGTTATTAATTCGGATAAACGAAAAATTGTCTATTTTTAAATATAATAGGGCTATTTTACCTGTATGAATATAATTTTTGTATAGAAATGTTTGTTGAAGATATGTAATATTGGTTTAAATTTTTATTTCTGTAATTCTTGACGATGTTTGAGAATTTATCTTCATATCGGTCATTTCTATAAGAGTAATGTGATTGAAAATATGATAAATATGAATAAATATTAAGAATCTTTATTCATCTGAGGAGAGAGTATCCCACTTACTAACACTTTGAAATTCAATATTTTAACTATTTTTGACCACTAACGTCACAGATACAGATGAATAAATTGTTAAACATTAATTCATATTAAAATCAAAAAAGGCATATCCTGACCACGAGCACATGATATTTTTAGAAGGCAGAGCGCCATCTAGTGGAAAAGAAATCAACTAAACGTTGATTTAGCCTGTTCCCTGATATTTGGCCAATATTTTTATTATTTTGTACATATTAATTTATCGCCTTCGTTTCAAATTTATATATATATATAATAAATAAAATTCAACATTACCTACGAGTATTTTAATCAAAATAGACGTTTAAATTTAGCGCTTTCATTAGATTGCTTCTACCAACTATTAGAATCGGCTCGATAACAGAGCTAAAACATCAAAGAAAAACATTTAATTCCGAACTCGTCTTTTACGAAGGTAGAGGCAATACTTATTTAGATTATGTCAACAAATGTCTCACAGTGTTTACAATTATCAGAATGATAGAGTTTATATATCAACCTAATTCAAACCAAACTTCACACACAAGTTTAAATGCACTTCAAATATATAATAAACACAAAAGAAATCCTTTAATACTGTTTGAAATTCTTATCATCCCATTCCAAATCCTATATAATTCCAATTCAATTATATTTCTACCTGAGAGAAAGTTGCTTATTTAATATAGAGTTATGTCTCAGTGTGTGTAAGTCTCTCCCTTCGTGTGTAAAGTTGATAAAATCGCAATTAAATTATTTATTTTCTCAAAGTTATCGACGGAAACAAACTTAGCAGATTTAATTAAATATAGCTTCTTGGAGAAAACTTATCTGAAACTCTTTGTTTGCCTCGGGCCTTTTATCTTGCCATGGGGCTATCCCCTTGTCAATAGGTTTCTCAAGTGTGGCAATATTTAATAAGGGTATTAATCTAATATTTAGTTTTCATCTGTCTCTATTATATTTTCCTCTAGCTTGTTTCGCTTTTATAGTGATTTATATATGTTTAGTTATCTTGTGCGATTCGATAGAATATTTTTATGGAAAGAAGAGTTTTTTTCAATATTCTTTGAATATATTACTTTAAAATATCGCTATAGCGAACCGAAATTATAGTGAACTCTTAATTTACTATATCTATATACGAAATCACTATAGTCATGGTTCACTACTATGGATCATTTTTGTTTCATTTTAAGAGAAGATTCACTATATCCCAAGTTTGCCATATTTTATACATATATCGACAATCTTTAGAAATATTTCGGAATATAAAAGATAGCACGCTCAAATACCTACAGACTCGTTAAAGTCAATCCTTAAATAAAGTGAATCTTTCCTTATAAGGAAACATATCCTACTCCAAGCATACGTTCTTGTTCCTTGTTACAAAATCACTTTATTAGGTACCGCTCAAAATAAGCAACCTAGTTTATTATATTTGCAACAATGAAAAATAATTGAAGGTTATTCACATATGAAACAAATTGTTAACGCGGGATTCAATCCCGGTTCATGACTGTCGGGAATCGAGGGTGTTACAAGCATACGTTCTGGTTCAAAATCACATTAATAGGTACCGCTCAACAAGAGCAATCCAAATTTATGATAATTGAAACAGTGAATAATATATGAAGGTTATTCACATATTAAACAAAATTTTAACGCGGGATTCAATCCCGGTTCATGACTGTTGGGAATCGAGGGTGTTACCCACTCGTCCACCGACTTTTTTTAAGCATACGTTTGAAGTATACTGAGTGTATATCTACAATCTACAATTATATAATATTTTAAAATGGTTTATATATGTGTGATATACAGTTTAGGTTATCTCTGTTTAATATTCTACTAACACCTAACCTCATCCATCAAATCAACGTACAAGTTGTGTTGATAAATGAAGTACTATATACAGTAAAAATTCAGGAAAACGAACCTGAGATATAGAAACTTTCACTTATATAACGGCCCTGAAATAATACCCATTTTTTATTTTATAATACAGTGAACTATTGTTATAATGAGCCATGGCTATAATGAACCAAAGGTTCAATCCTATTGGGGTTTATTATAGAGTGTTTTACTGTATAAGGAGGATTTTGACTATGGCTGATCTGATATTGAAGTCAAAATTCTTATTATTTTATTCATAGAGAAAGATTCTCTGTGTTTTGTTTGTGTTCTCTCTAATAAATAAGTTATAATTTAATTCAGATTGGCTTTTGAATTGATATATACCTATTATGATTATTTAAATATATTCTCTACATTTTATTATATTCTAGTTTAAAACGAGACAGAAATTTAAATAGTTTGTTTTATCTCTATTTCTATTACTTTTAAAAATATATATTTGGCTATAAATATGTATCCCCTAAATAATTTCTTTTAACTGTGAGTTTACTAAATTGATTAATTAAAGTGGGTAAATATAATTTGTTTATATTTTATTTATGATTTTATAATTATATGTTATTTAATTTGTGTAAAAGGTAAAAATTTATATAGCCTTTATATTATCTTTAAGATTTATTTGGTTTGTATTATATATTCATGTGTGTGTGTGTTTTTGCGCATTTTATTTATTCCTTTAATGTTTTAATAGGTATGTTTTCCTTTATCTTTTTTTTTATAAAATATTTTATAGATTTCTGTAACTTGCCTTTTAACACTACAAAATAATAAAAATAAATTTTTGATATCTAAATATTTTAAATATATTTATCCAATTTACAGAGTATAACTTCGCTATAGCGTCACCAAAAAGACTGAATACTTGGTTCATCTAAGCCATGTATTCATTCTACTATGGTAATATATTTGCTATCACTAATATTGAGCATTATTTTATAGATTCTTCCTATATCCCCATTACGTTTTAGCAAGGCTTTACTGTATATATAGAAAATGAAATTCATATATTACCTAGCATATATTTCAGCATAAATATTATAACTTTATAGCATAAATTTCAATATAAATGAACAATTTAGAATTTTATGTCTGTTTACCATTTTCACAATGTTTGTTTTCTGTTTGTAAACACAAACTTGTAAGTCAAAATAATCCTTTTTTTATATTATTCCAAATTTCAGGTTTCCTTATATATATTGTTTTACATTAGAATATCAAATTTTTTGTCTTAAAATATATTAAAATAGTGTGTTTTTGTATTATTTGCATATTTAAAAGAAAAAAAAGTATTTATATTTAGATTAACTGCAATTCGAAAAGAAATAAACATTATTTGTATTCTCTAAAAAATACTAAAATACAATATATAAAATATAATGAGAAAACAATAGAAAAAAAAAAAAAGATAAGTGGGTCAGGTGTTGATATTAAAAATAAAGAAGGCATCTCCTGACCACGAGCACATGTGCTTTTTAGATGGCAGAGCGCCATCTAGTGGAGCAAGAATAAACTAAACGTTTATTTAGCTTGCTCCGTGATATTTGGCCAACCCAATTTCTTGATAAATCAAGAAAAGCCATCCACGAACGCGTTTAGTTTATTCTTGCTCCACTAGATGGCGCTCTGCCATCTAAAAAGCACATGTGCTCGTGGTCAGGAGATGCCTTCTTTATTTTTAATAAAATATAATCTTAAATATAATGAAAACTATATTCTCTGGAAATTCTGGTTGAAACAACATAATTCCATTATATCGTGGAGCCTTACTATTAAATTACAAGTATCTAACTTTATTACATACTGTTCTAACCTCAATCTATACAATGTTCTAAAATACATTGTATATGATGGCAAATATTCGAACAAACAAAACCTATAACAATGGACAATAATCAAACAACAGCGTAACCCTCACAAATATATATTCTGCAATTGTTCATTCAACAACAAATATTTTCCAAGTTACCCACTTTGAACAACAATTTCTACAATAATTGAATTTTACATGGTAAATATTTGTTTGACTGACTCTTAATTAGTTTTGAAACATATAATTGGAATTTATACATTATGTTTTTAACTCTTATTCATATAGAATTAAATCCTTCGAATTGTGTTTTATATATAATTATAGGGTAAGCCTAGTATTTCTTTCTGCTGAATCCTCTTCCTAAATCCAAAGAGATCTTCAAGTCTTGTTCAGTAGCTGATCCAGTATGTTCGGTTATACATAGTTCCATATTGGTAGTCTACAATAGTATGTTGCATGTCTGTTAAATTAGCCTTCTGGTTTATTCAAACGTTTCCTAGGGCGAATCAATGTGATGATGCAACTTGTACTTTAACCAATCAAGAAACATTTCTTTGATATTTCACAGCTACAGAAGTAATCATTTTTATCCCATCGAAGAAATTTGCGAATTTGTATATAACAAAGACACTTATGTGATATTCAATAATTTTTGTAAATTTCATTTTGGATTTTCTCTTCTGTTTGAGAAAAACCACCGTTTCAGTTTTAATATTGTTTTTAGTCGGTTATTGAGTTGTATATAATGAATTGTATATAGGTTGCTAAAATAATCCATTTTATATTTTCTCTTCTGTTTTAGAATACCATCGTTTAAGTGTCAATTATGTTTCGATATGTCAAATAAAATAAAATAAAATAAACATATAACTGCATAAATGTTGTGTGAGTATTTCATTCCTTTGTCAAAGGAAGTGCTAAGCGCATCTCTGATTAGATGTGATTAGATTAGTTATATAAAAAGAAACTTTTAATGATCTCAATATAGTAGGACTTCGCTATAGCATGCCCTATTGGGGTAGAAATCCTGGTTCGCTATAGCCATGTATTTACTATAGCAAGCGTCCCATTTTTGGTATCTTCGATAATGGGAATTAGTATTGGTCCGTTATAGGGAAGAGTCTTTATATATCACGGTTCCCTATAGCGAGGTTTACTGTGTCTATACAATTACTTATTATTACATATAATGGATTAATTCTGGGATAAAATCAATGTTTACTTTGTTTATAAATAAATCAGTATCATGGACAAATGTGACTTTCCTTGTATATACTCGCTGTGTAATCAACAAGGTATACTATATCACTCAGATTTCTTGCTAAAATGTAAATTAATTTCCTCTTAAGATATTGCCATGTTTTCGCTAGAGAGTAGTACTAATTAGAAATAATCTAATTTCACGCTTACCATTAATATTTTGATATCAATAACTTGCACCTCAAAATATTTACGTTATTCTCAACTGCCAATCTACGTCTGAATCTCATTTAAATATTAATTATTATTCAAACATTCATTTATATAGCTCTAGTTTATGCTGCGGAAATAAACAAATCTCTACATAACAATGTAATGCATTAGTGCATAAAGCCTATATTCTATTAATCAATTGCTGGTTACACTCTTTATATTTATCTTTAGAAGGTTTTAGAAAGTTCAAATGATATATCAAGAATAAAATATAATTCAGATAATTCAAATAAAGGTTAGAAATAGTCGATATTTCACCTTGAAATAAAAATTTGATTTTTTCGTTAAAAAGAAACTCATGCGGTGTAACTTCAAGTTTCGTTTTACAATCACAGGCCGCAGTGTATTATATTGTATTATAGGTTACTTTATGTATCATTTACGAACGGAAAAATATGTCCAGGGTAGCCTAGTGGACATGGCATCTGCCAGGTAAGCGGAACATTGTGGGTTCGATTCTCATACCTGGACACTTTTATCTTTCCGTTCATCATTACTTTTCATAATTCATTCTTTCATACCTCATCCAAAAAGGTTAGAAATAGCCGATATTTCACCTTGAAATGAAAATCTGATTTTTTCGTTAAAAAGAAACTCATGCGGTGTAACTTCAAGTGTCGTTTTACAATTCAGATAATATTGAGATTTATTAATTAATAATATATATTTATATCTTCCAACTCTTATTTTTTTATATTCCAAACCAATTTTCCGTTATCTATACTATGGCAATAATAATATTGTAATATTTATAAATAAACAACAGGTAAAAAGAGAGCCCCATCCTATTAAATCACAAGGTTTATAATTAATTCAGACTATGCTCAGTTCGTGAAGCTTTGGAGAGAATTCAAAATGATAATAGGAACTAGCAAGCAAGCCTTGATGATATGTGGCACGCGAAATGTGGATCTGCAGGCTTCTTTTACAACTCCTTTATGATGGCGTAAAACTTTTCTAATTCCTCTCTTAAACTCGACAACAACATATAACTTTGGGCTTAAAGAACTATATATATTGGTATATAGTTGAATCTCCATTATAAATTGGTTAATAGGAAGTAATTCTGATTGTAGAAGTAATACGTTACTTTTAAATGTTTTCTAACTATTATAATTATAAAAGACATTCAAATGAAATATTCAATTAGAGAATTTTCTCTCTCTTGGGTGAATTTTGTATATCTTTCGAGGGGGATACTCTTTTTAAATCCAAAGAGCTATTGATATCCTTTTGGATAACTGATTCAATGTCTTCGGTTATACACGGTTCCATATTGGTAGCTTGTATACCACAGCCTACTGGTTTATTCAAACCTTTCCTAAGTTTAATTAATGTGATTTTGTAACCTGGACTTTGACCAATCAAGTGACATATAGCTATGGTTTATTATAATCACACATATTGTCCATTGTCCATCGTGATACTCCTGTGGAAGGACTGACAGGTCCGAAAACTAGAGAAAAAAAAATTGAACAAGAAACATAGCCCTGGAGACTTTATTTTCTTTATAATATTGTCCATTTATATATATATAATAAAATGGGACTTTTAAGACTGATTATACGGAGATATTTGCTATATCTCCGACTTGTTTCAACGTGTTTTTGTACTTTATAAATAATAAATAAAAAATAAAGTCATCACTCTTAAAATTAATTATTATTCAAAGAAATTCATCTTCAGTATATGCGCTAGAAGTTTTGAAATCAACATTATCTGGAAAGAGGTACTATTAAATCGAACCCGCTTCTGTACTGTAAGAGTCATATCTAGAAATCTTGGTTTACAGGTTGGCTTTTTGTCTGAAATTATGAAATTTTGCAGTCAAAAAAATCTATTGACCTGAATTTGCACTTTCTTCGCAAAAGGTGATTAAAAGAATATTTTAGATGCAAGTGGTAAATTTTAATATATATGTACAAGGTATGATCATCAAGTTCTCGTGGACTGGTAGTATAACTTTATTCTACCAAATGTAATATCATAAATATTTGTTAATAATTTCAAAGTATGATCCTCCTGTATGAATGCATCGCCTCCATCCTTTCTCCCAACTAGAGAAATATTCTTCAAAATCGTTCTCCGTAAGGCTTCTCAAGACGTTCATAGATTTTCTTTTATCTCTTATTCAGTGTCAAATCTCTTTCCTTTCACGATGATTATCAATTTAGGATAAAGAAAAAGTCATTAAAAGCTGAATATAGAGAAAAAGAAGGTTGAGGTAGAAGAGGGGAGTTGTTTTTGGCCATATAAGTGAGTAGTAAAAGGGCTGTGTGCGTGCTAACATATGAAAATATGTTCACAAAAATGCTGAAACATTGAAAGAATATATATGCGAATATACCTGTAATAAAATACTGAATTTATACTGCCTAAATAAGTTACCATTATAATCAGAATAAATGAATCTATGTTTTGTGCATAAAAGAAAGCATATACACCATATATTAGTTACAGTGTTCTTACAAGGAATATATAAAGTGATTTCTAGATGGAAGTATTTCTAAAACCTTTACAAACATAGTCTGTCGCAACTGGCAAGACTATCCTATTTTGTCGACAAGGTTTAAGAAAACCTTTTTAGATCAGATTAATGTCATAGTGGCTTTTATAATTGACTCGGTTAGCAAAGGATAAGTGATACCTTCAAGCAGGAATGTTTATCTTTGTAGTATTTAATACTTTATTTCAGAAACTAATAAAATTGTCGTCAAAAAGAGAGAAGTTTATTTATAAAACCAATATATATTTCAAATTATTACATACATATATGTTTAATTAAAAAGGCATATATTGGATCAAAATATCCTTCATTTTACCAATATTTCAGTTGGCTGAACGCCAACCTTTATCAAGGTGTTTTAACATTTTAAAGTGTTAACATACATATATGTTTGCATTTCTTTATCCTATATTCCTTTTCATTTAATCTTGGCAACTACCTAACTTGTTCTATTTACAAATGCAATTACAATATTCTTTGTATTTCAGAGTAGCGTGAAAATATATATCAGTAAATATGCATTAACACGGAACCACAAGATGATGTTGTATAAAGATACTAATGAACATTTACCAGTCGGATCAACATCCAGATGAAAGAATTCATGAAGACTTAAGAATCCCCAAAAAACAAATAATATATTAAACTATGATTGTAGAAATTAAACTCTTAAAATCACGATCATTAAAACAATAATAAACATTAAGAGGAGCTTCTTGTGTAAATTTCTTTAATACCGCAAGCTTTCGAACAGAACGTTCTTCAACGGGCGTGGATAGTAAAAACGTACTAACGTAAAAGTTAGTACGTTTTTACTATCCACGCCCGTTGAAGAACGTTTTGTTCGAAAGCTTGCGGTATTAAAGAAATTTACACAAGAAGCTCCTCTTAATGTTTATTATTGTTTTAATGATATTAAACTATGGGTAGTAAGTCATATGTACAAAATAGAAAGTTTCGGTTTACAAAGTATTTGAAGCTATATTATTCAAAATAGAGAGCCTCAAAATTTATTTTTTAAAATAAAAACTCTCGCATATATTATAAATAATATTTATAAAACTTTAGAAATTCATATCTAACACTGTTTTACCCAAGTATATTTTCTATGTTATTATTTTTCAAGCACATATATATATATTTAAACTAAAATATAAATATTATTTTTAAATATGAATAATATGTTGAACTTTAAACAAAACTTTGTATTTCAAATATATATATAATTTAAATAATAAAAAGGCATATATAATATTGGATTGAATCAAAGAATTATTTATCAATATTTATTCAATCCAATATATGCATTTTTATTATCTGAAATTTAAATATGGATTGATCTATATTCACATATATATGAATAAAACAAATAAAAAGCATATAGAACTTACATATATGAAAATATATATCATTGATCAATAATGTGTGTGTTATTAATATTAATTGAAAAAAAAATAATTAAACATCACAGGATATTGAAAAATAATTAAACATCACAGAATATTGAAAAATAATTAAACATCACAGGATATTGAAAAATAATTAAAAACACAGAATATTGAATAATAATTAAACATCACAGAATATTGAAAAAATAATAATTAAACATCACAGAATATTGAAAAATAATTAAACATCACAGAATATTGAAAATATAATTAAACATCACAGAATATTGAAAAAATAATAATTAAACATCACAGAATATTGAAAAAAATAATTAAACATAACAGAAAATTGAAAAAATAATTAAACATCACAGAATATTGAAAAAATGATTAAACATCACGGAATATTGGAAAAAAATAATAATTAAACATCACAGAATATTGAAAAAAATCAAACACATCGTGTGTAAAATAGGAAGTGAATACTAAATATATTCTAATGTATCTATGCGTTATAAGATATATGGCTAGAATTGTTGGAATATTACACAGAGTAACAATGTCTATAGATGAGCTCGTGTTTGAAAAGAAACTTGTATCCATATAATAATTATTGTTTTTGTTGTTTTCATGTAGACATATATACCAAGATTTGTTTTGTATAATTGCTATCAATAATAAATAATACTTAAAGTTAAATTGGTTACGGATTCATCCTTCTAATTTACTTCAATCACATAACAAAAATCACTAAAGAGCCACATATGCTGGTAAAATTGCTCTAGTGACTGTCAACTAGTATTCCGCTAACTAGTACTGTGATAGTTAGGAGGAGTTAATAACGTCAGGAGGAAGAGCGACATATGTTAATAAGATGTTGGGCAATTTCCAACGGATGGTGGGGGGGGGGGGGGGGGGCATTTAAATTATAATAATTAGGTTATCGGTTTCACCACCCTGCCAAGTTATCTTAGAGGGTAAATATCTTGGAATATTGTTAGTTAGTCAGTTAGTTCCAGCCATATCCATCGTTATATATCTTTATTTATTTCATCTTCCTTTTTCCGAATATATCTCTATATGATGTATAATATATTATATAATAATGATTGATTGTATATGTGAACATAAAAATATATTAGATAATATAAACGCATATATTGGTTGAATATGAATCCAATATATGCATTTTTATTATCTAATGATTTAAGTATAGAGTGCTCTATTTTCATATATATATATATATATATATAAATCAATGTTTGTATGTTTTTTTGTTTGTATGTTTGTTTGATTGTATGTCTGGTTTACAAATTCGCAGTAGTTCACTAATTCAAACCAAAATTTCCATACATAGGTAAAAAAATACGGGGAAGACGATAGGCTATTTTAAAATATATATATAAATCAATTATTAAAACTATAAATTCAAATTATTCTACTTAGCTCACGAACAGAGCCCTCTATCAAAGATTAGATTAAATTATGCTGATGCAAACAAATATATAATTCTAATAACAAACAATTATATAAAAATATCTTATCTAAATATATATCACTCGTGTAGATATGCACACGGGTCAATCCCGAGGCGAAGCCCGGGTCACCCGTCTAGTAATATATATATTAAAAGAATTTCTGCTGATTTTGGAAATTTTTGTGATAAGCTTTTATTTTATGATGCATAGCGCGCCATCTGTTAAGAATATTCGAAACTATTATAAACGCATATGATTATATTTTATTTTCCATTGCAGTAAGGGCAGTAGAAATTGTTTGATTCTCAAAAGAATCATACACGTTTATAATAGTTTCGAATATTCATAAGCTTTTATTTGCTTGTAGAGAAATTATGTTTTTTTTTTATATTTACATTCGTGGTAATAATAATAAAAATAGTTTAGATCAGAATTAGCTTTAATTGTGCTAAAAAAGAATAAATAATATGAGAAAGGTATTGCCTGATTTAAAGCCTAAGAATAAAGAAAATTAAAGACTTATTTACATAATTACAAAAGGTTTGAGCTGGCCAACGGGAAACAACAACAATGAGTTGGGATTCAATGATAAGGAAAGCGGTGACCTCTGGCGGTCGATTTAAACAGAGTAATTTGTTCTAGAAATTATAAATTTAAAATGAAATAACATTTTTATATAACATATATATAACTTATTTGAAATATTTTATAAAACCACACAACGTACAATATAATATAATGCGGCTTGTGATTGTAAAACGACATTTGAAAACTATCCCGCATATATTTCTTTTCAACGAAAAATCAAAATTTATTTCAAGAAGAAATAACGATTATTTCCAACCTTTGGAATGAGGTATGAAAGGGTGAATTGTGGAAAGTAATGATAAACGGAAAAATAAAAGTGTCCAGGGTTGGGAATCGAACCCACAGTATTCCACTTACCGGGCAAGATGCCATGTCCACTAGGCTACCCTGGACATATTTTCCGTTCGTAAATAATACATATCATATATGTATCATAAATCTTAATACAGAATTTTTTCTGTGGCTCTCAATATATCAACTTATTTCACCTATTTTCCTTTTCTTAGGAACCTCTAAATCTTGTATGAAATCTTCTTTACTATAATTATCATTTTAATTCTTATCATCCATCCTCTCTTTATTTTTTATTCAATTTACAATTTTTGCCATATCTATAATATCGTTTTATAATTTTTTATTCGCTTTCTTTTACTTCTAATAAACTTGCTGCACTTTTCCAGATCATTTCTGCCACCTTCGAACACACTACCATAAAATATCTTTAATTTCCTTTACTTTCACTTACTATCAAGAAGGTAGTGTTTCTATATTGGTTGACCATTGCCACTGTCACCTGGATTGTCTGAATTGTAATAAAACACGTCTGGTTATGAAGGGGACAATTGTTCCTAGTACAGGATGAATGCATGTAAAAATTCTCGTTAAAGCAAAACTAATGGAATTCAAAATTTGATTCACTATATATTGATGACTATATAATTAATTGGATGGAATTAAAGATTAATTTAGGTTTGTTATTTGGGAAGGTTTGCTATATCTCCCAGGTTGGCTACATCGAGGCATTTTACTGCATAAATATATATTATAAGAAATAAGATTTTTTTTTCTTTCTTTACAGATCCAGGTACGCCCTTTTATATAATAATATATATATAAGTTTTATATATATATAAAAAAGATATTTTCTGCTGATTTTGGAATTGTTGAGATTATGCTATGGTTATGCAGTCGTGGGAATAATAAAATAATTTTGATCAGAGATTTCTTTATTTGAGCTGAAGAATATATAAAAGAACATAATTTGATAAAAGTAATGCCTGGCTTAAGGCGAGTAGAATAAGGAAAACAAAATATTATTTACATAATGTACAAAAGTTTTGAGCCGGCCATTGGGATAAAACAACAACGAGTTTTTATAGGGGAAGAGTGACCTCTGGCGGTCGATATAGGAGAGTATTTGAATCTATGTAATTATAATTTAAAATAAATTAATATGTTTATATAACATATATATATCGTATAGAGAATTGTAATTTTCTTATTGAATTGCATGTTCATTTTTTATTTCATTTCGAAGTAATGTTAAATTGTAGTTCACTACACGCGAATTGTCGTCTCAATGTATATAGGTTGTCCCATTAATAATGGCCGTTTGGAAGCGGCCAAATAAAGACACCGTATCTAGGCCAAAAATGAGTTTATTTAAACAAAATAGGCACCATTATAATCACAGCACTCATGCTAACGTGATGGTGACATTTTCATTTCATTTTCTTAAAAGTCTTGTTGTCTTGAGGCCAAAAAAAAAAAAGAAAGAGTTTTCCACATCTCTCCGGTTGATCAGCCGTTTTCCATGAAAATATTATCCAAATCCTTGAAAAAATGGAAATCAGTAGAGAACAGATCAGGTGAATAAGAAGGGTGAGCTAGAACTTCATAACCTAATTGAGCAATTTTTTGTTGGGTCGTAAATGAAGAGTGTGGCCCTGCGTTATCGTGAAACAGAATTTATCATAATCTGATAGTATTTTCTATAAAGTTGAAGTTATATTTGTTTATTCGAGTCCTAATATTTATGTATAGAGAGATCTATATGTGAAATATATTAACTTCCTATAGAGGGTTGCAAATCGTTAACACTATCTTTACTTGACAAATAATATTTGCCTTAAAAATATTTATCATAACTCAAGACCTACTAAAATAATATGCAAATATAAATAAATATATATATTGTGTGTTGCTCTATCTAATACTAATTATCAAGATACATATAAGAAATAGCCTTTTAAATGAGCCTCAGAATGTTAATATACCTTAAATATTGAACCTTTAAATTGAAATTTCTTTTTAGAATGATATTCAATTTTAATATATAACAGAATATATAATAAAATTATTAAAATAATAAAATATATTCATTTACTTTACTAATATATATTTATTCACATCACTATAATACATAAAGAATGTGAATAAAATAACAAAAGAATATTCGAATGGACAAATTTGCATAACGTCTCGATGTAGAGGATGTAAATATGGAATATCAATAATGGCGGAGAGACAAAGACAGGCCATTTACCAATCAAAGGACAAAGGAACAGATTTCTTATTACCCCATTACAATCCACCTCTCGGGGCTTTCATCCTCGTCAGTGATTATAAAAAGGAACCCGCCTGCATTAATTTCTCATTTGCTTTCAGATTATATTGTGATTCTTCTTTTCTTCTACACTTTATATACAATGATTATATCATAAATAATATTTGGTTACTATTTATATTAATATTTTAGTCTTTTCAATCGATTATATATATAGATTTAATTCAGAGTTCTTTGAGATTTCACTTTTCTTTTTGCAATACATGATGATATATTTTGAGATAAACCTTCTCTTTTCTTCAATACATGACAAATGAATAGAGCATTTATACGTAGGTTAATTCAAGGGGTGTTATATCAAATATAAGTTCTGTTTTCATATATTAGATATACATTTTGTAACAAAGTATTTATTACAATATGATATAATGCGGCTTGTGATTGTAAACGACATTTGAAATACTATCCCGCATGTAGTATTTCAAATGTCGTTTTACAATCACAAGCCGCATTATATTATATTGTATTATAAATTACTTTATGTATTATTTACGAACGGAAAATATGTCCAGGGTAGCCTAGTGGATATGGCATCTGCCCGGTAAGCGGAACAATGTGGGTTCGATTCCCATCCCTGGACACTTTTACTTTTCCGTTTATCATTACTCTTCACAATTCACCCTTTCATACCTCATCCAAAAGGTTAGAAATAATCGTTATTTCTCCTTGAAATAAATTTTGATTTTTCGTTGAAAGGAAACACATGCGGGATAGTATTTCAAATGTCGTTTTACAAAGTATTTATTAATTTTATTATTTTTATTAACAGAGTGATCATTTTTTTATGTTTATATTTTTCTACTCTGTAAATTTCCCTCGTGGCTTATCTTTTGTTTACCATTCATAGTTTTGTTCTTGCCCTAAATAAATTGCTGTCTCATCCTGAAGTTTGTCTTCCCTAATTTTCCATGTGGCAATATTGAATCCATTAAACAGACATTATTTTAGATTGCGTGTTACTTGAAGTAAGTTTAATTGTTTGTAAATAATATAGATATTTTTGTTTTATTATATCCAATATTACCTATATAATTTTGTTAATAAATTATAATAGTGTGTTTAAATCATATATATATAGTATATAGATAATAGTTACTATAGAATAAAATATTTATTTTATGATTTGTATATGTATATGTTTAATTAAAAAGGTATATATTGTATCAAAATATCATATGATCCAATATATGCCCTTTTAATTAAAGATTTATTTATGGATTGCTCTATTTAAAAAATATATAAATATATATATGTGTGTATGGGTGTAATTCTTGTTTATATTTTCTATTATTAAGGTCGTTTTTCAAATAATAATTATATAATATGAAATATTTGATATGTTTATATCGATTTCGGGGAAACAAAAGTCAATCCATTCTGGTTAGCAGCCCCCTAAATGAAGATATTTCTTCCTTTAATATGAAACCATCATGTTAGGTTCTAGTTTATCCAAAGTGGTATCTACATTCATGGATAATACTTCAGGAAAGTCCTCTTTATTTTCTTTGAAGGAGACAGAGGTTAATTTTGTTCACACTTGGTTAACTCGTGAGTCTTCAATCGTAGTAACTGTCTATCAAATATCTTTCAGAGTTCTCATCATGATTGTTGATATAACACAGATCTCAACTATCAATTTATAACTGGTCAATTGAAGAAACTCTGCCATTATGATTCAAAGATTTCTTATATTTTTATTAATACTATTATTACTCTATCAATCGTTTTCATTTACAACTTATTATTAGAATGCAAAATATTAGTTAATATGAAATTTTATATGTGAGAAAGGTAGTTATCAGTTTTTAAAAAGATATTTGTTTGAAATAAACCGTGAATATTTTATTTCTAAGGATGATTTCATTGAGAGCATTTGATAAACATGATTTGAAACCTTATGATGAAATTCTATTCGAAAAATTATTTTTAAAATGTTTAGTCATATTGAAATTTGGAAATATCGTTATTAAAATAACAAGGATATATCAAATCCACGCCAGTATTAAATATCTTCAATAAAATTAAATATGGAATAAAGTGATAGCAGTGAAATCTGTCCAGTGTCATATCTAACATTTGTATTTTCGAGATATGGCAGGTTAGAATTTAAAATGCTTCTGATATACAAGCTACAAGCTGTCAAAATTGCAGAAGGTGACATATGGTAAAAAAGATATCTCAGGGAGCTGTCATACACGGGGCAAAGTTCAGTTTTTGTAGAGTGATCGTGGCGTGGTGTCTGCGTGACACGGCCATTGTCACTTCCAACGTATACATCACCTTGTCAAGTCACTTTTTTTACTGTCACACCAGATGGGAATATTCCTTTACCCAGCGTAGATACTTTCTATACCGCCTTACCTATTACATTTGCAGTATACAAGCGTGTATATTTATTTTATTTTTGATATATTAAGGGGTTGATGCAAGGATGGTCTAAACCGTTGGTTTTCGACAGCTAGGCTCGGGTTCAATTCCCGCATTGGGCATTTTAATACATCACCTTGTCAAGCCACTTTTTTACTGTCTCACCAGATTGAAATATTCCTTTACCCAAGGTAGATACTTTCTATACCACCTTACCTATTACATTTATTGTGTATATATTTTTTATTTCCAATGAATTAGGGGGTTATTAGAAGGATGGTCTAAACCGTTGGTTTTCGAAAGCTATGACCCGGGTTCAATTCCCACATTGGGCACTTTTTTCCTGATTAAATAAAAAAAGCTCCAATGGTCCCCGGTTCTTGAAAAAGTCCAACCGCACCAGCGAGTGCAAGTAACTAAACTGGTACATTTGTAATTGCAAAGTCGAACTGCTTTTCACATATGTAGACATGTAGTGCACTTTCAGTAAAAGCAGTCGCGAACTTCTATTCACCATAATTATCATTGCCTGTACCACGTTTACTAGGGATAAGCAAAAAAAAAGGTTTAATAAATTGAATTGTTCTCACAGAGTGTGTGTGTAAGATGACAAGAAAATAGGCGCCAATCGTAAGAAGAAGTAGTAATTTCTCTTTGAATACTATGTTATAAGTTTCTTTTATTTTGTTTTCTCTCTCTTGTAAATCAATATAGATAATATTTGATCAATTTCCTTGGTATCAGTATCTTTAAATGTTTAAGCAAAGTCAACAACATTTATAGATCTTGAAGAAATATCCTTATTTATATACAAATTTATATGAATGAAATAATTGAATTATAAAGGCGATTCGTTTTTTGTTATATTATTTTTTTTTATATATTTGCTCTTTATTTTATCAAACGCGAGGCACGCACATCGCTCTCAAATTCTGCTGTGATATTTTGATTCCTATTTATTCGTAAAAGTATAAAATCCTCTGCAATGTATAGAATAATAAATAAAATAGCTCTCTCTCTCTCTTCCAGGATGCAAGCATAACATCCATCCACGAAGGCCGTTTTATCTATCCTTCTATTCATAGTCATGCATAGGTTTAGGTCATCATATATCTATGTATATATATTTATATATATGCAAAATAGTATATCGATTTTTTATTATTTATGCAATTAAAATAATAAATATGAAATATATATATGCAATATAATTCCCACACTACTTGTAAATAGTCAACACATTTTTATTTTAATATCCATATATTTTAATATCTATAATCAAAGAGTAAATAGTCAATGCTTGTATATAATTTTTTGACCAACGACCCGAGGGGTAAGAAGGGAGAAGAGGAGAACAAAGGAATTGGAAAATAAACAAAGAGAAAATGGCTGCGTTTCTTTTTGTCGCGTCTATTATTTCTTATATACAAATTTAGAGTTTTAAATTTATAATTATTTTCAAATACTTACCTTAATACGACATATATATATATATATATCTTGTGTTTGTAATGATAGAGGTTATATATTTCTTTCATCTTCAACTTGAATTCTCGTCAAATTATAACTTGAATATATATATATCTTTAAAATGAAGCAATTTATATTAATTATACATTTATAACTCTCTCTCTCTCTCTTGAAGACAATTAGAATATATTTAATATTCCATTATTCAATACAAGTAACTTACCTTTATAAATGCTACTTTGTAACTGAAACTTGTTTTTCTCAAGAAATGTCAATTCCGCCCAGTAGTAACCACTATATGGCATAAACAATAAAGTGGTTATCAAATATTAGCTCGCCATTTATGAAAATTCGAAACTATTGTAGATGCGTATGCTTTTTTTAATTAAACAATTTCTACTGCCTTTACTGCAATGGAAGAATTAATGGGAAGGCCTGGTTCATCAGTGGTGAACCCTCCCAGCGGTAGATTAAACTTGTGAAACCGGCGAATGTTTTGCATATAATGCTAAGGTATACTATATATTATAAAATAAGAATAATTTTAAGGGAAGAATACATATCTACCCTGTTCGTTTTAAAAAGATTTTAATGTTTTCATGAAGCCATTCTGCAAAAATTGATTTTTTAATTATAGTGTGTGTTATAAGGATTTGAATGTATTGAATCAATAGAATTTCAAATAGATTTTTAAAATATTATGTCTCACAAATTCTGAATTTCCTAGGCAAGAAAAGATCGATTTAAAAAATGATTTACTATTTTGTTTATTAATATTCAAATTAGAATGCCAATTTTGATTTTTTCCCTCGCTTGAAGGAATTAATTATGATAATTTACATTTGAAAACTGTAATCCTATTAAATTCTATTAGGTCGTAGGTAAAAGAACGCGGAAAAGAAATTGTTCGCGAATTAAATTTCTGCTATTGTTTGGTATTTTGAATTATTTGCAAACTATAGAAGAATTTGTTGTAGTAGAGGTTTTATCATCAAACCTTTTGTGTGTAGATTGTATATAATAATTAATTTTAAAAACACTTTATCCTTTGCATATATTTTAATTTTCTCTATTTATTATTATAAGATGTCAATAAAATTGTTTTAATTGTCAATTGTCATGTAAACTAAGTTTACTGTGCAATAAATTGCTAAAGAGGGAGCAATCTCTCGAAATATTTAGAGAGAAAAAAAACACTTTATCGGATAACAAGAAAAATGTGCTTTTATTAATATTCTTCTAATTTTATTGATAATAATATTTTTTTCCGTTCATGATTACTCTTCACAATTATCCTTCCATGCTTAATCCATAAGGATAGGGATAGTCTTATTTATCTTTAAATTTATTAAAAATTACGATTTTTCGTTCTGTAAAAGGAAACATTTGCGGTGAAACATGTTAAACGTCGTTCTATAATCATAGCCGCATTATATAGGTGGAGGGATGGTCTAAACCGTTGGTTTTCGACCGTTTTCTAAGTTGAAAGCATTAATAGGATGAATTTTTTTCTATCCTTCACATAGTTCTGATAATGATATTCATGGTGGGTAATTAGCGACTGTTTTTACTGAAAGTGGTTTACATGTTTACACATATAGAAAGCAATTTGACTTTTTCAATTAAAAGTATATCAGTTATTTGTTTGATTACTTGCATACACATCACATACTTGTATTGTTGACCTTTTAAAAGATTCATTGGTCAATTTGAGTAATTTTTAGTCAGAAAAAGAGTTCCTAAAATGGGATTAGACCCCGGCTATCGTGGTTTTCGAAATTTGATGGTAGTTATCATTCATCCATCAAAACCCCATTGGTATATATAAGTATGAATTGTATATATTATAAATATGAATGTTGTGGTTGTCGTCTCTAATGAAGAGCCTCATATGTTTCCATGCATCTCTATTACAGCACTCACAATGTTTTCTATCTTAGGTGTGTGAGGCTTATGAAAAAATATGATAATATAATATAAACAGGGTGTGAATAAAAGTCAGTGACAGTCAGAAGTTGTTAAATAGCAACAGAATAGCTATATATATATATATATTATAATAAATACATATGAGCCCATAATAAATTACTAACATGTCCCCAGAGTCTAAAATATATATCCTCATATAACGTGGTACATTATAATTATCTCTTTAATCAATAGGATAAAGGGCTCTATATAACAATATTTGACTTCATAATGAATTCACAAACATTTTTAGGCATTTGTGAATTAACAGTAAAACCTCGATATAGCTCAGCTAATTTGGGACTGGACCTTTTGTTTTCCCTAGCCATGAATTCAGTATAGCCATGGTTCACTTTATTATATCACTAATTGAGGATTATTTTATATTCGTTATAAGGGATGGTTGGCGAAATCCTCGCTTCGTATTCTATCGTATGTTATAACTGCGTTGGCTAGAATAAAATAATTTGTAGTGGCATCCAATTTTAACAAAGTCAAATATGATAACGACACCTATATACCGAAATTTAAAGTTGGAATATTTATTATGAGTAAATATATTTAAAGATGAACAATAATAAAAATGAAAATTCGAAATTATTATAGACACGTAGGATTTCAAGAATCTAGCATCAGCATCACTCTAAAAGGAAAACCGTAAATTGCAATATAATATCTGTTTTATAGATTAAACTTGCTTATCCGCTGAGAGGGTTCACACTGATGAACAAGGCCCTCCCATTAATTTTTCCATTGCAGTAAGTGCAGTAAAAATTGTTGAATAAGAAAAATAATACGCGTCTATAATAGTTTCGAATTTTCATAATAGATAGTGCGCTAATGCATCATAATAAGAAATTTGGTAAAATACACTAATATATATACAATTTTATTATATTTAGTCTTAAAATATTAATTGTAAACGAACTTATCTAAATAATTTCTTTTAAATATGTCAAGGCGTTATAAAAATATATATTTTATGATAGTTGTTCCATATTATAATAAATATAATATATATTTGTATAGTAATTTTATAGTATTGAGCATAAAATTAAATATTGTATTCTATATAATTAATTTATTAACTATCTTTGCAATTAATTGTTGGAAAAAGAGAAATTACATTTAATTTCTAGTAATGTTCAATTATACCTATTAATTTTATGACGAAAGAAGAAGTTCAATAATGAGGAATGCAGAAAAGGAGAAACTTCACTCTCTTAAATATTTAGTAATAAACATTTATCACTAGAGCGGGCAATAAATTAGGTTAGGTTAATTCAATCTCCATATTCAAGTTAATATTGTTTAGTGTGGGAAGTAGCTCTCTGATAGTGGAGAATTAACTTGCTACTTTCCCCCATTTGTTTTGTTTCATGATAACTAATGATAAACTACTTTTAAATTTGGAAAAAGCAAAACAAATTACGTGGAAAATATTTCTATGTTTTGAAAATTTAATTATTGAAAAAATAAAAGTTTTTTTTCTGGGGGTAGATAGGACTATGTGATTTATTTGCTTGACAGTTTTTGAATTAAGGTTTGGGCTTCTCGTTTGTTTAATTGTTTTTATTAACAAAACTATTGAATTGTTCCAGGTCTGTTTCATAGAAATGATTATTATTTTTTCTTATAAAATATATTTTATAATTAATATATATATTTGTTTTTTAAATATATTATAATATTGATTATTTATATGCGAGTGTAAAGCTTTTTAGGTTAGAATAATAATAATAATAAGTTAATTTGTATAGTTATGTTGAATACTTTGATTTCCTTTTCATTTTCTCTTCTCTCCTTTGTTTATGTTTTTTCCCCCTTTCTTCATGAAAATGATGTATGACGAGTCCTTACTGAACGGAAATGTCTTAATAAAGCAGTTGTTGTTTTGTTAGAATAAATCTTTAGTATACAATGAAACCATGCTATAGCAAACCATATGTGACTAAATTTAGTTCATTCTCTATTATAAACTAAAAATGTGTATTATTTCGCTATAGTCGCGGTTCGTTTTAGCGAGGTTTTACTATATTTCTGAATTTATATTATCATTATTAGCTGTAATCAATCCTATTAAAAATTCAAATCAACCTATATTTATATCAATGCATCTTCAGTACTGTCCTCAGATGTTAAATATTTATAATTTTCTTTTATTATGCTCAATTAAATTTGATGTCACCCTTAGTGATTCACAAATAACTCTTATTTGAATATAAAATTTCGCCCAAATAGTTGAAATATATACAAAATCTCTCTTAATAAAAATAATAAATGAAAAATGAATATCGATATAGAATGTGCTTTCGATTATTTCTCATATTCAAGAAAGTAAAAATGAATAGTCTCTCTCTCTCTCTCTCTATCATTTATCGCTAGACAAAAGACAGTAAATAATGTTGTAGATATATATCAAAATGTGTGTGTGTGTAAATACTAGAATTGTCACAGATTTAACTATTTTCGTAAATATATTTATGATTATCTTTTTAACCTGATAGGTTCAGGTTCCTAATATATCTTATTGTTTCTCTTTTTATTTTTAGTTATTTTTTATTGTATAGTATGTTTATAACTGTTTCTATTTAAAAAATGTAAATCGACGCAATTATCCCTAGCCGTATATCGCGTTTTGTGTGTTGAAATAAACAAATTATCATTATATAATCATATTTATTCATATATATATTTATTCTGTATTTAACCTTAACTTTATATAAACTTTGTAATAAAGAAGTTTCAATCTTTATATATCTCTTTTTAGATTAATTCTATCCTGATACATTAATTCAGCAAGTGGCATCATATATCTATACATTCAGAATTTTTTTATACACGTAATGTTATATAGAATCCAAAAAAACTAATAACTAGTTATTTCTGTGCCGCTTTATAAAACGTGTCATTATCTTTTAACATTATCGATCAAAAAAAAAAAAAAAAGGAGAGGAAAGTAAAAAAAATCAGTTTGATCCCGATAAAGAAATTGAGTCCATCCAAAGATTAACTTATTTTGCCTCTAATAAAGCGTGAAGTTTAGATCCCATCCCTGAGGAATAAATAAGATGACCGAAATTTTCTAGATTAAAAAAAAAAGTTGGTAGGGAGGAGAGATTCAAAATTATATTCATTCCACAGCAGTTGACGTATATTAATAGATAAAAAATTGTAAAAAACCGATCATCCAAATTAAAAGTCTGATGTTTATCTTTCAAATTCAATATTAAATTTTAGACTTGAGAATATAATTGTTTATTGATTATATCTAGCTATTTATAATCGATATTTAATATACTTTTCATTTTAAAGCGTGAATAATAGGTTTGTTATTTTAGATATATTTTTAATGTTAGCTTTAAAATACAATATGAGTGTAATTTTAATAAGAATTATCGAATATTTCTCTCAAATTTAAAAAGATATGTGTGATATGTTGACATATAAATACATGAATAATATATTCTAAATTAATATTTAATATAGTTATTTAATATTTCGATTGATTGATAGCGTTTCTATTAATTTTTATTGTAATTCTCACATTCCTTTTCATTTCTAAACATACTTAATAATCACAGACAGGATTCATACGCTTTCATTTTTCTACTATTCTGTGAACCAGGAGTTTTAAGGAAATTCCCATTATCTGGTCAAATACACAATGTGATAGATTAAATTATATCTAAAGAGACAAGGGTCGCCTCTCCCGTCAAAATAGACGTCTTAAACCAGACGCCATCTATTGACCGTCGCCGCAATTAGCTGCCTCAGGTCGGTGA
This sequence comes from Cordylochernes scorpioides, assembly GCA_030710605.1. Taxonomy (NCBI): domain Eukaryota; kingdom Metazoa; phylum Arthropoda; class Arachnida; order Pseudoscorpiones; family Chernetidae; genus Cordylochernes; species Cordylochernes scorpioides. Next base: position 75,223,360 of record CP092870.1, read on the forward strand.
CAAAGCCACAACACCAGCTTTGACAAACTGAAAAGCTTCCACCTAGAGTTATAGATTTAAGAGTTAATATGGTACCAACCATATGAAAAGATCTGGGAATTTAGCGAATCATCCTTATACCAAACCAGAAATATTCCGTATTTATGTGTAAAGTAGAAAACCATGGTTAAACATAGTAGTTAATCAAAGATTCATTCCCATTATATGGAGGTTTCAATGTTGAATACATGCTAAAATATGCATCTATGCAGAGAGAGGAATTTATCAAAAAGGTGTCCTCCTTCTATCAGAATAGCAAAGTTTAGAATAGTGTTTATAAAGGGATTATTTTTAGATATCTTTATAATAATAAAAATAGAAAATAATCTCGTGTTTCATTTTTACTAATCTTATTTATCTTTATACAGCAAAAAGCCTCGCTAAAACAAACTGAGAATATTATTAACCTTCTCTTATAACGAACCTAAAATTATTCATATTTCTAGTTTATAATAGAGTTAATTATTGCTAATTTTGAACCATGGCTATAGTGAACTAAAAATCCAGTCTTTCATTGGGATTCGTTATAGTGAAATTTTTATGTTTGTGTATTCATATTTTTCTATTATCTAAAATATATTTTAATTCTTTTGACGAAGCTATAATCCTGGTAAGTATAATATAATATCCTATATAAATAATGGAATTTACTAAAATTCCTAAAATATCATCAGAATGAATTATGTATGACCTCTTATTTAATCCATTGTACAAATATAAGCCACATTTAAGCCCTAATGATTAGTTTTATGGTGTCTATATAAAAGTAAAATTTTCTTGTTTTAATATATTTGATTGAATCTAAATTTTGGTCGTATGCATATTTTGAATAGTATACTTTCTTTAGAAAATAATAACCAAATTTATTAAATTTAATTGTACCTTATTTTATTAATCAAACAGGTGAGATATTGAAATATTTGCGCCTTATACAGAGAAAACAAAAAAATAGAACTTAAAATTAAATACTAACAAATTCACATGTATTATTCTACAGAGTTCATAAAATTCATATAGACTAAGTGGCTGATGTAAGAGAGTTAGATCATTTAAATCAGGGAACAATCGATGTCTTACTTCTGTAAAGTTCGGACAGTCATAGATAAGGTGAAGAGCAGTTTGTTCAGTTTCTCCGCAGGAACAATTTGGTGTTTCTGATAGACCTCTTTTGTGTAAATATTTCTAGAAATGTCCGTGTTATGCGACATATTGAGTGACTATAAAATTTGGATGGAATTCTGGCATAATTGTACCTAACTGCCGCCTCTACAAAAGATCTCAGAGCATCCCTTTCTTCAATCTGTTTTTACAAAATAGTCGAAAACACTCTTTGAGATCCCATGACCTAATGTCTTTTAGCAGATGTTCAATTCACTCCTATTGGAAATATTATTTTTGTTTGATTGTCTTTCTTTTTGAAATTATTCGGTGCCATTGATGAAATAGCGACATAAAATGTTTCTTTACTTCTAGGTCAGCCAGCGGTTAGTAGCTAGCGGTCTGTAGGCAGAGACTGGAAATGCTGTCCGTATGACCTTTTACTAAAGATATTCTGTAAAACCTCGTTATAGTAAACATCAACGGGACTAAGGCATTTGATTCATTATAGCCATGATGTAGAACATATTATATATAAGATGTAGCACATATTATATGATAAAATGGAAATTAAGTCCACTATAAGGGGATTTTCGCAATATTACGGTTCGTATCAGCGATTATTTATTAGGTTTTGGTTTAGATACTTCTTTGAATTTCACTGTTGAAATCATGACCATAAAATATTCTAGTTTTTATTAAACATGAGAAACTGAGCCAATGCACCACCTCATTCTACACAAATATAAGCAAACTTTGAGAGCCCATGTACCTGATGTATTTTTAACAAGATGTTAAAGCTACTCATATTGTGTAAATTTATACTTTATTTGTTCGATTGTTATTCGTTTTGATAGTATTCGGTACGCTTGATGCAATTTCGTCATAAGATATTTCTATCTCTAGGTCAGTCTGCGGTTAGTGACCAGTGGTAAGTAGGCAGAGACACGAGATGCTGTCCGTATGGTCCTTTACTAAAGATACTAACACAATTTGTTCATTATATCCATGGTAATTATTATATAATATATATAATGGAAATTAATTTCACTAAAAGGAGATGTTCAATATATTCTAGTTCGTTTTAGCAAGGATTTACTGTGTTTTGGTTTAGATGCATCTATGAATTTCACTGCTGTATTCATAAAATTCTAATGTTTTAGAATTTAGTGAACATATCTAAACATATGAGATCCTGAGCTAATACCCCCATTTTATTATATAAAAATGAAAATGTTTCTTTCTTTAGGACAAATCGCATCTTTTTTTAAAATAGTTTAGAGCTTAGCCAATGTGATTTTTCAGGTGTTTAGCTTTCTAAAAATAAAGTATAGTAAACCCAGCTTAAACGACCCTTAGATAAACGAACCTTCCTTCATAACGAATCTGAAAAAAATCCTTCTTTTAATTTTTTAACACAGTGAACTATAACTATAACGAACAATAGCTCTAGTGAACCACAGATTCAGTCTCATTGGGCTTCACTATAGAGAGTTTTCCTGTAGTTGATATTTTTAAATAGAGTCGCTTATAATTTGGAATATCTTTAAGACTTGGCGTTTTGAATAGAGAGATTTGAGAAAAAATATTTTAAATGAAAAGGTGTTTTCTCAAATAATATATTTTTTGTTATTTCCCACTACATCATTTTCTCTTCAACTCACTAATTCTTCAATATAGCACAATATAAAAACGACAGGTGAAAAATATTAATGGCAATAAAAAAATAAACCTGACAAAAGGGAAAATATATATTTTCAAAAGAATAAGACTATATATTCGGCTATTATATGTTTTTATATATAATCCAGCACAATAAATATAATAATAGTTTTATTAAACTTTTATCTCCTAATAATAAACTTATTCATTTAATATATTTTCTTTGGATGTATATATATAGGAAAATATTATGACGCCATTTGGCACTGAACTCTATTCTACCAATTAAATACATTATTGAACCTTTCATAATAAAGGTTCCATTCTGATCGAATAAAAATGTCATTTTATATATAAATACATATTTGCATATTGTGAGAGATCATCTTAAGATTAATTAACAGAAGATTATTCATTTAATAAATAAATAAAACAAATAAAGCTACAAGGCTAAGTTTCTTGTGCAACCCTTTCATATTCAAGTTTTCGGACCTGTTAATCCTTCAACAGGAATATCACGTTAACGTTAAATACTTTTATACAAATTATTATTTACATATTTCAAATACTTATGGTATTGAGAGAGATATATTACAACATTTAAAGAACAAATTTTCGATAATATAAAATTATTAATTTACATATTGTGGCAATAAAATGTTGAAATTAATTAATAGGTTATTAACTTACATATTCTGTTATTCAAGATCTTTCTTTAAATGCCTTCCTGTGAATACAGGGGGTTGTAATTGTTTTTACATTAAATCTCTTTTTTATCCTCATATTTATCATTATTATATTCTCTATGTCACAATATAAAGGTATATATGTCAGTATAGATATCATTATTTTAAAACTATAAATATTTATTAGTTATATATAATATATATAGAACATATACAGTAAAACCTATTTATATAGATTCTTTATAAAACCTTCTATATGAAAGATACTCGTCGTAAACTTTGATTCCTTCTTCAAAGCCTCTCTATATCAAACTCCTAATGTGACTGAGCCTGTGGTTCACTATAGTCATGGTTTGGTATATGTAACACATGGTGTGTTATATGTCCACTGTATTATGAAATGAAAAATTCAATAATTTAAGGTTCGTTATAAAGGAAAGGTTCGGTATATCCCAGGTTCATTTGAGCGGAAAATTAGTGAATATAATATATTTTGCTATAGCAAATTCAAATACGAATTAATTATTGGTTGCTGTAGCCATTATTGTAACAATACATATAACTATAAAAATAGACACTTCGGCCAGTTAGAGTTTTTTTTATTTTCTCAACGTTTCGACAAAAATCTTTTGTCTTCGTCAAAAGATGTGAATACAAATAAAGAGAACGTTTTAACTCCTTGCCAAATGCTTTATTTTTATTTACTTCTTCTGACGAAAACAAAGATTTTTGTCGAAACCTTGAGAAAATAAAAAACTTTAACTGGCCGGAGTGTCTACTTTTCATAGAAATATGAGTGCCGGCCAGGCTACATCTATCTTTACGATAATACATATAACTATTGTTCACTATCTATTATTCATAACTATTATTCATTATTATAAATTAAAAATGGGGATCATTTTCGTCTCGTTATATAAAAAGATTCACTATATCCTCTTTCGATTTAGAGTTTTACTGTATATATATATATTTAACGCTTTCTCTCTTACATTTATTCATAATATACTACATATGAATATATACATATATACACACTATATACTGTATACATATTTTATTTCATATATATTAAATTCATGAAGTCCCAATTTAAATAACTAAATGAGAAAGGTTGTTACAACGCCGGGAGTTTATAATTGCTTGAAAGTGTAGAGAGTAAAGCATGGCGTGTCCATGGAAGTACCTGAAATTTGAAAGGTTCAGACTTTTAGGTCAAAGAGGGGGAAACTTCTCATCTGTCACGCATAGCGAATAAACACATTCCTCATTTACTTGATATGTTTTATATATTAATATACATATTTAATGGTTACTCTGCTCTTTATTCAACGTATATTTTAAAATATATGTCTACAATTTATATTTATGAATATAGACATAGCACAACTCGTTTAAATAGTCAGACATAGGTTTTACAATTTTTATAAGTAGGTATAATCATATACTGCCTCTCTATGATCGTAGTATAGAAATTAATAATAAATCTAGAAATTCTTATTTGTTAGATGCATTTCATCTTCTTCGACTCTAGGAAAAATTCTAGGTAAGATGTCTGTCTTTATAAATGCCTTTTGTTGCTCTTTGTATATTTAAAAAAAAAATAAATCAAAATAGTTCAGTGAATTATAAAAGGAAAATTTGAATCATTTCAGGTTCGTTATAAGAGAAAGTGTGCTATATACATTTATTGTATACACATATACAGCTTTATTAAGACCGCCAGTCTTATTGTATATTTACTGTATACATGGTCATTATATTTTAAAATCCAATCGGATGCTCGCCAATTAGGTTATCTTAACCGCAATAGATGACGCGTGTTTATGCCCTGAATCACAGGAAACAATAACGCCATTTTGAATGATCCACAAACATTAAATATTCGATTTTTTTTGTTTTACACTTATTTATTAAATATTGCTTATTGATCTATTCTCTATTCTCTAACATAAATCAAACTAGTTCACTATTCTCTCTCTCTCTTTATCAATAGAATATTTAATAATTAGAACCGAGTATTTATTCAATAGACTGATCATCATCATTAGAGAGAGAAATTATATAAAGTTATATAAATTTCTATATAATATTTATATGTTCTATAAAATAATCCCTTGCATAAATATTGAGTAAAATCAATCATTCCTCCCGGGAAAAGTGTTTTTTCGAAAACATTTTTATTGTTCTTTAGCTTTCGGGCACGTACGTCTTTCTACAGGAGAAAACATGGTATTGCCATGTTTTCTCCTGTAGAAGGGCGTACGTGCCCGAAAGCTAAAGAACAATAAAAATGTTTTCGAAAAGACACTTTTCCCGGGAGGAATGATTTATTTTACTCAATATTTATATGTGTTATATGAAAATAGGCTAACGAACATTGAAAATCCTGTGGGAGTTAACAATATGCATTTAGAGATTTGAAACATTTGTTAAATATAATCGACATCTCCTATTCATAATGATTCATGGCTGATACTATCATAAACTACCTTAAAACGAGCCAGGGATAAAGAAAACTGTTGCTTACAACGATCATTAAATTATCCCTAGAAAATATAATTAATCCAAACTATAAGTGAACTAAAAGTTCTCAGCTTTATATAGTTTCACTAAAAACTAGTTATTACTGTATCCGAATTCTTATAAACATAAATATTCATTATATATGAAAATATATGTATTTAATATATATGCATATATAACTATTCTATTGTGCTCTATTGATAGAGATTAAGGAGCAATACAGAAATCTCAGTTAATAGATGAGGTTGGGCATTATGGTAGCCAAGTCAATAGCAAGGCTAACAATGTCACCCACATTGACTGCCAATACTAAATAATCCACGCGACCATTGTCAAAATATAAACAGCTTATTGATAATCAATCTGGTAGGACAATGACGTCATCCAATCCAAATAAAGTGTTGGTATTAAAGCTATACTTAATCTTACCTAATTAGTGTCATCAGCATTTATTACACATTTTGGATTTTAATGATTCGCGTAATTGAAACGTTTTTGTCATTAATTTATCTTGATTAGTCTTGTCTTTACTCAAACTCTGTATTTCATAAATCACAATCAATATTTTAGCTTTATATAACCTTCTCCGAGATATTCTATAGAAACATATAATATCAAGGCGATAAATACATATCGATAAATATCTTTCTATATATATATGTTATATTAAATATTATTTTATTTGAAATTATATTTCATAGATACAAATACTCTGCTAAATCGACCACCAGAGGTCACGGTTCCCCTATAAAAACTCATTTGTTGTTGTTTCCCGATGGCCGGCTCAAATATTTTGTACATGATGTAAATAAGTTTTAATTTTTTAGATTCTTACGCCTTAATCCAGGTAGTACTATTATCAAATTGTGTTTTTTTTTATATTCCTTTAGCTCAATTAAAGCAACTTCTGATCAAAATTATTTTATTTATTATACTTTCAAGATTTTTAACCACGACTGCATTACCATAGCATAATCCCCAAAATATAAAAATTCAACACAAAATCTCTCATTTTTCTTTATAAGATATATATATATATATATATATATATATATATATATATATATATAATTTATCATTTTAAGTATTTATCATACAAACAACCAACACAAATATATTCCATCAATTCTTAATTGTATATACAGTAAAATGTCTATATAGATAACTCTAATGGGACCAAAATTGTATTTATGTATGAAACCATGGTTTAACTGTAGCCATTGTTTCACTCTACCTTAAAATATGAATGTAGATGTTTATATATTACGTTGAAATGTTAGATTTGCTATATCTCAAGTACGTTTTAGCGAGGTTTTACCAAATGTATTCCCGCTAAAACGAACCTGAGATATAGCGACCCTTTCTTTATAACGAACCTAAAATTCTCAATTTTATTTTATAATATAATTAACTTTGGTTATATATATGTATATAGCAAATAATGACTATAGTGAACCACAGTTTCAGTCGCATTAGGGTTTGCTATAGGGAGGGGGGGGGGGTACTCTTTCATTATTCACACAATAGGGAACCCCAATGGGACCAAATCTTTGCTCTTCACTATATATATATATATATATATATATATATGTCATGAATAATTTGTTTGTTTTTTTGTTAGATAAAGGGTTGTTAAGACAAAGGATCGATAAGATAAAGGGTTGAAGGTGCAGTCGTGATGAAAATAAAAATATAATTATTTACCATCAAGTAGCTTTTATTTTCAATTACTTGAGGAAATATTACACATTAGTTATTTTCAAAATATATAGAATTTATGAAGTTAATCCTATATTAGTGATACAAAAAGATAGATATGTTAACTACGCATATTTACAACAAAACTGAAAGTTATTCTAAAAACGATGATAACAAAAAGTAGAAATATCAATGAATAAAAATAAAATATATATTTTGTAAAATATAGAAATATTCGAGTTTTTAGATTATATAATATATATATTTCACTATATTATAAAATAAAATGATAATTATATCAGGTTCGTTATAATAGAAAGTTCACTATATTTATTGTTTTATTTTAGGGATGTTTTACTGCATATTATTATCATATATCATATATCACGCACACACTAATATATATTAAATATATTCAATATTGAACAAACACACATGTATTCATCTATTTGAAATTATAATATATATTGAAAATATATTTTGACTCACACAAACTAAGCACTCTCAATTCTAATTAAAATATTTATATTCAACATATATATAGATATTATACCCATATTTATTTAAAGCTAGTAAAATTTATAGTCATCAAATAATATTATATAGGAGAATTCAATGTGTAGAATTAAATAATGAATAGCACGTGTATATGATAAATATATAGAAATACATAATTAAAATATTTTAATTAATTTTTAGCTGATTTCAATCTTACATTTATTTATCAAGGATTCAGAAACCCAATCACATTTCAGTAAAAAAATACTCAATTAAAAATACAAACACATCCGTAGAAAATGTATTCCTGATCTATTCATGGTTTAATTGGATTGTTTAATTAAAAATCCTATTATAAACACAAGCTCTCTGTAATCTTGTATATGATGTGCATAAAACCTTTATATATTCTATTTATAATTATTTTCTGTATGTGTGTCAATTTAGTTCGCTTGATCCTTGCAAAATATCAAATATAGGATTCTTTATTTTATATCAATTTAAAGCGCTATGTTTCCCTAGGTACGCTTACGCTGTCATACATGTATACCTTTATATTTGTCTATACATGAATAATCGTGAATAGGATAGTGATATGATGTTAACAACGAGAAGGGAGAAAAAAAACGAGAAATATAATACTTTTAGGCCGTGAATAGGATAGTGATATGATGTTAACAACGAGAAGGGAGAAAAAAAACGAGAAATATAATACTTTTAGGCCGTGAATAGGATAGTGATATGATGTTAACAACGAGAAGGGAGAAAAAAAACGAGAAATATAATACTTTTAGGCCGTGAATAGGATAGTGATATGATGTTAACAACGAGAAGGGAGAAAAAAACGAGAAATATAATACTTTTAGGCCGTGAATAGGATAGTGATATGATGTTAACAACGAGAAGGGAGAAAAAAAACGAGAAATATAATACTTTTAGGCCGTGAATAGGATAGTGATATGATGTTAACAACGAGAAGGGAGAAAAAAACGAGAAATATAATACTTTTAGGCCGTGAATAGGATAGTGATATGATGTTAACAACGAGAAGGGAGAAAAAAAACGAGAAATATAATACTTTTAGGCCGTGAATAGGATAGTGATATGATGTTAACAACGAGAAGGGAGAAAAAAAACGAGAAATATAATACTTTTAGGCCGTGAATAGGATAGTGATATGATGTTAACAACGAGAAGGGAGAAAAAAACGAGAAATATAATACTTTTAGGCCGTGAATAGGATAGTGATATGATGTTAACAATGAGAAGGGAGAAAAAAAAACGAGAAATATAATACTTTTAGGCCGTGAATAGGATAGTGATATGATGTTAACAACGAGAAGGGAGAAAAAAAACGAGAAATATAATACTTTTAGGCCGTGAATAGGATAGTGATATGATGTTAACAACGAGAAGGGAGAAAAAAACGAGAAATACAATACTTTTAGGCCGTGAATAGGATAGTGATATGATGTTAACAACGAGAAGGGAGAAAAAAAACGAGAAATATAATACTTTTAGGCCGTGAATAGGATAGTGATATGATGTTAACAACGAGAAGGGAGAAAAAAAACGAGAAATATAATACTTTTAGGCCGTGAATAGGATAGTGATATGATGTTAACAACGAGAAGGGAGAAAAAAACGAGAAATACAATACTTTTAGGCCGTGAATAGGATAGTGATATGATGTTAACAACGAGAAGGGAGAAAAAAAACGAGAAATATAATACTTTTAGGCCGTGAATAGGATAGTGATATGATGTTAACAACGAGAAGGGAGAAAAAAACGAGAAATACAATACTTTTAGGCCGTGAATAGGATAGTGATATGATGTTAACAACGAGAAGGGAGAAAAAAAACGAGAAATATAATACTTTTAGGCCGTGAATAGGATAGTGATATGATGTTAACAACGAGAAGGGAGAAAAAAACGAGAAATACAATACTTTTAGGCCGTGAATAGGATAGTGATATGATGTTAACAACGAGAAGGGAGAAAAAAAAACGAGAAATATAATACTTTTAGGCCGTGAATAGGATAGTGATATGATGTTAACAACGAGAAGGGAGAAAAAAACGAGAAATACAATACTTTTAGGCCGTGAATAGGATAGTGATATGATGTTAACAACGAGAAGGGAGAAAAAAAACGAGAAATACAATACTTTTAGGCCGTGAATAGGATAGTGATATGATGTTAACAACGAGAAGGGAGAAAAAAACGAGAAATACAATACTTTTAGGCCGTGAATAGGATAGTGATATGATGTTAACAACGAGAAATACAATACTTTTAGGCCGTGAATAGGATAGTGATATGATGTTAACAATGAGAAGGGAGAAAAAAAACGAGAAATACAATAATTTTAGGCCGTGAATAGGATAGTCAGAAAAAAAAACAGATATAATACAGGATTCTTAAAAAAACAATATTCGCTTAATATTAATTCATATTACAATTTATCTATACATTACTATACAGTAAAACCTAGCTAATGCGAACAAAATTAAGGCTGAAATTTGATTCATTATAGACATTGGTTCATTATAACCATGGTTCACTCTACAATGGTATTACTTAATTGATTTATATAGCAAAATATATCTTTTAAAAAACTGATAATTTATATTATGCTGATTGTACATATTGCCAGACATTTCTTTCTTTTGTACACAGTTATTTTTCTTGTTTTTTCCTCTCTTTTTCATTGTTAATATCATATAACTATTCTATTCACGGCCTAAAATTATTGTATATATGTATAGACAAATGTAAAGGCATACATGTATGACAGCGCAAGTTTCCATAGGGGGACATAGCGCTTTAAATTGAAATAAAAAAAAATTATAACCATGGTTCACTCTACAATGGTATTACACATATAATAAATGAAATATTTGAAGCATAAATCTGTCCTTTACACATAAAACAAACTTCGAGTTTTTTACTGCAATGAAAAATATATTAGAAGGGCTTGGCTTCAGTGGTTTCGCCAAATTAATCTACCAGACTACACTTCTTAGAGGTCTAATACTGTTATGAAAGATTCTATTTATATATACTATGCTGGAGGGTGTAATATCAGAAATGATATTGAAGCAAATTATATACATAAGTTTTAAGAACAGTATAATTATATATAAATATTGTTTCACTTATATATTGAGTATTATATTAGGTTCTTTATAAGGGAATGTTTGATATTAACTGTTTCCTTTTAGAGGATAAATGCTATATATAACCTATTTAAAACCTATCTACATAAATATTTCAGTTATAAAGCATAATTTAAATGTTTTATTCACAATTTAATATATTTCTATAGCGAACACAATATTTGGCATGTCAATATTTGCACTGAGAAAATTCCCAGTTTTCTATCACGACAAGCATTTTCGAGTCAACTGACAAGTTTAAAAGGTGCCTCCGTTATGGACAAAATATTGAAAAGCTTTTATCCGGAGGACACCTGGTTTAAAAATACATTTCACACTCCGTCACAAAGCTTTGATGGAACTCTGCTTGGAAAACGTCATTTTATAGCTATTTTATTGACATCTCGTTGAGGTATTGTGAGGGGTGTTAAAATTGACGAAAACGTTTGAATAAAAATAATTATACGCGTTTATTGTAAATTTATATCTCTCTTTCTCTGTCGATTTTTAATCTTATACAGGAAAACATCAGTAAACCTAACCTGGAGTATAGTGAACCTTCCCTTATTATTGAAATTTTCTTATTTTTATTTTATAATAGAGTGAAATATGGCTATAATAAACCATGGTTATAATGAACTAAAGTTTCTGTCCCATTGGGTTTTGTACTCTAAAGATATATTTCACTATATATGTAGTGGTTATTAAAATTAAAGATACTTCGGCCAGTAAATATTTTTATCATATCGATCTTTCGACAAAAATATTTTGTTCTCGTCAGGAGCAAACAAAAATTAAAACATTTGGCAAGGCGTTAAAAATTATTCTGTAAAGTATCTTTAATTTTAAGAACTATGAAAGCCGGCCAGGAAAACTCTATTTACATTATATATGTAGTGATTTTGGTAAAAAATGATTGTTTTATCAAAGATTAAATTCACGAATATAATTAAAAGGTAAATAGTTACAAAACGAAGAGAAATTTTTTTTACCTTCACCATACATGGGCTACAAGCTTTCGGGCTTCACGCCCTTCGACGGGTACAAAGTGTACCCGTCGAAGGGCGTGAAGCCCGAAAGCTTGTAGCCCATGTATGGTGAAGGTAAAAAAAAAATTTCTCTTCGTTTTGTAACTATTTACAGTTCTATAAGAGAAATTTTCATGATTCATGTTATAATTAAAAGGTTGAGAGAGGTAAAAAAATTAATTTATTATTTTGATAGATTGGCCAATTCGTATTATATTATCAACGATTCTATGTGATCTGTGAGAATAGGTATTTTTGCCATTTTTCTTTTGCCTAAGGTTTAATTCTTATTAAATCAATTCTATTTCTGATACCTCAAAAATAAAAATAGTATAGAGGAAGAGAGCAATACTAAAATCAGTGTATATCGCATTAATGTGTCTCGTGAGAATAATTCTACTTGGTATATCTCTTTTATATTGTCACTTATATAACTGTTACAGCGAGTTAGTTAGGGAAAGAGGGTTATGGCGCCATGGCATTTTGCCAGCCAACCTCGTGGGTAGGACTTCATTATGACCGCTATGGTAATTGTAGAAGGCTGAATACATTGAGAGTTCTTCGTTGGATTCCATATACACTGATTTCATTTATCTATATCTTCAATAAAATATAAAGTAAATTCACATTGACCCTTATTGAAGACACACGAGATAACCAAGTGTGACCAAAATTGCTCTGTTTCCTTAAAAAGAACCAACAAAAACGACAACTAAATATGAAATTATCTAAAGTTTTATACATCCTTATATATAGAACAAAAATATCTAGAGTAACAGATAAATGTTTCATTTAATCATAGCGATAAAAACAAGTTTTCAAACTTCATAGTTCTTCTAGATATATAATTCCAATAGTAAAGTGAGGTTTAAAAACTCCTGTTTTAACGCTATTATAAATAAAGTAGAGGATAAGAAATTTAAACTATTTTTGACACACGTGTATATATATATTTTTAATAAAACAATTTTCTACTTCCCTTAGTACGATTATAAAATAATGGTAGGTCCCCTGGCTCTCTCCTTCTCATCAGTGGAGATTCTTCCCAGCGGCTTCATAGTTTAATCTACTACTGTCAGGTTTAACCACTATTGAGCTAGGCTCTCCGTTTATTTTATCATTGCACTAAGACTAGTATAAAATTGTTTTATTCAAGAAACATACGCGTCTCAAAAATTGTTTAAATTTTGTATAGCAAATGGCGCGCTTAAGGCATCATATTAATACAGTAGTATATATTATGGGAAACTAGAGCCTATAAACAAGGCTGAGTTTACTCTCTCCAGGCTTCATTGATATTCCATCAGATACTCTTCTCCTGTAGAAAGAGTCATGAGTTGGCGAGCCATGGCGACCGTCTTTGATAGGATACCCATTCGTATATTTATATTTTAATTATATATAATATAATATTGTATATAATATATTAATATAATAATAATATTAATTCCACAGATTATTATTCTGCGATATATTATATATTTCATAACATATATTTTATCATCATATAATTCAATTGTTAACTTGTAATTCTTAAGCTTGCATCTAATACGGTGTAATATAATAAAAGCCATTTAAATAAATAAAGCCTAAACTATATTTCTACTTTTAAATCAACCTAAATACACTACAACTCACACCAGAAGGGACTGGGTTTTATCCATGATTTTAAAAAATGGAGTCTCATGGAAGACTCTCCAGGAGTACTGATTTTCTTCTCTTATAAGACAGCACAATTTCTAATGAACTACTTTGATTTAGCAAACCCCAATAGCCTTCAAGATTTGACTCACTAAAACTTAGCTCCATTATAGACATGGTTATTATAATATAAAAGGAAACTATTTTTATCAAGTTAAAATGTACATTTATATTTAATAAAACTTAGTAAATAAACTTATTACAAATATTCTGATTAATATATTGTGTTTCAACTTCTGGTAGTTTGAACGTATTTTGCTGTATGTTTAATTCAGGTAACTATTGGGTCCAGGAGAAAGTCCCTTTGTCATGGAGTGGAAGCTATTTCGATATACCTTATACTCATTTTATAAAATACATCAATACTTATGCTGAACCTATCTCATTTCAGATTGAATATTACTTGAAGGAAAGTGCTGATATATCAATATTTTCAAGAAAATCGACGGGGAAAAAACTTCAACTTTATATTATCATTCGATGGTTAGACTCTTCTTTTTTGTCACCTAACCCGCTTCTCTAAACGTCTCTTTCAAGAAAACTAAAAGAAGTTTCTATATATTTTATAAGTTGATGTATAAAAGATATAAAGAAGGGGAATAAAAGTGGGCCTTATGTGTTGAATAAATGGAAGTCAGGTGACTCCTTAGATTTATCTTCATCCTAGTACTGCGCAGGACAGGAAGTTCTGCTCTCAGAACGAGAGGAACAAAATAGAATATCCAAGCAGCCGATCCATCAACGTCCGGCCTCAATATTTCCGCTCGGTGTGTGCTGTTTATCTTGCGCATGTTTTATTGAGTCCACTGTAATCAGATCTGCTGTTCGAATTGGCTCTTCGGTGTCACATATTCTGTAATTATCGGTCCGACACTTCTCTTTCTGAAGATCGTTTTTCCACCCAATGTGACATTATCTTCGAAATCTTACAATCTCTTTTGTGATTCTTTTTTTTCTAAATTAATATATTTATCTATCTTATAACATAAAGCTTTTTGGGTATTCATATGATAGAATAATAACAATGAAATAGATGGTTTCAGAGTATTTAGTGTTTAACCTCGGTAAAACGAATCGGAAATATAGTAAGACTACCATTATAACGAATCTGAAACATTCCCCTATTTATTATATCACCTAAAATAGTCATAGCTAGTATGATCCATGGCTATAGTGAACCAAATACTTAATACCGTTGGAGTTCACTATAACGAGGTTTATTGAATATACTAATAAAGTAAAATACACCAAATAATCCATATTTTCACAACTTTTAAGAAATTATATTTATATAAATAAATTATAAACTTCCAGTTGATCGAACAGAAGATGTATTTTCTTATTATATCCACCTGATCTAATATATATATTTAAAACTTTTTTTTGGAATTTTATATAATCAATAAATCAAATATTTAAATATGGCACATACTTTGAAATTATATATAATAGAGAAACTTGAAATAATATATGATTTCCATTTTGAATATTCCTTACCTTCTATATAATATATAAATTGTATAAATTCACATAGATGGCCAAAAGGTTTCTGCTGATTTTTAACGAACCTATTTAAATAATTTAGCAATAGCATTTTTAAACCAATTAAATTCCTATGCAAATCACCAATTAGGTAAATTAACCTCAACTATACCAGAGAGTTTTTTGGGTATTCATATGATAGAATAATAACAATGCAATAGATGGTTTTAGAGTATTTAGTGTTTAACCTCGGTAAAACGAATCGGAAATATAGTAAGACTACCATTATAACGAATCTGAAACATTCCCCTATTTATTATATCACCTAAAATAGTCATAGCTAATATGATCCATGGCTATAGTGAACCAAATACTTAATACCGTTGGAGTTCACTATAACGAGGTTTATTGAATATACTAATAAAGTAAAATACACCAAATAATCCATATTTTCACAACTTTTAAGAAATGGGGAAATTCAATGAATAGGTTTTTTGCTAGTTGCTTTATGTTCTAATTTGATAGTTAAAGTTTAAAGTTTAAAGTTTAACCCAAACATTTGAAATCGTTCCTTGAATATAAAAATAAAACAAAACGAAAAAATAAATAATTCATATACACAACTATTATTTATAATATATATTACTTATTGTATATAAAGTTTTATATTCTGTTTACACACTTTGAATATGTTATAACACCTTAAGATAAATGTTGGCGTTAAGCCAACTGAAATATTGGTAAAATAAATGATTTTTTGATACAATATATGCCTTTTTAATTTAAAAAAATATATTAAATTGTAAATATATCCTTCATCTTAAACTGGTGAAACCGATGGGAGAGTTCATCACTAATGAACCAGGCCCTACCCTCAATTTTTCATTGCAGTGAGGACAATAGAAAATTGTTTAGTTTTCAAAAGAATCATACGTGTCTATATTAGTTTCGAATTCTCATCACAGATGGCGAGCCAATATATCATATTCTTAAACTATAAATAGAGCACTTAAAAGAGAAGTCAGCATAAATAGTCGTATATTTTACACATTTCAAAACCTTGAAGACAAAAAAAAATCTTTCAATAATTTTTATCACACGTTTATATAAAGGGTGGAAATAGCTATCATAAGAGAATTTGAGCAATTGCATGAAAACCTTTGATAATAAAGGATAAGAGATGCATTCAAACACCAATTAAAATAAGTTAGATTATTGTTTAAAAAGAATGGTTTTTAATTTTCTTTAAACATAAAAGGCTTCCATTCTTTATATAATTATAAAACTAAATATTCTCTCAATTATTATATTTATTTTATAAAAATTATATTCAAAGCCTCACTTTCTTTCTTTATCCTGAATTCAGTATTTTATAAAGGTAAAGTGATTGTTATGCCTAAGGCACAAAGTCTTCCATTTTTAACGTAGAGAAAAAAATATTCATTAACAAATATTTAAGAGGATCGGTTAGATAAAGCTTTTTCCCAGAAAGATATTAAAAAAGGGTCAATAATTACAATCTTATTTTATAAAGAATAGTTGAGGTTAATTTACATAATTGGTGATTTGCATAGGAATTTAATTGGTTTAAAAATGCTATTGCTAAATTATTTAAATAGGTTCGTTAAAAATCAGCAGAAACCTTTTGGCCATCTATGTGAATTTATACAATTTATATATTATATAATAGGTAGGGAATATTCAAAATGGAAATCATATTAAGTTCCTTATTATGTATAATTTCAAAGTATGTAGCCAATTTAAATATTTGATTTATTGATTATATCAAAATTCAAGAAAATTATAAAATTTAAAAGATATTTGGATCAGGTGGATCAACTGAGAAAAAGGCATCTTCTGTTTGATCAACTGAAAGTTTATAATTTATTTATATAAATTTAAAGCGATATGTCCCCCTAGGGATACTTGCGCTGTCATACATGTATGTTTCTACATTTGTCTATACATGTATATATATATTTAAAAAATGAAAGATAAAAAATTAGGTGTTGAAATCAAAACAACAGGAACAGGCTAAATCAATGTTTAGTTGATTTCTGTTCCACCAGATGGCGTTCTGTCTTCTGTAAAGTACATGTGCTCCTGGTCAGGATATGCCATTTATATATATAAAGCATATATTGTATATAAATTTATTAATCAGCCAATATTTCTAAAGGCAACACACCTCTCTTTATCAAGGCATTGTTTAAACTAAATCACGTGGGTATGTGATCCTCTCACGCTATACAAGACCAAAGCAAGAAACCATCTAATGAAAATTTCACTGTATATAAAATAAATTTACAATTATTATATTTAAAATAATATATATATATATACAATAATTTTAGGCAATAAAGATAGTCATATGCTATTAACAAGGAGAAAGATAAACAAAAACGAAAAAAGATAACTGTGTACAAAAGAAAGAAGTGTCAGGCAATAAAAAAAACTGAAAGTTTATAACGGCCTCCACTATATTTAGATATCAAAGATAAGTGATTTTTATTTCAACAGATGGCGCAAGCCATCAACAACTTTCAGTTGCACGCGATCAGAAGATGTCTATACATAAAAATGTTCCTTATAATATGTTTTTAGAAAGAGGGAAAGTTGATTAAACTGTATGTTATATAAATAGTTATTTATATTATTATAATATGTATTCTTTAATCAGTTTATATGGTATTATTTGAGTATTTTCCTTAATGCCTCTCTCCGATTTCTTTCATCCAGAACTAATTGTGGCGCATGCGTAATTCATTTTATTTTTACCATCGCCGTGTACAAACATACGGAGTGTTTAGAAAGACTTTACCATTCATATTGATAGCTTTCAAATTTATTTTTTCTTTGTTTTGTGAAATTTGGATAGGGAGAAATGTTTAGAATATTTTCTAGATTTCACCTACCGTATTGGTGTAGCTATATATTACTGGATATGTTGTGGTGTATACTGTTCAAATTGAGTTAAATAATGAAATATTTTTTTTATCTTCAAGCTACAATATTGGGTATATTACTTGTCTATTTATTGAAATAATTTATATATTTTACTAAATATTGATAAACATTTAATATATATGAAATATGCAAATAATAATGTAAAAGATAAAATATATAGGAATATAATATAGGAGATATAATTCAAATCGGAATATGATTACCTCTAAAATAAATAATTAGTAAATACGCCTTTTGTCTGAAAGCCAAAAATCTTCAACAACTAAAAGTTATTTAGAAACCTTGAAAAAATTCCCAACCCCACGAAACTCGTACAAAGTCCAATCTCCCAAAAAGGAATTCAAATTTGAATCTTGTGCACAATAACCATTTAATTGACAGGTATTGATATCCTGTGTGCGCACTATTAAAATTTTATTGAGAAAATCATAAAAGAGAAAATATATTTCTGATACAGTAAACCCCTATAAATTAACCTGTATATATAGCGAACCTTCCTTTATAACAAACCTGCAATAATCCCCATTTTTATTTCATAATACAGTCAGCTATAGCTATAACGAACAATGACTATAATGAACCAGATGTTCAGTCCCATTAGAGTTTTCTGATTAGAAGTCTTACTCTATATAATTTAACTCTAAATAATGTAATGCGTTTTATATACATATATTATATTATCATGAAGATTACCTGAGATCATTCTATGGTATATGACCATCACTTAATTCATCAACTTGACGATAGTTCACAAGAGATAAGTGCCAAATTATAAAGGCTGAACAAGCTCCTCGATTGATATCTTAAATAAGCGATTTTTTTAAGATGAGCATTTAATAATAATATATATGTATATGAAAAAACAATAGAAAAAAATAAAAAAGGTTAGGTGTTGATATTAAAAACAAAGTAGGCATATCCTGACCAGGAGCATATGTGCTTTACAGAAGGCAGAGCGCCATCTTGTGGAACAGAAATCAACTAAACATTGGTTTAGCCTGTTCCCTGATATTTGGCCAACCCAATTTCTTGATAAATCAAGTAAAATTATCCATGAACGCGTTTCGCGCTGTTGGCGCTCGTCATGGGTTGGCCAAATATCAGGGAACAGGCTAAATCAATGTTTAGTGGATTTCTGTTCCACCAAATGGCGCTCTGCCTTCTGTAAAGAACATGTGCTCCTGGTTAGGAAATGCCTACATTGTTTTTAATATATATATATATAAATGTGAAAAACAATAAAACTATATATATAATTGACTTTTTATGATTCATCAAGAAATTGGGTTGGCCAAATATCACGGAGAAAGGTAAATAAACGTTTAGTTTATTTTTGCTCCACTAGATGGCGCTCTGCCATCTATAAATACTCATGCGAGCCTTGTCAAGATATGCCTTTTTTGTTTTTTAATATTTATATTGTAACATAGTATGTATTAATTTAATTTATGTAACATAGTATTTCTTAATTTTATTATTTTTTATTTAACAGAGTGGTCATTTTTATTTTTATATCTGGCGACTCTGTAAATTTCCCTGGTGGCTTATCTTTTGTTTACCGTTCTTAGTACGTCCTTCCCTGAAATAAATTTTGTTTCCTCCTGAAGTTTTTGTCTTCCCTAATTTTCCACGTGGCATTTTGGTGGAGATGCTGGGTAAGTTAGGGAAGACAAACTGAAGATCGCCGAGAAGACCTTGAAGCCATGGGTGCTGTGATCTACATTTTCGGAGACTGACATCAGGATTCCACCGCCGTGCTAAAGCCAAGACTTCCCTCGAAGATGACGATGCCCCTATAGACGATACGACGACAAAGCCGCTCATCACGCCGCAAGAAAATGGACGCAAAGGTACTTGGGACAAAGTTCCAAGACTTCGATGGAATCCTTGGTAGAAGCACGTCAAATCCACGTCAGTATCTACAATAATTGCTAGCTGTGGGTCACAGCTCCCATAGGGAAGAAGCTATGTAACATAGTATGTATTAATTTAATTTATGTAACATAGTATTTCTTAATTTTATTATTTTTTATTTAACAGAGTGGTCATTTTTATTTTTATATCTGGCGACTCTGTAAATTTCCCTGGTGGCTTATCTTTTGTTTACCGTTCTTAGTACGTCCTTCCCTGAAATAAATTTTGTTTCCTCCTGAAGTTTTTGTCTTCCCTAATTTTCCACGTGGCAATATAATTAATTTACAAATGAAGTATCTTTGTAACATAGTAACCTAGCGTATATTTATATTCAAAATAGCTTTTTACCACACAATTTATTTTTAAAATATCATATTTTAATCATTTCTTTATAGGACATTCAGTTTAATAAATATTCTAAAGCAATAAATATTAAATATTAAATTTGGACTTCAAAATAAGATGTAACGTTTTCCAAAAAGATATAGTTTCAATTATGAAATTATTAAACATCGTAAAAAACTAAGTGTGTATCTAATAAGAACAAATATTTGCAAATAAATTAAGACGCTAACTTTAGAATAAAGTTTTCCAAATTTTTTATTGTAAAATGAAATTAGGTATATATAATAAATCATTATTAAGATATTTATTTTCTGAAGTATTGAGTATATTATAATATAAATTTCTATAAACTCGGCTTACTATATAAATTAGGTTACCTTCCTTTATATTATAAAATGTCAAAGACGACACTAATTCAATAATATATCAATTTTTCTTTTTTGATATATAGTAGCATTATCGTATATGCAAAATTTTCATATCAAGTATTTTCTGTATTCCTATTTTTTACATAATATCCTTTAGATTGTATAAAAAACCTTGTTTTTTTACTCTTTATATATCTATATAATATAATAAATATACCGGAATTATTTTTTAATATAAATATACTTACAAAAATATTTGTAAAAGTAAAATAACGAATATTTGATATGTTTCTTTATTAAAATGCAGTAAGCTATCGTGTTAACCTTTTGTCCGAATCTGATTTCTTCTCTCTCCTTCTTATTAGCTGTTGAATTATTATCTGGTAGCGCATGCGCAGTTCATTACATTTTATTGTCTCTATGTCCTTCTAGGTGTCTAGAACGTTGTTCTGCCATCCTTTATAAGATGATGTTCTGTATTGAATATGCTAAAATAGAGACTTCAAATGATTTTCTAGCATTCAATTTCGAAAGCATTTTCGGGATTTTTCTGGCAAATTATCAATGCGTTAATTTTCAAGTTTATGCATATAATGAGAAGACTCTTGTTACTTTGTGATTCATTTTATTTTTTTTATTTTAATTTCAAAAGACTATTTTACTTTCACAAGGATTATATACTCATAGAAAAACTTCAAAGAAGTTGTACCTTTTAGTATGTATATCGAGATTCAGACAATATCTCTGAAAAATATTTGATACAAGGTGATTTTATTGAAGATATACGATATAACCAAATGTGAACAAAAGAGTTCAACTTCTTTATGTTTTGTCCATGTGTTTATATATAATCATATTTATATACAGTATAAGACATCGCTAAAGCGAATCCAAATGTGACTGAACCGTTGGCACATAAAATCCATAGTGTTATATTGATACGTGCTGTAAATATTTCATAATTATTATTTTCATCTTTAACTTTTCATAGAATATTATTTCAATAATCATCATCACTTGGCATTGTTTACATAAGTTTTTTTTGTAAAATGGCTGAAGTGAGTTAAAAATAAAAAGCTAACAAGACATACATCTTTGATTATTTCTTTCTTTTACATTAAACAACAGCGACAAAAGAAAAACTACATACATCCGCAACATATTTGGCGCAGCTCGACAAGGATACGAAAGAAAATTAAAAAGGTAAATTTTTAATCAAAAGATCATATATTTCAAATTTAAATACCTCATTTAGAGACATCTTTATTGTTATAATGGCAAATTTACATAGATTTGAAAAATATTCTGGCAGTAAGAATAACATAAAGATTGAAAGTTGGATTAAGTTGTATGAAGTAGAAAATTTAAAGGCAAATGATGAAGAAAGAATACACAATCTTATCTACTATTTAGCAGATGAAGCCTTAGAATTTTTTGCTGATGAAATTCTTACAAATGCACATATAAAGAAATGGGAAACTGTAAAAGATAAACTCATTGCCAGATTTAAGCCTTGCATATATAGTCCCATTGTATTAGCATCTAGCAGAAAGCTCCTTGCAAGTGAAACAGTGGAGACTTATTTTAAAGAAAAAATGGACTTACTGAATCAAACATCCTTGAAAAAGGAAGAGAAAATACAACTACTAACAGATGGGCTACCTTTGAATTGGAGGGATGTGTTTGCAGCAGCACAACCTGCAGATCCAACCAAATGGATACAAGTTGCACTTTCTGTTGAGCATAACAGGCAACAAAGTAAACTAAGAAATTTGTTTAAACCCAAAGTATGCACTCTATCTCAACAGGAAAGATCAGCTTCAAATTGCCCATTTTTCTGCCCAATTTGCATGAAGAAAAGAATTAAAGTGAAACATTGGTTGAATGAATGTCCTGATTATGACCCAAATTATAAAACAGAGAGATCATCTAAAAATACACAACCAAAGCAATTCATTACAACAGTCACAGAATCAACCACAAATAATGAAACAAACAAAGTAACTTGCTTATCAACTCATAATCCTCCTAATAAATTGATAGACTTTAAAATTGTGTCAACAAACATCCTTTACAAGCCTTCATGGACACAGGTGCTACCATATCTTTAATAAATCAAAATTTAATGAAAGGTTTGAATTTACATCCTTTAATAGATTCTCCCATGCAAATTCAACAAGCTAACTCATTAACCAACACTTTGGGATATGTTCATGTAAATTTGCAAATTCATAATAAAACTAGAAAGGTCAAACTTCATGCAATACCTAATTTAAAATTCCAGCTACTCATTGGCTTGGATATTGCAGAAGACTTTAATCTTATTGTTGACACTAAAGATAAGACAGTCTACACTAAGCAATCAGCAGAAATGGCACTTGATTGCACAACCTGTAATCAGTTGCAACAACAGCAACAAAACCAGGTCCAACAGCAACAAAACCAGATCCAGCAACAACAGCAGCATCAGCTCCAGCAACAACACCAGATGCAACAGCAGCAGAGACAACAACATCAAAGACAGGCAGATCTCAGCTTCATTGAAGACCCTCAAGATCATCAAAACACAGTGATGGTCAAGAAGAGAGGACTATTCAGGGCTGTGGTGCCTGCTTCTTTTAAAGAACATGTTCTGAAGGAATATCATGATAACATGAGTCACCCATCCATGAACAAAACAGTCAAATTAATAGTTCCTTTATTTTGGTGGTCAGACATGGTACAGGAAATTAAATCTTATGTGAGATCATGCAAGACATGTCAACTGACCAAATCATCTAACCAACCAACTCTAGGACAACTAATAATTCCAGACACAGAACTACAACCAGCTCAAGTAATAAGTGCAGATACAATAGTTATGGGAACAGCAGCTGAAAAGACAAAGCACAAGTACATCCAAGTGTTCATTGATCATCTTACAAGATATGTTTGGGCATTTCCCACTATCAAAAACACAGCTCAAGCAACGCTACAATGTTTCAACAGAATCCTTCAAGTCTCGCTACCCATAAAACATATTATCACTGACAATGGAAAGAACTTTAATTCCAAGGAATTCAAAAGGTGTTTGAAAGTTCATAACATCAAACCAACTTTCACCACACCATACCACCCCCAGAGTAATGGAATGTGCGAAAAGGTTAACGGAACAATCATGACCAAATTAAGAACGGCCTTGCTTGATAGACCGAAGGTGAAATGGAGCACACTTTTGCCCAAGGTCATTACTGACTACAACAACACCCCTCATGACGTAACAGGTTTTCCGCCATCTTTTCTACTTTTTGGTTACAATGTGCAGCCACAATTTGCTGATAACCCCTCAACCTCGGTAGAAGATGCTAGAAAACTGGCTATAAAAAGAACTCAACATCATCGTGAGATTTCCAAAAGGAGACATGATTCAAGACATCCCGACCTTGAATTTAAAGTTGGAGATCTCGTTCTTAAAAGAATTCCCTACAATGATCCGAAGTTAATTAAAACAGCTCCCAAATACGAAGGACCATTCCAAGTTTTGAGAAGATTGTCTAAAGTGACTTACGAACTCTCTACAACGGATCAAGACAACCCACCAAGAAATCCCACAGGAGATCCTATAAAGGCTCACATCTCTCAATTAAAGTCATTTATTCTCCGTGAATAAATGCATCAAAGCGGGGGTAAATGATACGTGCTGTAAATATTTCATAATTATTATTTTCATCTTTAACTTTTCATAGAATATTATTTCAATAATCATCATCACTTGGCATTGTTTACATAAGTTTTTTTTTTGTAAAATGGCTGAAGTGAGTTAAAAATAAAAAGCTAACAAGACATACATTTTTGATTATTTCTTTCTTTTACATTAAACAACAGCGACAAAAGAAAAACTACATACATCCGCAACAATATATTGGTGATTTTTTTAATTTTAAGTTTGCTATGAAGATAGGGCAGCTATATCTTCAGTTATTTTTATCGAGGTGTTTTAAATCATTTTCATAATTTAATCGTAGTTCTTTTCCTTCATAGGTTTATAGTTCTATATAAATGCTTTTATATATATTTTTATATCAATTTGCATAACTTAATATTGACATTATATCTATTTGTAAGAAATATATATATATATATATATCATTAATAATGGGTATATCAAAATGGGATAAAGTATATAAAGATTTTATATGAATTATATAAATTTAAAATGAATGGGGGGTAAAATGGAATGTAATTTTGACGAGTTAAAAAGTGAAAGATATTTTATAAATAAAAGGTTATGATAAATTGTTATGATAATAATGCTTCCAGGAGCTTAAAACTCTACAGTAACGAGGTGATATTTTCCAAGGATCCTAGCGGCTTATGACATTATTTGCCCAAGGATTTACTTCATTAATCTCCATGCAGCCGTGGAAATCAATACCCAACTTAAACCGACTTCTACAGACGTTATATGTTTCTTCTCTTTATTGAAGCTTGCTCTTGTTCATAATGAATATTTGAAAGCTTTTAGAGAACAAGCATTGAAGATATAAATATGTATTCTATATGATTTTTAGATGATTATATATCTTCTTCTTTCTTATTTCTTATCTCCACTCAATCATATTAGGGTATCACATATTAGGGTATAAAGTTTGTGAAGCTTGAGACTTTTGAAGGTTTATGATTATAAATACATATTATATATATTATAACGATAAAATAGTATACGATTCGTATATACAATGAACCTACCTTTATAAAGAATCTATATAAATAATCCCCTCCCTCTTTAATATTAACAATTACATATAGTAAACAATTTCTTTAGTAACTTAATTGTTATAGTGAACCTAGAGTTCGGTCCCTCTCTCATTTGTTTCGTAATAGCGAGGTTTTACTTGATATAAATTGGACATTATAATATATATATTTCGAGATAATAATTTTTCTGCAAAAATTGAAAAATAATATTTATTTATAAAATATTCTTAGACTTATAATCGACATTTATACTTTTATATATTACTTATACGTATTATTTTATTGAGATGAAATTCTGTATCAAGAATATTTTTCTCTATTGCAGAGAGATGTCAAGGTCACCTTTAAAAATCTGAAATGAAAACGTAAATTTGTAACTATATTAACTCACATAGAGAGAGAGAGAAAATATTCGCTAAAACGAACTATGAATATTTAGAACTTTTCCTCATTTAACAAATTTAGAATAAACCCTAATATATCATTTTTTATAACATTGCTATAATGAACAATGACTATAGTAAACTAAAAGTACAGGGGCAATTCAAACTTCATGGTGGGTTAGGGGTGCTGTTGGCTATAAAACTGGAGGTATTCACTGTAGCAGTTTACCTCTGAGGTAAAATCGCTAGATGAAAGGCAGGACATACTGGACCCATTATGTTCATTGATGGAGAAAAGGTTTTTTCCAGTCTGCTCAAAATGCTCCAACTCTACTGCAGCACATATCCTGGACTGTATTGGAGCTAAGAAGGAACACCTATACAAGAACCCCAAAACTATAGTAGAAATAAATATTGATTTTCAACCTTCATGATATGGTGTAATCTTACCCATGGGATAATAAAAAAAGGTTCAGTTACATTAGGGATTGCTAGAGTGATTGTTTGATGTACACACTACAACCCGGCTAGACCTAACCCGGGATATATATCGAAACATTTATATATTACAACTAACATAAAATATTTCCTAAAATTAGTTAAATTTTCGTGATATTTAATTCCATTAGGGATCTAAATAGGGATGTTTTGCTATATGCATTTTATGCACTTTAAGTTTGAATATGTAAGTTTATTTTCTTATTACTATAAAATTATTTTATTTTAAGTTAATTCGCAAAAAATAAAAGGCTTTTAAAATAACACATAAATCGAAATGAAAAAATTATCATGTTTAACTATATATATATATATATATATATATATATATATATATATATATATATATATATATATATATATATTGAATAATAAAAGCATATCCTGACTGGTTCTACTTGAAAATTATATTTATATATATTTAAATTGAAAAGGCATATCCTAACTCCGTTCATATGAGCCTTTTATATGGCAAAGTGGAATATAAATCAACTAAACGCTCTGTTATCTAAAAGGTTCGTGTGAACGAGGTCATGATACGCTTTTATTTATTCTAATACCAACACTTGACCTTTTTATTATTTTATTTTTCATTATATTTTCATATATATTTATTAAAAATAAAGAAGTCATTTCCTGACAATGAGCACATGTGCTTTTTCATGTCTTCTTTATTACTTTTAATATCAACACCTGACCCACTTATCTTTTATTTTTTAAATTGTTTTTCACACACACACACACAAGCCTTTTTATTGGGGCATCCAGCCCTATACATGATTCCCCTCTACAGGATTTAGCAAAGGAAGATATTTCGAAAGTAAAAACCAGAATACAGGAAGTAATAAGGAAAAAGAAAAGCGAGAAGAAAGAAAAAAAACAAACAAAAATAAATATAACCATATATACAAAAAAAAAAAAATAAACATACAGAGCAAAAGGAACCATACATGATTAAATATTTAAATTAAAGTACCAATGTTTAAAATATGTCAAGGCTAGGATATCATTGAGAGGGCTAGTGTTGAATCAGCCGCATTCAATCTTCGTTTTCTTCCTCCAAGCAAACCACGACATTCGGCGCATCCATTGTTCTCCAACGGACATTGACTGCGGCCTTGTAGAATTTATATAAACCGAGGGAGAGACCCTGATCAACCATCAGTGTGTTCATCCAGCTGCAAATTTGTTGGCAGTCAGGTTGAGACCAGGGTAAGTCACCCAAAATTTCTTTCCTCTGTTTCTCTAAGCAAGAACATCCAAATATTATATGCATAATTTCGTCTTGGATTCTGTTTTTTCACAGATCGCAAGTTAGAGTCAAATCAGTTTTCCAGCGATTTGAACGATTTTCTGGGAAGATCGTCCAAAGGAGTCTCAGTTGTGCAAAAAATCTTTTAATTGCTAGAGGAATAGTTGTGAATAAATATCGTTCTGCTGTTATTGAATTTTTTAGGTATTTGAAGTGACTGTAATGTGAAGTATTTAGGATTTTCGCCATGTCGTTTTGGATGCTTTGTTCGGTTGCTATTCGAATAATACAAGGGATTTCAGTCATTATTGCAGCGTAATCCGGACAACCCTTCAGGAACGAAAAACCGTTTGAGTCTAAAATAGTTGACAGGTTTTCGACAAAGGTTAAACCAGCCCTTTGATTGCTGTGTAATGTCCAGAGGTGTGACAAACATGCCCGGGGCAACCTACTCTCTTCCATTTTCATAATCCTCACCCAAAATCTCAGGACCTGTTTAATTATGATAACTTCCTGTGATACTCGTCCACACTCCATTCTTAGCATAAAGCCCGGAGTATACTTTGGTAAATTTAGGTAGCGTCTTAAGAAAATATTCTGAACCTGATCAACTACCTTTACTTGGTTGAGTGCCCAGCAGGGTGCGGCGTATAGCATGTGAGGTAAGACCGTCGAATCAAGTAATCTCATTGCCGCATTTAGAGAGTTCATCTTGGATTTTGTCAGAACTTGCCACACAGCGCCAATTGCTGCTAGGGCTTTGCCCTTGTAGTGTGACGCTACCTTGTTTAGTGAATTTCCACTTGTAAGCGGATATCCCAAGTATAGATATTTCGTAGTAACAGACAGTTGCCTCTCACCCCAAAACCATTTGTCATTTTGTGCTAATCGACCGCCGTTTCTGAAAACTACAATTTTTGACTTATTTTCATTCAGGGTTAATAAATTTGTTTCAAAATATTTTCTTAGCATATTGATTTTTATTTGAAGGTTATTTTTGGATTCTCCAATCAAGACAATATCATCTGCGTATAGTAGAATATGAACATATCCGTAATTTGGGAGGTATATTCCCCCGGTAAATCTGAATTATTGTAGAGACCGATTAAATCATTTAAAAAAAGTATAAATAAATAAGGTGACATCGGCTCCCCTTGTAAAACTCCCGAACGCATCTTTATTGGCGCAGTGAATGAATTATTCCATCGCACTACCGCTGTCATATTTGTGTAATAATCTTTAATTAAGTTAACAAAACGGTGGTTAAGACCTGCATCTACCAGTTTTCTCCATAATAATGAGTGGGGCACTGTGTCGAAGGCTTTTTTCAAATCCACGAAGAACATGTAGCATTTTCTTCTCTTTCGGCTTAGAGTCATTTGAATCAGGGATAATAGAGTGAATATATGGTCTTGACAAGAGTGGGCAGCCCTGAATCCCGCCTGATTCTCAGGAACTATATTTCTCCTTTCGATCCAACTGCCTAGACGAGATTTGAGTATTGATGTAAATAATTTTGCTATATTGCTTAAGAGCGCAATGCCTCGATAATTAGAGGGGTCGTCTGGATCACCATTCTTAAAAATTGGTTGAATAACTGATTTCAACCATGTTGTCGGAAATTCAGCCGTTCTCAAAATTCTATTAAATATATCCTTTAAGGAAATTAGATAATCTTTTGGGAGGGCCTTTATTGCTTCATTCATTATGTCGTCAAAACCAGTCGCCTTGCATTGCCTTATTCGAGAAATTTCTTTGCTTATTTCATTAAGAGTTATGCATTTAGTTAGCTCATTATCTGTATTTAGGAAAGTCATAGTAACGGGTTCGTAATCTGGTAATGATTCTGTATCCATGAGTTTATTGTTAAATTGCTGCCAGTCTGATATTGAGATATTGCCCTGTGTATAGTTTCTTTTTCTGAAGCGAGCTATTGTTTTCCAGAATTCACTTGAATCGTATGTATTATTTAACTTTTCTTGTATTTCACAAAAATATTTTTTCTTTTTATTGTTCAAAATTGTTTTTCATATATATGTGTGTATGTGTGTATTAAAGAGAAGCAGTAAATTAAAATAAATATTAAATATGAAATTAATAACCCTTTCAATAGAATCTCAAATAAAGTTATGGTGAGTGATTAGGCTCTTCGAAAATATGGCAGTTTCGAACTATTTGATGTGAACTGACTTAAAACTAAATATTTGTAGATGTTTAAAAGAGTGTAAATAAATTATTTACACGGCTTCTGTTTAATTCATAAAATTATCATAAGTTCATTTAAAAATATGTCGAATTATCACAATGTATACAATTTTCTATTGAATTTAGCTTCATGGTAGTTGTTGTGCTAACAATTCGGATACATATATAGAGAGAGTTCTAATTCTTTAGTTTACTATAGCAATCAATCTTGTATTGTATTTGATTTTAGCCGGAGTATTGAGAGAAAAGGATGCAGATTCATTTCGTATTTTATTTTAATTATTATATAACTTTCAATATGGTATTCTATATATATTTATTTGAAATATTGTGTTCATATCATGTGAACTATATTAATATCATATCTCTCTATAGATTCACTAAATATCATCAACGGCTATATACAGTGATATTATAGTGAACCTCATTGGGACAGTTTACTATAGCAATGGTTAACGCTATTATAAAGTAAAATTTGGAATAGTTTTGAGATGTTTTATAAGAGAGAGTTCGCTACATCCCCGGTTTTAGCGGTGTTTTACTAAACCTTCGAATGGAGAATGCAGTAAAACTTTGCTATTTTATACTTTCTGTTCTTCTTGATTCTAGCTGATTTATTAAATATTCACTTTATTATTAAATTGAAATAGAAATTAATTTTAGCGGAGGGTTTCGGTAAAATTGAGAGCAAAATTAATAATATATTCCATAATGGATAATAATTCAAATTCGGGGGAAAAATGAAAATTTTCCAATTTGATTATAAAAAGGATTCTTGCTTCAAAGCCGAATGTAGGGGTTGATAATAACACTATAATGATACAAAATGTTTATTAAAAAATACTATATTTCAAATAATATATTCTATTGAAAATAAATTGATGTAGGTGTGGAGTGAAAAAAATACATGTATTGTTATATATATATTATATAATCTAAAATACAAATATTTTATTTTTTTTAAAAACATATATTTTATTTTTTCATTCATTGACTGTTCTGCATTTTTGACCATATATTCAAAAAAATATCACTTTTAATTATTATTGTTGTAAATATGTATATTTAACCCTACCTATCTTTTATCCACACGATTATAGAATTCATTATATAAATTCTATATTCCTGTGATATAAATAATTTATGTATATTTTTACTTCAAGAGATTCAAATAAAAATCTGCTTGAAAGGTAAATAATTATTTTTATTTTTCCACGACTGCACCTCTTTTCAACAATCAAACACACAAAAAAATTCTAATCTATAACATATATATATATATATATATTGGAATTTTTTTTTTAATTTTTAACATATAATATAAAATGTTACACTATTACAATATTACAATGAAACATATAAATCAAAGAAACAATCAATAATTCAAGCAATATTTTGTATGCTAAATAAATATATATAAACAATCCAAAAATAATATACAGTAAATTTCGAAAATATGTTTACAATAATTACTTGAAATAACATTTTTTGAATCTAAAATCACACTGATTTTAGAGTCAAACCTCGCTATATCGAACTCCAATAAGACTGAAGATGGGTTCCCTTAATCATTATTCCATATATGGTACGACAAATATTGAGGATTTATATAGGTTCGTTATATGGAACAATTCCTTATATATCTTCAGTTTGTTTTAGCGAGGTTGTACTATACCTATTATTTCCCTTTTTAAACTAAGCCATTCAGCAAAATTGATTCAAAGAATATATAAAGGTCACTTTATGAATATTTATATCGTGCATTCTCCTGTAGAAGGGCTTTTTGCCTTAAAGTTTGAACTTTTAATTAATATTTTAAAAATGAACTTATCTTTGGAAGCCTAATTTTCTCAACCTAATATGGATTAATTATGCAACTTAATATGAGATTGTAGAAAGAATAAAATATATTTGAAAAGGTTAAAACACGATAGCTCAAATATAGGTTAAATACATATATTAGGCGCTTCAATGTTGTATATCTTCTTGTTTATCTATTAGATTTCGTGTGCAAATTGAATAGACGATTTACCTAACTTAAATCTCTATATAAAATTATAAAGTATATTGTAAATTTTATTGCAAACATATTTATATTGAGTTTTGTAAATTTATTTTTAGATTTAATATACCAATTGAAAATAAAGTAAACAAACATGTAGAAAAATGGATGATCATTTTATTAAAGCTCGTTTTTAACATAGTAGACGATGGCCTGAAATGTGATTGTAGACAGTCAGGACACGGTTTGAGGATTCAAAGAAAGGTGAGAAATGAATACTAAAAAACACTTGAACACTATGGAAATTTCGACCAGAGCCTTACAAGAAATTATGTTAAGAGAACCATTAAAAATCTTCAAATCGCCAAATCCAATTGATTATCTTTTTTATACGGTCCATCATGACATGAAAAAAAAGGTGTTTATAATTTTATATTTCTACGCTAATATAAAGTATCAATTCCATTTCTACAATTTAAATAATAAAACTTTATTCTGAATTTTTAATTCGCTGCTCGAATAATGGTAAAAAGAGGAGATTCTGAAATTTTCAGAAAGTGATCAGATTCTTATATGAGAAAGTTTTAAAAGGGAACAAGGCAAAGAGTAATTCTTATTTTTCCACTTTCACTCTTTTACTTCATTTTTAAACCTCTTATATTACTTTCTCTTGAATGGGTATTTTATTTTCACCGAATTCCTAAGCTTGAATTTTATATAGAATTTCTTGTATTATATTATATAAAATATATAGTACTTAGTTTTTACTCCATATATATTTACAACTGTTTTCTTTTCGCGTTGGGGAAATAAGCATTATAAGACTAGGGTATGATTAGAGGTTTTTGCACCTGATAAATAAAGGTTTGACTGAAATTTTTATTTGTGCGAAAAGAAGTTTTAAAACGTTTTATATTTAAAAAGTTTTATATTTAGCCTAATACATACCGATTTAATTACACCTTTCACTACCTCTCTAAAACCCTTATATGAAAAAGAGTTAAAGTGGGTATATTAGGGATTTTTCTGATCACATTTGTGTTTTTAAACATCTTTCTTAATTTTATATGGCACCTTTACTAAAATATATCAAACAATATTATATTTGAATGTATATACATAGATATTGATACATAGAAATAACTCTATCTATATAATACGAATGAATACATTAAGACGCGAATGTGTCTTTTCACAAATAAATCAAACTTCTATTCTCCTAACTGCGAAGAAAATATTAGGAGGGCTTGCTTCATCAGTGGTGAACCTTACCAGCTGTGTCACCAATTTAATCTACAAGACCGCTTCTTTAGAGCTCTAATCATTCTGCTTTTTTTATACAACACTGAAGGATGGAATCTTTAAAATGTTATTTAAGAAAACTATGGACATAAGCATACATATATAGAAATCTTTGGATCAAAATGTATTACGTTTTGATAATTAATTAACTGTTCGTTAGAATTTTCTAGGTGATCTTTGTTGAAAGCCTAATTGAATGCAATATGGAAGTCCATAAATCTGGTCTATTTACATAAAGCAATAAAGTGTAGAAGCAGTAAATAACTGCCTTCTTTACGACTGCTATTGTAAGCTGGCGAGACGGAATTCCGGATTCCGCCAGTCCTCATATCCGGGCAACTTCAGTAGTCCATCAGATTTCTTTAATCTCTTCATGCTTATTTTTTTTTATTATATGATCTTGAACATTATTTATCTAGTTTTATGTAGTTGGGAAGTTGGAAATAGAGATCATATAGAGTTCTTGTTTGTAATTTATTATATTTATATTGCTACCTATTTAGATATTTAAGGACTCTAAACTGAGAATTTACAAAAGAAGTTGTTTTGAAGTTAGATTGAGAATGCTGTTTCGCATAATTTTATTCAAAGAAATATGAATCTTCAAGGATTCTCGTTTATGTTGTCGTTCATCTTGTTTGAGTTGATTTCCCTTTTATAAATTTGGACATGGTGGTTCTTGTATATAGTTTGAAATATGTTACTTTCTTTATATAATCAGTAAAGAGTACTAATTACTTAAGTTATTATAAAGTTTTAATAAAATATTTTTTCTCTTGTAATTTAGATTCTGCTGCTGTGACCTAACCTATATATACACATTTTCAGAATGATAGATGGAATGGTTGTAAAAACTGATATCTATTTATAAATAAATCTTTTTTCAACTTATACGATTCTCTTTCTTTCTAATGTGGCAATATATTTAGTCATTATGTTTTGTATTAAACTACGGAATAGTAGAGTAAGAGGTAATGCCAAGTCTCCAATACATAGTCATTCACAGTTATTTACAGGATTACACAAGGTAGAGAATGATAGAGCTATCTCATTTGTGTCGATCAGATCTTCAAATATATATAATATCTCTGTTTCATATATATCGAATGTAATATAGGTTGATAATTATGATATGATTAAACAGAGAGAGAATATATTTTATCAGGAAATATTTTATATAATTAAACTGATTTTCAGAGGGAAAGAGAGAGAGAGACTTAAAATATTCACAAAAATGTCATCTATATAATTCTATATACTTTGCTGAAAAGGTATGTCGATTGTATATATTTAGATATTTGAAACTCTCAAAGTTTCATATTTATAAATATATAATAATCTTTATTTTTTTTCAAACTTTGTGATTCAGTTATCTACACAATAATATTTTTTAAAATTGTCAAATAATCAAAATAGCTTTATCCACACACATACGTGTATATATACTATTTCACTTATCGTGAAACTGAAGATTTCTGATAGTGGGTGCCATATTCGGTTGCACGATAAGAAGATGCTTTTTTCTTAATATATCCACGTTATCCCAGTACAATTTCACATTTGTACTATTAATTCACACACACATATATACATATATAAATTGAAAATAATTCATATATATATATGAATATAGATGGCGCTCTGCCATCTAAAAAGCACATGTGCTCGTGGTCAGGAGATCTTTATTTTTAATATATATATATATATTAGATAATAAAAAGGCATATATTGGATTGAATAAAATATTTATTTGCCTTGCAATCCAATACATGTCTTTTTATTATCTAATGATTTAAATATGAATTGCTCTATTTTCAAAACAATATATATATATATATTTTAAAAATAAGGCTTATTTTGGATTTAAATAAGATTATTTATTTACCGATATTTCGATGGATCAATCTTCCATCTTCTTCGAGGTGTTTTGTAGTGAAGCACGCAGCAGGTCGCGCGCCCCAGGTGAGCCACTGGACGTCTTCTAAGCTTATTGGGCGATAAACCATCTAATATATACATTCTAAACAGAGTAAATATAATCAAAATAAAAAAAAAGTGATATATGTAAATGACTATTGAAAATTAAGAGATATAGAATTAATTAATGAATAAGTGATATATGTAAATGACTAATGAAAATTAAGAGATATTGAATTAATTAAACAAATAAAATATCATAAAAATTGAAGTAACTGTGAAATAAATATACAAATAATAGTAATAGATATCTGATTAAAAATGGAATAAAATAACCATGTAAATAGCATGATCATCTAAGAGGTTCTAAATTGAGTATATACATCTGGAGCTCATTAGAAAATAAAAATAGTATCAATAGAAAGATTGACTTGCCAGATGTATATACTCAATTTAGAACCTCTTAGATGATCATGCTATTTACATGGTTATTTTATTCCATTTTTAATCAGATATCTATTACTATTATTTGTATATTTATTTCACAGTTACTTCAATTTTTATGATATTTTATTTGTTTAATTAATTCAATATCTCTTAATTTTCATTAGTCATTTACATATATCACTTATTCATTAATTAATTCGATATCTCTTAATTTTCAATAGTCATTTACATATATCACCTTTTTTTTTTATTTTGATTATATTTACTCTGTTTAGAATGTATATATTAGATGGTTTATCGCCCAATAAGCTTAGAAGACGTCCAGTGGCTCACCTGGGGCGCGCGACCTGCTGCGTGCTTCACTACAAAACACCTCGAAGAAGATGGAAGATTGATCCATCGAAATATCGGTAAATAAATAATCTTATTTAAATCCAAAATAAGCCTTATTTTTAAAATATAAACATATTATGGATTGCTCTATATTCAGAATATATATATATATATGTTGTAAAATTTGCTATAGAGAACTCCAACGTGACACAATAGCAATGATGAAGTCACTAAAAGTGAGGATTATATTAGAGTCGTTTAAAGAGTAAGTTCGTTAAAATCCCTTGGTTCGTTTTAACGAGATTTTACTGTCTTCTAAGAATATTCTAAGGCAAAACTCTAGCTGAAATAATTATATGGGCGTATTGACCCGGGGTGTATAATGAAGTATCCACGGCAAGAAGGGAACACCCGTCTCCCAGATTTTTTGTCCATGTCGGGCTAGGAGATAGCAGGGGTGTTTAGACGAAGGACATGTAGGGCCAATGATTGATGGCACAAAAAGTGATCTTGTAAACTCCGGGATTTATCAAAAGATGACTTTATCGCCAGGATATAAAATAGGATACCTATTAATAGATGGCTTTATCTTAAAACCAAGGAGTTTTAATTTGTAATTCTTTTTTATTATTCAAATCTATTTTTTTCGAATACGTACTTAACCTTCAACATATTGCTGTTAATATTATATGATTAATACCATTTCTCATTGATATATTCTTGACATATGAATATATAATTTTATTTTTCAAATTTGGAAAAAAAAATCTATATATTAATTAGATAAAAAAAGGCATATATTGGATTTAATAAAATATTTATTTAGCCAATATTTCATTAGATAATATTTCAAAACTATATATTTATAATATAATACTTGGAATGAAATATTATTAATTTGTTTATATAATAATAATAGAATTATTCAATTACAGTGCATCGTAGAAAACAACAGAAAAACTTGGTAGTAACTAACTGAAATCACTTTCATATCAAAATTATCGGTATCGTATTTATATAATGGTTTAAAATATATTAAATTCCACTTTATTCAAATATAACAACAAACCATGCTGTCCTGATAAGAAGATTGGCGCATAAGAAAAAAGAGACAAAAGGAAATATCCATATATTCCAAGTTACTTGTATATATATTTACTGTATTTACATATCCAAGAATATATACAGGACATTACCTTATGCTTTATATAAGTTTTAAAAAAATTAGAAGATATTTGAAAATAATAATAAATGAAATTATTGAAGGATTAGTAAAACAATTAATCTATTCTTTCTAAATACACTACGGCTCTTACTGCAAAGAGGAAATATTAAGACAGCATGGCTTGCTATAGTGGATCTCAATTAGCGTCAAAATTGGATTCACTATAACAATGTTTAGCTATAAGCATATAGTCCACTAATGGAACCACTATATATTAGGGATTTTATAGGTTTGCTATATAAGGGAATGTTCTCTATATCCACATGAGGGTTTTTACACTATGATTATATCTTGTTTGGATGATACCATTTTATAATTAGAGATTACAGAAAATGGCTATTTGTGAGAAATAAATAGGTAATATTTAATGAAAATATGGGGAAAATATGCTTTAGGGAACCTAAATGGGTCCTAAAATTTGGTTCGCATCATGTGTTTACTATAGCCATAGTTGGTCATGTGCTAATACTGTAGTTGTTGCTTATTCCTCAAATCATTCAAACGATCTTCATTGGGTTCCATTGTTTATCAGCTTTTCTATTATAGTCCTGGAGTTTTCCCAGAGGTCATTTTTGGAGTATTTGATACAAATATGCTAATACAGCAACAACAACAAAAAAAAACCTTTTATTAGGACCCATTACCCTGTATGGATTCGCCATAAAACAACAAAATAATACAGTATTTTTTTCTCCATTTCCCTATGTGCACGTGAGCTCTTCTTTGAAAAGGGATTTATGTACACATCTGTTCTAAAGCTCTCCTCACTACCTCTTTTGCCTATGAATCTATTTACAAATGATCTGTAGAAATTATAGAGTTCTTTTGCTATATTTTTCTTTTCTGAAATAGATCTTAGCGTCTGCAGTGGGTTGCTAGATCTCCAGAAGGTGTTTTTAAGAGTGAATATGATAATACTAAGTTAAGGAATTGTTTTAAGTTTGTTATAAGGAAAGGTTTGTTATATCTCCGGTTTGTTTAGCTAGATGGTACTGTAAATGAAGGTTATGAGAGTAAATAAATTGCCATCAAAGAGAGAGAACCATCACTATGGAGAATCAATGGGAACGTCAATGAAAGTGCCACCGATTTCTGAGAAGATATTAGTTGTGACAATTGTTTATCGAACTTTCTTCGAACTAATAGAAAATAAAACGACCTCATAAACTATTAAAGAAGACTAATTAAAATTTTCATTCGAATCAATAGAATCTATAGAGATAATGATGATTAAAAGAAACCAAAACTTTCATTTTTCCATTTTATATTAGAGGTGCAATTCTTAGAATCAAATGAAAAAAAACATTAATTTAAAAAAGAGTATTCTCATGATTTAATTGAAGGTTTAGAGAATACTTATTGAAAGATATCAATTTTAATTATCTTTTAAATATATATTTTTTAACTTTAGATGCCTAAGGAAATATGCATTTTTAGAACCTTTATATACACACACAATTATATTTATAAATTGCTCTCTTATGTATTCATCTGTAACATTTTGCCTGAAAAAAAAATGTGATTGGGTTATTATAATAAATATAATTGTTTAATATATAAAGAAAGACATTCATTTCACATATAAACACAATATAATATAATGCGGCTTGTGATTTTAAAACGACATTTTAAAATTATATCGCATGTGTTTCTTTTCAACGAAAAATCCAAATTTATTTCAAGGAGAAATAATGATTATTTCTATCCTTAGGGATGAGGTATAAAAGGAGGAATTGTGAAGAGTGATGATAAACGGAAAAATAGCCTAGTGGACATGGCCCGGTAAGCGGAACACTGTGGGTTCGATTCCCATTCCTGGACACTTTTATTTTTCCGTTTATAATTACTCTTCACAATTCATCCTTTCATACCTCATCACTTAGGTTAAAAATAATAATTATTTCTCCTTAAAATAAATTTGGATTTTTCGTTGAAAAGAAACATATGCGGGATAATTTTAAAATGTAGTTTTATATAAATACATATTGATTCTCATTTTTACAGAAAAATAAAAAAACCTGAATATCATTTTAAAAATCACTATTGTGTTATATTTTATTATTTAATAATAGGTGAGCAATAGATACCCGGAAATTATTTGAAAGAGGAAAAATAAAAATCAGGTAAAAAGTTTCTTTTAATTTTGAATATGCAAGTTTTCAAGCAAATATACTGTTCTTCAACGGGCTAATACTCTATGTACAATCTCTAAATAATCTTTATACAAAATATAATAATATGATAATTGATATGTTACGATTCGCATATCCCCCCCCCCCCCCCCCCCCCATATAAAACTTAATAATTTCAATTTTTCTTCAATTAAACTTAATTTCAAAAATTTATATACATAGAATTGAATTTTTCCAGATCTTACTGCAATTGGATATATATTCCATTTATAGCTTGAATAATTTTGTCGGATTTTTTTTTTAAATTTCAGTAGGCTCGTATTAATGATTCATTATTTTATTATCTTAATAAGTATTTAAACAATGAGAATGTGCATTCTATAATAACAAAGAAAATTAAGAGAAAATATACCAAAGGTTAGCTAGGCAGTGGAACAATATTGGCAAAAAAAAAAAACGATCAAGTGGGCCACTCTCATTAAATCCAATGTTGGATCATTGCGTGGAGTGTTGCGGGGAAGCACCATATCCAGGCGTGCGGAAATCCACCGCAGAAAAGCGGAATTAATTTCTCCGCACACCTCAAATCCATTTATTTGGTCTCTTTGCGTGTTTCAATAGGAACCCCGATAAATTCGGAATTAAAGCTGGAGAATAAAAATAGCAGATAATAGGACTATTAATTAGAAATCTGTGTACAGAACAAAAATAATATTCATGTCTACTTTATAGTTATTCTCCTTATTTCTGGCATTGAAGAATTCATATAACTGGGGCTTTGTATTCTTTGTATTAACATCATCGTTTTCTTTATTAAAGGGCTCTATATCAATATTCTATTTATAAAAATATATTCATATAGGAACCTTTTTGAGGATATTGTTGCTGAACTGATATTTACCCATTTCTATAGAAATTATTTAGATAGTTTTAAATGAATTTTTGTTTAATAACAGGAAGGTGTTATTGTGAAAAGCTACAAAATTTTTAATTAAACAAGAATTCATCTCAGAGGACGATCATCTTTAAAGTAGAATCTTATTTGCATAGGTTAGGATGACTGGTCTTCCTCAGGTATAAAGACTATTAACGAGTGTTAAATGGTAGGGAGACTCAAGAACTCAGGTTTATGAGATTTTTGCATAAAACACCTCTTTTTAAAGGTTTCTTATGTTTAATCCTAAATATATACAAATAAATATTATTAATATATATGTGGCGACTACACTTTGCTTCAGCGAGCGCGAACTAGGACGGCCTCGGCAACCGCGAGCGTCAACCTGACTACGCATGCCCGGTAAACATCTAGGCTAACTCCGACGGCCGTTACTTCAACCGTTGCTTCTTTTCTATTTCTATATTTCTGGCTTTAAATAAATTAATTTTAATTATAATTTTATCAGCAGCCTTTCCACAAGCCACACCAACACATCACGCAACAATCCTACATATATAATAAATAAAAAAGATGCTTGAAGTATTCTTTAAATATATTTGGCTAGTCGAAATAGTGTTTTGCAAGAGAGGTTATACATAAAAATACTAGAAAAATAATTTTAAACTATCTCTCTCTCTAGAGAGAGAGAGAGAGAGAGAGAGAGAATACCTCTAGCTCACTATAATATTTACAGTAATGTATCACTAAAGCGAACTCTAATGGGAAGATAGTTGCTAACAAGATTATTCTTGAAACCTAATATTGATAAATTTTGAATAATTCGTACAACATATATCGATTTATAATTCTGTGACTAATAAGTATAATAAATATAATGATGAACACACAACAATCACAATCAAAACTTCGCTAAAACAAACCACGAATATAGCGTACCATCTTTTATAGCAAAAAAAAATAATTTAAGAATTTCCCTTTTTTTATAATATAGTGAACCAAGGTTCGCATTCTTATTGGGGTACGTTAAAGAAAGTACATATATATGCTAAAAACTATTATTTTATATGTAAAATAAGAGGAGACATAACTTATTTATTGTTTAAACAAATATCTGAATATGTAGGTTTATACTGATTCTTAAAATGAACAAACTTTCTAAACTGAATAAATAACCTAACTCTCGAATATCAATGAGGTTTTAAAGTATGAATTATTGAGGTTTTCAGTTTTTAATTCACTGAAGGCTTAAATACGGTCTAGTTATTCTAAATTATCTGTTACAAAAATAGTGTTAGTTATTTTATCAATGTATTCCTGCTAATTTGTGCAATAAAAACATTCGAGAGCGTTGACAAATTCATACCTCACGTATACCATCCACGTATTCCACCAGTTTATGGTTTCCTTTTGAGTCGTAAAAACTTATCACCAAACCAATATTGTCAATAATCCTTTTAACCTACTTAATTTATGTGCCTTGGGTCATAACAAGGAAATTTTCCCGTCATATATATACAGTTATGGCCATTTTCTGTGGCGATAACAAGGATAGATAAATTTAAAAACTTTACTTTTATATATAATATATAAGATTCAGTTTAATATATGGACCTCTTCCACATAATTATCTTTAAAAGGAATCTGTAATCCAAGCCTATTTTAAAAATCGTTAATAATATGTTTTGATAATGTTAAATATATTTTACTGATTAAATACTATATATGAAATATGTTGTGTTTTGTTTATATATATGGGTTATTAGAACACTTTCATATTAGTTGAAAAAAAGGTTGTCATAAAAATATATAGATATTAGAGCATAAATAGAGCAATAGAGATATATACATATAGATAAGAACCTATCTGAATGTGCTACTAAGTGTTGATGTTGGCCGCCATCTATCGGAATAAACATCTACAGAACCGCCTTTCATTATATATATATATATATATATATATATAGAAAGTAGTGTTATTTCCATTATAAATGAAATAAAATTGTTATATAAAGGAAAAGAAGAAAAGAAGTATAGATAGTTAAAAAGAAAGTGGATAAATATTATATTTTAAGGTATCAAAAAGGTTTTTTTTTATAACAACTTAGGGCTATAACATGTTCACGCTGTAGCTTCGATAGTTACACGTCATGAGAGCGTAACATAGAGAAAAAAGGTTATATATATCATAAAATTCGTATAACAAATCTATTGATAAATCAGTAAAATTCAGCTAAGCATGCGTTCCAGGATTTTATCCCTTGTCAGGATGGTGACCAGGCTCTACCTCAAAGACCAAATATTGTGTTCCTAGAGTCTTCATTTAAAATAGTGAAAAATAAATTTTAGGTTTGAGTTGATCGAGCACGATAAGTTATAGAAAAATTAGAACATAGGAAACAATGTGACATTTGAGATATATTTATTTATTCTGCTATCATATATATGCACCAAAAAGGCATATATCCCTTTTTAAAAAATGAAACACTACATTTTTGTGATCGCTGCAGTAAAAAAACCTAGAGTTCGTGATAATGAACAAGCCACAGCATCGGGTTTGGCAAATTTAACAAAAGGCCAACCTCAATACTGAGGTTCCTAGCTTTGGCCCTGTAATATATTAGCTAATTAATTTAAGAATTGTTTTATTTAATTTTTTGGCACAGAGTTAATGATGATAATTATGTGTATATGTGTATATATATATATAGTGTTTGTGTATATAGACGCTCGTTGTATTTTAGTGTGGAATCGTGTTAGCTATGTTTGTTCTTTGAATTGAAAATAAATGATATTTTCAAGTCTTCTGGCTAGAATATATTGCAGGCCCTCATCCGTACAGGGTGGGCTTCGATTTCAAAAAGTCCTAATAGGGGTTATGAAATCCGTCGAATTGACCATGGAAGTTTTTAAGCTGATGAAATGGCAAGGATCGATTTTCAAGCTAGAATTCATCATAAAGTTGCGGATGGATGATATTCATGCATCAAAGGTCTGTTACGATGTTTGTAAAAATAATTTATTTCCAGAAATATTTCTTAGCAAGTGCAGTCGCTTGATAAAAAGCTGTTGAAAATAATTTTATTTATCATCATGTATATAGGTTGCTAAAATAATTCATTTTAGATTTTCTCTTCTGTCTTAGAATACCATCGTTTAAGTTTTAATTTTGTTTTTAGTCGGTTATTGAATTGTATATAATGAGTTGTGTATGGGTTGCAAAAAATGTATTTAGGCGCAAGTATCCCGAGCTGGGATATCGCGTCCGGTATGTCAAATGAAAAAATCAAGTAATTTTTAATTTTGAATAAAATCCACAATTAAATATATCTCGCAGTTAATAGAGAATTTGTTAATTCTATATTTTTGGGAATGATTAGATAAGAACATTATATTTACATCTACTAATTGTTTTCACGTTATAGAAAAATAAAACCTAATATTTAAAAAATAGCGTCTTAGATATATTATGATCACATATTTTTATAATTACAATAGATGAGAAATAGAAACACACACACTATTTAAGAAATTATATAATTTATAATATCAAATGCGTGCATGATAACAATTACTAGCAAATAGTCTCTCTTTATTCTACAAATGTATCAAAACATACATTTGTGTTGATATTCTTTGCGCTGACCATCCAATTTCCACAAAACCATCTTTTTCAAATTAAGAT
The DNA here is from genome assembly GCA_030710605.1 of Cordylochernes scorpioides. NCBI lineage: Eukaryota > Metazoa > Arthropoda > Arachnida > Pseudoscorpiones > Chernetidae > Cordylochernes > Cordylochernes scorpioides. The sequence goes on from CP092870.1 coordinate 75,267,545, forward strand.
GAACAATCCTACATGCATATCCCCATGGTTTCAAGTGAAACGTCCTAATGAGTACTTATGTTAGGACATATTTTTTTCAATTTGCATATTATTTGCGTAAAATATCAACCGAATGATTTGAAAATAAAGATAGTTCGGCCAGTAAATCTTTTAACGCCGAAGTATGTTTATTTTCAAGAAATATGAATGCCGGCCAGGCAGCCTCTATATTGAGGACAAATGAATTGATTTGTTTAATTTTATTGTTAGATATAAAAGCGGTTTTACCTTATTTATTTACTGAATATCATTTTCTCTTAAAATCGATAATAAAACATGACAAAATAAACAAATAAATTCTATTTTCATTCTAATTTTTAAATAGCTATTATACTACTTTTGCAATTATTTAGAGATATATATGAAATAAATTCGAATTCAAAATAATTTTAGGGAAAAGATTCCAAATTCAATTTTAATCACATTTGTCAAAAATATATCTTTGCCACATTGTTTGAGACTTGGGATTTCTTTTTGGTCACCATTTTTATTTCGTTTATTTAAAAATAAACGCTGTTTTGTTTGTTGGTTTCCAACAAAGTACAAATGGTAAAACGGCCTTTTTACTCGTTGCTTCTATTTGTTTCCTAACAAAATAAACATTAAATAAATATAGAACCATTAATCTCTTTTGTAGTTGTAAAGAAATAACTTTTCTATCATAACCATATTTATTAATATAAAAATGTAGATTTTTTTTTTCTTTTGAAAAAATAACAAATGAATGAACTAGGGTCAGATGTAGAGTTTATCAAATTTTATTTATTAATGTGAATAACTCCACCATAATTTATATCAAAAGACAGTTTTTTTTTTTACAAAAGATTATTTTCTTTTAGGAAGAAGGAAAATATATTTAAAATTTCGTAGCCAAAATGAAGAAACATTGCAAGCCATGTGGTACTTCTTATGTGGAATAAATCTTGTCAAGAGAAATCGAAAAAGTAAATATTTATAAAAATATAATATATCATATGGATTTTTTGAGTCTTTTGATATTTTAATTCAGATGTATAGCCTTATATACATCATTTTATATACATTTGTTATTTTTATATTGTTTAGAAAATTTTATATTTATATATATATACGTTTCTGAATAATATTTTCGAATATTTTATTATTTTTAATTATTATTATTCATTTTAATATTAATTGCATCTTGTAAATTAATATTTTCGAACAGTTTTTCTATTTACCTATTTGAACTTTGTATTTTTCAATGAATATATTATTATGAAATGTATATTAAACTATAAATAATATTAAAATATATAAATATAGCGTTAAATATGAAAAGAAATGAAAGAAAATGAAAGATAAAAAGATCAGGTGTTGAAATCAATATTAAAAATGGCATATCCTGACCAGGAGCACATGTGCTTTACAGAAGGCAGAGCGCCATCTGGTGGAACAGAAATCAACTAAACATTGATTTAGCCTGTTCCTTGATATTTGGCCAACCCAATTTCTTGATAAATCAAGAAAAGCCATCCACGAATCAGGGAACAGGCTAAATCAATGTTTAGTTGATTTCTGTTCCACCAGATGGCGCTCTGCCTTCTGTAAAGCACATGTGCTCCTGGTCAGGATATGTCATTTTTAATAAGGGTTAAATATGTAGATATAGAAATTTCACGTTTTTATATATAAATTATACGTTTGTTATATTACATAAAAGAAAAGAACGTTAGAGTTTCTGATGGATCAGTTCACCTTTTAACTTCAAAAAAAAACTAAATGTGTGCAAAATTGTTATTATTATACTAATAACACCAAATTTAGAAAAAACATCTAACGTTAGAGTAATTTAAAAATAAGAAAACTCAACATATTTCGTGACCCTCTATAATAAGACAAATTGGGTCAGTGACAAAGCCATAACATAAGCTGATAAAATCAGACAACCAAACTGAAGAGCCGCGGGTTTGTGCTCTGAAACATTTTATTCCAAAGTTGCCTCGAATTTATAACATCTAATAAATTGATCTTCGCTATAACATTTATGACATGTGATTCAGTCTCTTGATCCTAGGATCAAGTTTCTCCGAAACGATCGATTTATAGCCATAGCTTTCAAATGATGATAGGAAGCTATTTTGGATTTTGCTTTGGTTAGTCTAACAAATGGGGGGAGTGTTCGTAGAATAAGTACGGATCCGGATCCTAGAATCCTGATAGTGCCATCCAAGGCCTGAAGGCTCCTCCTCGAGACGTGGGAGTTAGTAGGCCACTCCAGCTAAGTCACTGCAGGTCTGTGGAAGGGACCCCACCATAGAAATCCTTTTCCCATGAACGCCCATTGTATAAATGTCGAAGTAGTACGTAAAGTGGGCCACAACGTTCGATCGCGTATAAAAATATGTATTATTAGTCTACAAATGTAGAACAAGCTATAGGACCCTCAATGCTTTCTTCAATTTTTAATAGCCTATATTACAATAGTACATATTCTTCTTCTTTCTTATCTCCATTCATTCATATTAGGGTATCAAACCTGCTGAACTCTAGATTTGCAATAGTACATGGTATATCAAATTTATTATTTTATACAGTATTTCAATTTAAAATATATATTTTTTCCCCTTCAAAAAAAAAAAAAAGACACAACATCAGTTTCGAAAGGTGCGGTAAAAATGATTTTTTTCGAAACACATCACAATTACTTACCAGAATTGTTCTAATATATATTACTGCAATAAAATCTTCCAAGCCACTACGTCATAAAATATCCTTCTGACCAATTGGAAAATTTTATTAAAGAGTCCTTGTGATTGTATCCGCGGAGGCTGAATGACAAGAGTCTAAATTTCCTAAACAGGCTCTTTATCCACTCTAAAATATGCATAAATCAATTTATGAACATCTATTCTTTCGAAATTTTAAAATTAATTAAAAATGAAAACGATGTGTATAAATATCTGTTAAATATATATCTATTATTTGCGAATTTAAAATTGTATTCATCAAATTTACAATTCTAGAATAAGAATTAATGATCTTAAGAAATAACTTAAATACATCAGAAAATTTTCATTTGTAAATATTAATGTGATTTAAAAAATAGAGCTATATCTTAAATAATGTAATCTGTTGTTTAAAAAAAAGATTGAATTAAAGAGAAAAACATAAATCTTTAGGATGTACCAACAATAAAAAAAGAATATGTCAAATATACCAAGACCTATTAAAATATATGTAATTTTTCTGGCAAATACGCATATGCCATAATACAAAAGAAAAGAATAAAACTCAAAATAGGTGTTGTTAAGACATTTTAAAATAATTTAAGCCATTAAAAAGAAAATAAAAATTGAGAAAAGAAAAGGTAAATTTATAAATACATTAATACAAAGCAATAACACGCGCCATCTATATATAACAAATGACAACATTAAGACCCGAATGTTTCTTTTCACAAATAAATCAAACTTCTACTGTCCTTACTGTGATTCACCAGTGATGGGCAAAGCTCTCCCAATATTTTTTCATCGCAGTAAGGACAGTATGACTTTGATATATTTGTGAGAAGAAACATTCGTGTCTAAATGTTTAAATTTGTTATAAATACATATTTAAAATATATAAATCTTTCCGTATATAAAGGAAACACAATTAAAATAAAAATGTATATATAATAATTTATGCTTTCACACATACCTTGTAAAGACCATGTTGAAGGTTTGATAGCTTCTAAAAGAACAATCGACCAAATGGTGTACGTATATTCAGAGAATGTACACAGAATTAACAAATTAAGACCTTTTCAAGTCGTGGAACTATCCCAGTTTTCAAGAATAATTACGCACAATCCAGCATATATAATATTTATATATTAATTACAGAACACACATTATTACCTAGGTGGATATTTGCGTTTAAATATATATATGAGATTTATGATATTGTAGCCTCGTCCATTTGATCCTCTTAAAAAGTCCAGGAGGCTACAATTTAACGTCGCTATAACGACCCCTAATGAAACACAATCTTTGGTTCACTATAGCCATGATTCACCACATAGCCATTGTTATATGATATAAGTGAGATTCTTTTAGGTTCGTTATAAGGGATTATTTACTATATCTCTTGTTTTTCATCTATATTTGACAGGTTTAAAGTAACACATTGTTAATACACAAAGAAAAATATACAAAGCTATAAAAAAGTCGACTCTAATGGAACAAAACCTTTGGTTCACTATAACCATAATTCACCATATAGCCTTTGTTATATGAAATACATTATTTTATTTTAGATTAGTAATAAGGGAATATTTAATATATCTCTTGATTTTCATGTATATTTGACAAGTTTAAAGTAACACATTGTTAGTACACAAAGAAAAATATACAAAGCTATAAAAAAGTCGACTCTAATGGAACAAAACCTTTGATTCACTATAGCCATAATTCACCATATAGCCTTTGTTATACGATATAAATTAGATTATATTAGGTTCGTTATAAGGGATTATTTACTATATCCCTTGTTTTTCATGTATATTTGACAGGTTTAAGGCAACACTGTTAGTACACAAAGAGATAAAAAAAAAATCTATAAAGAAAAATCGAAAATGTCGATCTGATAAGTGAATTCGAAGCATGGTATAAAGTCAAACAAGGCATGGAATATTCATCCGGAACAGACCAAACCAGCAATTAGGAGGTCCTCCTCTTCTAAAGGCAATGTTGGTGCGTGAGGCGCTTAGCTCGCGATGCTTATTTATTATTCATCGTCTGCCTCGATAAAACCCTTTTCTAAACCCCCAATACACCACCGTAGCTCTATCTTCTGGATTTATATAGTGGACTAATACGTCTGCTTGTTGTTGGTTCCGCTTATTCAAACATAAACATCTTATCCTTAACATATTCTATTATTAACTTTATTGCTTTCTTACAAATCTATTTTATTCCTACAATTTGTTCCTTAAAATATCAATAAAAGGAACTGGTATAAGAATTCTATTGAGCGAAATATTTTATTTCAGTATAAATATGGAAGTTTATATAAATATTATTTAATAAATCGTTTTATGAATTACTATTGATGTAACAATGGAGTTATTACTGATTGCTTTGAGTGTGGGATGGATCCTTTGGGTTGTGTATGGCTGATTTCTTCAAGGTCTGTTGGCTTGCTTGTCTTTTTTACTCTTTGAAACCGGGTATTCTTCTACAGGCTCTCACAAATTTCATTCCTTTTAATATTTTCAAATATTAAAAACACTATTTTAAAACTCGTCCGTGGTTAGCTTTTCTTGATTATCAAGAATGGGTATTTGGCCAATTCTGTAATAATTAAAAAATCAACGAGAATAGTTGAAATTTATTACAATAGATGGCGCAAGCTATCAGCAACTTTCAGTTGCACGATAAGGAGATGCCTTTTTCATATTTAAAAAATATTCATACGAAATACTCAAAGGTTATATAAAAATACAGAAAAATAATTTTATATTTCAAATTTTAGATTTATAATTATATATAAAAATACATTTTAATTTTATTATAGGTAACAAATATTGGATATGACAGAGTTAACAAAGTTGCTTCGTCAGTTACGCGTCATAGATGCGGAATAAAAAGAAATTTGTGTTAGAATGAAAAGATTTCAAAAATACAAAATAAAGTGATAATAAATATTATCCAAACACTTCAATAATCAATGAAGAAAATTATAAATTTTGCTAATGTATAGATTTTGTTAATAAATAATGTAAATGGAGATATAACTAACTAGTATAAATAGAAATAAAACCCTGGAGGCTGTTGGGCTTTACGTTACCCTGAGTATAGGAGCTCCTTCTATTACTTCTTCCTGTAGTTAATCTGTATAAGATCGATGGTCTTAATTAAGTTGTGTGTGTGTGTATTACTAAAGAAATAATAAAAACAAACGTTTTAAATAAATATATGTTTTAAGAAACAACTATAATCATTAGCCTCTGTATGAGCAGGATTTGATTTTAATAATATCACTCCATATTTCGAATAGTATTATAAAACACTAAAATATTCTCACTTAAATTCCATCTTAATCAATATTCTCCTTCCATTTCCAAGAGTATTTCATTCACCAAGGAAGGAAATGCGGGGATAGCTACAAAAATGGACGCCACCTGTATGCGTGTTGTAATTAGATTCGGGTTAAGTGGTACATATGGTGGGGACAAAAGGTTTAATTACATCCACAATGGTGGAAATGGAACGGAAGAAGGCGAGTGACAGATAAGACCTGGGTGGGCGAGATATTGCGGTTGTGGACAATGAGGAGTAGTCGCCTCTCTCACTTTATATGTCTCTGTGTTATCAAATGTCAGTGTTTAATGTACACTTCCTTGTATTTCTACATAGATAAATTCTAGACGTATATTTCGTATAGAGAAACCTTTCCTATCTTACTCTTTGTGTTGCCAGGTGTCAGTTCATGAAGCGTCTAACTTCTTTGTATTTCTTCATAGATAATTCTCAGACATATATTATATAGAAATATTTTCTTATCTCACTCTTTGTGTTCACAGGTACGTGAAGCATCTAAACAATTGATATTTTTAGTTAGATAAATCTCTCATACTTATATCGTGATGCATTAGCGTGCCATCTGTTATGCAAATTGGGAACTATTATTGACGCGTATGATTCTTTTGAAAATTAAAATATTTATACTGCCTTTACTCAAATGGAAAAATTAATGGGAGGTCCTGGCTCAGATCGTGAATGCATTTAACTTTCTTGTATCTCTACATAGATAAATGTCAGACATATATTATATAGGACATTTTTCGTATCTCACTCTTTGTGTTTCTAGGTTTCAGTTCGTGAAGCATATAAACAATTTGTATTTTTAGTTAAATAAATTTCTCATACTTATTAGTTTTTGAAGATATCTCTTATATCACTCTTTGTGTTGCCAGATTTCAGCACAGGCTGCATATATATTTCCTTGTATTTCTACATAGTTGAATGCCAGAATTATATCGTTTATAAAGACCTTTCCTATATTTACTATTTGTGTTCCAAATGTCAGTTTTTTCCGCGTCTAACTTCCTTATATCTCTACATATATAAATGTCAGGCTTATATTATAAAAAAGTCCTTTAATATCACATTCTTTGTGTTGATAGGTTTCAGTTCGTGAATAATCTAAATTCCTTTTTCATTTCTATATATATGAATACCAGACATATATAGAAAGACCTTTACTATCTCACTCTTTATGTTGCCTGGTGTCAGATCGTGAAGCATTTACCTTCCTCTTGTATATTTAGTTAGATGACTGTCAGACTAATATTATATAGCAAGTTCTTTACTATCTCATATTTTGTGTTGCTAGGTTCAAGTTCGTGAAGCATTTACCTTCCTCTTGTATATATAGTTAGATAAATGTCAGAATATCGTTTATGAACATCTTTATTATCATACTCTTCGTGCTGCCAAATGTCATCACAGGCTGCATCTACATTTCCTTGTATTTCTACATAGATAAATGCCAGAATTATATCGTTTCTAAAGACCTTTCTGATCTCACTCTTTGTGTTCCAAGTGTCAGTTATTTCTGCATCTATCTTCCTTGTATTTCTAGTTAGATAAATGTCAGGCTCATATCATATATAAAGACCTTTCTTATTTCACTATTTGTGTTGCTAAATATCAGCATGGGCTGCATCTATACTTTCTTCTATTTCTACATATATAATTGAATATCAGAAATATATAATATAAAAAGACCTTGCCTTTAATCTTTGTAATTCCATGGTGTCAGTGCGTGCTGCATCTACGCTTCTTTGTATGTCTACATAGATAAAGGCCATACGTAAATATATATCGTTCATAAAGACATTGCACATCTAACTGTGTTGACGGATGCCAGTGCAAGCTATGTGTTAGGAACCAATTCTTTCCTAGTCTACAATCGAGCAGAGTAAACACTAACACCTCTAAGAAAATCAACACTTTTAATTTCCTTTCATGACTAACTGATTTACATCATTTAAAACCAATTATATACATGTAAAACCGTCCGGTCATCTGGTCAAAATACAAATATATAAATCTATGAAAAAAACAACTTATAAAAATCCTAACAATGCCCCCCATTTTAAAGTTGTTTTCATACCCTCATCGGAGGCCTAGAGTGGCCAAGATCCCGGTCAGTTTAACTCTTCCAATTCCCCTAGTTAGAAAATCTGCAATACTCCCTCCGCCAAGCCGCAATTCTTGAAGACCTTCTTGGGATTATATTTTCATTCTGGCCTTCCTCTTAGTCTTCTCTCCTCAGTTCTTCGTATTCTCCCATCGGCCGTGGTATTCTCCCATCGGCTGTGGTATTCTCCCATCGGCCATGGCATTCTCCCATCGGTCGTGGTATTCTCCCATCGGCTGTGGTATTCTCCCATCGGCCATGGCATTCTCCCATCGGTCGTGATGTTCTCCCATCGGCCGTGGTATTCTCCCATCGGTCGTGGTATTCTCCCATCGGCCATGGCATTCTCCCATCGGCCATGGCATTCTCCCATCGGCCATGGTATTCTCAACTCGTCAGCCATTGATATTTCTAGTTATGCAAATCTGACAAAAAAGATAACTTAAATATTTTCTTCTTCTTCTTCGTTGCTTTATCTTCTTTAGCCCAACTTAAAATTGTCTTCTTTAGCCCTATATTCACTGGCCTTATCTTCTTTGGCGCTATCTTCAAATTTTCTTCTTTACCTTCTTTGCTTTAACTTCAGCTTTTTCTTCTTTACCTTCTTAGCTTTAACTTCAGCTTTTCTTCTTTACCTTCTTAGATTTAACTTCAGCTTTCTCTTCTTTACCTTCTTAGCTTTAACTTCAGCTTTTTCTTCTTTACCTTCTTAGCTTTAACTTCAGCTTTTTCTTCTTTACTTTCTTCAGCTTTAACTTCAGCTTTTTCTTCTTTACCTTCTTAGCTTTAACTTCAGATTTTTCTTCTTTACTTTCTTCAGCTTTAATTTCTAATTTCTTTCTACGGCGCAGTGGAAGCGTGCTGGGCCCATAACCTCGAGCAGGGTAAACACTAACACCTCTAAGAAAATCAACACTTTTAATTTCCTTTCATGACTAACTAATTTACATCATTTAAAACCAATTATATACATGTAAAACCGTCCGGTCCATATGGTCAAAATACAAATATATAAATCTATGAAAAAAACAACTTATAAAAATCCTAACACTATGATATGTTATTAACTAATCTAGTGACTCACTACCATTGATATTTTGAATAACTAATATTCTTGAAGATTTATTGGTTGTTATTGAAGAATACCTGTTCTTCTTAATTGAAATTATTTTCTGAAAAATTCATTGTTTATTATATAAATATGTCATATATATGGCGTATAGCATGATATTATTTGACTTCCTTTTTGTAAATGTACAAAGTATATCCTTCATATACTATCACAGATGTGAACAGAGGTAAGGGCTATATGCTCTAGCAACCACAATGGTGCCGGTACGAACGTCGACAGCACAATATCTCGTGAAATATTTAGACGTATATATAAGAGTGGTAATATTTATCATATAATTTTGATATAAAAAAGAATAAATAATTACTATCATTAGATACATAATGCTATATTCGCATATAAAAATGCTAACGATATCTTATGTGTACCATATCACCTATATATTAGTAAGAAGCAGGATAAATGTGCGTTATTATTAAAATAATCCTATGTAAACAATAGCTAGGCCATGTGGAGAGATCTAACATCCTTCCCTACTAGTGCCATTGAAGGGTTTAACAATGAATAAGAACAATAAAGAAAGAGCTGGAGCAAAGAACGAACTGGATTGTTAACATCAATATATAGTGGAACTTATCTCTTAGAATGGCAACAATGGAAACATTTCGTTAGAACCATTCAATATTTGAACAACGGTTATATATGTATTATGGATTGAAAACAACGTTAGCCTCATTTGACCTATGTCATAAAATCTGAAAGCATATGGGAAGATAGGAACTATAATATTAAGGCACGAATGTTTTATTCACACATAAAACGAACATCCTCTCTCCCCTATTGTCATTAATACGATGAAATAATATTGGGAGGGCTTGGCTCATTAGTGGCTAACCCTCCCAACGGTTTCGTCAATATTTCCATTTTTCATATATAGATGGCTTGTTATTGCTTTATATTAATGGGAATATTCTAAATCAACAACGCACCATATAGCGATAAAGGATTTTATGATTTCTCTGGGTCTGTAAGCCCATCGTATTTCTAAACACAACGCATTCATTCTACATTGCGATAACAGAGTGCCAGAGTCCGTTCGGTTATCTACATTCAATGATAGAATCAGAATCTCTCTCTCTCTCTCTCTCTCGCAGTCCACCGGTGGCGGAGTCGTTCCCGCGGTTGGCGACACCAATAAAGACCTTGTATATATTTTTGCATATATGTATATGTGATATGATCCTGTCGACTCTTCTGTGATATGATCCTGTCGACTTTGAATGTGACAATAAGATAATAATGTGGGGAGAGAGAAATAAGGAAACCACAAGTTGGGAAAAGGAATCCCAGGCAACCAGCGAGAGAGAGGGAGCGCGAGAGGATCGCCACAGCTGAACGACCGTTCGTGTCGCCACCACCCCCCAACTGTCCAAAAATAGTCCTGAGGGTTCCAAGAAAAGTCCCCTCCGGAATGTGGCCAGTGGTTCAAAATGGCCGCAACTTAGTTGCCTTCTATCGACGTCTCTCTCTCGTTTACTGTAGGTTTACTTTATTATTCCTGAAAGAGCATATATTATGGCATATATTTATCAATTATTATATATATTTACATTTATTTATTCATATATATTTATCATTACATAATCTTGTTTACTCATATTTATGTATTTAACCTTATATAACCATATATGAGCGATGTAATAAAGAAGTTTCAATCAATCAAGCAATCTCCTTCTCTCTCTCTCTTCGACCGTGTGGCCACGTGGCGCGCCAGCTCCTCGTTCTTATGGGATAGAGATTGAGGCATTGAAGGTAAGTAACCCCTATGGGGTATTGGCTGAAAGCCAAAAGAATGGGCTGCATTCTCATATATATATATATCATCCAAAATGGGCAGGTTTCCACCGAGAAATCGCCAAAATATTTTGAAATGACTGAAAAGAAAATAGGAGAAATGGAGGATTCGACTTTAATCGTGTGTAATGCAGGGTTGTGGTTATAGGAGATGGACAGTGCGCAGAACTTCTCTACCAACTCTCCTGAGATTTATCTGAAGCAGGTTTCTATTGTAGTAACTATTGATTCCTGAGAAAGGCAAACAAACAAATTAGCATGTTGTAAATGTAACATTCCAATTCGGCTTAGTCTATAATCGGATTAAAGTTCAAATATTTAATTTTATGTCATATAATCCGGATTCAATTATTTTAATTGTGTTTTGCTCAACATTATTTTGAAATTATTATTTGGAAAATATAAAATTATCTTGATTTAAAAACAATATAATTATATAGAATATTATGTAAACCTTTTAAATATAACTATAAAACATATATTTCTATGCATTTGTTTAATTGAAATAATAGAACTATAAAATCACTATATATAATGATGCATTAGTGCGACATCTGTTATGAAAATTCGAAACTATTATAGACGCTTATGAATCTTTTAAAAATAAAATAATTTCTAGTGCCTCCCATTAATTTTTCCATTGCAGTAAGGGCAGTAGAAATTGTTTTATTTTTCAAAGAACCATACGCGTCTCTATAATAGTTTCGAACTATATAAATTTTTAAAAATATTTTTGAGATCAAAATTAATTACAATCTATATTTTTTATAAATTTACCTTCAATCCGGGTTATGTTTTAAGAGAGATATTTCTGTGTGTATTAGAGAGATGGTCTTAATTGTATATATATATATATATATATATATATATATATTTAAAAAAGATGCATATATTGGATTTATAATTATTTTTATTGTTCCAATATTTCGAGGGGCAACTCGCCTCTCTTTATCGAGGATGTTTGTGTTTTTCACTAGAACATGCGCGCACGCGTACACCACTCTCGTTCTACAAGACCAATGAAAGAACTGTATCTTTGACTCAACTATTGCCTTCAGTTTATATACAGCAAATAATTATATTTATATTTAATATTATAGATTATTATTTTATCTATGGAAGCTATAGAGATTTATATACAACACAGTGTAATTGTAAAAAATTGTGTTTACATATTAATTCTAAATTAAAAAAAAATTAAAAGCAAAATAAATTATTAAATAAAAGGTATATACATAGTTATTTATAAATAATTAAGATATGAATTCTTTATAAATTTCTGGAAAATCAATTTTTCTGTTTATACTCTGTTTATAAAGCTATACAACCAGTTTTACCGCATAAGTTTCTTTTTATTTATGAAAAATCATTTTTAATTTCAAAGAGAAATAATTTAATATTTCTAACTTTTGGATGACGTATGAAAAGGTTGAATATATGAAGAGTGATGGTCTATATATGAATGGATGACGTATGGAGGGTGAAAAATATGAAGAGTAATGGCGAACGGAAAAATAAAAGTGTCCAGGAGCGGGAATCGAACCCACAACCTTCTGCTTACCGGGCAGGTGCCATGTCCACTAGGCTATCCTGGACGTATTTCTCCGTTCGTAACTAATATTTAAACTGACTAATAATACTTATAAATGACTGCGGCGTATAATTATAAAGCTATACAACCAGTTTTACCGCATAAGTTTCTTTTTATTTATGAAAAATCATTTTTAATTTCAAAGAGAAATAATTTAATATTTCTAACTTTTGGATGACGTATGAAAAGGTTGAATATATGAAGAGTGATGGTCTATATATGAATGGATGACGTATGGAGGGTGAAAAATATGAAGAGTAATGGCGAACGGAAAAATAAAATATACTCTGTTTATCTTCGGCAGAAGCCCAACTTTCTGAAATCAGTCTACTATGCTTTTCTGTTATGTTTTTGTATATAATTGTGGTCTGTTTGAAATCTGGTATATGGCTATTGTTTAGGGAGTGGTCTACTAGTAGGGATAATGGTTTGTAGTTTTTTAAAGCTGCTCTATGTTGATTGATACGATATATATGTTTATTTGAAGGTAATCAAGTGTAAATAAAGGTACTTATCTCTTTTAAAAAATGTAATGAAACAAGGCAACTATTTGGTTTAGTCTGCGTAGAACGCATATATTGAGATTGAAAATGTGCCCCTCACAACCTCAATAAAATCAGATAAAAGACATTAGTATGCATACCATAACTATGACCTGAAACTTCATGTTATAGCCCTTATCAGCACAGAGGATATTTCAATTCTGTAACGACTATAACGGGTAGAGTTAGAAACTCCTCCCAATCTGCAAAGAACCAGGTTTAGATGGTGAAGCGGTTGAAACTCTCTTTGCCATATAGATTATAAATTTTAGGGAGGATTATTTATAAATATGGGTCAAAACCTCCAGGTAATTTATTTTATATGATATGAAATATCTTTAAAGTTAGTTTTGAATTAATATATAGAGAGAGAGAACCTTTAATTTGTGATATGATATTTATATATATACATCATAACTTGAGATCATTGTTTTAATATATTAATTAATGCAGAAAGAAGTTTTTCCGGAAGTTTAATGATAAAAAAAGGTCGTCTATATCATAAAAATAAACGTCAAAACTAGACTTCATCTAATGACTGTCGCTGCAATCTAACGACCTTGGATTGTTGACTATGCCACAAATGCAGCTTTGGCAAATTGAGAGGCGCCCACATGGAAGGCGATCTTTAATATTATTAATTAATGATAATTTTCTTTTATATTTATTCTATATATATATTCTTTAAATATTATCAGTTAGTCAACATACCATAAAGCAAATATTTAAATTTAAATTTTTAGAATTAGCTTATTATTTAGTAAGAATGTATTTTGCTTTTACTATCAATAATTTTGATATTATTTTAGTAGGAGAAAACACACACACATACATAGAAATCTCCATAGGTTCTAGGAATCTCCATAGATCCATCCAGGGATGGGATTCCACGTATAGATAAATGAGAGAGGAGGTTATAAATGTGGGCGGGAGGAGTAATACCAGTGATTTACTGGGGACGCAACTAAATACAGTCCAGATGTCATTAGGCCGATTTATTAGGGAAAAATTCTTGGTTTGGTGTCATAATGGATGACCGGCCTTTGTCCCAGAGAAAAATGATCCACCTTCCATTACTTGCGCCAATTTGGCAATGACCTCTTTCGGTGGAGAATATTTGCCTTGACAAATAACCCTGTGTTTTTACCTCATATATATTTTGTCATTTTACGGGAAGAAGATATCCATGTGCGAAAAGTGCAACTCTTCCATATTAACATACCTTTAATAACTGAATATTGTTTAATTTATTTACGCAAAATGCAATAATTCAAGTAAATACAGACGCCATAGAGCTCGGAGGTTTATATATTCAAAACAACTGCCAGGCTGTATGCTATATTTTTGAACTATTGTACTCATCAGTTGAGAGGCGGTTTCAATTCCAAAGACAATACACATATACAATACACACACATATATAATACAATAAATATACAATATGAATCATGAAATCGGTCATGCATACCAAAATTAACGAAATATTTGTTTTATGCTCAAATATTATTAACATAATTTAAATTTCAAACAGGAGAGTTGAACAACAGATATTATAAGAAATAGATTTTTCACGGTTTTTGAAGCTTCGAACGTCAATACATTGCGTCAACACACCTGTTTAAAAACATATTGAAATAATATAATATAAGAAATATAATAAAAGTATACTTGTATAACACACCTATATATTATAAATTTGATTGAGGTATTTCTTTAACTTTTCGATTAACAATCTCTCAATATTTTTCAATATTACTTAGAACTAAATCAATAGAACGAAGTAGTTGAAAATTAATTTATTTGAAAAATATTATCTTGTGTGACTTCAATATTATAGTTGCAAGGCAACCTTAAAGGAGGTTAGTTTATATCCAGAAAACCTATCAAAACAATGATTTATATGATTTATTATGAACAGAATTCACAGAGAAAAACAAATAAGATCCATTGTTTGAAATCTTCCATTAAATTCTTTTTCGTTCATTTATTAAAAGTAAAAGGTATATGTGTGTAGATAATTCTTCCAAGTCTACATGGTTTGAATTCTAGCATGCTTCCTGAATACAGAAAGCAGAGATAATGTTCTTGAATTAAAATTACTATTTTAAAGTTTTAAACCGTGTTTTAGGAAGGCGAAGAAGATGGAATTTAAGGATTCAACACATCCCTTACTTAAATAAATGAAAAGCCTTAAATTTTTAAAAGGTAAAAGTTTAGCAAGTAGTGTCTTACTTATGCAGTTGGGGCCTCTCCATTCACAGGACCTGCCCACTCGTGTTTTTTTTTAACCCAGCCACCATTTAATAATATTAGAAGGCTGAAGATTGTTAGGCTTGCCAGGAAAACTCTTTCAGTTTTAGAACCTCTAAACATTGTTAAAGCAATCTTTACAAAATGTTCTGTCTTAATTCAATTTGTATAAATCTGAGAGAACGACTTAATGTCTTTATCTTACCTAAACGACCTTGGAAGGTCATTGATATATTTTATTTTAATATTGTAAATTCCAAGTATAACGATACTCTGTAAGGCATAGGTTGTAACATGTAGATCTGGTTAACCCTAAGTTTTCTTTTGGATTTAATTGCTAATAGAATTTAGAAATTAAAAGTAATCTTTCTATAGCTCTCTAAATACTTTTAACATCAATTCTAAAATTTTGTAACATGTATATTTGGCAAACTCTAAATTCTCTTTTAGATTTAATTGCTAATAGAATTTAGAAATAAAAAATTAATCATCTATAGCTCTTTAAATTTTATTCGCATCAATTCTAAAATGTTTTTAGAAATTAAATACAGAAATTGATTATAAATATTGCATATATTCCGTTTATGTGAATATAATTTGATTCAATAGAATTAATCAAATTTAAATCCGTTCTTGATAAATTTAGACCATCGCAAATGTATTAAAGAGAGAATTCTTAGTATATTTAACCAAAAATAAATCTGAAATTGTTTATATCCTCAACATGAAACATAACGCCGTAAATTTACTCAGGCAAACAAGAAAAGCGGCTTTAGATTAAATAAAATATAGTAAAGCCCCGCTGTAAAAACTTGGAATATAGTGAATTTACCTTCATGACGAACCTGAAATAATTGCAATATTTTATAATATAATGAACTATGGCTATTTAGAAGAGTGCAGACCCATTAAGGTTCGCTAAAGAGTGTTACTGTATTTGTTTAATAAGAACATTTAAAACCCCAACCAATCTGCGTAGTTATCCATGATGATAATCTATTTTGATATTTAAGATTTTATAATAGAAACAATTCATCACATTTTAATTTTCTTAATCGTGTTTTTTTATGTGTATTTTTGGATTATCAAATTTACCAAATTCGATTTACCAAAAGATGATTCTGCTTATATATACGACACAGAAATATGGAATCTTAGTCATGGTATTCAAGAAAAGTATACCTATAAGCTTATAGGACAGTATAATTACATAAAATTGCCTACCTTTTAACTCCGCCTTTGGCGGTCCCAAGCCCGGATGAAAAAGAAGGAGGGGGAGCAGTAACAAGCTCACTAAAACCTGGGCTCAGCTGGCCCGACTGATAGTACCCTGTAAGGGCTCATAATCCAGGGATACAGGATGAGCAGCGTTTGTACTCCATGTTAGGAGCCGCTGCACATGGCGTCTGTTCCTGGAGCTAAGTCGGCCTGCCACTGAGTAGTGCTCCCAGTCTTAATGACAAAGGCAGACGCATTCTACCTCACCCAATCATGATGGTTTTCAACAGACACCATCAAAAGTCTCAAGCTTTACAAGCTTGACACCCTAATATGATTGAGTGGAGATAAGAAAGAAGAAGACATACCTTTTAATCGCAGTAGGGACGGAAGAAGTTTGTTTGATTTGTAAAATAAAACTTTATAGCTTAAATATAATATATTTTAATGTTGAAATTAGTTAATTATGCTACGGTAGAACCTCAATAAGTGGATGTAACAAATAGGAAACTTAAAAATGTTTTAACAATATTATTGATAACAGATAGTGTTTTTTTTTTCATTTTCTCAACGTTTCAACTAAATTCCTTTGTCTTCGTCAGGAGAAGGCTTTAGAATTGTTCTGAGGTTTCAAGGGCGTTCTCACAAGAATCCTGACGAAGACGAAATATTTTTGTTGAAACATTGAAAAAATAAAAAACTAACTGGCCGAAGTGTCTATTTTTTTCCTAGAAATATTATTGATGTATTTCAAATATCAGTCTAACTCATATTACACATATATTACATAACCATGCTAAAATATATCTATGTTGTTAGGTAAGTTATATAAGATTTCTCTATCCACAACTCAACATAAATTATTCAAACTGCAAATATTATTATTTGGAGCTAATATAAATAAATAATTTCCCAATAAAAAATTATTTAAAATTCATTAATTAAGAATTATTAAATTTAGATCGTAAATATTATATTCAATCTTTTTAGAGATATCGTTTTCTTTCATTAATTATTTTTTTGTTGTAAACATACAATGTTAATTAGTTGTTCTTTAAATTTTGTTTTTTCATATTAATATAAATTAATTTTGAAAATTTAAACTTAAAGATTTCGAAATATAGTTTTTGAATATGAATATCAATTTATGTATTGAACATTAATTGATATAAAATATCATATTTTATTCTTTATAAATGTACATATGTTAAAATATAAGAAGATATATACAGTTGAACCTATCTATAGCGCCCCCTCTTGGGAATCACCAAAATAGGGTGTTATAGAGAGAGGGTGCTATAAACAGGTTACTTTCGATGTAAATCGCATCGTACAAGGTATTTAAAATCGGGCGCTATAGAGAGGAAGGTGCTATTTAGAGGGGACGCTATAGAGAGGTTTAACTTTTTATATATTCAATTTTTGAAACTGTATCTCCGTAGGAGAGAAAACCTTTTTAAAAACCGATAACTAAATACAGTTGAACCCTTATATAGCGAACCATAATGAGACTGAACCTTTGATTTACTATAGCCATGGTTTTCATAGCCATAGTTTACTGTATTATAAAATAAAAATGGGGATTATTTCAGATTTTCTATAAGGGAATGTCTGCTATATCCCAGGTTCACTTTATTACAAAATGAATATAGTAAAACCTTATACCGGACCCAAATAGGACAAAACACTCAGTTCCCTGTAAAGCGATGGTTCACTGAATTATAAATTAAAATGTCGATTATTTTAGGTACGCTATATCCCCGTCTCATTTGAGAGAACTATCTTTCCTAAATCTAAACAGAAATAAGTGTAAAGTTATCTATACTTTAAATATCCAACGTGCTAAATTGGTTTATCAAATTAAATTATATTATATTTCATCATCTCGTGACAAAAATATATCAAAGATAAATATCACTATATTTGAGCTATCTCTCCGTGTTCTGTACGAGGTATAGGGTAGAAGGTAGCGGAAATATATTCCCTCCTCCTGCCCGTCTCCCCCGAGACCTCAGTATTAAAATAGAACCACCGTCACCTAATTGTGAATGCTGTCGGAATATTGATAACACCTTCTCTCATTTCCCATATGGCTTTTTAAACACCCACCTTTCTGGTTAGTTTATCACAGCCTGGTCTGCCTGATTGGCTGTAACTTCATTGTGGTTTCATTGAGTAATGTTTTATATTGAAAGTTTTTATGTTTTTTTATATATAATTATACAGTGTACACGTGATACAGTCCATGATAATTATGATGGGTAGAAGTTGGCGACTGCTTTTAATGTTAGTGTACCCCATGTCTACAAATGTGAAAAGCAGTTCGACTTTTACACATACTAATATGCCAGAGCCCCGTTTGTTACTTGCACACTCGCTGGTGGCGTTGGACTTTGCAAGAATCGGGGGCCATTGGAGAGTTTCTTTTTAATTAGGAAATTTTCCCAATGCATGATTCGATTCCAGGTCGTAGCGGTCGAAAACCAACGTTTTTCCAATTCCGGTCCCTTCCAATTACCCCCGATAAGGAAATAAATATGTTTAGATGTGGATCCGAACATAAGACACATATATAAAAGTCCTCGTGACCCCAAATAAAACATTTGGGCTATTATAGTCATGAATTCATTATGAAAATGGCTTACTATATTATAAATATAAATTAGGGATTTTATAAAGTTCGTTATTCGAGTGAGTATTCCGATATTAAATACTTCAGTAGAACCTCCAAATTTGAGGTTTTGAGTATATATGAGTAATACGATATTGTTTGCAGTCGTGTCATCTTGAAAAATAAAAAATACAATAAATCAATTTAGATCACAATTTGCTGTAATTGGGCTAATAAAAATATGTATACATACTTTGCGAAGGTACTATCTGAGTAAGGGTGTGACGAATAAATGAAATAAAAGATTACTTATTTACATATCTACAAAAAGATTTGAGCCGGCCAACGGAAAAAAACAACAATGGGTTTTATATAGTCTGAAGCCGCGACATCAGGCGGTCGACTTTACAGAGTAGTTTAATCTAAGAAATATAATTTGAAAGTAAATAGAATTTCTCTATAACCCTTATATTTGACTCTTCTATTCACGTCCTAAAGGTATTGTATATATATGTATAGATAAATGTAAAGGCATACATGTATGACAGCGCAAATGTCCCTAGGGGTACATAGTGCTTTAAATTGAAATAAAATAAAAAAGAAGAATAAAATAAAAACCCTTATATATTAATATATATATAACGAGAGAGAGAGAGAGCGATAAAAAAGTTCTCCAGTATTTTTGTACTCAGTAGAACCTCCATACGACAATACTCTCGCTAAAGGACACATACAACCCTCAGAAAATAACAGTTTTCTTCCCTAAAACTGCCATTCTTACTAATTAACTGATTTCTGGCAAGAGGACACATTTCCCTAAAATAAATTGGCTCTTTAACTGTGTGTTCTTTTATAAAGAATCTCTATTGTACTACGAAACTATGTGATCGATTTGAATAGAGAAATTTCTCAAATAGAATGTTCAAATATCGGTTATAATATTTATACATTTCAAGTGGTTTTAACCTAATTTATTTAAATTTATGATAGAAGGAGGACCTTTTCGGAATATATTCATTTTATTTCTCTATTACATACATTGGAAAAGAATAAACTATTATTATTATTAAATGACCTCTTTTGGCAATCCATATACAGTATATGACATAAAGATTTACAAGCGTTGAATTGATATTTCCATATTGAATTATTATAAGTAAATAAGTGTAATATAAGAAATAATAATAATAATAATATAATAAATTATATAGTTTGTATATAGGTTATGTATTCCTATGATATATATTAATATGTCTATAGAATATGGGTATATATGGGTATTAGATGATTCTATTATGAACCAATTTGTTTGTCATATTGGAATATTATTTCAGCCGTTCTCAATTTTGTATCGGAATGTTCGGGGCATTTCAGAGAAATCTTTGGTGAAGGTAGTTATGGAAACTATAATCCTAAGTTCTGAGGGCATTAGAAATACATATAGAGAATTTAAAATGAAAAGGCAAATCCTGACCGTGCTCGCATGAACATTTATAGATTGCAGAGCGCCATCTAGTGGAACAAAAATAAACTAAACGTTTATTTAACTTGTTCCGTGATATTTAACCAACTTAATTTCTTGATAAATCAAGATAAGCCGACCTAGTACGCGTTACGGGCAGTTAGCCCTCGTCAGCGTGTAATTGTGTAAAAGGTAGGAAAATATAGAGCAGATTCGTTTCTTTTCTCAAAATTCCATTGACACAAACCAACTAATTTAAAAAAAGAACATGTTACGAGATAACTCAAAATAAACAATATCAACGAAATATTTGTGAAGTCTTTAAAAAATTAATTTTAAATAAAATGTTAATTGATAAAAGATACATTCCACAGATTTTTCATTTATGAAATTTTCATTTATTACCCTTTCCCTTACAAATATTCAAAAACTAAATAATTGTGTTAATTGTTTACAGATTGGAACTTGTGTGTAAATTCTTTCTACATTGCAAAAATAAAAAGCGAATACTCGAAAGAAACATCATTTTCAAACCCATTGTTTCATGAAAATTCTGAGAAACTAATTACAACCAATGAAGAAACAAAACAAATTGCCATGATAATGTATTGTTAAACATTTGAAAGAAAATTCTCGGTGTAACTCCTCTTTGAAAAATATATATTTCCCTTTTTAAAAAACAATAATAAAAGTAAATCATATTTTTAGAAGATAATTTTTATCATAAGAGATATACAATAAATTAAATGAAAACTATATTTGATATATTCCATAACTATTTTATTATAATAATTTAATAATATCAAATTCATATCTTCTCTATATCCATTAAATATAATTTTTTCGAATCTATTTGAATCAAATTTAATATTTTCCTACAATCATATTTAAATGAAATTATATTACTGAAAGTAATATATATAATATATATTTGTATCTAATTTATAAGTAGTATAAATGCTCTTTATTTCTAATATTTGTTTATTTAAAATTTATTCTAATCTGAAGATTGTATTCATAAATCACAATGGAATTAAGTGTAATTTTTTGTCTCATTGGAATCCGACAAGTAATCTCTTTATGGTCAATATTAGCGGTTCATAAGGATATTCGATTTTATTTCACCAATACAATTATACGCCGCAGTCATTTATAAGTATTATTAGTCAGTTTAAACATTAGTTACGAACGGAGAAATACGTCCAGGATAGCCTAGTGGACATGGCACCTGCCCGGTAAGCAGAAGGTTGTGGGTTCGATTCCCGCTCCTGGACACTTTTATTTTTCCGTTCGCCATTACTCTTCATATTTTTCACCCTTCCATACGTCATCCCTTCATATATAGACCATCACTCTTCATATATTCAACCTTTTCATACGTCATCCAAAAGTTAGAAATATTAAATATTTCTCTTTGAAATTAAAAATGATTTTTCTTAAATATAAAAAAGAAACTTAGGCGGTAAAACTGTTTGTATAGCTTTACAATTATTTGTGTGTTTAGCTATTTTCTATTTCTCAGTCGCATGTACGAAAGAATAATTTTCAATTCATTATATATTCGATATATGTATATTATAATATATATTAAAAATAAAAGAAGCATATCCTAAACAGACTCACATGAACATGTTTATATATATATTATATATAATATAGTTGGTATTAGAAAGGGGTATTGATAATTAAAAATAAATTGGATAAATATTATTTTAAAGTTATCAAATGAGAGATTATTAGTGTGCCTGATTTTTTTACATGAGTATTTTATGGTATACTGTTATAATATATTTCTGAGATAGGATTTATGAGCTGAAACTTTGGTTTCATGAAAAATTTTGCCAATGGTTTGCAGATGTGACCTTTTTAAATAAATTAAAATAAATTCAAATCACTATTTTTGCGTTAACTGTGCTGATTAATATATATATAAGACGTAATTTGAGAAAAATAAATACCTGACTTATAGCGTAAAGAATAAAGAAAATAAAAAATAACGTATTTACATATTTTCAAAAAGATTTGTGCCGGCCAAAAGAAAACAATAACAATGGGTTTATAAAGGGAAAGCTGCGACATCTGGCGGACGACTTAAAGACTTTGTTCTAGAAAATATAACTCAATTTAAAATATAATTTTAATTTAACATATATTTTTTCAAATTATAAAGGCATATATTGGATCATTGATGATTTATTTACTAATATTTCAGTTGTCTGTGAACGCCAACCTTCCAAGGTATTACTATTGGTATATTAATATTGGTAAATAAATTATTTTAGATACAATATATGCCTTCTTAATAAAATATTTATTTGTTGATTGCGCTCTATTTAAAAATATATATATACCATCTAAATTTCAACCAAAGTTTTTCCGAGCATTTCGAGTTATTGACCAATATTAAAAATAAAAAAGGCATCTCCTGACCACGAGCACATGTGCCTTTTAGATGGCAGAGCGCCATCTAGTGGAGCAAAAATAAACTAAACGTTTATTTAGCTTGCTCCGTGATATTTGGCCAACCCAATTTCTTGATAAATCAAGAAAATTTTATTTTTAATATCAACACCTAACCCACTTATCTTTTACCAATATATATATTTATATTTTCAATTTAAAAGGCATATATTGGATCAAAATATCATTCATTTTACCAATATTTCAGTTGGCTAAACGTCACCTTTATCAAGGTGTTATAACATATTTAATGTGTGTCAACAACAAACTCAGCGTCACATAACGTCAACAGAATTTAGTTTTTGAATTATGTTGTTATATTCAATGGGGAGAAATATTTATAAATATATTTCTATTATAAAAAGAATCAAAATCAAATTCATTTGATATTTATAATGATAAAGGACGAAGCTAAAATAAACAAGATTAATTTGTACAATGAATAAATGCATTTATCATATATTTCAAAATAATACCAATCGTTATTTTTAAAAATTGCTGGTTAGCAAATCGATAGACTTTTTGTGTGAAGTTTTTAACTTTATTTCCTTTAGAAAACAGAATCTGAAGGCATGTCAAACTTAATTATTTGAACTTATGTTTCCTGAAAATCAATCAAATTTATTGAATTATAAAATATATTTATTTATGACACACCGTTTTTTAACTTTTATCAATAATTAATATAATCAAAACAATACCTTTCAAAAAATCAAAACAAAACACTTCCAAAATAATGATAAGTAAAGAAGAAGTTAAACTTCGAAAACCAATATTTAAAAAAAAGTTTTGAAACCAGGAAAAGAAAGTGTGCAGATCTCTAATCAAAATAAAATAAATATTTCTACCAATCTCAAGGGGACGTTATCGAGAGCCAGTGGAGAGTCGCTCATTAAAATATTTCAAACTAAGCGACGGCCCGGGGGAACCGGGTTTATATCCGCTAATAAAATCTGAGTTTAGGAGCCTCGGGAGTCTTGGACGTCAATGAATTACTTGGTCAGCCTTCTTCTCTGTGAAATTCCACCAGTCCAGCTTCCTCTACCCACATATTGTTTTTATAAATATTTTTCACAGTGATTCTTCTTTCTTTTGTAAATTAGAATGTTTAAATAGGTTTTTAAGTTATATTTCATTATGCTTGTTAAATTATTATTAATGGTATATACACTCATAAACAAAATATATGGAAGATGAACCATGTATATCAGGATTCAGACAATAAATCCTAAAGATATTTGATAAACAGTGACCTTTAATGAAGTCACCCGAGATAACCAATTTGAAACAAATTTGCCTCTGTAAAAGAGGAATTGCACCATTCCAGCTTCCTTAACCCACATATTGTTTTTATAAATATTTTTTACAGTGATCATATTTTTGCTTTGTAAATTAGAAATGTTCGAATAGTTTTTTTAAGTTATATTTTATTGTGTTTGTTACATTTTTATTAATAGATATACACTCATGGACAAAACATAAGGAAGTTGAACCATGTATATCTGAAGGATATTTGATAGACAGTGACCTTTAATGAAGTCACCCGAGATAACCAATTCGAAACAAATTTGCCTATGTAAAAAAAGGAATTGCACCAGTCCAGCTTCCTTAACCCGCATATTGCTTTTTAAATAAATCGCTGCGATTCTTCTTTTTTTTTTTGTAAATTAAAAATGTTTAAATAGTTTTTGTTGAAGTTGTATTTCATTGTGTTTATTAAATTATTATTAATGGTATATACACTCATGAACAAAATATATGGAAAATGAAACATGTATATCAGGATTCAGACAATAAATCCGAAAGATATTTGATACACAGTGACCTTTAATGAAGTCACCCGAGATAACCAATTTGAAACAAATTTGCCTCTGTAAAAGAGGAATTGCACCATTCCAGCTTCCTTAACCCACATATTGTTTTTATAAATATTTTTCACAGTGATTCTCTTTTTTTTTGTAAATTAAAAATGTTTAAATAGTTTTTTAAGTATATTTTATTGTGTTTGTTATATTTTTTAATAGATATACACTCATTGACAAAACATAAGGAAGTTGAACCATGTATATCTGAAGGATATTTGATACACAGTGACCTATAATAAAGTCATCCCAGATAACCAAGTTGAAACAAATTTGCCTCTGTAAAAAAAAAGAAAAAAAAAAGAATTACACCAATTGAGCTTTCACAACTCACATATCGATTTTAATAATATTTTCACAGTGATTCTTCTTTTTTTTTTGTGAATCAGAAATGTTCAAATAGTTTTTTAGAAGTTGTATTTATTGTATTTAATAAATTATTATTGATAGCATATACTCTCATGAACAAAAAATAAGGAAGTTGTATCTTTTAGCATGTATATCGGGATTTAGACAATGATTCTGAAAGATATTGGATACATAGTGACATTTAATAAAGACATCCCAGATGAGCAAGTTGAAACAGATTTGCCTATGTAAAAAAGGAATTCCACAGTTGAGCTTTCTTAACCCACATATTGTTTTTATAAATATTTTTCATGGTGATTCTTCACTACAAAAATATCTCCAACCTACACCAGAGATTGGTTCTGGAATCCATAGTTTCATCCAAGCTACACAGCATAAATAGAAAAATAGACATCCCCGCAGCCTACACAAACTACATTTAAACCTCCCACATGTTTATTTCAATAGCCCAAACCATGCGCCGTCTCGTGGTTTCAGACTGCAGATTTAATATTTACTTTCCTCAAAAAACGGTCTTCTGTTAAGATTAACATATATAAATCGTTATCTTTCTAAGTATAGTTATATTTTTGCCTGTCGAAGGGCTTTTGCCCGAAAGCTCGTAGCATACATACAATAAAAGAAACTCATCTTCTGATCCTTCTTAATTGATATACCTTACTAGAAGAGTCTTTACCTTTAATATTTTATTTTGTTTATTAAATTATTATTAATAGATATACACTCATGAACAAAAAATAAAAGGTTGTATCTTTTAGCATGTATATCGGTATTCAGACAATAACTATGAAAGATATCCAATCTATAGTGTCCTTTAATGAAGACATCCCAGATAACCAAGCTGAAACAAATTTGCCTCTGTGAAAAAAGAATTACACCAATTGAGGTTCCTCAACCCACATATCGTTTTTATATTTTTCACAGGGATTCTATTTTTTTGAAAATTTGTAATTATCAAATAGTTTTTAGAAGTTGTATTTGATTGTGTTTGTTCAATTTTTATTGATAGCATATACTCTCATGAACAAAAAATAAGGAAGTTGTATCTCTTAGCATGTATATCGGGATTTAGACAATGATTCTGAAAGATATTGGATACATAGTGACCTTTAATAGAGACATCCCAGATAACCAAGTTAAAACAGATTTGCCTATGTAAAAAAGGAAATCCATACTTGAGTTTTTTTTAACCCACATATTGTTTTTATGAATATTTTTCACCGTGATTCTTCTTTTTTTTTAAATATAAATTAGAAATGTTTAAAGATAATTTTTGAAGTTATATTTTATTTTGTTTATTAAATTATTTTTATACTCATGTTTATACTCATGAACAAAAAATAAGGAAGTTGTATCTTTTAGCATGTATATCGGTATTCAGACAATAACTATGAAAGATATTCAATCTATAGTGTCCTTTAATGAAGACAATCCCAGATAACCAAGCTGAAGCGAATTTGCCTCTGTAAAAAAGGAATTACACCAATTTAGCTTTCTCAACCCACATATCGTTTTTATAAATATTTTTTACAGTGATTCTTCTTTTTTTTTTATATAAATAAGTAATGTTTAAATAGTTTTTTAAGGTATATTTCATTGGGTTTATTGATTTTTATTAATGGCATATACATTCATGAAAAAAAAAAACATAAGAATTTTGTACCTCGTATATCGGGATTCAGACAATAACTGTGAAAGATATTTGATTCGCAGTGACCTTTATTGAATCAAGTGTGAGCAAAGTTGCCTCTGTAAAAAAAAGGAATTACACCAGTTGAGGTTTCTCAACCCACACATTTTTTTTATAAATGATTTTCACAGTGATTTTTTTTGTAAATTAGAAATGTTTGAAAAGATGTTTTGAAATTATATCTCATTTTGTATTTATTAAATTATTATTAATGGTATATACACGCATAAAAAATAAGGAAGTTGTATCTTTTAGCATGTATGTCGGTTTTCAGACAATAAATCTGAAAGATATTTGATCTATAGTGTCCTTTATTGAAGACACACGAGATAGCCAAGTGTGAACAAAGTTGCCTCTGTTTCCTATAGAAAAAATAGACAATCAGTGACTTCAAAGACATTCCACTTCATTAATTTTTGTCTATAAGTGTATTAATAGAGTTTAATTTCCATCTCTCCCCTCCCCTTATCATTTTAACCTTAAAATTCGCTAAAATATTATATTTACTACCACATACAAATAAATGAAAATCACATTCTTAAACGCGCGTAAATATAAAAATACAAACTTTTTAAAAGTATTTAGTAATTCCATAATGAATTTCTTAATTCACTATCATTTAAGCGTATGATCTTTAATATATGTCGTTAATCCGTCACTTTCAAAGTTTGTAATTTGAAATACAGTAAAAACTCATATATAGCGAATCCCAATTTGACTGAACCCGTGATTCATTATTCCCATAGTTCACTGTATTGAAAACAATGGAGTTAAACCACAATTCTCTGAATCAATACCGAGGGAAATTTTGAAATCTTGTTGTGATTTTACTAAAATAAAGGTATGAATAAAAGTGCCTAAATAACATTTTACTTCTATTCAAACATTAATACTTTTAAAAGTACTACAAACTAAGGAATTAGATTTTATAGGACAAATAATTAAGTTGGAAGGTAGATGATTTAGCAGCTGATACACAAGGAAGGTTTCCGTCGCCATCGAGCGAAAGGCCAATCTGGGAAATCGAGTCATCCATCATTCATATAACACACTGCTAATTTGATAATCTTCAGACTGTTGATGCCCGGCCAGATTCACTTTTAATATCGCCCGAATTGGTGTCACTCGGAGGTCTCGCAGATGATCGATACCCAATATAGCTAGATTGATTGAGAATGTCATAGCTTCTTTCCATTCGAATAGTCAATACCATTTGATCAAATGTTCATATGAAAGCACAACTCTTTCTTGAATATATTAGATCGGTATAAAACAAAAGACGTTAATAAACCAAACCAGTGATATAGGGAGTCTTCTTTTCTAACGAACCTGAAATATTCAAAAATATATAGCCATTTCTTAAATGTTATATCCCGTTGGAATTAACTATAGCGCGAAGTTTTACTTTATTTATAATAAAGTATGATATCATTGTATATTTTATATAATGCAATATATCATCGAAATAGCAAACCCAATTGGTGCTAAAGTTTTGATTCATTATAGATATAGTTTTACTGTATACCCAACCATGTTGTTTTACTTTATTACGAACCTTCCCTTATAACAAACCATAAATAATTCTCTATTTTTATCTTTTAACACACGAACTCTGGCTA
Source organism: Cordylochernes scorpioides (assembly GCA_030710605.1). Taxonomy (NCBI): domain Eukaryota; kingdom Metazoa; phylum Arthropoda; class Arachnida; order Pseudoscorpiones; family Chernetidae; genus Cordylochernes; species Cordylochernes scorpioides. The sequence continues at coordinate 75,296,332 of CP092870.1, forward strand.
TAATGAACCATGGCTATAGTGAACCACACATTCAATTCTATTGGGGTTCGCTATAGAGGGATTTACAGTACATTGTTTTCTCTATTAAACATATATTTGAGATCATTTTAGAGGTTCTTTATATGTGGCTGTTCGAATTTCAAAGTAGATCATATACATGCATTTCATTTGAAAAATGAATATATCAAATAGATATTCATTAAAAATAAAACATTTGAGCACAAAAGTTTATTTTACAATTACATATTGCCAGACACTTTTTTCTTTTGCACACAGTTCTATTTTCCCTTTCTTATTGTTAACATCATATGACTATTCTATTCACGGCCTAAAATTACTGTATATATATATATATAGACAAATATAAAGGCATACATGTATGACAGCGCCAGTGTCTCTAGGAGGACATAGCATTTAAATTGAAATAAAATAAGTAATATATTCCATCAATATAAATTGATGTATATTTTCTGAGAATTCTTTTTAATTATATATAGTCCAAATACAACCTGAATAAAGCCTTTCTCAATATACGACACCTAGCTTAATGTATAAAGATTTAAATATCCCCAATTAAATAAGTGTGTAAAAAAGAAGAGGTGGAGAGAGGTGCTGACCGAACAATGTAAGGATAATTAGAAGGACGGGCTACGAGCCAGCCAGCTTGGCTGTGTGCCACTCACTCCAAACCCAAACATCCACTCATCGATCCGGTCAGTAATGGCATTCCTGGACGCCAAGAAGAAACATTATCCCTTGGATTATTTATGGCCATGATTCATACATGGATTGTGGAGAGAATGATAACCATTGCTACATTGTGTGGGTATACATTCCTAAGTCAGTGTCTGGCTATTAGAGGAGATAAAAAATGAATTATATTCTCTACACTTTCTGCCACCTTACCTTTTTTACCTTCTTTATTTTAAGTAATAAAGTGATTTAAGAGAGGAATTAAGATTTGAAACTTTTTACCTTCTTATATATACATATATATTTACTAAATGTACATAATAAATAGTTATGGTAGGATAGAGTATTCATGTACCAAAAAGACACCTCACCGAGTCTAAAAATGCCCTTATCAACGTCACCCTTATTTTTTTTGTACTGGAATAAGAGGTATTAGTTCAATGCATTCAAAAAAGTATAAGTGATTCATTTGATATTATATATGTATATATATTAGAATTATTTGAATAAAATATTATGTAAATTTAATGAATTAGGATTCATATATATATATATATATTTTTTTTTTTTGAATATTAAATATAGTTTATTTATTAAGTTAGAACAACAAGTTAATTAGGTAGTAAATAATACCACACACACACACACACACGCCGACTGAGCGGCACGCTTTTGTCGAGCTCCGCCTTTTTCCCACCCTGGCGGGTGTATGGCAACTGGCACTGTGCCGAAAACTATACGGGCGGATAGCCCTTTAAAAGCCGAACAGATGCCTGGTAGGCTCGGCCTAAAAGCTCATCCCTGTGGGGAGAAATCTGCAAATTTCGATTTGCAGAACAAATGTTCTATTAATTTAAGAACAATTGAGAATTATGCAAATTCGCCGGCTGGCGGTAAAGATGCAAATTCGGCGACGTCGTTCGACTTTGCGAATGATACGCCTTTTAACGGCGCCATCAAGGCCCAACGAAGCTGGGCGAATTCTCCAAAGGATGTGAATCCTGCATCCGAGGACGGCTTCACCATCGTCCAAGGCAAAAAGAGACGCCGCGGCTCGGCTGAATCGCCTGAAGCATCTGCACATTCCAGCAACGCCCGACGCTCTGGAACCAATCGCCGTCAACGATCATCGGCGGAAAGGGTGCCTCGGGCACAAGAAATCAAGACCACGAGAACACACATCGTGGAGGCCAGGGCGCGGTAGGCGTCTTCTACTGAGGAGCAGTGTCTCTATGTTGAGCACTGCCCTGAACTTGAGCCTTACCATTATCTTAAGGCGATCGATGAAATGGTCGGAGGGACCAGTGACGTCGTCCAGATCGCGAAAGTGAATGGACACTTGCTGTTGGGACTTTCCAACAAGACCCTGGCGGAGCGCCTGATTAATGAAGGCCTCGAGGTTGAGGGCATGTCCCTCAAGACCTTCCCCTTCTACAGAAGAGCGGCAAGAATAACCATAAGCAACCTCCCCTTCTTTGTGAAGGATGCTTCAGTCATCGACGCCCTTTTACCTTATGGGCGGATAACTTCCATCGTCCCCAAACAGCTAAAAGCTGGTAAATACGTCTACACCGACGGCCGCCGAGAGGCGTATATTGTCCCACATGACGGAATCAACATCCGAGTCGCTCCCTGCCCGCCTCGATATAAGAATAAAAGGCGAGGCCTGGCCTATGTACCTGACCTCCGGGATCAGGTGCTCTAGATGCCGAGGCCAAGGACATAGAAGAGCTAACTGCCCCCTGCTCACTGGGCAGTCTACCGGCCCCAGACGGACTTCTCCATCCTCCACCACCAATGTCCCACAGATGACCGCGCCTGAGCTGCCTCGACAGCCATCAGCCGCGTCTCCTGCACCACCGCCTCCAGTTCCAACCATGGAGGTTTCTGGCGTTCTTCCTGCGGCCCCAGCTGCGCCTCATCAGCCTGCTGTGCTTGGACAACCTCCACCGGCACCCATGGCTCTATCTATGGATAAATCAACTCCTGTACCAGCGCCCCCCGCCCCATCTCGGGAGAAGCCTAGTAATAGCCCCACGGCCCACACTACGCCTCAGCCTGCTGAGTCGACGCCGCCTACTCCCCACAGGGAGGAGTCAACCCAGGACTTCGTTACATATACGCCTCCACTTCCTCCCCCGTTGACCAAGGAGGAGCAGGAAGCGCTGGAGTTTCAGTGCGAGGCTCAATTGTATGACTTGCTAGAGAAACTGAATTGGGAACAGGCCCTGGAGCCCCTGTTCGAGGATGGGATGGAAGAAGATGAGGTCCCATTTGCGGTAATTTGGCCCGAGTGTAGGGAGCAACTCCTCACGTATGTCTCACGCAGACATAAACCCATTCTTGCCGAGTTTCTCGGCACTGTCGCTGAGCATGCTCGCGACTGCCACCCAATTATTCAAAAGGGATTGTCCGAGGTCAGGCTGGCTCTGGGCTCCTGACAGAATCAAGAAGATTGTAAATATTTCTTACTCTTTATGGAGTGTAATTATTGACTAGATTGTCAATAAAGTCTTTTTTAATTGTCAAATTGTCACACACACATTAAGATAATTTCAATATATATATAATTGTTATATATTATATATTTAAATAAAAAAATATATATTAGGTCAAATATAATAAATTATATTTAGACCCAATATATGCCTTTTTAATATAAGATTGATTTATGGATTGCTCTAAAAATATTTATGTATATTATATGTAAATATATAAAATATATATATGTCACAATTTGCCTAATGCCCAATATGTATAATTTATTGCCGCCATAATTATAATGTTAAAATGTAAAGAAAAATAAATCCATTTATAAATCTGTACAAAATAAACGAGGGAGCCAGCGCACGCGCGTTCACGAGTGTGGATAAAAAACTTACTTTTCGTATCTGTCGTGGTCGAATGGAAGGGCGCAGCCGTTGTGCATGTATCCTGTCGACTCTTACTTTGCGAAGCAAACATGCACAACGGCTGCGCCTTTCCATTTGACCACGACAGATACGACATATATATATGTATGTATATATAATATATAGTATATGTACATGTTTATAATAGGTTTTATTTCTTCATATATAATAAATAAATGGATGAAATATAATGGGGATAAAATACTCCAGCATAGCTACCCAGCTTATGACGGGTAACAGCCGAAGCTATGCTGAAGGTTTTTTTCTCTCTCTCTTTCGCTTCTTTCTCGCGGTGGGCGTCACCAATGAAGACCTTGTATATATATTCATATATATGTATATTTAACAATTATTTTATCTATTTATATCTATTTATTCATATATCTTTCATTATTAATCTTATTTATTCATTTTATGTATTTAACCTTATATAAGCTTATATGGACGTTATAATAAATCAGTTTCAATCTCTCTCTTTCTCTCTCTCTCGCTATTGCATTCTATCAATTGATTTATAAAGATATATTTTATTTTATATATTAACTAACACAAATATATAAATTTTGGAATTATCTTATTGGTATTTTATACATATATTTTTTAAAATTATTTTATACGCACTCTTGACAACAGTGACGAAGAGTTAAGGTAATTAATGGTTTGAATTATTAAAGTTTCGTTGATTTTACATTTAATATTTCTCCAAAAGAACTATTAAAAAAGCAGCAACTATTTTCTCAACTTTTAAATTTCATTTATAACTTTATTCAAATTTATAACCTTACATAGTACAATGCAGCAAATATTAACCTGGGATATAGTGAACCTTCTTTTATAACGAATATAAAATAATCCCCATTTCTTTTATAATAAAAAACACTATGGCTATATAAATAGTCATGATTATATAGTTAACCAAATGTTCAGTCGCATTGGAATTCGCTATATATGTGTTATTTTACCTATAAAATTACTTTATTCATAAGGAACATAGAAAAAAAAGGGAATAACAAACAAAACACATTTTTGTAAGAATAAGCTGAAATACAATCATTTTTATGGGTGGCTGATAAATTGCTTATGATATTTTGAATAATCAGTTAACTTACGCTGATAAATTAAATGGAACCTACTCTGCATATAAACGGATTGTATTTTTATCCAATACCACATGTCAAATATTGGTATTGTAACTAATATATAAGAAAAGGGTCTATCTTTAGCATGTAACCATTTATCTAGATTTGATTTAGTGTATAAATGCATAAAACATTCTAAATTTATATACATAAAATGGATAATTCGTGTTTTGGGTTGAATAGAAGTGTAGGCTCAGTTCTCCAATTTATGTTCATTTTGATACCTTATTAATTTTCTATTTTCTAGTTATTAATATGTTATTATCACATTAATATTTTTCGGGCATAACACAATTAGTAAATTAAATTTAATTGCCATCTATCGTTCAATTTACTGGCAATGCGTTTCTTTTAAATATCATCAAATATTATCTCTACGGACCTTACTGCAATGATATGAGTTATCGAATGAGAGGGTTCACTACTTATGAGCCAAGCCCTCTCATTCAATAACTCATATCATTGCTGTAAGGTCTGTAGATATAATATTTGATGATATTTAAAAGAAACGCATTGCCAGTAAATTTATTTGTGTAAAGTTTGAATAACACAATTAACTACTTTCTTCTAAATATACATTAATTTTATTTTTGCATAGATATTATTAAAGGCTCGAAGGATATGCTTCCACCTTTTCGTCAAATTATTAAATAATTAACATCGATAGTCCATATACAGGGTGATCCAAAAGTCCCGCACAACTTTAAAAATTAATAACTCCGCGAATATTTGGGCTAGAGCAATGCGGTAACCACCATTGTGTTCAGGATGCAATGGGATTTTTTATGGCAAATAATGAAAAATTCGAAATTGATTTTAGTTACAATTTTATTCGCCAGATGGCGCTCTACCAGAATCAGAGATTCAGCGGCCAAATTGTTTGATAAATTGAAAAATATAACTGATCGACACGTATTTTTCCTTTTTGAATACCAGGAAAGAACTCTAATAATATCAAATAACAAATTAATAAAACACCACTTCGCCAAAAGTATGAAGAATTGGTTAACGATTTTCAAATACAATCAGAGATATGTAAAATAGGTAAATGCAAATTAAACATGTAGCAAAAAGAAAATTGATATTTTAGATACGGTTTGTTTCCGAAGATAATAAATTTCAAATATTTTTAATTCAACTCTCACTCAGTATCGATTATGATTATTTTAGTTCATTTGAAAAATATGTATCTATCTATGATAATTTATTTTACTCTGGAATGCCGTTGTTGTTGTTGTCGTCGTGTCCAATAAATAGCCTCAGATGTCTCCATGCATCTCTATCACAGCAGCAGCAGCAATGTCCACTATTTTGGATGTATAAAGCTGCTGCTCTGAGTCTATGTCAATTTTCTGTAGGCTGCGGGCATGAGAATATGTGGGTAGGTGTTAGTTCCACACCAGGGCAGTTGGTGCATGTTCTATAGGTTCTTGTGCCATCTGGATGTATTTTCATTCCTTTATAATGTTTTGTTCTAAGTCTTGTTATAGGTTTTGTCAGTTTTCTCTCAGAGTTTATTTCACATATTTGATCTTTTCTTATTTTTTGTTTAATTATCTTGTATTTTGCCAAAGCATCAGTGTCAAATACTGACATTTGTTCTTTATTCTGGCTCAACTTTCTGGCTTCCTTTGCCAAATCAACTGCCATTTCATTACCCCCGATCCCAACATGGGCAGGAATCCATTGTAGAATGCAGTTATTCTCCAATGATTCCAGTTGGGTAAGTAACGAGTGTATTTTCTGTGTGATTCTAGTATTGCCCTTCTGAATTGCTTCTAGAGCGGATATGGAGTCGCTGTATATTAAAATTCCTTCTGCTTGATGCAGGGATGGTTGGTTAAGGTATAAATCAAGAGCTTTCCAGATAGCTGTCAGTTCACAAGTGAAGTTTGACGAAATCTGTCCTGCTCCTTCTTTGATTTTGATGTTTGTTACATCTTGCAGTATTATGTTAATTCCGGCCCCTCCATTACTCAGGGTAAGGTCTGAAGATCCATCTGTATATGCTGTTAAAGGGCGTGGCCTAGCATTTTTAATCAAGAATTTGTACTATGAGGACATAGCCGTTAATATTACAAACACATTAGACCTCGAAGCCCAAGGTATCAAAGTCTACCTCAATCAAAACAAAGCCATCAACATATACAATATGTATCACCCTCCAAACAATACATTTATTGACGATGTACAATGGCTCAATTTCTTACAGACAACTCTATTATTGTAGGTGACCTTGATGCCAAACATCAACTATGGGGATGTTCTACGCCAAACCCAAGAGTCAAAATACTATCAAACATATTTGACCTTAATGCCTTATGTGCTTAAATGATGGGAATCCTACCCATCATTCCTACAGCTATAATACTACACAAGCCCGTGATATAAGTTTTTACTATCCTGACATTTTCCACAAATGCAAATAGCAAATATTAAAAAGTTTTAGAAGTGTGATCATTTGCCTAATTTAATAGAAATTAGCACCAAGACCAAAACTAGCTCAATTAAGAAAAATTCTGGAACTTCAAAAAGGCTAATATGATATCTTTCGAAAACACCATTATTAAAGCAGCCAAAGTTTCAATACCAAGAGGTAATATTAAGAAATGGATCCAAATTATACACACCAGGCAAAAAATATTCAAACACTTATAACTAAAAGAAATGAACTACAAAAAAAGAGCACCCAAAACCAAACAAATTGGAGAACTGAACTGAACATTGTGATTGCAAAAATAAAAAGATTATACGTAAATGTGAAAAGGGAAAAATGGAAACAAACTTGTGAAAACCTGAACCCAAGAAACCCAAATACAAAACTTTGGAATTTGGCAAAACAAATTGACAGAGCCCAGCCACAAACTAAAAACACAAATATGATTAGGAATACAGATAGTACACCAGCAACTAATGACAAAATTGCTGCCAATCTTTTAGGTAATTCATATCAAATAAGTAGTAAAATCAAGGTTGAAAAAAGGCCCGAAAGATTATTCATGACTGTAAAAATGTCACCAGCACTCATAATATTTTCCATGAAAAAAATCAATATGAAAGAGCTAGCTTATGCATTAGAAAACACTGACCTAAACAAGACTCCTGGTCCAGATGGAATCCATGGCCGAATGATGTCAAACTTGGGCAAAATTGGCAAAGAAAGACTTCTTAATATTTTCAATAACTCCTGGAAAACTGGAAAATTGCCTCAAGACTGTAAAAATGCAACAATAATTCCCATTAAAAAACTTGACAAATCTGCTGATGACCCAAAAAACTACCGACCTATCTCCCTCACAAATATTTGCTGCAAATTAATGGAAAAAATATACTCAGACGACTCACCTACCACCCCGACACAAGAAATCTCTTACCAGAAGAACAATATGGATTTAGGAAAGGACATGGGACAATTGACCAACTCTTATTTTTCACACAAAAGGTAAAAGATGCACAAAACAAAAAACCAACTAACCACACCATAGCTGCTTTTTAGACCTTACACAAGCTTTTGATAAGGGGTATGGAAAAACAAGTTAATTACAAAATTATACAAACATTTCAAAATTGATGGAAAAGCTATCACTTGGATAAATGGTTCCCTTAAAAATATATAAATCAGGGTCAAATATAATGGCACTCTATCTAAAAACTTCAAATTGTACCAAGGATTACCACAAGGATCAATCCTTAGCCCAACTCTCTTCACCCTATTTATTGCAGGCATAGAAGAATATTTTTCACATAAAACCAATATTGGACTTTTCGCTGATGACATTATTCTATGGAGCAGCAACACTAACTGGAAAAAAGCTGAAAGAGATTTGAACAAGACTCTTATCCACCTAGAAAATTTGCTAATAAACATAAATTAGAATTTAACCCCCAAAATTCTGAGACCTGTATTTTTACTACCGATAAGAAACTATACAAAATAAGGCCAAAAATTATTCTGAAAGAACAACAATTGCAATATAATAAACATCCAAAATATCTCGGCTACACCCTGGATCCAGAAATTAACTCCAGTAAACATATTGAAGAAGTTATTAGAAAAGGAAGAGACCGACTAAAAATCTTGAAATATATTTCAGGAAGAGTGGGGAGCTGAAGCAACAACACTAAATTTAACTTACACACCTCTAATGAGACCTATCTTGGAATATGGATATCAAATCTATGGTACAGCATCTGAAACAAATCTAAAAACACTGGAAAGGATACAACTAAATGCAGCTAGAATTATTGCAGGTCTTCGAAAAACCTGCCCTAGTAATATTGTACTTTACGAGGCAGACATTATGCCCTTGAAGGATAGAATAAGCTACAATCTGCCAAAATATATAAACAAAATCAAGAGTTATGAAAACAAACACAGAACTTTCAATTACATACTTAATTGGGAACCCAATATAAGACTCAAAAAAGAAGGCCCTCTCCACCTGGCCAAAAGAAATGGATTTTTAAAATATAAAGTGGAAAAATATTATTTAGCTGAAAAAATATCTCCATGCGAACCACTAGCAAAATGTTATTTTTAATGCCACTTTAAATGAACCCACCAACAGACAATACCAAAATCCAGAATACTTAAAACAATTATCATTAGAAATAATTAATAAAATTCCTAAAAATGCAATAACTATCTATACCGATGGTAGCAGAGACGAGTTGGGACACACTGGCAGTGGCTCTCTCATTAAAACCACAAATGGCAATGAGAAAATAAACAGAAGAAACCCAGATTTTTGCTCAGTCTTCAGATCAGAACTTATAGCCATCTATGAAGTCTTGAAATCCATCAGAAACATTAAACATCACGATATATGGATTCTTACTGATAGTAGAAGTGCCATACAACACTTGAGTCACACAGGGGATCTTAGAGACAAAGTAAGCAGGAACATAATTGGTTATCTCCAAAAACTCTCAATACCTCAAAAATTCACCTTCAATGGATACCCTTACATGTTAGCATTGAAGGCAATGAAGCTGCTGATGCGCTAGCAAAAAAAGGCACAAAAGAACCCTTGCTACAGAAAAATAAACTTACTTTTAAAGAAATAGAAACAGTAGCCAAAATAAACAAGAACTGGAGGATCCCACCTAAGAACAGTTGGTATACCCTAGAAGCAGATGGCCACCCAGACCTTTAGGTCCACAAGCCGGCATGCGAAGCATGCCCTTCGCTGCTATTCTGTTCAACTCATAAGCCAAGTAGCGGTATCCAAGCTAGTGCTTGGACATTGTACCTGGAAACACCACCTCCCAGACAACGTGTCTGGAAGGATTTCTATACCGGTGGCCTTTAATCATAGCAAAATAGGAAACTATCTACTGTGTCCAGCAGGGACCGCGGGGAGGCAGCTCCCGGTCGACTCTGTTCACTCACAGCTGAGGAAAAGCTCAGCTGCCACGTCGTGGGCTTTCTCAAGAAGCTTGCTGTGATTTCTCAGCAGCTTACTCTCGATCGCGCCCCTCGCTCTCCTTCTCTCTTCCTGCCCACCCACTACCCTTAGACAATCCAAGACGTAGTGGCGTGCATTCACATCCCTTTCTCCATAGACGCAATCAGGGTTTCTCTTAATTTTAAATCTGTGGAGACTTGGAGAAGAGCTCATGTCCCGAACTACCCTAATGAGTTTGTGGGACATTACCTTACAGAGGTACTTGGGTGTTGTTACCCCATTGAATACCTCTCTCCCCTTCACACTGTTCCGCCTTCTGCCCAACCATAAGTCCTGGACGTGCCCCCTGATCCTCCTATAAACTTCTTTCTTGGTCACTGGGGTCCTCAGTGATCTACCTCTAAAGCATCCTGCCTTAGCGATCCTGTCTGCGAACTTATTACATTCGATGAGGCTGTGTCTCCTAAACCAAGGGAGCTCCGGAGCCCGCGTCATCATCTCCAGCTCCTGGATTATTTGAGGCGCGAGTTGCCCTTTCTCCAGATTGATGGCGACGAGGGCCGACATACAATCTGAATAGAGGCGGTCCGGGCTGAAGTTCTTCTCGGCACACACTCTGAGGGCTACCCTGATCGCAACCAGCTCGGCTGAAAAGACCAATTCGTCCACTCTGAGTGTTAAACCTTCTTGGAAGATCAGCTCTCCATTAGTGAATATCACTACCCCAGCTCCAGTATTGGTTCTAGACTTACTACAATCAGTGAAAGCCTCCGTGTCAATCCCTGTCGGCCCTCCAGGACTCCAATTCCACTTTGGCAACCACTGCGGAGGCTTCCTTGGATCCCTCTTCGATTCCAGGGCCCCCGCTTTAAGTCCCAGGGCATCTTCCCTGTTCTCCCAGATCTTCTGTCTGATGGTCTCCTCCTCTAGATTCAATCCGAGGGGAATAAGCCCAGCGAGGACCAAAAAGGCCTCACTGCTGGTAGTGCGATATCCCCCTGTGATTCTGAGTGCCGCTGTCCTCTGCACTCTCTCTAAAGTTGTTGCCACCTTCTGATCCCTGTTTCGGCGCCACCAAGCCCCGGAAGCATATAGCAAGATTGGCTCTAAACAGGAGAGGCAGAGGTTCCTAAAAATAGTACCATCCTTCTCACCCCTGTTGAGAGCCAACCAGGACAGGCCTGCACAACGCCTCCCTGCCTCTCGCCACCATCTCCTCCGCCTGGTATTGCCAACCCATCTTGTCATCAATGACCACCCCCAGAATAGTCATCCTATTGACCAACGCTACCCTCCTTCCTTCAATCCTGATAGCCGGCTTGTGTTCCCATTTGATCCCTTTCCTTTCAGTTCTTATGCCCCTAGGCTTAAAGCTGAGGGCTTTAGTTTTGGAGACATTGAACTTAAGGCCAGAGTCATGGGCCCAGTTCGAGAGAATTTGGAGAGAAGTTTCAACACACTTCTCAGCCTTCGCTCTCGAAGCAGCCTCAATGATGAGGAACTGGTCGTCAGCATAGAGAACCAGCCTGGCTCCCTCAGGGAGCTCCTCCTGGAAAACGGTGTTTACCAGGATATTCCACAGAATAGGTCCGCAGCAAGAGCCCTGGGGGCAACCCCTAGCACAGTTTCTTTCCAACTTCCGCCCACCAAAACTGAGGCTAATCCGTCTATCCCTCAGGAAGTCACGAACTAAGCTGCACAACTTATCAGGACAACCCATGTCCATCAAATTTCTCATCAGCTTGTTCCAGCTCATGGAGTTGAACGCGCCATCAATGTCCAGGGCCACGAGAAGAACCCAAGCACCCTTATTTAAGACAATGTCAACCCCCTCTAACACCTCGTTTAGAGCTGTGTTTGTGGATTTTCCTTCCCTAAAGCCATGTTGGAAAGAGGAAAGGAGCTCATTACTCTCTAGCCAGTGCTTCAGTCGCTGAGCTAGTAGGCTATCCAGGACCATACCTAGACACACTAGTAAAGAAAGCGGACGATAATCTTTAGGAGAATTACCCTTTCTACCAGACTTTTCGAGAAACACTACTCGGGCAACCTTCCATGCCTCATTAAGGTGGTATATCTTGTTCTGAGAATTCTGGGTTTTGCTCCCCAATTTGTTCCACATAGCCTTCTCAGAATGTTTAGTTTTCTGATAGCTCTATTTGAGGTGCTAATTATGTGTTTTGAAAATTCCAATTCCTCATCAATAATAATTAAAATAATTTTGTTGACATATTGTCAATACATGCACAGTCTGCACTATTACAAAAAGATAATATGTATTATATACACTATGTACAATGAATATGGCGCCTCTGCCAGCGCTGCAGAATTTGGTGGAGAATCGCCAGTGGGTCTCCAGCGACATCACGCATTTTGCGATCTACGATGAATACGTAGATCGCGTACTTCGCCGCTTAGGAGATGGTGATGGCGTGGTCCTCGAGACCAACTTGAAAGATCCAGGACTGCAGTATCTCACCTAGGTATTATGGATTTCTAATTTTATCAATTACTTGTTTGTTTATGCTTATTTTGTGGTTATATTTATGCCTTTTTCCCTGTGAGTGGAGAAGAGGCATAGGTTTTTTTTTTTTGGGTTTATGGTCATTTGGAGTTCCATTGCCCACTTCTCCAGTCCTCTCATTGATGTGTTCAGTATTTTTTACGATTTTTCTATGCTGCTACTTGTGTGCCATATGGCTATATCATCTGCATAACAGGCAACCTTTGTGTCTTCAGTGAGGTAAGGATGGATGTCGTTAATATATAGCAGATAGAGTAGAGGACTGAGCACAGATACCTGAGTTACACCAGCCCATGTTCTTCCTTCCTTGGAAAATTCTCCATTGACCCGAACCTTTAACCTTTTTCCCCTTTAGAAGTCTGCAATCCAGATTAAGGTTTTTCTCTTACTCCGATGTTGTGCAGATTTTCAAGTAATTTCTCCCTCCACACTCGATCAAAAGCTGAGGTCATATCAAGGAATATAGCCGTGGTCTTCTTTGGCGGTTTTTCCTGGAAAGAATCTATTATTGATTGACAGAAGTAGAACAATTGATCAGTCGCACAGTGCTAGGATCTATAGGAAGTTTGGTAGAGGTTTATTTTATTATTGTCAGTGAGCCAGAATATGAGCCTAGAGTGGATAATTCGTTCTGGTATTTTACAAAGTATGCTGGTGAGAGCAATTGGCCGATAGTTCTTGTATTCCTTGGCATCTTTGTTTGGCTTCAGTATTGGCACTATAATTGATATCTTCCAATTCTTTGGTAGTTTACCAGTTTGCCATGAAATGTTCAGTATTCGTAGGAGTTGATTATTAGCTTTGTCTTCAAAGTGTTTAATCATTTGACCAAAGATTAGATTATCTCTTGGTGACCTCTTGGATTTTTTTTATTGATAAGTTTAGCTCATTCAGTGTGAAGTCTCTCGAGAAAATATCTTGTTGATGGAAGTTTCTTGCTTGTTTAACTAACTGGCTTATATTATTTTTAGAGTCCTGTCTTCATTCGTGTAGTTGAGTCTGGAAGTGCTTGAAAGATATTCAGCAATTATGTCAGCCACCTGTTTGTTCTCGTTCTCGCTGTTCTATTCATATCGGTTAGAGTATTGGAGGTTTGGTGTTGGTTTTGATTGTTTCTAACATTCTAATCATATTCCAGTGTTGGCTGTCCTTTCTTGGATCCATTTTTTCGCAGAATACTGTCATTTTTCTTGTTTGCATATCCAAATTTCTTGTTCTATTTTGTGACTAATTTCAATGAGTTCCTTTCTGTTTTCTTCTGTTTTATTTTTTAAGAAGTTCATTGATATTGTCTCTCTCTCTCTGAAATCATTGCCCCGATGTTGTGGTCCTTCCAGCAAGGTATCCACAGGTCTTTACGTCTACCTCTAGGTATCGATGCTTTTGCAGCTTTTGAAATGTTCGAAGAGAATTTTTCCAAGTTTTTGTCAAGCGTTCTGTAATTCAATTTTTCGTTGCACAGTTCTTCAAGCTTTTCTTTGAATTTTTTTCAAAGCGGCTTTCCTAAAGTTCCATGTTCTTTTTTTTTCTAATGGACATTCTCAATTTTTAAGTTTAGGGTTGTTAAAATTGGTCTGTGGTCACTGATTGCACCTCTCAGGATTTTCCATTGTGTTGTGGGTGCGATGTTGTAATTTATCGCTCTGATGTCTATTGCGGATTCTGTGCCTGTGGACTTAGATAGGTATAGGTGTTGTTGAGATTACGAGAGGTCAAGAATTGAAGAACCTTCTCCCAACAAGTAAGACCCTCACCTAGAGTCTAGATATCAGTTTGGACTGCCTTGGGTGATCAAGTCAGGAAGGAAAATAACGCAGGCAGAAACCAGCGGCTACTACACGCAGAAGATCTCGCTCTAGTAAGACACTCTCAGAAACTCTAAGAAAACTCTTTATTTAGACAACACGGCCTAGTTATATACATTCAAGGAATTTACATAATAAGAATTTATACATTCAATTAGAAAATCCACATGTCCAGTCAAACATTCAAAATATATATTTACATATTGTATGTTACGACTTTTAACATACCCCCACCTTTCTTTTTTGTAAAAAGAAAAAAACCGGCATACTGCGGCACCCTCTCCATACACACCACCGGAGGTTGCCCCTTAAGCGTCCATCTTTCTCCTCCAAAGAAATCGGAGGTAGTCCCAATCATTTTCCTTGATGGCCATTACCTGGAAATATCTCCTCATGTCGGCCAAAACTCCGTACTTATTTTTCCGAAGTTTTATCCCTATTTCCGGGATTCTCCTCAGCAGAATGGGTCTCCTCCTCAAATACCGTCTTAAGGCGAGTGCGCCGTGTTCTCGACAGGAAGCGTCGCCAAATACTGGCCGCATAGGCGTAGCCCTGGACCCATTCCTAAACAAAAGGTGACGAGGCCAATAGTATCCTTCCACCCTTGATTCAGTACCTTGTTCTGCATCTAGGTTTTCTTCCACCTTTAAATCAGTACCCTGTTCTGCATCTAGCTTTTCTTCCACTTTTGGATCAGTACCCTGTTCTGCATCTAGCTTTTCCCCCACCGTCGAATCAGTACCTTGTTCTGCATCTATATTTTTCGCTTCATTTCCATCATGATCTGTTCCCTTGTTGTATTTATCGTCCTTACTCTTAGCAAAATCAGATTTATTTATGGTTTTCAAATCTTGGGATTCTGTTTCTTTATAATTATCCTTTATTTTAAATTCCGCATCTCTCGTTGGTCCTACTTTCACCAATTTCCTCGATGCTGGAACTCTGACAACTCCTTCTTCATTTTCCTCATTATCATCAATCGATTCAGTTTCATCTGAAATCTTTACTTGGTCAGCGCCTTCAGCTACCGCTCTAGAATTGTTTACCGGTTCATAACCTTTAATTGCCGTCTCAGAATCCTTCACTCCATCGCCCTTAGGCTTCGCTTCAGAATCCTTTACTTCGTCGCCCTTAGGCTCATCTTCAGAATCCTTTACTCCGTCGCCCTTAGGCTCATCTTCAGAATCCTTTTTTCCGTCGCCTTCATCTCCTGCTTTTTGACCTTCAGATTCTTTTACTTGATCTCCTTTATCTCCGTCTTTAGAATTCACTTCAGATTCCTTTACGCCTTCGCCCTTAGGCTTCGCTTCAGAATCATTTACTCCGTCACCCTTAAGATTCGCTTTATCAGGTTTTGCTTTCGCTTCATTTGCTTTGTTTTTAGCCTCAGCTTCCCTCACACCTACATAGCTATCAACTGCAGTTTCAGAATCCTTCACTTTATTGCATTTAACTGCCACATTCAATTCCTTTTCTTTAATAGCACTCACAGCACCCTTTTTGCCCTCATATTCAATATCTATTATAGAGGGAGCTGAACAAGCTTCCTTTAGCATTCTAGCTTTAGCTTGAGCAGGCTTCACCTCCGTAGCTCTAGCAGTTTTTACAGAATCCTCTTTTTCCACGCCTTCAATTTCATTTTTCATGGACTCTTCCGGGCTTTTCGATAGAGACGCAGAAGTAGTCTGAAGTTTGATAACTTTCTGATTATTGGTTTCTGAATTCGGAGAGGCACTAGACGCCCCTGGTGGAATTTGAGAAGTCTTGGCCTGAGCATCCCTATCCTGCTCACGCATTTCGCGAATTCTGGCCTTTAAATAATATCTCTCCATGATGTAGACTTCACACTCCTCAAATTCTTTATCAATTTCATCGTCAGTCGCCTCAGCTTTGGCTAATAAAATTTCCTGGTATTGTTCGTTCAATACCACCAGCTCCAAATAGAGAGCTTCCAATCTATCAAATTTGGCATATATGCCACTATTGTCAATAAGAGGATTCCTTAACTCTGTATTCATATCATTTACCACTTCGGTAAAAACGCCTCTTATCGCCTCTCTACGCCTTCTGCTAACATCCTCCATCTCTCCTTGTAGTTATCCTTTCTCCTTGTAGGTATCCTTTTTACCTTGTAGGTAGCCTTTCACCTTGTAGGTAGGAGCTCTTTTTAACCTTTAACAAAGGACCTTTTGAGCTCCTTTTAACCTTGAGCTTCACTGAGCTCTTTTTATCCTTTAACAAAGGACCTTTTGAGCTCCTTTTAACCTTGAGCTTCACTGAGCTCTTTTTAACCTTTAACAAAGGGCTTCTTTTGAGCTCCTTTAAACCTTGAGCTTCACTGAGCTCTTTTTCAACCTTTGACAAAGGGCCTCTTGAGCTCCTTTCAACCTTGAGCTTCACTGAGCTCTTTTTAACCTTTAACAAAGGGCTTCTTTTGAGCTCCTTTAAACCTTGAGCTTCACTGAGCTCTTTTTCAACCTTTGACAAAGGGCCTCTTGAGCTCCTTTCAACCTTGAGCTTCACTGAGCTCTTTTTAACCTTTAACAAAGGGCCCCTTGAGCTCCTTTAAACCTTTAACAAAGGGCTTCTCGAGCTCCTTTAAACCTTGAGCTTCACTGAGCTCTTTTTAACCTTTAACAAAGGGCTTCTCGAGCTCCTTTAAACCTTGAGCTTCACTGAGCTCTTTTTAACCTTTAACAAAGGGCTTCTCGAGCTCCTTTTCTCTTGAGCTTCTTGAGCTTCTGGTCCCCCGAGCCTCCTGAGCTTCTTGTACTCTGAGCCTCCTTAGCTTCTTGTACCCTGAGCTTCCCTAGCTTTCTTGTACCTTGAGCTTCCTTAGCTTTCTTGTACCTTGAGCTTCCTTAGCTTCCTTGTACCCTTGAGCCTCCTTAGCTTTCTTGTACCTTGAGCTTCCTTAGCTTTCTTGTACCTTGAGCTTCCTTAGCTTTCTTGTACCTTGAGCTTCCTTAGCTTTCTTGTACCTTGAGCTTCCTTAGCTTTCTTGTACCTTGAGCCTCCTTAGCTTTCTTGTACCTTGAGCTTCCTTAGCTTTCTTGTACCTTGAGCTTCCTTAGCTTTCTTGTACCTTGAGCTTCCTTAGCTTTCTTGTACCTGCTGTTGCTCGGGAGACAGCGCCTACAGGTCTTCCCGCCTTCTGTTCCTCGGGAGACAGCGCCTACAGGTCTTCCCGCCTTCTGTTCCTCGGGAGACAGCGCCTACAGGTCTTCCCGCCTTCTGTTCCTCGGGAGACAGCGCCTACAGGTCTTCCCGCCTTCTGTTCCTCGGGAGACAGCGCCTACAGGTCTTCCCGCCTTCTGTTCCTCGGGAGACAGCGCCTACAGGTCTTCCCGCCTTCTGTTCCTCGGGAGACAGCGCCTACAGGTCTTCCCGCCTTCTGTTCCTCGGGAGACAGCGCCTACAGGTCTTCCCGCCTTCTGTTCCTCGGGAGACAGCGCCTACAGGTCTTCCCGCCTTCTGTTCCTCGGGAGACAGCGCCTACAGGTCTTCCCGCCTTCTGTTCCTCGGGAGACAGCGCCTACAGGTCTTCCCGCCTTCTCTACTTGACCGGCCCACGCAGCCCACCCGGGGACGCCACTAAATGTTGAGATTACGAGAGGTCAAGAATTGAAGAACCTTCTCCCAACAAGTAAGACCCTCACCTAGAGTCTAGATATCAGTTTGGACTGCCTTGGGTGATCAAGTCAGGAAGGAAAATAACGCAGGCAGAAACCAGCGGCTACTACACGCAGAAGATCTCGCTCTAGTAAGACACTCTCAGAAACTCTAAGAAAACTCTTTATTTAGACAACACGGCCTAGTTATATACATTCAAGGAATTTACATAATAAGAATTTATACATTCAATTAGAAAATCCACATGTCCAGTCAAACATTCAAAATATATATTTACATATTGTATGTTACGACTTTTAACAGGTGTACTCTCCGTTATTTAACGGTGTAAGGTCGAGGTCGGTTAGCATGTCCTCAACCTGCTGACTTTTGTTATCCTGGATAGGTGATCCCCAAATTGAACTTTTGGCGTTAAATTCGCCGAGTATGATTGTGATATCCGAAGACGCTTCACTTAATGTCTCTATTGTGTGTACCCATACAAAATTCAAAGCTTTCACGAGCTGAAAGTTGGCGATTTTGAGATGCGTCAAGAATTCGCTGCATGGGTTTTCCGGCAAATTGATATTGATGAAAACTGGCTGTCGAATGTTCTGTGGACAGATGATGCTCACTTTCTCTAAACGGAGAATTTAACATTCAAAACAGCCGCATTTGGGCAACAGAAAACCCTAGGATTTTTACAGAAATGCCACTTTACCAGCCTAGAGTTACAGTTTTGTGTGGGTTCACTTCTTTTATTATTGGGCCATTTTTTTTTGAAAAATCAATGGAAGAAATTTTAAAACCGTTTTTGTAACTGGTGAACGTTGTGTTCAACTTTTGAGAGAAAAGGCTATTCCCATATTGCAGGGCAAAAGCACTACGCGAAATAACATTCATGAAAGATGGAGGACCTCCTCATATCTCCCGAGGTACCAAACAATTGCTGAAGGATACGTTCGGTGAAAATCGTGTTATAAGTCGCCACTTTATATACCAGTGGCCTCCAAGATCACCAGACTTGACGCCTTGCGATTTTTGTCTAGGGGGGTACATTAAATCGTGTGTTTATCGATGCTGGCCTACCACATTGGCCATGTTGAAGGCTTCTATCAAATGGCACGTTTTATCAATTTCAACAGATATGTTATTTAATGCTGTCCATTCTGTCATTTATCGTCAGCAGGCGGTGATTGAGAATGAAGGGTGCCACATTGAGCAAGGATTGTGACCTAATACAAGAGAGAAGGCAGTTACCTCATGTGTTATATAAGCCGCCATGTATTATATTATCTACCAATATTTTGCAGCTCTTTGTGTTGGGATATGGGGATAATAAATGCTGTCCTCACATCTTGACTCTTTTTTTTGTGAACAGTAATATTTTGTTTGTCATTTGCTTACATATTATGTCGTGCATACCAGAGTAATATAACTTCTCGAATAACACTGGTACACATAATTTTCCCCCTTATGATTAGTTTTCGCTTTTCGATCATTAGAAGAAATAGCATAAGGAATATTTTCTGTACACCAATAACTTTAGAAATTTTGTGCAAAAAAAAAAATAATAATACAAAATGATTTTACTACCACGTTTTTCAACGCAAAAGGTCGATTTAAAAAATATTTTTATTTGAGGGGACACATTTTTTAAAATTGTGTACAGTATAATAAACAATGATAACATTTGACAAGCCCATAGGATATTTGGAATAAAGTACGACAAATATATTTTGTCACTCCCCTCTATATTTCATTTGTTGGATCATGACACATATCCAGTTAAATAGTCAAGGGTCGCCAATCAGTCAAGAAACTACACATTTCTTATAGCAAGAAATCCTATTAATAGTGCCATCATAATTTTTGGTACTATATTAACATTTCGAAAATTCGTGTATTGATATCAGCAGTGTTTTTCAAACATTCAATCTATTTCACAAAACCCCATATAAAATATAAATATTTTTGCTACATGTTTTAATTTGCATTTACCTAATTTACATATCTCTGATTGTATTTGAAAATCGTTAACCAATTCTTCATACTTTTGGCGAAGTGGTGTTTTATTAATTTGTTATTTGATATTATTAGGGTTCTTTCCTGGTATTCAAAAAGGAAAAATACGTGTCGATCAGTTATATTTTTCAATTTATCAAACAATTTGGCCGCTGAATCTCTGATTCTGGTAGAGCGCCATCTGGCGAATAAAATTGTAACTAAAATCAATTTCGAAATTTTCATTATTTGCCATAAAAAATCCCATTGCATCCTGAATTCAATGGTGTTTACCGTATTGCTCTAGCGCAAATATTCGCGGAGTTATTAATGTTTAAAGTTGTGCGGGACTTTTGGATCACCCTGTATATTGATAAATGGATATTCATAGAAGCATAATGGGTATAACAATTAATCTCAATAAATAACTAATTTGCATATATTCGTTAAATTATGATGATACATTGCTGTGTTATTATCATCCTAACTATTATTAATATATTAAAAATGATAATAACCCATTGATGTAATAAGTATAAAAGTCTGGCTCTTTCAAACATAAACAGAATCAAATCCTCTTATCTTAAAAAAGTACTATCATAAAGGAAAAAACATTTTCAAACTTTACATTAATATCTTCAGGATAAACCACTTTGTTAAATAGTTTAAGAAATAAATTCAGTAACAACCTAAAAACCTCAAAACAAAATGATCGATTTAAAAATCAAAATACAGAAATAATAAAGAACCGAAATATCAATTATAGAAACTAGGTCTTTCTCATTACTAAGAGAATCGATGAAAGGACATTTCATGATTATAAGAATTGCGTAATAGCTTTCAAAATTTATTTTTCGGAAATGCGGAGAGTTCTACGAGCTGAGAATGTTTTTGTAAACTCTGTAGGAGTTCTCCGGATAGACGTATACCAATTTATAGAGAGCTCTTTAGAATCATTCAAATTATAAGGTATTTTTTGTATACGGCCATGTATGAAATTATATATAAAGTAAAGTAAAATTTCTCTATAGCGAATCCCAAAGGGATTTAACCTTTTGTTCCCAATAGGCATGGTTCATTAGAACCATAGTTCACTTTATTTTCAAATAAAATAGGGATTATTTACATTTCGTTATAACGGAGCGTTTGCTATATCTCAGAATTTTTTTAGCAAAGTTCTACTTAAAAGTGAAATTGAACTGAGATCAGGTGTATAAATAAAAAAGGCATATTTTGCTCGTACAACTGAAAGTTACTAATGGCTCGCGCCATCTATCGGATTAAATATAAAATACTCGCTGATTTTTAATTATTCCACAATTGGCCCAATACACATTCTTAAATAATGAAGAAAAGCTAACAACCTACGCATTTTGGGCTGTTGGCCTTCGTCAACGTGTATTATATTATAAAATAAAATGTGAAATATTTATGTTCGTTATATGAGAGATTTTCTATATCCCCAGTCTATTTTGAAGAGGTATTCTTCTTTTATTATAGAACAATTTTCTGTCTGCAAAGATTTTATCTATATTTATAGCATTTTCTGGACATGAATACATTTGGATTATCATAATTCATTTCATGATTATCTGCAATCACCAAATTGTGACTTTAAGTAATGCGTGACAGTGTCTACTTAGTTTCTTTTACCACGAACATTACGACAAAATATGAAAGTGTTCTATGCAACTTGAATAATATCACTCAACTTTCTCTCGAAATTACAATAGGAGAATTGGGTTTCTTTGAGATTATATCGTTGTCGTCTCGAAAGTCTGTGAACACATTTGAAAATACAAATGGAGGTTCGCTGTCTTATAACTTTTTTTCATTTATTGATATCCGCAAACCGGCATAATGAACATTTGATATTAATTATGTACAGACTTCAGATAGATTAGCTTTACATATAGCTTGAAATGTATTTTAAAATTATATTGAATTAAGTTTTTGTCTAAAGTTAAAAAAATAGTAGTGAATATTCCCAGTATAGTCTAGAAACTCATATTCCCAATACTCTATAAAGTGCATAAAATATTTTGTTTATACTTATTTAATTTGAATTTTTATTCTGAGATCATCATATCATTAAATGGATACTATATTCTTTTATTTCAATTTCATTTTTCTTATTGAATGAGATGTAAAGACCTTTTTTCTGTGTATTTCAGAGAGTAAACGCAAAATGTAATATTTTACCTGTCAGATATTTTCTTTCATATTTTCTTTTTGTAAATATTCGTCCCAATACTCTTTTATTATAATTTTCTTTGATATTCAATATTAATGTGTATATTATAACACACCGGAATAAGTATTTCAGACTATTGTGAGGCACTAGTGTTCAAGTGATTCAAATACACAGATAAATTATATATATAAAAGATGAATATTTCCTATTTACAAGCTGATATAAAATTTAATATTATTTGGTTATTTTACATCATTTAGGCACAGCCTTCTAAAGGTATACACGGAGAAAGCTACTTAGAGTGACATGGATAGCTAAAAAGTCAAGTATCTCGATTGTAAATTAAATTAATCTCTGTATACCCCTAGAAATCCATATCATTCAAATTATACCCATTTCGAGTATATAATGGAGAGCTAGTAGATTAGAAAAGATGTTTGGTTGGAATAAAATGAAGAAGGAAGAAATAAGGAACACCTGAGATGAATTAGCTATCTGGAAGATATAAAAGAAGCTATCAGATGGTCACATACATTGTCCTAGTGTGCCATCTATAAAAAATATATCAACTAATCTGTTGATTTTATTTTTAGAGTTGGCCAATATTCATTTTTGAAATATAATGAAAATCAACGACTATACTGCAAGCGCACAATGTACCAGTTTATGTTGAAGCAGGTAAGCTATATCTTGCAAATTGTCAGAGTCCCTCGAATTTGAAATCTTTCAGAGTGCGTGCGTTGAGCCCAGCATAGGTAGAGATTCCCTAGCAGCAAAAGCCAGCTAGACTGGAGGTTCCTTGTAAATAAATAAAGAGGGGAAAATCAAGTACATAACCCGCATTTAATAGTAAATAAATAATTAAGAGTTGCCCGGACCATTCTTCTCACCCCGTCCAATTACGCGCCCAAATCCCCGACCTGCAATTGCGCAATTTCCCTGAGTGCTTGGCATTAGGCGATTGGATGGTTTTACAGCCCACGTGTTATGAACCACGTGAGGGAGAACTCGTAAAACAAATGACCCACAGGTGTAGACAGGTGATGCAGGGGCCAGCCACTCATTCTACTTCCCAACACCAGGAGGAACTTCTTTACTTTTTACACCTTTTTAAGAGTCCTTCTTTGTGCCTGATTCTGTTTTTAACAGTTTTTAATATAAGATTGGCTTCTGGAGTATCAAATAATGATCATTGTTCAAACCTTTCTTCAAAACAATCTAGTTATTATTTTAAGTGGCTAACCTAAATCTTTCTACTGAGGAATCTGATGAGGAATCAACTTTTTGAACAACCACAATTTTCAATCAAAAAGGATGTGGGCTAAAATAACTCTGGAAAAAAAAAGATATAATAATAATCATTAAACAAACCTAACCAATAATTGGTCATCATTTACATATTTTACAATCATTATTATCATCACAAGTGATTCAAAGATATACAATTTCACAATAATGACGAATTTTCTATTAATATTGATAATTAATCTTATCTAAACGTGATTATCATTTACAAAATTATCATTGATATTATCAATTATAAACACTAATTTGCCTTATGATCATCAGTTTGATTATTTTTTAATATATAAACTAGCTTTAAATATATTTTAAAGGTGATCTCATATAGAGAGGGCGCTATGTATAACTATAAAAATAACATTTGATTAATTATTTCATTTATAAAATTTAAGTGTCGTCACAAATAGTATCCCTTTTTATAGTAAATGACATTTAAATTTATGGAAATGTCCATTTTTCAGGTGTTTGGTTTTATATGAACTATAAATGATCGACTTCATCCTTATTCAATACGTTATTTGCCACATTTTGGTACCTCACTGTCACCCTTTTAAATAAATTATATATATTGCTAATGTTTACTTTTAATCAAATTTTGAAAATTCCTATATTGAAAGCGTAGAGAGTGTAGTGCGTAGATTCTCCAAACGTTACGCTCTGCACTTTTTAATATCAAATTCTTCAGAATTAAATACAAGCAAACATTATCAATTTAGTTTCCTTTAATAGAACGACAGTGGTTCGTCGAGACGCTAGAAAAAATAACAAATAAAATTGAAGTCAATCATTTGGAAATTCATTATTTTTTAAAGTTAAAAACAAAGGTGATTTTTAAAAACTATATATGTGTGCGTTCTAAAAGCTATTCACG
This sequence comes from Cordylochernes scorpioides, assembly GCA_030710605.1. Lineage (NCBI taxonomy): Eukaryota > Metazoa > Arthropoda > Arachnida > Pseudoscorpiones > Chernetidae > Cordylochernes > Cordylochernes scorpioides. Next base: position 75,320,796 of record CP092870.1, read on the forward strand.
TTTATTAAATAATTACTAACATTACCGGTGTCAGTTTCAAGGCTTCTCCATATTTTCAAGAAATAAGGGTAAGAATTCTATTTTTTCCCAACAAACCAAATTAAAGTATAGAAAAAGCGCGCTGTTAAAAATGTTTTTTTTTTTTTTGCTTTCTTTTGAGAATATCATATTAAAATTATAATAATTATTGTGCATTTTGAAAAATGAAGCTAAGTTGATACATTACATATTTGAATGCATGTCTCATGTCAAATTGAAACCACTCATATAATGATGAGGAACATAGCCTAAACCAATGGTTACAGGTTGGTGTTTGGCTGAAGTTGTCAAAGATGTCATCCTGTCACATTCTATCTTCAAAACTTGGGAATTCTACATAAGAATGACATGTTGTTGATATAGTATTTATAAGGAAATATGAGAATATTCGCTCAAAGCTATAGAAATTATATTTGATTAATTTTTTCCTTTTAAAAATTCAAGTGTCACTACAGATATTAGCACTTAATATAGTAAATAACATTTCTTTTAAGGAAAAAGCCAGTTTGCAGGCCTATATGGAAGCAATAAATGCATTTACGAAATTAGAACTCACCTGAATTTCATTCTTGTTTAGAAATTAAAATTAACCTCATAATATATATTTGACATTCAATAACATGACAACCCTATATGTGAAGTTTCCAAGAATAAATAAAATGAGAGAAAGAATACATTTTTATATTTCCCTACGGAAGATTTGTAAGAAATCAAACAATTATGTGAAATGCTCGTAAAATGTGGGCGATAACAGCAAAACTAAGATTTCCGTTTTTTTACTAGAAGGAAAGAATTGCTTTCCTCACGCAATTTAGATAAGTTATTGTTATCGCGTACTGGAAGATTCTGCATTTTGAATTTCTCTACGTTTTTGGAATTTGACGCTCTCTTTGGTTTAATTGCTTGAAGAACTCGATTCTTCTACCTATGAGACTATAGTTTATAACCTATACTATGTGCTTAATATAAGTCGAAAATAACGTAAATTTTGTACATGGATCTTCAATTCTTCATTAATATATATATTTTATGGATTATTTTATTTATTAATATAATTATTCTATATATATATATATAAATCAATGTTTGTATGTTTGTTTGTTTGTATGTCCGGTATACAAATTCGCAGTAGTTCACTAATTCAAACCAAAATTTCCATGCATAGGTAAAGAAATACGGGGAAGACGATATACTATTTAAAAAAATATATATAAATCAATTATTAAAACTATATATTCAAATTATTCTACTTAGCTCACGAACAGCGCCCTCTATCAAAGATTAGATTAAATTAGGCTGATGCAAACAAATAGATAATGCTAATAACAAACAATTATTTCAAAAAATCTTATCTAAATATATATCACTCGGGTAGATATGCACACGGGTCAATCCCGGAGCGAAGCCCGGGTCACCCGTCTAGTATATTATATAATCTAAAAACTCAAATATTTCGATATTTTGAAAAATATATATTTTATTTTTATTCATTGATAATTCTACTTTTGGTTATCACATTGTCTTTTTAGAAACACTTTCAGTTTTGTTGTAAATATGCGTAATTAACATTACTATCTTTTTGAATCACTAATATAGGATTAATTTTATGAATTCTATATAATGTGAAAATAAACAATGTGTAATATTTCCTCAAGTTATTGAAAATAAAGTACTACCCACACAAGACTTATGCATATATTAAAAATAAAAATGGCATATCCTGACCAGGAGCACTTGTGCTTTAAAGAAGGCAAAGCGCCATATTCATCGTCATTTTTAAAACCATTTTACCAATTTCTTGACCACTTTGGTAAGTTGGTAATGTATTTAACATCGACAAAGTCCATCAGCTTCAAATATATTGAAAGTTGAATATTTTCAGGAATTTTGAAAATATTCATCAGAAATACAGTAAGACATCTCAATAGAGTATTTATTTGGACTAAACCGTTGGTTTATTATAGCGATTATTTTCCTATAGCTATATAGTTTATTACATTATATTTTATGTATTATGAAGATTGTTATATATGAGAAGATGTTTTATATTTCCAGTTCGTTGTAGCAAGGTTTCACTGTATTATTGGAATCTCGAACAGTTTTATGAAGCGGGCCGATTCAAAGTTACTAAATCGGATTCGAAAAATGAGACATTTGAGCTTGTAGAACAACCTCAAGAGTAACACTTGACAAGGCATGCATTTTTAAAATCGATTTAAAATCCGAATTAGGAACCATATTCAAAGATAATTGAGAAAAGCGCTCAACCAAGGCCATTGAACTAATTTCCATAAATGATATCTCTATAAATAGATGATAGAACAAAGATTGAATTTCAAATATCAAATATTGTAAATAGATTTCGATTCGGAATTAATATTGAGATCACTATGCAAAAATAATATATAAATTTCAGATATTTTTTGAAGATCATTAGCGAAGATTACTCAAATGATCGACTCAAACAATATATTAAATAATAGATACAAACCAACAAATAAGAAGAACGATCTAGAAATTTGAAATTTGATTTTGAAGTAGAGCTTCATCATCGAAAGAATTCTGACGAGCTTTTAGTCACAAGCTCAAATTTTAACACAATGAGGTTTTGTAAATATATAAGACTTCAAGGTCTTCAGGACAGAATCGAATTATATTTTATTTCTAAGTTACTAATCTCCAAATTAAAGATGATAATTCGATTTGAAAATCAAGAAAATTTTGTGAAACGATTTTATAATCAATTTTTGATTTATATTTTTTGAAAGTAGTTCTTATTCTCTAAATATAGTAATATTTATAAATGTCTTTTGTGAAACCATCCTCACAAAGGTAAATTAATATTCTAAAATAAATATGGTTGGAAATAGAGAGAAATAATATTAATATAGTTACACAAAAGCAAATGTTCTTTTACACTGATTCGCTGTAGAGTTTGTGCCAACACATGAGTCTTCGGACAGAGGAAATTTCAAGTTTATGCAGATTGAAATGATTAAATATATGATATCTATATATATAAAAATGAATGTTTGTCTGTTTGTCTGTTGGTTTGTATGACCTGTATACAAATTCGCAGTAGTTCACTAATTCAAGCCAAAATTTCCATACATAGTTAAAAATAACGGAGATGACGATAGGCTATTTTAAAAATATATATAAATCAATTATTAAAACTATATATTCAAATTATTCTACTTATCTCACGAGCAGCGCCCTCTAGAACGCGTGGCGATCTGCCGGCGGCGCGCGCCCGTTGGCTGCCGGCGAGCACGTGACTTCCCTGTGCGCGCGCACAGTTTTGTATAGTGTTTGATTAGAACATTTAATCGGGTAAACCCGGGCGTTGCCCGGGTCATTCGTCTAGTTTTAAATAAAGTAAAGCACGAAGGAAGATGAGTTTCTTTTTAAAAAGAAACTCATCTTCCTTCGTGCTTTACTTTATTTGATTATCTAAACAGGAAGAGTTCTATCGCTTATTCATATGATATTTTATTATTCAAAAATATATTTCAAATTGGAATATTCGTCCGGTTAGTTTTTTCTGAAATGGCTCCTCGGTGAGGTAAGAAAACGGCTACATATTGAGTGTAACCTGGGGAAAACCTGGATTTAAAAGATATTAAAATCGGAGAGTGGTTTTAATGTGTTTTTACAAAAATATTTTAAGATATCAATTAAAATTAGATATAATTTCCATAATTATAGGTAATTTAATATCAGGGAACATTTCTAATTGAACTCAAAATTGCTAAGAAATGATATAATGTATATTTATCAATATTTTTAGATAGAAAATTATTATATAATAAAATACTCCTTTGAGAGAATTCCTATAGTAACAATAATGAATTCATTTTATTAAAGACAATTTTGAAATAGGTAGTTTGAATATCTATATTTGAACTTTTATCATTTCGTAATGAATTAAATTGTAATTTGATCGTTGGGAAGAAAGTCAAGATAATAATTTAGAAGAAAGAGCACGCAAAGAAGACCTTTAAAACGTTTAAACTCATTTATATCGTAATTTCATGATGAATTGCCTAAAATTACGAGAAGTCTAAGAAACAAGCAATATCACTTTATATATTCAATGATACGAGGATTAAACTGATACAGAATCTTCTGAATTCATGTTTATCAAAAAGGTGACTTTAAATATTTTAATATTTCTTTATTTAGATTCGAATTTCGTTGTTTGAAATTTCAAGCTATCAAGAAAATTCAAGAAAACCTGATTTACGTTGAAGCAAAGACAATTTTCTCTACTATTAAGCTCAATTAACCTCAATTTATGTCAACCAAAGATTTGTAAATTTAATGATTGAACGAAATTAAACAAGTATGCTATTTTAGAAATGTGAAACCATTGGTTTGAGTTCATTCGAAGAACAATTATAAGGATAATTTACCTAACAATTTAGTATTCGGCACAAATATCATTATTGTAGATCTATATAACAAAGAATAGCGTTTTTTTGAGAAATTGTCTTGATCATAACTATGATTGAAATATGGTGAATCACCGTCAAATTTTTAAAATAGGAAAACGAAAAATATTCGCCGTAAATTTGTTCAATATATTATCTATTGAAGAAAAACTCAAGCATTGATTTCAATCCCCTATAATGAAATATATTATATCTTACTGAAGTGTTAGAAATGATAATCACGAATGCTGAAACAACGTAGAACCAATCACACTCAATGGTTGCTACAAAATTGCAAAAAAATATCTTTTGGAATATTTTAAATTGATTTTTTAACTGAAATCTCTTGGAAAAGCTGCATGAACTTTCAATAGCTGCTAAAGAATTGTAGCAAATCACTCTATCTTTAATTATTAGGTAGCCAAATAGTGACCTACTGGGTGAAATCATTTGGAAATAAGCGCATGAACATTCAATAACTTCAAAGGAATTGCAACAAATCGTCTTTTGAATAATTAATATATAGTCAAATAGTGTTGTCCAGGCTGAGTGTCTTGAAGATATCTGCATGAAAACTCAAAAACTGCAGCAGAATTTCAACATATCGCCACTGGTCTACACAAGGTATTTAATATTTATTTATTTTAAATCTCTATATTATTCTATTCAATCTTCAGTTGAATAATCAAGCAATAGAAATGCAAATATTTTTTAATGAATCCGATTTTTTAAACATCTATATAGATACGGAAAATCTTTCTGTGTGGAATAGCATCTTAAACAATACGAATAGGTAAAAATTAAAACTGCCTAAAATTATATATCAGCACATTTTATAATATTTATTTTACGATTTGAGAAGAGGAGATGGAATAAATGGCATTTTTTATATTTTATATTATTATACGAGAATGGGTTACACTATATTTATAGATTCATAATAGCAAGGTACTTTCTCGATAGAGTCTGCTCAGAGAATTCATATCGGTAAATATGTATCCAACATATACAATTAGACCTCGTTAAAGCGAAACTTAATTGACTTGAAATTTCCTATCATTATTTCCACGTTTAACCATATTGTAAATTAAAAGTGGGATTATTTTAGGTTCATTAAAAGGGAAGGTACGCTATATATCAGTTGGTTTTAATGCGATGTTCTACTATAGGTTGTGGAAGGATATTTAGTCGATATAGAGCAGGTTTTGCACAGATATTGTTGATGGAATGCACCGTTTCAAAGATTCTTTTTCAAAGATAATTTTATATTGGCTATTTTTTACAAATCGACATTATCTATTTATATCAGGAGATTTATGCTGTCAACCTTGCTATTTTTCTTTGAGTTTTTCAAAAGGTTAGTCAAATAAATAATGAAGTGGAATATACAGAGACACTCCTCCAAAAAAAAACCCGGGATATATTGAACCTTCCCCCTTATATTCATTTTTATTTTATAATATAATGTACCATGGCTATAGTGAACGACAGATTTATTCTCATTGGGATTCGCTATATAGGGGGTTTTAATGTATGAAAGAGCCATTCTATATAACATTTAGTTAAAACAGTCATGTGCAGCATGCTAGGTTTGCAAGTAGGACGGGGATAAACACTATATTTATAGCAATGGAGGAGTCGAAACAAGAATAAAGGTGTATAAAATGTGTTTTGTAAAAATACAGAATGTCATGTCAAAATCATTAATTTGAAAAATAATCAGGAGTCTTATCCCTACATTAATCCCACTAATGGATAGGCCTCATAATCCTTTTCTAATAAATCTTCTTTGGTTCTGAACATAGCTAACTTCCCCACAACCTTCTCTTCAGGGTCCGATAAAAAGTCCTTTTAGCCCTTTCTTGAAAGGTCTAAAGACTGAGATATATGGAGGGTGTTCCAGAACTAGACAGATGATCTTTAGTTTATTATATATAGATCATTAGTCAGCAGAAGGAAATGTTTCACAGACCTTTGTTCATGTTTGGATACCTTCATTGCTCGAATCATAGAGCTTAACCACAAAATACTCACAAACTCAGCATTTTTACAATACTAATCTAGATAAATATAAGGCAAACTTCTTCTATTCATAACTGTATCGATATCATTTATTTGACTCGCTGTTTTTCAAATTGATAACATTTTTATTTAAATTCAAATTTAAAAGCAACCTTAAATAATCCTGAATTCCCATCCTTGGACACTCTTATTTTTCTGTTCATCATTGCTCTTCCCAATTCATACTTTCATACTTCATACCTAAGAATAGCAATAGTCATTATTTCTTCTTAAATAATTAAAATTACGGTTTTCTTTCTGTAGAACGAAACATTTGCTCATTGCTCTTCCTAATTCATACTTTCATACTTCATACCTGAGAATAGCAATAGTCGTTATTTCTCCTTAAATAATTAAAATTACGGTTTTTCTTTCTGTAGAACGAAACATTTGCTCATTGCTCTTCCCAATTCATACTTTCATACTTCATACCTGAGAATAGCAATAGTCGTTATTTCTCCTTAAATAATTAAAATTACGAATTTTCTTTCTGTAAAAAAGAAACATTTTCGGTGAAACTCGTTAAACGTCGTTTTTCTAATACCTTATACAGGTAACCATGGGTATAGTGAATCAAAACTTCCGTTCGATTGGGGTTAGCTTTTATAAGATGTAGCTATAGGTAAAGATAAAAAATCAAGTAAAATTTCGAATTATATATATGAAATAGAAATATACAAATCACAGATTAAAACTAGGATTGAATAAAAGGGGAATTATAAGCCATTATTTAGCTCTATTCTTCCCTGGATATTTGCTGACAAGTAATGGCAGGTAAATTTATTTGGTCCATCGCCGATGTCAATATTTCCCCATCAAAGCTGATGGATTCTCTGCTATCACGTCAATGAATATAACCTAATAATGGAGGGATGCCTATTACACATATCTGTCTATATATAAAACACAAAGGATTCTTTTGCTGACATTTTGAGTACATATTTATTCTGTGTTCGATAGAAGCTTCTAACAAAGTGATCCATTAATTTTGCTTCAATTGTTTTTGTTATTCTTCCGTATATTGAGTAAAAGTACTACTCTATAATTTTCAATAATTATCATTTTATATTAATAAAAGGCTATAACGCCTGATATAATATTTGATTGAAAGAAATATTGTTAAAAACTTTAGAAACGGATCATTTTATACTTACTTTTGTGTTTTGGTATATTTTTATGGTTTCACATTTAAACGAAATTTTCATCATATAAAAACATGATTTCTTTAGTCATACATGGAAGAGAAATAGGTAGTAAATAAAATAAGAATAGAATCACATATGCTATATGACATCATATTATCTAACATTGACAGATCAGTGTTTAGTTGATTAAGTTGATTGATTATTGATGTGATACTCTCATACCATGGAACTACACCGAGTCTACATGTTTTAATCTAGTGTCCTGGTTCTTTGTTAATTCCTTCTATAATTAAAAGGTATATAAATTTGAATTAAGGTAATATCTAATTGGTAAATTAAACTGTCTCTGGGAGGTTTTAGCATCGATGAAATGTGTTCTCCCGATGATGTTTTCATTGCAGAAAGGACAGCAGTTTTATTTTGTAAAAATATATTTTTCACTAAATACATTAAAACCTCGCTTAAACGAACTGGGGATATATCGAATCTCTCTTTATAACGAACATAAAATAAACCTTTTGGCAAATTTAATTATAAATATGAAAAAACTATTTAGAATTACTTCAAATAGTTTAAACAATAAAACTGAAAATATAATAAATTCATATTAATTATAATTGTAAAGATACTAATTCCATAACTTAGAATTTTGTAAAAACAAATACTTTATATATAATTTTTACTATCAGTACTCCTTACACCAAAATATAATTTGAATATACATTGTTTTCAGGTTGGTTAGAACCAATTTTAAAATTAAGCTAAAAACTAATTTAAAATTATTATGGGAAACCTTATGTCAAATATCTTATTCTATAAAATTATTAATATTTTCTATGCCTATATATATAAAGTATTGTTTTGAGAATAGAACAATCCATAAATAGATATTTGATTGAAAAGGCATATATTGGACTAAATATAATTTATTTAACCAATATTTCAGTTCGTTTAACGCCAACCTTTTTCATGGCATTATAACATATTAATGTGTGTAAACAACAAATGCTATGTGGCGCTGAGTTTGTTGTTGACACACATTAATATGTTATAATACCTTGAAAAAGGTTGGCGTTCAGCCAACTGGAATATTAGTTAAATAAATTATATTTTGATCCAATATATACCTTTTCAATTAAATAAAGTACTGTATTTATCAATTTAAAATATTTTATTTTATACTCATCGAAATAATCTCAATTATTCAATTTAGAATTTTAAAAATACTTTAAAGTTATCAGTTAAATGATTTCTATTGATAAAAGTTTAATCTAGCGTTATATTAGACGAATAAATATTCCCTCAGTTATATTTATCAATATAATTGAAGTAAATATTCAACTGTGTGAATAGGCGACGTCCTCCATCTAGAGGAAATGTGGAGAGGTTTATAGGCCGAGGTTTATTAGCTCCTAAAGGAGACGTAGAAAATGGTGAAATAATGAGAACGGCCAGAGTGGTGTGGGGTGTAAATGACCAGTGGCCAGTTGGTCCCTGGGCGGAGGCAGAGTGGAATCGCTCCCAGGGGAGATGGGCCAATCCAATATCCCCCCACTAATTCTGCTACACCCCATTTTAAAGCCGTTCTAGGGGTCTATTACGATACCCGTGTGGAACATAAACTCGAATCCACGCCTGTTGGCACGTTAGATAACCTACCAACCTCCAAAAACCTTTTTTTAATGACCAAAGTTGGATGGTTTAATCTCTCTTGATTATCTTTTTAACTAAGGCTAATTTGATAATTATCATTTTGAAAATTAAAGTTTTAATTAAGCCGAATCTACTTAGTTAAGTTTTTTTCTTACTTAAATGAGATGAGATAATATGATCCCTCGAATTTAAAATATAATTAGGAATGAAAATTCTAACAAGTAAAAACCTTATAATTATAAAACTACTTTTATTCATTTATTTTGAAGGAATATGATAGATTATATTATATATATGAATACCATCTTTTCTCAATATATGTTCGTATTTTCCTTTCAGAATTTACTAATTAAAATATTTTCTTTTAGAATTTACATAGCTAATTATAATAGAAACCCAATCTATATTGCGAAACTAAAAATGAATGTGTATTATAGGAAATTAATAGAAACCTTTTTTTTTAGAAAATTAGAAAAAGGTTTGAGAGAGAGAGAGAGAGCTTATATATAGTTATTAGCTATATATGTTAACCCAGTGAATTCTTCAATTTCTTTAACTTAGGATCATGATAAAAGACGCTATGAATATTTAAAAGTGAATGCTAAATTATTTATAATCTCATTCATATTTGATAGTTGAATAAACACAATTGAATCATTGTCATATATAAACATATATAAGGTAAAATTTATCTAAAACGAGCCAGGGATACAGCGAACTATCTCTTATAACGATTATAAAATAGTCCTCGATATAAATGATGGCATATCGTAAACATATGGCTATATTTAATCGAAGTTTAAGTTCAATTGAAGTTCGCTTTTTATAGCGAAGTTTCAATTTTCACTGTATCTATATATATATATTGAAGATGGATCTATGAATAATATTTTTGTTGCTTATCCCTAGTACACGTGGTACAGACCGTGATGATCATGGTGGGTAGAAGTAGGTGACTGCTTTTACTGTAAGTGTACCACATGTCTACACATGTGAAAAGAAGTTCGACTTTGCACTTACAAATGTGCCAGAGCCCTGTTTGGTTATTTGCACTCGCTGGTGGGGATTGAACTTTTGCAAGAATCGGAGGCCATTGGAGCAGTTTTTTTTTTAAATCAGAAAAAAAGTGCCAATGCGGGAATCGAACTCGGGTCGTAGCTGTCGAAAACCAACGGTTTAGACCATCCTTGCACCGACCCGCCTTGAATAGTATTATCTATAAATGAAAATTCAGTATATATTTGCATTGTTAAAACTAGTGAATCATTGAAAAAAACGTATTATTCAACACAATGCATATCTAGATGATCACAAACCGCCATCAAATTTGATATTAACCAAGCACTAAGCAATAGCTGCTAGCATTCATTTTACATCACAATATAAAAGAACAACACTGTAGATTATACTTATTATTTTTAAACGTTGATTCACTTTTCGACAGTCTGAAACGAGTACTTGTTTGAATTCCTTGATTTATCAAGAAATTTTGTTGGTTAAATATTATGGAAAAAAACGGAGATCAACACTTACTAAAACTTTCCACTCTTCCATCTAAAATGCCAATGCCATATGTCAGGATATTCATTTTATTTTAAAAATTAACACCTGACCTTTCCCCTTCTTTTTTTCTCATATTTTCTCTTTCATATTTTGATATTCATTATTTCATTTATTATTATATATATACAGTAAAACCCGCTAAAAACTAATTTAGGATATAGAGAAAAATTCCCTTTTAGCAACCCTGAAATAATATATCCATTTGTATTTTATGATACTGTGAACTATGGCTATATCAGAACATTGCTATAGTGAACCACAGGTTCAATCCCATCAGTAGTTGCTATATTTTAACGTATATATTTATAAATATACACAGTATATATAATACACTTTATATAATATAATAAATAGACACTATATAGTTGATATTAATAAGAGATGCGTCTATTATTTTAATAGATGAATATCCTGCCGGCAAAATTTCCATTCATATATGTGCTCATAATAAGGGAGAGATATCTCATTAGAGGGATTATACTGTCGTAGCGAGAAAGGAAAGTTTTGATCCCAGAGTGTAGTGTAACTATAATGGCCTAGTTCAGGGATTTAGCATACAATATTGAATAAATGAGGAAGGATATTTGTTTAACAGAGTTGAGCTGGCGTATGTCCCAGCATCAAGTACAGACCAGGGTCCTGTCCTGCTTTGTGGACTCGCTGACCTACACACTTCAAGCACATTCGTCTTTCTGTATACTCTGGCTACTTGTCCTTGTTCTACTTTTGTCCTTGTACTACATTTGTCTTTGTACTACTTTTGTCCTTGTACTACTTTTGTCCTTGTACTACTTTTGTCCTTGTACTACATTTATCTTTGTACTACTTTTGTCCTTGTGTTTATACTACTTTTGTCCTTGTGTTTATACTACTTTTGTCCTTGTGTGTATACTACTTTTGTCCTTGTGTGTATACTACCTTTGTCCTTGTGTGTATACTACTTTTGTCCTTGTGTTTATACTACTTTTGTCCTTGTGTGTATACTACCTTTGTCCTTGTGTGTATACTACTTTTGTCCTTGTGTGTATACTATTTTGTCCTTGCACTACATTTGTCTTTGTACTACTTTTTCCTTGTGTGTAGGCTACTATTGTCCTTGCACTACATATGTCTTTGTACTACCTTTGCCTTTGTGTTTATTCTATTTTTTTCCTTGTACTACATTTGTATTTGTACTACCTTTGTCTCTTTGTGTTAATACTGTTTTTGTCCTTGCACTACAAATGTCTTTGTACTACCTTTTTTCCTTGTGTGTATGCTACACTTGTCCTTGCACTACATATGTCTTTGTGTTTATACTATTTTTGTCCTTGCACTAGCTTTATCCTTGTGTTCATACAATTTTTGTCTTTGCATTACCTTTTACCTTGTACTCTTTTTGTACATATCTTTTAGTGGCATATGGCGTTACTTAAGCAACATTGTTTAGCACTGATTTACAATATTGTTTCGATTTGGTATCCGTTTTAGTTGAAAATTCTACATTGGTGTAATAAAAAGGGAAAAGGTGCAATATTGTTCAGTGATATATATTACCTTCTGATTTTGGATGTAAAAACACATGATATAGAGATTTATATTCTACACTTATCTCTTAGCCATAATAGCCTCTATCCATCCATGACTAAACTTAGATATTTGTGTAAAGAGTCCAAAAATATCGAACATCGTTTTTTATTATCCCTAGTACACGTGGTACAGACCATGATAATCATGGTGGTAGAAATTGGCGACTGCTTTTACTCTAAGTGCGCGACATGTCTACACATGTGAAAAGTAATTCGGCTTATGCACTTACAAATGTGACAGAAGCCTATTTGGTTACTTGCACTCTCGGATGGGGTTGAGCTTTTGCGAGAATCTGCGGCCATTGGAGCATTTTTTTATTGGAAAAAAATGCCCAATGCGGGATTTGATCCCGGGTCGTAGTGGTCAAACCCCAATGGTTTAGACCAACTTTCCACAGACCCCCTTTGAACATCGTTATTTGATGACGATCGGTGAAAAGGCCTTGCAGATTACCGAAGAAATCATAGAAGAAATCCAACACAAGATTCACTATGGTCGTAGAACGAAAGTGCGTGAAGTATCAGAAGTCATAGGTGTGTCAACAAGAATGAATACCTAGTGGCAGAGAGAGAATCACAGAAATATAGAGAACAGCATTCAAACAACAAAAAAGGTTGACATATAGCACTTCTTCTCCATAAAACTATCCAAGCAGCAAATAGTTCTCAATAAAACGAACAATTATATAGTAGGTGTTTATACATTTACAGTAAAACCGCTCTGAAAGACCCAGGTGATATAGAGAACCTTCCCTTAAAACGAACCTGAAAGAATACCATTTTTATTTCTTCTAATATATGAAACCATATCTATAATGAACCAAGGCTATAGTGAACCAAATTCCAGTCAAATAGGGGTTCACAATAGAGGGGGCTTTACTATATAAGTTTTATTTTAGGTTTAATTTTGTAGAATATGTATTTGTTTATCATTATGTTCTATATTTTATACCATTGATTATACTATTTTTTATCATAGTAATCATATAATTAAAAAAGGGGATATGAGATTAATAAATTTATACAGAAAACCTCTCGATAGCAAACCCCAATGGGGCTGAAACTATAGTTACCTATAACTATGGTTCTTTAAATAGCCATAGTTCACTGTATTATAGAGTGAAAAATGTGAATTATTTCAGGTTAGTTATAAGGAAATGTTCGCTATGTCCCATGTTCGTTTTAGTGGGGTTTTACTGTATATATTGCCTTTTTACAGTAATTGAATGAAATCTCAAAGAAAAACCTGTTTATCTCTTTATGATAAAAAATATCAATATGATAAATTTATTGCAAATTAACTTTTAACAGAATAATCAAATATATATTATAAAATAAATAAGATACTATAAAACTATTTTTTGAGTTAGAGGGAGATTATTAATTTTCTAGGAAAAAACCAATTGAATTATTTAAACTCTATTTTAAAATATTAAAAAATTAAAATATCAAACAACCAATAATAAACGAATTAATATAAAAATATAAAATTAAATTTATATATAACGGATATGTAATGAAAATATTTCTATTTATATTCGAGAAAAATCTATTTAAATTTCAAAACCGAGGTTCAAACAAAATGGCCCCAAGGCAAAGCCGTCCGTATTTAATCTATGAAAATAAGAAATTCCATCTCTCAATAATAATCAGAGACTATATTCAAAACTATTATTAATTTATTCATGTTTATTTAAAAGAGAAATTCTAATTTGTTTTAGGTTATGACACCTATCTTGTATGCAACGACAGCTGTCTCCAAATTCCACGACTTGGTAAATTAAGTGGAAAATTTTACTTTTTTATCTCTCCTCGACAATTTGTTTATCTCTGTTGGCTAAATTAAAATGGAGCCGTTGATAATGTTATTTTCCTCAATTGATCAACTAATAATGGACCTTTTTTTTTAAATTTCTGCTTGATAGATATGATCTTAAATTGTCCAATTTAACTATTCAAATTATAATAACTATCAAATTTAAATTTTTAAGATCGATTTTTGTTATTTGACTAAGAAAGTTTTATTTTATTTAAGATTAACATGTTAATAAAGAATGTATATTATTCTGTTATGTTATCGCTAAAGCGAACCTGGGATATAACGAGCATTTCTATATAACGAACCTGATATAACCCCAATTTTTTTTCTATAATACAGTGAACTATGGCTATAGTGAACAAAAGGTTTATCCCATTGAATTTTGCTATATAGAGGTTCCACAGTAGAATCCATTCTAAATCTATTTCAAAATAAAATTGTTTGAACATTAAAAATCAATAGCTGTTCATTTTAACCAGCATAATTTCGTTTTTGAATTTTATTTGTGAAATGAAAGGATTTATGAAATTTCTTATTGATATATTAAATTAAAATATGAATGCTAGTATGAATTTGTTAATCGTGAATACAATAAAGCTCTGCCTATAGCAAACCTTCCCTTATAACAAACCTGAAATAACCCCCATTTTTAAAATTTTATAATACAGTAAACTATGGCTATACCGACCCATGATTATAGTGAACCACAGATTCAGTTCCATTCAGAATCGCAATAGAGGGGCTTCACTCTATATATTATCTATATAATATAAATAATATATAATTATAATAATAAAATTAATCTATAAATATATAATGTGAATAAAATTTTATGAAATCTGATGTGTATATAATATACCTATATAAATCTTTTTTTTTTTTCAATTATAAAAAAGATCAGGGGTTGATATTAAAATAAAAAAGGCATATCCTGACCACTCTCATATGAGCTTTTTATATGGCAGAGCGCCATCTAGTGGAAAATAAATCCGGAAACAGGGAACGTTCAGTTAATTTCTTTCCTACTAGATCGCACTCTGCAACTAAAAAGAACATGTAAAGCGTGGTCAGAATATTCCTTTAAAAATATATACAGATATAAATATTTAATTAAAAAGGCATATATTGGATCAAAAAATCATTTATTTTACCAATATTTCAGTTGGCTGAACGCCAACCTTTATCAAGGTGTTATAACATTTTAAAGTGTGTCAAAAACAAATTCAGCGCCACATAACGTCAACAGCATTAAGTTTTTAAAAATATTTTGTTATAAATATAAATTAAGATATAAATATAAATAGATTTTATAAGGCACTTTCTATACTATAATAAACACACCACAATTAAATTCATTGATGGTAAATATTAAATAAAATATTAATTGTATCTCAAACTTATGATATGACTATAATATGTAATTATGAATATACTTGATGCACTTTTATCAGTAAAACCTCGATTAAATAAACAGGGGTTATAGCTAACTTTTTATATAGTGCATATAAAATACAAATTCCATTTTTATTTCATAATTAAGTAAACTTGGCTAAATGAACCATTGTTGTCGTGAAATATAGTAAAACCCCGCTGAAACGAACTTAGGATATAGCGAACATTACGTCTTTTATAACTTACTTGAAATAATCCCCATTTTATTTTATAATACACTATACGTATAGATGCTTTTCAGCGTGCTCGACAACAGACAGTTAATAATGTTGTATATCTATATGAATTCGTACACACCAGGGATTATTATCACAGATTTAACCACTTTTGTAAATATTTTTATGATAATCTTTCAAACCTGAAAGAATCAGGTTCTAAATTTATCAGGTTCAAATTAAACGTCAAAACTTGACGCCATCTATTGACCGTCACCGCAAACTAGCGGCTTCGGGTCGGTGACAAAGCCACAACACCAGCTTTGGCAAACTGAGAAGCGTCCACCTAGAGACCCTGGTTTCGGGCTAATGGCCCTTGTCAGTCTAGGGTAGACTTTATTCCAAGAGATCCACACGGGATCCAATGGAATCCTCACAATCTGCCAAAGAGGTGTTTAGCTGGCAAAGTGGCTGGGCCAATTCTGGCCAAAATATAGATAGCGTCTAGTTTTGACGGGAGAGGAGCCCTATGCTTTTTTAGATCAATTTCCTCCCGGAAAATTTTCCATCTAAGTTTATAACTGTTTCTGTTTGAAAATGTAAATCGACGCGATAATTACTAGCTAGAATACCGCGTTTTCTGTGTTGAAATAAAAACAAATTGTTTTTCCCTTGTACACGTGGTACGGTCTATGATAATCATGGTGGAAAGAGACGTCGTACGAGCAGAAGTAGGCGACTTCTTTTACTTTAAGTGCACCACATATTTCCATGTGTGAAAACAGTTAGACTTTTCACTTACAAATGTTCCAGAAACCCGTTTGGATACTTACACTCGCTGGTAGGATTGGACGTTTGCAAGAATCGTGGGCCATTAGAGCATTTTTTATTTTTAAAATTTCAAAAATGGCTACAACTAACCATGGGTATAGTGATCCATAGGTTGAATCCCATTAGGATTCGATATAGAGGGTTTTACTGTATATATAAATAAATATATATATATGTCGTAGCTAAATGAAGAGGCGCAGCCGTTATGCCTAGCGAACAGCGCACCCGCGATGTCTGCCACCTTTATTTTTTGTCCAGCTTTTATACATGGATGAATTTACATATTTACATTTTAACACAAGCGTTACATATTTACATACTCATTTTGATGAAAATAAATTATATCTCTTGGAATTAACTATATAAATTATGACATATATATAATGGAGAGGTAGTACCTATTCAAATTCAATATAACCCTCATTGAGATAATTTAAATATCTCTTGAAATTTAATAAATGCGCTTTAAAATTCCTTTATAAGAGATTAATTTATCTTATATATATATATATATTGGTCTCTTTATATTCAAGAGAGTTTCCTTCAGAAAAATTAATAATAAAAATAATTTAATTATAAACGCGGCGATAAAACCTAATAAAATATGCATTAAATAATACATAATAAAATTAATTTGATTATATTTAATTTTTATTTCATAAAAATTTACATTAAATATTTATGTGCATATATTATGTAATATTTATATAATAAATATATTATGATCAATATTATATTAAAAGGTGACTTATATATTACAAAATTCTTATTTTATTTATTTTTATCTCAAAAATGTTTGTTCAGAAATAAAATCTTTCGACCAGTTTACCTTTGAATATTTACTCAAGAATATTTATATGTCTAAGATATATATATTTCTAAAATAAAGAGAAAAATGGAGTTTTTATATAGGATCTATATTTAGATTCCAAAAAGACATTAAATTTCAAATGTCAACGACTACCCATTTTTTACTATGCTGATATCAATATCAGAATTACTCAAAATATATTCCTAAAATATTTGAAAAAATATATATATATATATTTATATAAATAGTACAAATGCAATATTGTACTGGGATAAGGTACATAAATTAAGAAAAAGACATCTCCTTATCGTGCAACTGAAAGTTGCTGATGGCTTGCGCCATCTATCGGAATAAATATTAACTATTCTCGTTGATTTTTAATTATTCCAGAATTGGCCAAATACCCATTCTTGATTAATCAAGAAAAGCTAACCACGGACGCGCTTCGGGCTGTTGGCTCTCATAAGCGTGGTGCAAGCTGTACCTCAACGACCAAAAAAACTGGTCGAAAAAACAGGAATAATTGATAAAATCAACGAGAATAGTTGATATTTATTCCGATAGATGGCGCAAACCATCAGCAACTTTCAGTTGCACGATATGGAGATGCCTTTTTTATAATTTATGCACCTTATCCCAGTACAATATCACATTTGTACCATTTTTTAAAATAAATATACTTATGTTATAAAAATAATGATAATTCCTGCTGATTTTGATTATCTTGAGGATTATACTATGTTAATGTAGTCGTTATTGAAATCTTGAAATTATAATAATAAAAATAGTGAACATTAGAAATAACTTTAATTGAACTTATGGAATATAGAAAACATAACTTGAGAAAGATATGCCTGAATTAAGGCGTAAGAATAAAAAATATCAAAAACTTATTTACATAATTTAAAAAGGGTTTGAGCCGGCCATCGGGAAACAACAACAAATGGTTATATAAAGAGAAAGCGCGACCTCTGGCGGTCGATCTAACAGAGTATTTTTTTCTATAAATTATAATTCTAAAATAAAAAATAATTAAATAATATTTTATATAACATATATATAACGAGATATATTGAACACGGGTACTATTTTTATGTTAATGATATTATTATAAGATATAACCTCATACATTTACATTAAAACCCCTCTATAGCGAACCCAATATAGTTCACTATAGCCATGATTCGTTATAACCATAGTTCACTGTATTATAAAATAAATATAGATATTATTCGAAGTGCTTACTGTTTTCCAAAAATATACCAGTTATATATATATATATATATATATATTTATTTTATTAAAAAAGACATATATTGGATAAAAATATCATTTATTTTACCAATATTTCAGCTGGCTGAACGCCAACCTTTATCAAGGTATTATAACATATTAATATGTGTCAACAATAAACAATATATACAGGGTGATCCAAAAGTCCCGCACAACTTTAAAAATTAATAACTCCGCGAATATTTGCGCTAGAGCAATACGGTAAACACCATTGTGTTCAGGATGCAATGGGATTTTTTATGGCAAATAATGAAAAATTCGAAATTGATTTTAGTTACAATTTTATTCGCCAGATGGCGCTCTACCAGAATCATAGATTCAGCGGCCAAATTGTTTGATAATTTGAAAAATATAACTGATCGGCATGTATTTTTCCTTTTTGAATACCAGGAAAGAACCCTAATAATATCAAATAACAAATTAATAAAACACCACTTCGCCAAAAGTATGAAGAATTGGTTAACGATTTTCAAATACAATCAGAGATATGTAAAATAGGTAAATGCAAATTAAAACATGTAGCAAAAAGAAAATTGATATTTTAGATACGGTTTGTTTCCGAAGATAATAAATTTCTAATATTTTTAATTCAACTCTCACTCAGTATCGATTATATTTATTTTAATTCATTTGAAAAATATGTATCTATCTCTGATAATTTATTTTACTCTGGAATGCCGTTGTTGTTGTCGTGTCCAAAAAAGAGCCTCAGATGTATCCATGTATATCCATCACAGCAGCAGCAATGTCCACTATCTTAGGTGTGTAAAGCTGCTGCTCAGGGTCTATGTCTAATTTTTGCAAGGCTGCGGCCATTGCTGGCTATAAGAATATGTGGGTAGGTGTAAGTCCACACCAGGACAGTTGTTGCATGCCCTATAGGTTTTTGTGCCATCTGGATGTATTGTCATTCCTTTATAGTGTTTTGTTCTAAGTCTTGTTATAGTTTTTGTCATTTTTCTCTCAGAGTTTATTTCGCATTTTGATCTTTTCTTATTTTTTCGTTTAATTATCTTGTATTTTGACAAAGAATCAGCGTCAAATAATGACATCTGTTCTTTCCTTTGGCTCAACTTTCTGGCTTCCTTTGCCAATTCGAATACCATTTCATTATCCCTGATCCCAGCATGGGCAGGGATTCATTGTAGAATGCAGTTATTCTCCAATGGTTCCAGTTGGGTAAGTAACGAGTGTATTTTCTGTGTGATTTTAGTATTTCCCTTCTGAATTTCTTCTAGAGCGGATATGGAGTCGCTGTATATTAAAATTCCTTCTGCTTGATGCAGGGATGGTTGGTTAAGGCATACATCAAGGGCTTTCCAGATAGCTGTCAGTTCACAAGTGAAGTTTGACGAAATCTGTCCTGCTCCTTCTTTGATTTTGATGTTTGTTCCATCTTGCAGTATTATGTTAATTCCGGCCCCTCCATTACTCAGGGTAAGGTCTGAAGATCCATCTGTATATGCTGTTGAAGGGCGTGGCCTAGCAATTTTAATCAAGAATTTGTACTATGAGGACATAGCCGTTAATATTACAAACACATTAGACCTCGAAGCCCAAGGTATCAAAGTCTACCTCAATCAAAACAAAGCCATCCACATATACAATATGTATCACCCTCCAAACAATACATTTATTGACGATGGAACAATGGCTCAATTTCTTACAGACAACACTATTATTGTAGGTGACCTTAATGCTAAACATCAACTATGGGGATGTTCTACGCCAAACCCAAGAGGCAAAATACTATCAAACATATTTGACGACAATGCCTTCATGTGCTTAAATGATGGGAGTCCTACCCATCATTCCTACAAGCTATAATACTGCACAAGCCCTTGATATAAGTTTTTACTATCCTGACATTTTCCACAAATGCAAATAGGAAATATTAAAAAGTTTTGGAAGTGATCATTTGCCTAATTTGATAGAAATTAGCACCAAGACCAAAACTAGCTCAATTAAGAAAATTTCTGGAACTTCAAAAAGGCTAATATGATATCTTTCGAAAACACCATCATTAAAGCAGCCAAAGTTTCAATACCAAGAGGTAATATTAAGAAATGGATTCCAAATTATACACACCAGGCAAAAAATATTCAAAGACTTATAACTAAAAGAAATGAACTACAAAAGAGTGCACCCAATACCAAAAATATTGTAGAACTGAACTGAACATTGTGATTGCAAAAATAAAAAAAGATTATGCGTAAATGTGAAAAGGGAAAAATGAAAACAAACTTGTGAAAACCTGAACCCAAGAAACCCAAATACAAAACTTTGGAATTGGGCAAAACAAATTGACAGAGTCCAGCCACAAACTGAAAACACAAATATGATTAAGAATACAGATGGTACACCAGCAACTAATGACAAAATTGCTGCCAATCTTTTAGGTAATTCATATCAAATAAGTAGTAAAATCAAGGTTGAAAAAAGGCCCGAAAGATTATTCATGACTGTAAAAAATGTCACCAGCACTCATAATATTTTCCATGAAAAAAAATCAATATGAAAGAGCTAGCTTATGCATTAGAAAACACTGACCTAAACAAGACTCCTGGGCCAGATGGAATCCATGGCCGAATGATATCAAACTTGGACAAAATTGGCAAAGAAAGACTTCTTAATATTTTCAATAACTCCTGGAAAACTAGAAAATTGCCTCAAGACTGTAAAAATGCAACAATAATTCCCATTAAAAAACTTGACAAATCTGCTGATGACCCAAAAAACTCCCGACCTATCTCCCTAACAAATATTTGCTGCAAATTAATGGAAAAAATTATACTCAGACGACTCACCTACCACCCCGACACAAGAAATCTCTTACCAGAAGAACAATATGGATTTAGGAAAGGACATGGGACAATAGACCAACTCTTATTTTTCACACAAAAGGTAAAAGATGCACAAAACGAAAAACCAACTAACCACACCATAGCTGCTTTTTAGACCTTACACAAGCTTTTGATAAGGGGTATGGAAAAACAAGTTAATTACAAAATTATACAAACATTTCAAAATTGATGGAAAAGCTATCACTTGGATAAATGATTCTCTTAAAAATATATAAATCAGGATCAAATATAATGGCACTCTATCTAAAACCTTCAAATTGTACCAAGGATTACCACAAGGATCAGTCCTTAGCCCAACTCTCTTCACCCTATTTATTGCAGGCATAGAAAAATAAATTTCACATAAAACCAATATTGGACTTTTCGCTGATGACATTATTCTATGGAGCAGCAGCACTAACTGGAAAAAAGCTGAAAGAGATTTAACAAGACTCTTCTCCACCTAGAAAAATTTGCTAATAAACATAAATTAGAATTTAACCCCCAAAAATCTGAAACCAGTCTTTTTACTACCGATAAGAAACTATACAAAATAAGACCAAATATTATTCTGAAAGAACAACAATTGCAATATAATAAACATCCTAAATATCTCGGCTACACCCTGGATCCAGAAATCAACTCCAGTAAGCATATTGAAGGAGTTGTTAGAAAAGGAAGAGACCGACTAAAAATCTTGAAATATATTTCAGGAAGAATGGGGAGCTGAAGCAACAACAATAAAATTAACTTACACATCTCTAATGAGACCTATCCTGGAATATGGATATCAAATCTATGGTACAGCATCTGAAACAAATCTAAAATCACTGGAAAGGATACAACTAAGTGCAGCTAGAATTATTACAGGTCTTCGAAAACCCTGCCCTAATGATATTGTACTTTACGAGGCAGACATTATGCCCTTAAAGAATAGAATAAGCTACAATCTGCCAAAATATATAAACAAAATCAAGAGTTATGAAAACAAACACATAACTTTCAATTACATACTTAATTGGGAATCCAATCTAAGACTCAAAAAAGAAGGCCCTCTCCATCCGACCAAAAGAAATGGATTTTTAAAATATAAAGTGGAAAAATATTATTTAGCTGAAAAAAATATCTCCATGCGAACCACTAACAAAATGTTATTTTTAATGCCACTTTAAATGAAACCACCAACAGACAATACCAAAATCCAGAATATTTAAAACAATTATCATTAGAAATAATTAATAAAATTCCTAAAAATGCAATAACTCTCTATACCGATGGTAGCAGAGATGAGTTGGGACACACTGGCAGTGGCTCTCTCATTAAAACCACAAATGGCATTGAGAAAATAAACAGAAGAAACCCAGAATTTTGCTCAGTCTTCAGATCAGAACTTATAACCATCTATGAAGTCTTAAAACCCATCAGAAACATTAAACATCACGATATATGGATTCTTACTGATAGTAGAAGTGCCATACAACACTTGAGTCACACAGGGGAACTTAGAGACAAAGTAAGCAGGAACATAATTGGTTATCTCCAAAAACACTCAATACCTCAAAAATTCACCTTCAATGGATACTCTTACATGTAAGCATTGAAGGCAATGAAGCTGCTGATGCGCTAGAGAAAAAAGGCACAAAAGAACCCTTGGTGCAGAAAAATAAACTTACTTTTAAAGAAAAAGAAACAGTAGCCAAAATAAACAAGAACTGGAGGATCCCACCTAAGCACAGTTGGTATACCCTAGAAGCAGATGGCCACCCAGACCTTTCGGTCCACAAGCCGGCATGCGAAGCATGCCTTCGCTGCTATTCTGTTCAACTCATAAGCCAAGTAACGGTATCCAAGCTAGTGATTGGACATTGTACCTTGAAACACCATTTCCCAGACAGCGTGTCTGGAAGGATTTCTATACCGGTGGCCTTTAATCACAGCAAAATAGGAAACTATCTACTGTGTCCAGCAGGGACCGCGGGGAGGCAAACCCCGGTCGACTCTGTTCACTCACAGCTGAGGAAAAGCTCAGCTGCCACGTCGTGGGCTTTCTCAAGAAGCTTGCTGTGATTTCTCAGCAGCTCACTCTCGATCGCGCCCCTCGCCCTCCTTCTCTCTTCCTGCACACCCACTACCCTTGGACAATCCAAGACGTAGTGGCGTGCATTCACATCCCTTTCTCCACAGACGCAATCAGGATTGCTCTTAATTTCAAATCTGTGGAGACTTGGGGAAGAGCCCATGTCCCGAACTACCCTAATGAGTTTGTGGGACATTACCTTACAGAGGTACTTGGGTGTTGTTACCCCATTGAATAACTCTCTCCCCTTCACAATGTTCCTCCATCTGTCCAAACATAAGTCCTGGACGTGCCCCCTGATCCTCCTATAAACTTCTTTCTTGGTCACTGTGGTCCTCAGTGATCTACCTTTTAAGCATCCTGCCTTAGAGATCCTTTCTGCGAACTCATTACCTTCGATGAGGCTGTGTCTCCTAAACCAAGGGAGTTCCGGAGCCCGCGTCATCATCTCCAGCTCCTGGATTATTTGATGCGCGAGTTGCCCTTTCTCCAGATTGATGGCGACGAGGGCCGACATACAATCTGAATAGAGGCGGTCCGGGCTGAAGTTCTTCTCGGCACACACTCTGCGGACTACCCTGATCGCAACCAGCTCGGCTGAAATGACCAATTCGTCCACTCTGAGTGTTAAACTTTCTTGGAAGATCAGCTCTCCATTAGTGAAAATCACTACCCCAGCTCCAGTATTGGTTCCAGACCTACTCCCATCAGTGAAAACCTCCGTGCCAATCCCTGTCGGCTCTCCAGGACTCCAATTCCACTTTGGCAACCACTGCGGAGGCTTTCTTGGGTCCCTCTTCCATTCCAGGGCACCCGCTTCAAGTCCCAGGGCATCTTCCCTGTTCTCTTAGATCTTCTGTCTGATGGTCTCCTCCTCTAGTTTCAATCCCAGGGGAATAAGACCAGCGAGGACCAATAAGGCCTCACTGCTGGTAGTGCGTTATTCCCCTGTGATTCTGAGTGCCGCTGTCCTCTGCACTCTCTCTAGAGTAGTCGCCACCTTCTGATCCCTGTTTCGGCGACACCAAGCCCTGGAAGCATATAGCAGGATTGGCTCGACACAGGAGAGGCAGAGGTTCCTAAAAATAGTACCCTCCTTCCCCCCCCCCCCCCCCCCCCCTGTTGAGAGCCAACCAGGACAGGCCTGCACAACGCCTCCCTGCCTCTCGCCACCATCTCCTCCGCCTGGTATTGCCAACCCATCTTGTCATCAATGACCACCCCCAGGATGGTCATCCTATTGACCAACGCTACCCTCCGTCCTTCGATCCCGATAGCCAGCTTGTGTTCCCATTTGATCCCTTTCCTTTTAGTTCTTATGTCCCTAGGCTTAAAGCTGAGGGCTTTAGTTTTGGAGACATTGAACTTAAGGCCAGAGTCATGGGCCCAGTTCGAGAGAATTTGGAGAGAAGTTTCAACACACTTCTCAGCCTTCGCTCTCGAAGCAGCCTCAACAATGAGGAACTGGTCGTCAGTATAGAGAACCAGCCTGACTCCCTCAGGGAGCTCCTCCTGGAAAACGGTGTTTACCAGGATATTACACAGAATAGGTCCGCAGCAAGAGCCCTGGGGGCAACCCCTAGCACAGTTTCTTTCCAACTTCCGCCCACCAAAACTGAGGCTAATCCGTCTATCCCTCAGGAAGTCACGAACCAAGCTGCACAAATTATCAGGACAACCCATGTCCATCATATTTCTCATCAGCTTGTTCCAGTTCATGGAGTTGAACGCGCCATCAATGTCCAGGGCCACGAAGAGAACCCAAGCACCCTTATTTAAGCCCATCTCAACCCCCTCTAACACCTCGTTCAGAGCTGTGGTTGTGGACTTCCCTTCCCTAAAACCATGTTGGAAAGAGGAAAGGAGCTCATTACTTTCTAGCCAGTGCTTCAGTCGCTGAGCTAGTAGGCTATCCAGGACCTTACCTAGACACGCTAGTAAAGAAAGCATACGATAATCATTAGGAGAATTACCCTTTCTACCAGACTTTTCGAGAATCACTACTCGGGCAACCTTCCATGCCTCAGGAAATGTACCAGTGTCCAGGCACCTATTGAATAACCTGGAAAGAAGCGATGGGTGCATCCTTACCAGGGCTTTCACGACCGTGTTATCGATCCCTTCGGGACCAGGAGATTTCCTTTTCCCGAACTTGAAAGCCGTCAGTTTCACCTCATTCTCAGAAAAGGGCGGATCTACCAAACCACAAGTGGTCAGAGAGATCTCGTCCTTTGGTTCCTCGTTTCCGAAGTGCCGATCCAAGTTGTTTTTATTTTGTCTTCTGCTTTCGAGCGAGTAGGTCTAGAACACATTCTCTCTGAATTTTCTCATTGTTGGTGGATGAAACAGCACCAGTGATTATTTTGGCCACTTTTGCTTGAACACTGTCTAGTCTTACTTTTAGTGATGAGCTTGAGGGAGCCCAGACCGGTGTTGTATATTCCATTATCGGCCTTATTAGGGTGGTATATGTTGTTCTGAGAATTCTGGGTTTTGCTCCCCAATTTGTTCCACATAGCCTTCTCAGAATGTTTAGTTTTCTGATAGTTCTATTTGAGGTGCTAATTATGTGTTCTGAAAATTCCAATTCCTCATCAATAATAATTAAAATAATTTTGTTGACATCTTGTCAATACATGCACAGTCTGCACTATTAAAAAAAGATAATATGCATTATATACACTATGTACAATGAATATGGCGCCTCTTCCAGCGCTGCAGAGTTTGTGGAGAATCGCCAGTGGGTTTCCAGCGACACCACGCATTTTGCGATCTACGATGAATACGTAGATCGCGTACTTTGCCGCTTAGGAGATGGTGATGGCGTGGTCCTCGAGACCAACTGGAAAGATCCAGGACAGCAGTATCACACCTAGGTATTATGGATTTCTTATTTTATTAATTATTTGTTTGTTTATGCTTATTTTGTGGTTATAGTTATGCCTTTTTCCTTGTGAGTTGAGAAGACGCATAGGTTTGGTTTTATTGGGTTTATGGTCATTTGGAGTTCCATTGCCCAATTCTCCAGTCCTCTCATTGATGTGTTCAGTATTTTTTACGATTTTTCTATGCTGCTACTTGTATGCCATATGGCTATATCATCTGCATAACAGGCAACCTTTATGTCTTCAGTGAGGTAAGGATGGATGTCGTTAATATATAGCAGATAGAGTAGAGGACTGAGCACAGATCCCTGAGTTACACCAGCCCATGTTCTTCCTTCCTTGGAAAATTCTCCATTGACCCGAACCTTTAACCTTCTTCCTCTTAAGAAGTCTGCAATCCAGATTAAGGTTTTT
The DNA here is from genome assembly GCA_030710605.1 of Cordylochernes scorpioides. Taxonomy (NCBI): domain Eukaryota; kingdom Metazoa; phylum Arthropoda; class Arachnida; order Pseudoscorpiones; family Chernetidae; genus Cordylochernes; species Cordylochernes scorpioides. The sequence continues at coordinate 75,347,838 of CP092870.1, forward strand.
CCTCTTACTCCGATGTTGTGCAGCTTTTCACGTAATTTCTCCCTCCACACTCGATCAAAAGCTGAGGTCATATCAAGGAATATTGCCGTGGTCTTCTTTGGCGGTTTTTCCTGGAAAGAATCTATTATTGATTGACAGAAGTAGAACAGTTGATCAGTCGTACAGTGCTGGGATCAATAGGCAGTTTGATAGAGGTTTATTTTATTATTGTTAGTGAGCCAGACTATGAGCCTAGAGTGGATAATTCGTTCTGGTATTTTACAAAGTATGCTGGTGAGAGCAATTGGCCGATAGTTCTTGTATTCCTTGGCATCTTTGTTTGGCTTCAGTATTGGCACTATAATTGATATCTTCCAATTCTTTGGTAGTTTACCAGTTTGCCATGAAATGTTCAGTATTCGTAGGAGTTGATTATTAGCTTTGTCTTCAAAGTGTTTGATCATTTAACCAAAGATTAGATTATCTCTTGGTGACCTCTTGGATTTTTTTATTGATAAGTTTAGCTCATTCAGTGTGAAGTCTCTCGAGAAAATATCTTGTTGATGGAAGTTTCTTGCTTGTTTAACTAACTGGTTTATATTATTTTTAGAGTCCTGTCTTCATTCGTATAGTTGAGTATGGAAGTGCTTGAAAGATATTCAGCAATTATGTCAGCCATCTGTTTGTTCTCGTTCGCGCTGTTCTATTCATATCGGTTAGAGTATTGGAGGATTAGTGTTGGTGTTGATTGTTCTCTAACACTCTAATCATATTCCAGTGTTGTCTGTCCTTTCTTGGATCCATTTTTTCGCAGAATTCAGCCATTTTCTTGTTTGCATATCCAAATTTCTTGTTCTATTTTGTGACTAATTTCAATGAGTTCTTTCTGTTTTTTTCTTCTGTTTTATTTTTTTTAAGAAGTTCATTGATATTGTCTCTCTCTCTGAAATCACTGCCTCGATGTTGTGGTCCTTCCAGTAAGGTATCCACAGGTCTTTACGTCTACCTCTAGGTATCGATGCCTTTGCAGATTTTGAAATGTTCGAAGAGAATTTTTCCAAGTTTTTGTCAAGCGTTCTGTAATTCAATTTTTCGTTGCACAGTTCTTCAAGCTTTTCTGTGAATTTTTTTCAAGTCGGCTTTCCTAAAGTTCCATGTTTTTCTATTCTAATGGACGTTCTCAATTTTGAAGTTTAGGGTTGTTAAAATTGGTCTGTGGTCACTGATTGCACCTATCATGATTTTCCATTGTGTTGTGGGTGCGATGTTGTAATTTATCGCTGTGATGTCTATTGCGGATTCTGTGCCTGTGGACTTAGATAGGTGTTCTCTCCGTTATTTAACTGTGTAAGGTCGAGGTCTGTTAGCATGTCCTCAACCTGCTGACTTTTGTTATCCAGGACAGGTGATCCCCAAATTGAACTTTTGGCGTTAAATTCGCCGAGTATGATTGTGATATCCGAAGACGCTTCACTTAATGTCTCTATTGTGTGTACCCATACAAAATTCAAAGATTTCACGAGCTGAAAGTTGGCGATTTTGAGATGCGTCAAGAATTCGCTGCATGGGTTTTCCGGCGAATTGATATTGATGAAAACTGGCTGTCGAATGTTCTGTGGACAGATGATGCTCACTTTTCTCTAAAAGGAGAATTTAACATTCAAAACAGCCGCATTTGGGCAACAGACAATCCTAGGATTTTTACAGAAATGCCACTTTACCAGCCTAGAGTTACAGTTTTGTGTGGGTTCACTTCTTTTATTATTGGGCCATTTTTCTTTGAAAAATCAATGGAAGAACTTTTAAAACCGTTTTTGTAACTGATGAACGTTATGTCAAACTTTTGAGAGAAAAGGGTATTCCCATATTGCAGGGCAAAACACTAAGCGAAATAACATTCATGAAAGATGGAGGACCTCCTCATATCTCCCGAGGTGCCAAACAATTGCTGAAGGATACGTTCTGTGAAAATCGTGTGATAAGTCGCCACTTTATATATCAGTGGCCTCCAAGATCACCAGACTTGACGCCTTGCGATTTTTGTTTATGGGGGTACATTAAATCGTGTGTTTATCGATGCTGGCCTACCACATTGGCCATGTTGAAGGCTTCTATCAGATGGCACGTTTTATCAATTTCAACAGATATGTTATTTAATGCTGCCCATTCTGTCATTTATCGTCTGCAGGCGGTGATTGAGAATGAAGGGTGCCACATTGAGCAAGGATTGTGACCTAATACAAGAGAGAAGGCAGTTACCTCATGTGTTATATAAGCCGCCATGTATTATATTATCTACCAATATTTTGCAGCTCTTTGTGTTGGGATATGGGGATAATAAATGCTGTCCTCACATCTTGACTATCTTTGTTTATTTGTGAACAGTAATTTTTTGTTTGTCATTTGCTCACATATTATGTCGTGCAAACCAGAGTGTTATAACTTCTCGAATACCACTGGTACACACAATTTTTCCCCTTATGTTTAGTTTTCGCTTTTCGCTCATTAGAAGAAATAGCATAAGGAATATTTTCTGTATACCAATAACTTTAGAAATTTTGTGAAAAAAAATAATACAAAATGATTTTACTACCACGTTTTTCAACGCAAAAGGTCGATTTAAAAATTATTTTTATTTGAGGGGAAACATTTTTAAAAATTGTGTACAGTATAATAAACAATGATAACATTTGACAAGCCCATAGGATATTTGGAATAAAGTACGACAAATATATTTTGTCACTCCCCTCTATATTTCATTTGTTGGATCATGACAAATATCCAGTTAAATAGTCAAGGGTCTCCAATTAGTCAAGAAACTACACATTTCTTATAGCAAGAAATCATATTAGTAGTGCCATCATAATTTTTGGTACTATATTAACATATCAAAAATTCGTGTATTGATATCAGCAGTATTTTTCAAACATTCAATCTATTTCACAAAACCCCATATAAAATATAAATATTTTTGCTAAATGTTTTAATTTGCATTTGCCTATTTTACATATCTCTGATTGTATTTGAAAATCGTTAACCAATTCTTCATACTTTTGGCGAAGTGGTGTTTTATTAATTTGTTATTTGATATTATTAGGGTTCTTTCCTGGTATTCAAAAAGGAAAAATACGTGTCGTTCAATTATATTTTTCAATTTATCAAACAATTTGGCCGCTGAATATCTGAATCTGGTAGAGCGCCATCTGGTGAATAAAATTGTAACTAAAATCAATTTCGAAATTTTCATTATTTGCCATAAAAAATCCCATTGCATCCTGAACACAATGGTGTTTACCGCATTGCTCTAACGCAAATATTCGCGGAGTTATTAATTTTTAAAGTTGTGCGGGACTTTTGGATCACCCTGTATTTATATATATTAAAAACAAAAAAGACATATCCTGACAGCACTAAACATGAGCATTTTAGATGGCAGAGCGTCATATCGTTGAATAAAATTAAATCTAAGGTTCATTCAACTTAATCCATGATTTTGGCCAACCCGATTTCTTGATGCATAAAGAAAAGCCAACCACGTACGCGATCCGGGTTATTGGTCCTCGTCAGCCTGATGCAGGCTGTACCTATAGAGCTAAAATGATGTCTTAGAGGCTTCCTGAGAAATCAAAAAATGATTATTTCAGGTCAAGTTTGAGTAAATACGACATAATATGTGAATGCGTCTGTCTTTCAATCTTTATAATATACATATTTGTACATTTAGATCTCCTCATAATTAAAATCAAGCATAATTTCTCTAGAAAAATATCTTCTTTTCTATGAGCGTATTTCACAATCAAAGAAAATCTAGGGTTTGTGCCATTTGATTCCAAGGAATTCAATAGCATCAGCAGAAAGATTAAGTTACCAACGCAGTTTCAATTCCTTAGAATAGGACAATATAGATTCTATTACCTACTTGATCAATACCTCTCCTTTAGGTAAAGAAAAAGGAAGGAATTTAGATATTTAAAAATAATTAAAAAAATATTGGTGTTAACTTTTAATTAGACAATTTTAATTTATATTTAGAAATTTTTATTTTAATTTAGACACATGGACTCTTCTATAAAAAGCCCACGTGTCTAAATAAAATAAAAAATGTCTAAATTGAAATGAAAAATGTATAATTTAAAATTATAAATGTCTAAATATAAATTAAAAGTGTCTAATTTGAAATATTAAAAATGTCTAAATATAAATTAAAATTGTCTATTTAAAAGGTTTAAATTTATATATGAAAACATAATAGAAAAAAATAAAATAAGTGGGTCAGGTGTTGATTTTAAAAATAAAAAAAGGCATAACCTGATCATATTAAGTCATATAAAATTTGTATTTTATTTTAAAATTATATTTCCTAGATTAAACTATTCTGTTAAGTTTACCACCAGATGTCCCGACTTCCCTTTTTATATAGCCTATTGTTGTTTCCCGATGGCCGGCTCAATCTTTCTGTATATATGTAAATAAGTCTTTCATTTTTCTTTATTCTTACGCTTTAATTCAGGTAGTACTTTATCAAATTATGTTTTTATGTTCCATAAGCTTAATTAAAGCTAATTCTGATATATCTAAACTATTTTCTTTTTTTTTTTTCATACGACTGCAAAACAATATCATAATGTGTATTCTCTTGTATCCAAAGATAATCTGCAACGAGCAAATTATCTATAATTCTCTATCAAAAATAACAACATAAAATCTTTTTTTTGTAATATATATATATTATATAATCTAAAAATGCAAATATTTTATTTTATTTTAAAAACATATATTTTATTTTTCATTCATTGACTGTTATACATTTTTGACCATATATTCAAAATAATAGCACTTTAATTATTGTTGTTGTAAATATGTAAAGTGAACCCTACCTTTTCTAATGAAAATCACGAATATAGAATTCATTTTCTAAATTTTATATTACTGTGATATAAATAATTTTATGTATATTTTTTTACTTCAAGAGATTCAAAATAAAAATCTGCTTGAAAGGTAAATAATAATTTTTATTTTTCCACGACTGCACCTCTTTTCAACAATCAAACACACAAAAAATTTCTAATCTATAACATATATATATATGAGAAAACAATAGAAAAAAAATAAAAATGTCAGGTGTTGATATTAAAATAATGAAGGCATATCCTGACCAGAAGCACATCTTAAAAGCACATGTGCTTCTAGTCAGGATATGCCTTCATTATATTTAGTATATATATATGTTTTTAATTATATAATTTCCAGAACAAACTACTCGGTAAAATCGACCGAAAGATGTCGCAGTTTTCCCTTTATAAATCTATTTGTTGTTGTTTCCTTTTAGCTGGCTCAAAACCATTTATAATTATGTAAATACGTATTTAATATTTTATTTATTCTTCAAACCTTAAATCAGACATTGTTTCATCCCTAATTTTGTTACCAAATCAATTAAAGTAAATTGTTATTTGAATATTTATCTATTATATTTTACAAAGATTTTCACGACTGCATACCAATATTATAAAATACCCATATACTGAAAACAATTGGCATAAAGGTCTTGTATCCAAACACCAGCAAATAATTATTTCTCATCTCAAAATATTCATCTTAACATATATATCAAATGTAAAGTACATGTGCTCCTGGTTAGGATATGCCTTTTTTATTTTTAATATATATTAAATTGTAATCATTGCTGCTGCTATGATAGAGATGCATGGAGAAATCTGAGGCTCTTCATTGGACACGACAACAACAACAACATTAAATTGTAATATGCAAATATATCAATTATATTAATTGTATTTTTCAACAGTTTATATATTCTTATGCTTATAAATAGTTAGTTGTCATATTATCATTCACTCCTACGCAACCACAAGCAGACATATTATGTTATAAATAAGTATTGTTTGTCTAATATAATAAAATATAAATCAGTATAGGTCTGTACCTTGTACGAACGCATGCTTAATTCAACCTAAATAAAGTCTTTGCTTGTTTTTATCACACAAACACACACATACATAATTATTAACACCAACGGTCTTATTCAGATTCACCATTTTATCGTAAAATTTTAAAAGGATTTGAAAGATTTTACTTTTTATTTAAAATTTGACGTTTAGTCTGAAATTTTAGATACTTGTATTGTGGTATATTGTTTATAAGCATTAGAATATTTATTTACTGGCGTGATAAACATATAGTGCATTGTCTCTATTGTGCTCTTTTTTGGTACATAAATTACTATATATATACCCACTATTTATTTAATATTAGAATATTCATTTATATATATACCGTAAAACCCCCGCTAAAATAATTAGAGATATAGCGAACCTTTACTTATAATGAACCTGATATTTGAACCCCATTTTTATTTTATAATACAGTGAACTATGGTTATAATGAATCATGGCTATAGAGAATCACTAGTTCAGTCTCATTGGGATTCGCTATAGAGGGATTTTACTATGGATCATATACAGTAAAACTCCTATATAGCGAACCCCAAAGGTATTGAATCTGTATTCATTATAGCCATGACTCGTTATAGCCATAGTTCTCTACATTGTTAAATAAAAAATGAGGATTATGTTTTAAAAGTTCTTCATAAGGTAAGATTCGATATATCCGCGTTTTTAAGCGGGGGGTTTTACTGTATATATATATATATGTTATATAATTTTTAAAAATTTATAGAAATGTCATAAATATAAATCTTTGTAAATATTATTTTATTTTAATCATCTTTCTAAAATAACTCTGTTATTCTTTGGCCACCAGATGGCGCCACTTTAAATATATAAATGAATTGTTTTTGTTTTTTAGAGTAGGTTAGGTTCAGTTAGATATATTTTTATAAATATGTAAATTGTAATATAGGATTAATTGCTAAATTCTATATTTACTCTAAATTTAATGTATTCTTTTGCTCAAGAGTTCACAAAATAAACTTCTTGAGATTAATTTTCTTTTTTTTTAATTATTTTCTTAACGACTGCACTTTTAACTTTAAAAAATCATTTTAAATTTACATAGTTTGTAACATATATATATTTATATATATGTGCTATTCACTACATATATTTTCAAAAATATTAATAATGATTTTATATAATAAGCGATTCACAACAAAAGTAAAATTGTATATATATTTTATTGGTTATTTGATATATATTTTTAAAGGTTGTCTCTTCAATATTATATATTAATTCTTTAAAATGTTATCAATAAGTATTTTATTATGATAAGGAAAATATTATAATGATCATTGCTAAATAAAATATTGAATAGAAAGGCACACAGAAAGAAAAAAAAAAAAAGCAGCCGATAAAACCATATTTACTGAAAGCGGTGGTAATGCCACCACAGCTGATGAACCGTGAAGAGCTCATTGTGTCGTCTGACTAGAATTTAAACTATCTGCTGCACACTTTTCTGCCAATAGAATTCGGTAAATCCCTTTTGGATAGATTATTTGTTTTGGGGGTTGAAAGTAAAGTTTGTCCAAATTGTTCACCGACGAAAATGTTGAACTTTCATGAAACTTTAATGACATTTTTAGTAATACCTCTTATTAAAAAATTATATATATATATATTATTTTAAGAGAATAGGAAATATTTAATAAATAAAAATTATATATATACACATATGTAAAAGGTACTAGCATGCCATCTGTATTCAGTTTTATGAACTATTATATTTTATTTATTGTCCATACTGTAATATTATAAGATTGGAATGATATTTATAAAATGTTGAAACCGCGGGTAGTTAAGCTTTCTTATTCTGTTTATAATATCAGAAATGGCATTGAAAAATATTTCATTCTACAATAAATATATACCTGCTCTAAATTGTTTATATTTTTCAAACATATATGTTTGAAGTTTATATGTTAATTTTGTAATTATTCTTATTTTTTTTTAATTCATAGAAGCATATTTCTGGCAGACATATTAAATTTTTTATCATTATCATTTTATTATTATTATTGTTTTTTTTTCTTTGTTAGTTATCAAATAATTTCGTAATTTTAGTTTCTTTTTTGTTTTGTCGTGTTCTTTTTAAGCAATAAAATACATATAGAACTGAAATTGTAATATTCAATTCAAGCATATGGAACCAACATCGATTCATTTTTAAAACAAAGCAAAATCATAAGCTTATATAACTTTCACTTTTTCAAACAATATATATACATACCGAATGAAAATATTCTCGTCTTTTAATGTATTAATTCGTTATATATAGTTGGTGGTTTATTGGCTTGTATATATACGTATACATGTTATATAAAAATATATATTTTTATTTTGATAATATATTTTCTGGAACAAACTCTGTGAAGTCAACCATCAGTTAGCATCGCTTTACACTATAAAAATTCTTGTTGTTGTTTTCCTTTGGCCGGCACAGAACATTTGGTAAATATGTAAATACGTATTCAAGTTTTTTAAGTTTTCATTATTTTCCTTACGCCTCAAAAATCAGATATTTCATTTTTAATTATTCCATCATATCAATTGAGGCTGATTATTATCTGAAATTGTGTTATTGTATCTTTTTAATGAATGTCAATATTTCACACCATTGACATATTATCCTTGCATCTAAAATCATCCAATAATGTTATCTCTCACAGTAATATTATATAGATATATATAGAAAAACAATATTATAAATATTTTCAGGTGAAATATTCAAACAACAATTTTCAAAATTAAAGTCAACAAAATAGTAATTATTTTTTATAAATTCCTAAAATGTGCTTTTATTTTATGTTTCACATGAAATGTGTGTTTAAATTAAAGTCAAAGTTTTAATATTCATAGAGAGAGATGTTTATATATATATTCCTATTTATCAGAATGACATTGTGCATATAAATCTTTCACGCTCAATATATTGCTCCTAATTTGGAAATGATGCAATCGATCCTTTGAAAATGTACATATTCAAACATCTTTAGGATTCTTTTTTTTTAAATAGAGTTTAAGCATTAAATAAATGCTTTTAATCTGAGAAAGAAATCAAAATAATTATATAGTATTAAGTAGTGATGTACCTAACATTGGAATAAAAAGGAAGTTAAACTGAAAAAATTTGTACAAATAAGAATGAAGGAAAGCCGAAAAAAGCAAATTTGAAAAGTGTCTAAGTTCAAAAGGTCAATAAATGTTGTATATCGAATTCGCTTGAGTCTCTCAAGATTACCATCGACGTCGCGTTATTTCCAACATGCTGAATGTGCAAATCAGGCGGAAATACATCAAATGCCTCATATTCTATACTCAATCGAATCAAGCAGAAAGAACCTATTCTTCTGAACTTAAAAGATATTTTTTTAAAAGATAGATGTGTGAAACCTTCAAATACGGGTGTGAAGACGTATACAGGTGCCACCATAAACCAAGTACATACAGTAAAACCCCTCTGGGACTTAACCTGTGGTATACTATAGCCATGCTTCGTTATAGCCATAGTTCACTGTATTATAAATAAAAATGTGGATTATTTCAGGGTCTTTATAAGATAATGTTTACTATAGCCAAGGTTCGTTATAGCGGAGTGTTACTGTAATTAAGAGAGCCAGAGAGTCCCAACATCTTCTCAATTATATTCAAGCAGTTTTAAACAAATACTCTTTATTTGTCAGGAGAAAAACTACAGTAGCAAAAGTCGTTTTAGGTAACAAGACTATTCTTATCCTAAGGCTGGACTGGCACCTCTAACTCAATCCATACGTCCTATATATAGCTAGCACAAATAAGTTAAATATCAACTATGCAAATTGTGCCACACAAAGATCAAACATGCTAAGAGCAAATATGCAAAGAGCAAATATGCAAAGATACAACACACCTGCTTACACAAACCACACGACAAGATTATCGGGGAAATCCAGAAGAGCAAGGGTGTGAGACATCAACAACCTATGTGGATTAGGTATGAATTTACACCATTTTGTGGGACTAACTAACATTAACAACATGACCTTAAAAAAAGTTTTAAAAGTCGTTATCACTTCGGAAAGGTGATTTTATATCAGTTCTTACAAAGGAATCGGTAGAATGACCTTTTTATAAATTCACAAAATAGGACTCAGTTGTTCCAAAAGTTTACCATAATCATGCCCTTATTTAGAATAATTTTCAAAAGAAAATATCGAAGTTGAAAATCACCATTTATAAATTAGACGCAGAGTCATCTATATCCATCGTGAAATGAATGCTAGAATTCAGGAAGTCCCAAATGGTGGATATTAAAATGGGTTGAGATAAATGTTTAAGTGCACGTCCCCAATCTGGTCTCTCGTTAAAACCACAATAAAAACTTCCCGGCGATAAAACTCCCCACTAAAACTTGAATAAAATTTGGGAACGGCGCTACTTTACCTCTCTCCATATATACATACTCAATATACCTCAATATGAATATTGCTATTAATAGGCTGAGTTTTTCCATAGCATCCACAAATCTCAATTATCATTTTATAAAATATAGATGGAAATTTAATATGTTATAATACATTGAAAAAGGTTGGAGTTCAGCCAACTGAAATATTGGTAAATAAATTATATTTTAATCCAATATATGCCTTTTCAATTAAAGAGATGGAATCGTTTCAAATTAACATTTTTATACAAGGATAATTAATTGTCAAATTTGGTCAGGAAGGATTTTTTTGTGTCGTCTCCTTTTTTTTTCTCTCAAGAAATATGATGGACGGCTATGCAAATCCCAACTCTAAACAAATCATTCACAGTATCATTTTTAAAATCATCAAATGTTGATTTTTGAGAAATATTATTGTTTACTTATTTTTAAATCGAAGTCAATGAACAAGTACTTATATACCTTTTAAAAGAAATTCCTCTATTCTGTAATAAAATAGAAATATTTGTCTTTAAAAAAAGTTTTCCCACACAATAGAGAGAAACTATAAACATAAATGAGCGATAAATATAAATGTATAAAGAGTTTAATCATATATATGCATTATATTGCAATATAAAGTAAGAAATCGCTATAGCGAACTCTAAGGTTATTGAAATTTTGGTTCACTATAGCCATGGTTCATTATAAGTTCATTATTTTAGGTTGGTTATAATGGAAAATTCGTTATATACTATATTTGTGTTAGCATGTTTTTACTGTCTGTACATTCTGTCTATACTGTCTCTCTGCCGTATTTTTCTCTTCTGTTTTCTAGGAGAATTGTTAGGCTATGTGAATGTTTACAAGTCATTTTAAAATTATTTTTACTGTTTCATTTGAATTAATATGGACATGTATAGATCAGAGGCAATTATTAAGGTGTAGAATATTTAGAAAAATGTTTTTTCTGAATTAGCAATATTTCTTTAAGATGTTAATATCCCCACATTACACAAAGAGAGGTAGAAGCTATTTTAGATATTACAAATAGATGGTAAAAAGTAATGAAGAATTGTTTAGAATTATCAGGCAATAAAAATTTAAGATATCAAAATAAAAAGTAGATATTTATCGCTTTTAGTTTAGTCCTATTCTGGTAACTTTCCATGTATCGCCTCCGTATAGCTATCAAAATTAATTTAAATATATTTTAACATAAACAAGTTACCCTATACTAATTATATAAAATTGAAATAATACTTAATAAGCTACATTCAACTATCAAAGATCTATTGAATTTGAAACGAATTCACTAACGCTAAATTTCTAGTTTGTAATTAAAGCTAATTCTGCGGGTCTTTCTACAATAATATTTCTTATTTAAAATGAGACCATGTGGAAATAAATTACTATTCTGAAAGGAAATAGTCGTTTGTAAAATAGATTCAATTTTAATAGAAATAAAGAAATGATATAGAATTCCTTTGTTAACTATACATTTTGTCAATAGACTCCCTGTAATTAAAATAAACATTGAAACTCAACAGTGATTAATCCTTACAATGATATTTCATTAGATAATTCTCTAGACCGCTACAATTATACAGTAGAACCTCGTTATAGCGAATGCCAATCAGTCGAACACTTGGTTCATTATAGCCATGGTTCACTATATGGTATCACTAATATTAGGGATTTATTTTTGGTTTGTTTCAGAGGAATTGTGCTGATGTAGTATGAGGGTCGGCTTTCAAACCAGAATACAACATAAAATTGCATAAAGTTACCTTATATTGTACTATTCAATTTGTACGGGGATTTATATAAACATTCTTTGTGAAAAATAGTATAAAAGTGAATTCGTACTGGGATAAGATGAATAAATTGAGAAAAAGTGTATTTCCTGATAGTGAAACTATAAGTTTCTGATGGCTTGCGCCATCTATCGGAATATATATAACTAATCGTTGTTACCAGTTGTTAACCAATTCTGGAATAATTAAAAATCAACGATTAGTTGATATTTATTCCGATAGATGGTGCAAGCCATCAGTAACTTTGAGTTGCACGATCAGGAAATCTCTTTTTCTCAATTTTCACTTTGCCAAACCTCCCTGTAGATCCTTTCTAAAAATCGACATTCATTCTTATTAACTACTTTTGTAAAACGACTCATTTAGATCAAACTCAACCTCTAATGATCGGCTTTATCTCCAAGAACGACCAGGAATATCCGAAATTTTGAAGTAATATTTCATAAAGAGTTATATATTAATACTAAAGTTGTTAATCTTTCAGCTAAAATATTTAAAGGTCGGTGGAAGATTAGTACAAACTTTCGGATTTCGAAAGTTACTACTCTGGATCGAATCCTGCATTGTCCACTTTATCTGATAAAAAATGCTTCAATGGCACCCGAATCATGTAAAAGTCGAACCCAACCAGTGAGTGTAAGTAACAAACCGGTGCTCTTCACATTTTAAGTGCAAACGTTGAGCTGTTTTCCATATATATAGACATAAATTAACACATAGCAATAACGCGCCATCTATAGATATGTTTAGATGGCGCGTTATTGCTATGTGTTAATTTATGTCTAACTGACATTGTCTTTATTGTTTGCGGAAGAGCATTACTCGATGCAAATATTTGAATGTAATTCTACTGTCCTATAAGCTTATGTCCATAGTTTTCTTGAAAACCATTTATGAGATTCCACCCTTCAGAGCTCTGAGAAGCGGTCTGGTGGATTAAATAGGCGAAACCGATGGGAGGGTTCACCACTGATGAGCCAAGCCCTCCCAATACATATATTTTCATCGCAGTAAGGGCAGTAGAAGTTTGTATTATGTATAAAAGAAATATTCGTGCTTTTAAATTCTTTCATTTTATATATATAGACATGTAGCACACATACAGTGAAATAATTTGCTAACCACTAACCAATATGATTTTCATAATTTTTACCATGTGTACCAAGAAATATGTATATAGATATTTCATATCTATAATAGATTCAGGTTCCTAATATATATTATTGTTTCTTTTTTTATTTCGATTACTTTTTCTTGTATAATATGTTTATAAGTGTTTCTGTTTAAAAAAAAATGTAAATCGACGCAATTATCCCTAGCCGGGATATCGCGTTTTGTGTGTTGAAATAAATAAATATCTATAATACTAACATTCAGAAAAATATTTTTTCTATTACTTTAGATTAGAATATAAATTCAATCTATTTCCCTTTACATACACTTTTCGATTTAGTATGCTCTTAACATTTCTATATTTATAGGTATATATACAAATAAAATACAAAATGGCATTTTATTTCTAAAAGATAATTTAACATAGAAGGTAATAATATATTCTAATTTTAAACAAAAAAGCTTTTCAATCTTTTGATATTCAATAAGTATTATTCCATAATAAAATTCAAAATGCATTTTTGGGGCTTATTGTTTGTTTTTAATAAGTCTTCTTCTCTATATTTTTATAAAATATTAATGATATTACTGATGTTATCAAAGAGAATCAAATATTAAGCACACCAATGCATTAAATGTGACACAGAAAAGAAGAAAAAGCTCAAGTAATATGTTAAAATAAAAGTGGATTTTTTTTTATTTATAAAAAAAAAAGATTTCTATAATGGATTAAATAAAGTAGAAGTTCGTTTTTTTCTTCTTAAGTAGATGATGGTAAAAATTCAGACGAACTGGGTGGTTTAAAATACCATTTGTCAAAATTTTAGAGGGTTATTTAAAACAAATGATACTATCTTTTTCACAGTTGAGATTCATTAAGTATCCAAGCCATTAAATTGTGAATATTACTTAGTATTATATATTAAATTTCTTATATATAATATGTGTATAAGAGTTTTATAATTTTTATTTGCTTATCCCTAGTTCACGAATAACATGCCACGATAATCATGGTGGATAGAAGTATGCGACTGCTTTTACTGTAAGTGCACCACATGTCTACACATGTGAAAGGCAGTTCGACCTTGTACTTACAAATGTACCAGAGCCTTGTTTAGTTACTTGCACTCGCTGGTGGGGTTGGCATTTTGAAAGAATCGGAGGCCATTGGAGCATTTTTTTTATCAGAAAAATGTGGGAATCGAACCTGGTTCGTAGGGGTAAACACCAACGGTTTAAACAATCCTTACACTGATCTTCCTCTTCTTACAAATTGAAAATTCCTATTATTTAATTTCAAAAATTATGAATTATATATAAATAAAATTTCTTTCAATTACAACATATAGGAACCTAGTCGTTTTTTGATTATCTATATTGATTTCATTTTTATGAGAAATTTGTTTTCTACAAGAAAAATTGTAAACAAAAATACAAAGAACAAAATAACTTTTTAATAGTATAATCACTTTAGTAAAATTATAAATGAAAGACAATTCGCTAAGGGAAGAGTTTCTTTTATATACAACAGCAATACAAGCTTTCGGGCTCATCAGACCTTCGGCAGGTGTAACTACACTGCTAATTAACTAATCAATAACGTAGTTATACCCGTCGAAGGTCTGTTGAGCTCGAAAACTTGTATTGCTGTTATATATAAAGGTAACTCTTCCCTTAGCGAATTATCTTTCATTTATAATAACTTTTCGAATCATTAATTTTCAGTTTTCCTTGAAATTTCCTATATATGGTTAAAATACAATTTCTATAGTAAGTTAAAAACAATCTGCTAAGTTTATGTAGAGTTCATATTTGATGGTGAGTCAGTCTTTATAATCATATATTTATATTCTCTCTCTTTAGAAAGATATAATAAACAATATTTATCTCTTATAAAATAAATAAAGATTCCAGAGCTATGTTTCTTGTTCAACTTTTTATTTTCAAGCTTTCGGACTTGTCAGTCCTTCAAGAGGAGTATCACGTTAATAAATTGATGATATATACAATTTTTATATACAAATTATTATTTAAATATTTATTATATTGAAAGGAAGAGAAAAATATATTACTATCTTTGTGTGTTAAATGTATTTCTCAATTAAGGTTACATATACAAGTAATCATACAATTTTGAATTTGTAATACATTCGAACTAAGCTGTTATTTAATCAAATGTTAGCGTTCCGGCATTCAAAATATTGGTCAATAAATATATTTGATCCAAATGTTCCATATAAATATTTGTAAATTAACATTATATACATAAATTTCAAAATTCCCGTTTCATTTAATAGAAATTCTTTGTCTACAATTACCTTAGAGTTTTAAAGCTAGTGTTAAAATAGGCAAAGTGTAGAAACCTATTTATTTTCATGAAATGATTAACTGAAAAAAGGGAGAGAAAAAACGAGGAATAGTTTTTTTCCCCATAAAGTTTTCTTTTATTTTTGCTTCACTTTCCTTTCTTTATAGAGTTGAACCCCCTCTATAGCAACCCTCTACGAGACTGTACTTGTAGTTCACTATAGCCATGGTTCGTTATAACCATAGTTTAATGTATTATAAAATAAATATTGGAATTATTTCAGGTTCGTTTTAAGAGAAGGTTCGCTATATCACTGGTTCGTTTTAGCGGGGTTTGACTGTGTTTTCTTTCCTACGGCTTTTTAACATGTATATATGTATTTTTGTATATGTATATTCATTTTCATTAAAATCCCGCTAAAACGAACCTGGGATTCAGCAAACCTTGCTTTAAACGAACCTGAAATAATAAATACCCATTTTGTACTTTATAATACAGTAAACTATGGCTATAATGAACCATGGCTATAGTAAACCATAGAATCAAATCCTTTGGAGTTCGCTATAAAAGGGTTTTGCTGTATAAAACTATTTATTTATACTTTTTCTTTTCTGATTTATATTTGATTAATTGTTCTTTTTTTTATTTAGGAAGTATTTAGGAAGCTGAAATGATAAGCAGATATTGTGTTGATACTGAATCAACTATAGTAGTTAGTCTTTAACGTACAATTTCATATTTCCAAGGCGAAGACCAAAAACCCGAAAGGCGTTTATTTAAGAAAGGCTGTCTAGATATCTTCCAGAAATTGAATCTTTCGACATTCATTTGATATTTATTCTGTTATAAAGCGCTTTGAGATCATCAAATTATATTAAAATATATTACTATTTGTTATATTTCTTCTTATTTCTTATTATATTAAAGAATACGATAAAAAAATATTATTCAACTTTATTATTCGAGATACAAAAGTTAACAACAACCCATTCGATGCACGCGTGTTGCGTGAAGTCACTCAGCCACGCGCGACGGACAAACAATTTATCGCTTTCTCTCCTTTTTCCTTTCTTCTTTTATATTACTAGGTATATTACACTATTAATGTAAAAATCGTTTTATTGTTAGTAAATAAACTAAAAAAAACAGTGATCGTTTGTATACCTCATATTTACAATGGGATATTTATTGCTTGGTTCTCTGAAAAATAATTTCTGCAAAATATCTTTCCTATTGTTAATAACCATCTTGCATTCATACATTGTGGTTTTAAATAACCTTACAACGACTTTAATGAGAATCAATGAATTAATTTATGATATTTCGAATGATTCGGGACATTTAATGTGTTTTTAAAAATATATGTAGTATATTTTGAGTTATATGGTTCACAACCTTCTTCTGATATTTATTATATAACCCCATATCTATATATTAAAATATGTATCGAACAATGGAAGTGACAATAAAACAAAGAGGAGGTAGACCAGAGACGACAAAGGCCAGACGAAAAACAACCTGGCGCCATAAAGTAACGTGATTACAGTAGCCAATGAGGAATCGCCACATATGCGAGCGTCCCAGAGTATATAAAGAGCCCAGAAATGGGACAAAGAGAGTTATTCAGTAGTTGTTTCAGAGCGACGCCGTTATACGCTCGGCTAGGGCATCCGCGACACCCGTGGTTCGACTACCTTCGTCCGTGGTCTACCTCTTCCTCTTGGAGTTACCATCTAGACCTGCCTCTGTCTCTTGCTGCCCCAGTGCGGGAATCCAATCACGCACCCACTACCACGACTGCCCAGCACATTCCACATCGGGTTTACTACAGAACCCGTTAAAGTCGACAGGATGACTGAGGACAGCAACATGCAGAGGATGACGGAGGCTGGAGACGAGTACTTCGCGGATGCCCTCACCAACATGCAGCCCCACTGCGAAGACCTAGTAAGCCGCCTAACAGACGCTATTCGGGGAATAGCCGTGCCTCGTGTGGAGGAAGCTCTCATCTCTCCTTTCGACGGATCCTACGCGACAAGCAACTTCATCCAACAACTCGAGCGGACGAGCGAGGGACCACAAGATGACGCCACATTGCAAACCCGGCTCCGTACACTACTCAAAGGTGAGCCCCTCTCCCTCTATAACGAACTAAATCTGGCCTCTCTGCCATACAGTCAAGCAAAACAAACTCTCATAGATCTCTACCCCGGAAAATCCGAGGTCACTTTCACCAAATATTTAACTTTTAAATTAACTAATCAGATCCAATTAGGAGAATATTACCGTCAAAAAATAACAATGGGATTACAACTGGGCCTAACCAATCCCATCATAGTAGAAGCATTAACGGAAGGCCTCCAGGCCAGTGATCAGCGCCTCATGAGGGCCATAGCCCCTAAAACCCTGACCGAATGGTACTCTACCATGACCAGAATAAAAGGGACCAGTTCACTCCCTACTCCATCCGAACCATTTCAAGGTGTTTCCAACACCAGTGCTTTTCATCTTGATACCGGAACCCCTTCTAGGGGAAGGAACTACAATCCTTTTTCAACAAACAATACCCCAAGATACCCTTCTGGTGCCAGGAGACCACCCTCACCATGCAAATACTGCCAAGGTGATCACTGGAACAATGAATGTTCCATGAACAGGCGACCCTACAGGCAGCAGGCCTACCACGGCCAACCTACAGCGCATTATTTCCCACCTGAACAAAATGGCGCCCACAACCTTCCCGTGCCGGCCCCCAGGTCTTCTCGCACCCCACAAGGCAACGAAAACTCCAGTTTTCGTCCCTAAACTATCCAATATTCTATGTAAACCTAAAATTTTTAATAATTTTTATTGCCCATTCCTCTTAGACACAGGAGCCTCTATTAACATAATTAATTTAAATATTTTTAACCATCTTGGTAAAAACTTATCTAATCCTTTAAAATTATATCCATGCCATATATTAATCAATTCCATATCTACTCAAATAAATTCGATAGGATATACATTTTTGACCACTACCATAGGAAAAATTACAAAATCAATTAAATTTTATATAATAGATAATTTATTACCTTTTGGTATACTGTCATTAAATTCCATTAGTCAATTTTGTTTGACCTTAAATTTATATAATCATTCTATTTATCAATGTGATGCTCCTTTGTCTAAGAAATGGTACCATATAACCTATGTAACCCCATGTAATAATGGAGAGAGTAACCACAATCCGCCCAATATGGGTCATTTAAAAAACATGCCTAATTCACATTCTCCATTATTGCAAGGGGAAAATATCCATCCTATACCATGTCCCATTACCTTGAACAAGACCTCTACCAATTGTGACAAAAATACACCCAGCCAAACTTTAGTTCATTTTCCCCATTTATATTTATTACCCCCACTATATCCCTCTGAACATCAATGTAACATTTTTAATGATTCTTGTAATTTATGTGTTAGGAATGATATCCCTTTAACTTTTATGAATATTATTAAGAATTACTCAAATATTTTTTCCACTAACAAAAATAACATCCCAAAATTGAAAATTCCCCCTATCAATATTAGGACAAATTCAGATAAAATAATTGCACTCAGACCGTATCGTACATCTCTTACAGATCAACGTGAAATACAAGAACAAGTAGGGAAAATGCTAGAATATGATATTATAGAGCCTTCTTTCTCCCCCTATTCATCCCCCGTTACTTTAGTTACCAAAAAGGATAAGACAAAACGATTTTGCGTAGACTACCGCCGCCTGAATGAAATAATTTTCCCCGATGTTCACCCCCTTCTGCTCATAGAGAATATCTTAGATAAATTAGCCAACGCCAAAATTTACTCCCGCGCCGATTTTTCATCAGCATACTGGTCCATCGAAATAAGTCCCCCTGATAGAAATTTATTATCTTTTGTCACATTAGAGGGTCAGTATAATTTCAAAAGATTACCATACGGGATTAAAATAGGACCCCAGGTGTATGAGCGAGCAGTCAGTCAGATATTGCAAAGAAATAGGTTAGGTTTTATAGCACATTATTTCGACGATTTCATTATCTTTTCAAATTCCATAGAAGAACATTTAGATCACTTACAGCAATTTTTTTATATGTGTAATAGGGAAAATTTTAGATTAAATTATAATAAGTGTGACTTCTTTAAAACTACAATAGAATTTTTAGGCTATACCATATCATCAGGCACATACACTCCATTAGTAAAAAATTAGATGTAATTAATGCCCTTAAGGTCCCCACTAGCGTTAAATCCCTCCAATCATTCTTATTCACCATCAATGTATATAATAAATTTATAAAAGATCACGCCCGCATTAGGAACCCCCTCAATAACCTACTTAAAAAAGATACCCCATGGCACTGGGATGCAGAATGCCAACATTCATTTGACACTCTAAAGGAATGTCTGACCACAAAACCGGTACTACACCTCTTTAAAGAAGGGTTACCCTGTCAGCTATTCTGTGATGCCTCACTTCAGGGAATAGCTGGCATCCTAAAACAACAACATCCAGACGGCACTCTACACCCCGTGCAATATTACAGCAGAGCACTCCGACCCCATGAGAAAAATTATACCATCACAGAGTTGGAATGCCTTGCTGTGATAGATAGTGTGGAAAAATTCCGCATCTATCTCGCAGGTGTAAGGTTCACAATTTTTACGGACCACCATGCATTACAATGGTTAAAAACCATAAAAAAAAACCCAACGGGTAGACTTTTTAGGTGGAGCTTAAAGATGTCCGCATACGAATACGATATAAAATATATAAAAGGTAAAACGCAGTACGAGGCAGACCTACTGTCCCGCAATCCTTTATGTGGTTTTCTCACGACCACCCAAATAATAGAAAAGCAACCCCAATTACCTCCATCTACACTTATCAAAACGAATATAGATGGCCTCCATACAATCAAACGTAAAGGTATTGTCAAGATTATAGTTCCCCCTTCCTTACAACATACGCTAATTAATAAAGTACATTTAGAATATAACCATCCTGGTGTATCCCAAATGATTAGGCTCATCTCCACACAGTATACTTGGTGTGGAATGACCAAGTCTATAGTTAAGTATAATAGGTCCTGTCCCGCCTGCCAACTTATAAAGAAACCGAAAGGTCCATTATATGGTAGATTAGAACGCCCCCCTATAGCTTTACAACCCTACGATATGTTATCTATAGACACTATTTCAGGTTTTTCTAAATACGGTAATTCTAAGTCATACTTACACGTAATTGTAGATCACCTAAGTCGGTATACATGGACCTTCCCCAGTAAGTCAACTAATATAATCACATACATTCAGTGTCTCAAAAAGGTATTACAGTGTGGCCGACCAAAACGCCTTCTTTCGGACCGGGCACCTGCTTTTACTTCCCCAAAGTTCAGGAGATTCTTAATAAAGAACGGGATACAGCCTCTACTAACCACTGCAAATAACCCTCAAGCTAACGGTTTATGCGAGCGTCTTAACGCGACACTCACCGGGAAGCTGAGGTTACTGAACTTGGAGAATCCTGGGACCTCCTGGACTAAGTTAATTAAGATAGTAACTAATAAATATAACGATACCCCCCATACGATAACCGGATTTCCCCCCGTATTTTTAATGTATAATATAATCCCCTCAGACTTAAATAACCACCTAAACCCCTATCTCAATATAATAGAAAGTAGAAAACTAGCAATACAACGTACAAATGACAGACACGACAAAGAGAAACTTAAATATGATGACAAACATAAAAATCCACACTTTGATACAGGAGATTTAGTATTAGTAAAGGCGTATCATCATCCAAATAGCGGTAAGTTAGTACCCTACTTTACAGGTCCATATAAAATTACTGAAATAATTTCTGATAATGTCGTACGTATAAATAGACCCAATAGGATTACAGGTAATGATAGCGATACTTTACATGTAAATAAATTACAATATTATAATGAAGAGGTCCTTTATATTTCACCACCCAAATTAGAACCCCTAAAAATAAATAGAATAATAGAGCCTTTCCGACATTTAGACCCCAACTTGTTTAGTCCAATAGAAAAAAGTATAGCTCATCGGTTTTCCGAAACTTTTAATCATTTGTCCCCCCAACTATTCGCATAAAATTAGTGAAATCTAGGTCCTGAAAGTCTGGCGAACTCCTCGACATAAAGTAATCAATTAAATAATCATAGCATTCAACACCATTTCATGATTA
Organism: Cordylochernes scorpioides; assembly: GCA_030710605.1. NCBI lineage: Eukaryota > Metazoa > Arthropoda > Arachnida > Pseudoscorpiones > Chernetidae > Cordylochernes > Cordylochernes scorpioides. The sequence goes on from CP092870.1 coordinate 75,369,676, forward strand.
CCTTTTCCGCCACCAATAATTTCTCTCCTTCAAATGTTATGACTATTTTTCTCTTTCTATTAGGCACACAACTGATTACTTAAGATTAACCCTCGGAATTGTTTGGACTGGAATAGCGCAATTCCGAGAATATAATTCATACACACACTGTATATAAAAACAAAGAAACATTATATAATTATTTTTTATTATTCCAGTTCGCTTTTTTCTTAAATTATGATAATTTTTTCCCCAACAATTTCACAAAACCTATTCTCTTTATATGCCTCTACACCAACACCTTGGTTCTGAATTACTTAAGCACCGATCCTCCCTCATATATCCTGATCTATTGATAAAAGTATTCGCAATATTAACTCGATTAGAAGAACATTTGGTACACAGATGCCACAGGCTGGCAAACAATCTATGTTACATAAATAGTTATCCTATTACCCTCCTATCAAAACAAAACACAACGCTCGCCACCGCGGTGTTCGGTTTTGCTTACACAAGGCTGCACGAGCTCGACTTTCTCGCGCCACTTTGGCGCCGTTAGAGGCCTGCCTGCCTGATTCAAACACACATTGTTATCTCGCACTTTTCTAGATTGTTCACATCAATTTTAATTCCCATCGCCACGACAATATTCCAATCTTCAACACTCTTGCCTAACAATCATTCAATTATAGGGCCTTTGGGTACGCTTAATACGAACATACACGACATTACCGGTTCCCTCGTTAGGAATAAAAAGGCTAACTTTTCTTTTTCTTTTTGTCACCTCTCATTTCTCCATATGTAACGCAATGTTACATGGAGAAAAGATCTGTTAAGTTAATATTTTAAATGATGTTTCCCAAACGTAACAAGCCGGCGTTTGGGTAGGCTCCCCTAAATATTTTGCAGACCAACTGCATAAAACGCTCTGCAATCTTTTTAGCGCCTAAGACATGCACTACACACTACATGTGCCTAAAGTCCCATCTTACACTACAATGACATAATTTTAGGGATCAAGATCGCTCCCCGTCTGGTCTCACATAATATAATCGGGAAGATCTGGCAAAGACCAACTTCTCAGACCGGACCAAAGCGACATAGGGCCACATTGCCTCCCCGTAGGCCAAACTAGCAAGACATCAATAATCTTGCACCTACATTGTGTGTAAATATATTCCCTTTTTTCAAGAACGAATATTTTTGTTTTCTTTTAACTTTTTCTCTCATATATTGTAAATAGACTTACAGCTTACCTAGTTTTGTGGTGTTGGACTTTGTTTTTTAACTTACAGATGTAGATAAAACATTTCACTATTAATCGATAATATCATTTTGTTTATTATTAATCAACATTAATGCCTTAAACTACCAATCAACCCTTTATATATTATTACCTTCAATATTTCTATTTTATTTTTTTCCCATCATGTTTAGAACCTTCATTTTATAACTTCAACTATTTTAGGCAACATTTTAAAAAACCAACACCTAACAATATTTATAATATTTCTTAAACAGATAAAACACTTATCATTTTATTTTTCTTATAGATTTTCAAAATGTTATTTTTGACGCTTCCCTTACAACCTCTAACTCTATCCCATGAACCTTTCCTCCCAACTTTTTACATCCATCAAGAGATTATTGTTCGTCAGCCATTTTCTTTTTTTTTTTTTTATTGATTAAACTAACTAGAAGACCCTTCCTCGCTGTACATTTTCCCACAGTGAGCTCAGGAAACCCTGTTAGATTTTTTTTTTTTTTCCTCTCATCGTCCGGCTCATCATTTTTTTCATTTTTTAACTTTTTCTTTTCACCACACAAGCCGTACACAATCAAAATTGACAGCAATGAATCTCTTACACCCACCTCTCCTTTTCCACATCCTTCAAACCTCCAACTACCTTCCAAGGGATTCCAGTTCGCCGAACATTTTTTTTTTTTTTTTTCATTGATTAATCCGACTGGAACAATCCTTCCTCGTTATATCCATTCCCCATAATGAGTTCAGGATATCCAGCGCGATGTTTTTTTTTTTCTCATCGCCCGACTCATCATATCAATTCACCATTTTTTCAACTTTTCATTTTTTTTTCTCATAATTCAACCGGGCACAATCATTATGGACAACAGGGATCCCTCTTATCCCTCTTACCCCTCTTACCTCTACCTCTCCCTTTTACCTCCATCAATCTTCCCACCTCTTTTCACTGTCTGAGCTAATGATGCAGACGGAATATCTTGGGCCTTCTGTTAATGAAAACAATGCCTCACTTAAACAAGTTCGCATTGCATTGCAGAATGCTTGGGATACACTTTGCAGAAACATGCTCAGATACCCCTTTCCCCTTTTCAACCTTAGCGTCACATTATATGTTCAATCAATAAGTTAACTTTTTTTCTCCTCTCATCTTTAATGCAATAAGATATTATTTTCCTTGTACGATTCATTTTACCATATTTACCATTTTGTATTATATACTTTCTCTTAATCTTGTATCATTCATTTTGTGCCTTTTTATTTTTATAACCTTGATTTTTTTTCTCATTGATACACCACCATTACAACATCTTTCTCTTTTTAACTTGTAGCTTAATAATAATTTTAACTAATTTGTATACAAATTATTTCTTTTATTTTTTTTATAATAGGTTTGTTAGGTTATCATTCATTACATGTCATTCCCCCAACCAAACCTTCATCACCGGGGGCACATTCTGTAGTATATTTTGAGTTATATGGTTCACAACCTTCTTCTGATATTTATTATATAACCCCATATCTATATATTAAAATATGTATCGAACAATGGAAGTGACAATAAAACAAAGAGGAGGTAGACCAGAGACGACAAAGGCCAGACGAAAAACAACCTGGCGCCATAAAGTAACGTGATTACAGTAGCCAATGAGGAATCGCCACATATGCGAGCGTCCCAGAGTATATAAAGAGCCCAGAAATGGGACAAAGAGAGTTATTCAGTAGTTGTTTCAGAGCGACGCCGTTATACGCTCGGCTAGGGCATCCGCGACACCCGTGGTTCGACTACCTTCGTCCGTGGTCTACCTCTTCCTCTTGGAGTTACCATCTAGACCTGCCTCTGTCTCTTGCTGTCCCAGTGCGGGAATCCAATCACGCACCCACTACCACGACTGCCCAGCACATTCCACATCGGGTTTACTACATATATATCATATATGAAGCGTTGAAACATTTTCATAATATTAATTTGGCATTTCTGAGAGCTCACATGACCATTTTAGATAGCAAAACTCCATCTAGTGGAACAATAACCCACTGAACGTTGATTTAGCTTGTTTCAAAGAGATTTGGCCAAACCTATTTCTTGATTTCTCAGGAAGTCTCTGGGCCAAAATTTGGTCGTAGAGGTACATTCCTAACCTTGCCGAAGAGGAAAAACAGCCCGAAACGCTTACGTGGCTGACCTTTCTTGATATCAAGAAATTGGGTTGGCCAAATATATTTGAAACAAGCTAAATCACCGTTTAGATGATTTTTGTTTCACTAGATGGCGCTCTGCCATCGAAATGCCAATTTTGTTTTTAATATCAACACCTGACCTTTTTTTCTCTTGTTTTTTAACATATATATTTATGAATAAATTTAAATCTCCTTTAGATATCTGATATCAAAGTAAAACGTTTACCTTTATATTAAAACATTTCCACAAAAATATAACAATCAATAACCCAATAAACAAAACCACAGATATTTACAGAGCAATATGTTACATTCCATACTCACAAACAGCTACAACAATAGCCAACTACTTAAAAAACTTCGGCATCCAAACACATTACACTAATTCCCCTAACATAGGCTCCATCATTAAAAATCCACTATCTAAAAATAATTCTAATATCATAAAACCCACTAACAAAAAAGAAGCAATATATTCCATAGAATGCAACAACTGCCAAGCCAAATACGTGGGGGAGACAGGAAGGAGAGTCAGCAATAGAATATATGAACATAAACGCAACATAATAAATCAAGACAATAGATCCCTAATTTTCCAACAATGCAAAGAAACAGGCCACACTTTCGCATTAGAAAAACCCATAATACATTACAATAACATAAACAGCAAATATCAAAGGCTTATAATTGAATCTTTATTATCCAGAAAACACAATAGCATCAATAGAAAAATAGATTTGCCCGAAACATATAACACAATATATCCTAGTACTAGCTAATAATATCAACAATAATATAAGTAACTTATATGCAATAGCCAATAACCATTATAAAACTAACTTAAATATTAGAATTCCGAACCTATAAGATAATTCATAAAATATAACAAACAATAGTAAAATATGTAAATACCTTAACCGAATAAAAACATATCTTAAGTAAAAAATAATATGCAAAAACATCCTAGTGTATATATATATATATATATATATGTACATAGAATCATAATAGTTTCAGCATCAGGCGGCGTTATAGTTTCTCGATATATTGTATATGTTTCTCCTGTAGAAGGGCGGACAAGCCCGAAAGCTTGAGAAGACCAGAATAAAAGATACTCATCTCCATAAACGTTTTACTTCGATATCATATATATTTATGTGTATCAAATGAAACACATCTTCATTTAAATGCATTAAAACAATGCATATTTAAAGCCTCTTTTAGTACATGAATATTTTCCTTCCAAAAATTTCTATAATTTATTTATGAATTTTCTTAGGTGTTTATTTGAAATAGTATAATTGTAAATTTTAAAAAAGTATCAATTATAAATGAGGGAAAATAAAGAAGAATTTGAATGGTGGAGAAGAACAAAAAAGAGACAATTTATCTTTGAAGGCCGTGTAAATCAAGACAGCAAAGACAACTATTGACTTTGTACAAATCGATGTTAGTAGATAAGGCTTCGATACAATAACTTTGTTTCTTTCCAATACTCTTATTAGAAATCGTGCCATGTTTTTATAGTTCAAATTAAATCTGCCTCGCTGTGATGGCGACTAATGACTGAGAAATTAAACGCAGTAATTGGTTTAAGACTCCATCCAATTTGAATAGATAAACATGGGACAGGTCAATATTTGTGTTGAGAGATAAAGACGGGTGTACGCAACGCTTGCATGCATTCTATCAGAACACATTTATTGAACAGATTGGAACAACCTCTTTGTAAATGTTGCCTTTTGATTGATTAGAATATTCTCTCTCTCAGTGAGAATTCAAATTTATTTGATATAATATTGATTTTCTATCGTAACGTTATTCTCTTTATATCAGAGTTTTCTTTTCAAATATGTGTAAATATTGATATGAATCAAATAGAATCTTACCAAATTGTGGTAACAGAGAAAAGATCTAGTCGGAAAGCCTGATCTATTCAAAGTTGACAGGCAAATATTATCTGGCACCATGCATTTCTTTTCTTACAGAGTGTTTCTGGCTTAGAAAAGAGCTGTGTGTACAGTTCATTAACAATTCCCTATGGTTTGACGAATATAAACCGAAATAACCGATACATCTGGGCCAGATGGACCTATCACATCGCCCAATTCTAATCGAATGATATCAGCGTCCATATATCAAGATTCCCCAGAACATGTATTTCTCTAAGATGGCGTGGTTCTCGATTTGAAGTTTTAGCTTCTCTGTATTTGCTGTAGTTATCCACGACCGCCTTACTCGAAATATCACAGCAGCGACTCGTCATCACATCCTTATAAAATATTATTACGCCTCATATTCTATTATAGCATTACAATTATACTCAGTGTATCTAGAGGTGTGGGGGTGAGACAAATTTGATCACACCTCCCTGCGCCCCCCCCCCCGGACTTTCGGAATATTCGACTAATTTCTGGTCCGTTTCCAAAGTTACTTACGTGGCAACGATACCCAGTTTTCAATAAGAGCAAAAATGGCCGCATACTTTTAATAAAATTGACATGGACCCAGAAAAGCAGCTTTATACCCAATATAGAGCACATTTGCAATCTATTTTGAAAAAGGTTTTGAGTAGAGGCGATTCAATTATTTATAAAATGGCATACATGAAGCTATTAATAACAAAACAATTTTTCAAAAGATTTCTAAGAATTGCTTACTCTTTATTACTTTATTGCATAAAAATCAGAACCTTTAAGTGTTCTGTGTAATAAATAGATGAAGAGGAAGCAATGCCTTAAGATATTTTATTTAAAAAAAAACATTTTTCAATTTTTTTTTACAGAACCAAGTACACCTTTTTTATATAAATATATTGAGAATATCAGAATATGTTGGGTGTGTTGGTTTCTATAATATGTAATAGATAAATATAAAGGAAAATAGATTGCACTGGAGGTAGAGAGGAATGATGTGGAACATCTGTCAGGAGCATGCCCTCCCTACGTGAAGTGGTGTCTCCATCAGCCCCTGTCAACCCCTGGAATTATGTATGACGGTCCATTCTAATCGGCTTAGAGAAGTAGGGGACCCTGAGGATTTGTCCTCCAATGGCTAATTGAAGTTGGTCTCCACACCAACCTTTTCCATTCTTTTTCTCGAGAAATACAACTGTTTGTTTGTGCTTCAAGAACGTTCCAACGTTGCTATTTCTTACATTAAAATATATTTTGAAAAGAGATATTAATACATAAATCGATCTTCAATTAAAAACATATATTGGATCAAAAATAATTTATGTACCAATATTTCAGTTGGCTGAATGCCTACCTTTCTCAAGGTATTACAATATATTTATAATACAAAATAAATATATTGTAATACCTTGAGAAAAGTTCGCGTTCGGCCAACTGGAATATTGGTAAATAAATTATATTTTTATCCAATATATACCTTTTTAATTGAATATTAAAATATATATCTTAGGGAATTGGTGAAGGAAATGAATATTCCGTCGATTTTTGACAACCACGAACTGTGAATCAATACTGAATTGATCACTGTTTTTCTGCTTTAATGGTCTCCAATTTGTGTACATGTCAAACCCCAAACATATGTTGCAACTAGCCTAATGGGACTCTAACACATTGTAAGTTAAAAAGTCGAACTAATTTCCAAATATGTTAACATGTGTAATTGTTAAATGTCTATCATGATTTTTTTTTTATCATGGCTTGTATCACGTGTACTTAGGATAAGAAAACAAATGAAATCTTTAAATGAATCAGTAATTTGTTAAGGTGCAGCTTGAAAACTGAAAATGGTTAACAGCCCGAAATGTAAGGATGAAGGGCTTAATTTAATAAAAGATACCTAGCCCAATTTTTTAAGGATATATATATTTTGTTGAATCAATAATTCCTTCACTAAACTTTAATAACGAACTACTCGATGAGGAAAGAGTTTCTTTAATATATAATATCAGATCACAAGCTTTCGGGCATAATGACCCTTCTACTGGTGTAAAACGAGACAAAAATAAATATTTCAATTGATATTCCTTCCGGAATATGGTACTTGTATTTTACAATCTTTATTTTCATATTTATAAGATGGTCTTTCATTAATTCATAATCTCTATAAATTATATGAACATTTTGCTCAATCTCTATATTGCGTTCTGATTAATAGATTTACAGTAGATATATGTACGAGTATATTTCAATTTTATACAATTTTTACTTAAGATTTGAAATTTGACCATTTATAGATAAGGCATTTTTTGGTTTTAATTATAAATATACTGTGAATAAATAAACACGCAATTCTATCTTTTTTGGTAATAATATTTCGGGGAGCCTCAAAAAAGGACCTATATTACAAACCCTATAAAGATTATGAATTTAATCCTTGAATTCAGTCTCCAAGACCTTGTATAATTATTGTTAACCATCATCATTGGTGAAGTAGAATGCATCTGCCTTTGTCGTTAATACTGGGAGCACTACTCAGTAGCAAACCGACTTAGCTCCGATATGAAATGGCCGCCTCTGACATGAGATACAGACACCATGTGCAGCAGCTCCTAACCTGGAGTACAAACACTGCTCATCCTGTATCCCAGAATCAGGAGCCTTTACAGGGTAATATCAATTAAATAAAAAAAAGAGTTGATAAAATTAAAAATATTTTCAAAAATAAAGACAAGGTTTTATAGTAAAACATGGGCGTTAAACGAATATAGCTGATATAATCCCAATATATGAGACATTTAAAATAAAGATTTTTTAGCGAATTACTCTATTTTACAACTAAATTACATGTTACCCAATTTAAACCAAAATAACAGAAACAATTTGATCAATTAGCTAAATTAATTTATAAATAATTATTTGGGGTATGGGAAAAGTAATTTAATTATTTAATTCAGTGATTTAATTTCTTTTTTTTTCACATTCTTAATGATATCCCCACCCTCTTCAACACCTTTAATTTCCTCAAAAATTTATTTTTTGTTACTCTTGCTTAAATGCTTCAGTAATTCATTTTAGCCATTTAACTTTCTTTGGATTATTTTTTTCTACTTTCCTAATTTTATTATTTTTTAAAGGTCAACGTTATTTTTATTAACATTTTTTTACTTTGTTAATACCTTAAAACCACAGTTTTTTTACATTAAAGAATTTTGACTCTTTTACTTGGTTATTTTATGAAAAATCAAATATAATATTTATAAATTTGTTTTGATATTCTTTTGAAGGCATAGATTACATAGTCTCAACGCATTTGTTATTATTAGAAAAGATAAATGCCAATCGAAGATGTGCCGTCACTTTGTTTGCTTGTTTTCCTTTCTGTTTTATAAGAGTTTATTTCAACACACAAAACGCGATATCCTGGGATAATTGCGTAGATTTACATTTTTTAAAATAGAAACAGTTATAAACATATTATACAAGAAAAAGTAATCAAAATAAAAAGAAAAACAATAATATATATTAGGAACCTGGACCTTTCAGGTTTGAAAGATAATCATAAATATATCTACAAAAATAGTTTAAAAAAAACCTATGATAATTCTTTCTGCTATTTATATAAAATAAAAGGATTTAAAAGCGCGAATGTTTCTTTTATACATAAAACGAACTTCTACTGTCCTTACTGCGATGAAAAAATATATTGGGAGGGCTTGGCTCATCAGTGGTGAACCCTCCCAGCGGTTTCGCCAATTTAATCCATTTTATTAATTGATATAGATCTACAACATTATTTTTTGTCTGTTGTCTAGCGGTGGATTTTATAAGAGTTAGTAAGGAAATATTTTTGCAAAGCTTTATGAACACATAGTTATTGCGAACCTAGAGTTCTGTTGGATTGGGGTTCGCTATGGCATGGTTTTTCTATACTAATATTAGAATTATTTTGGGTTGGTTTTATTAGAGAAGGTTTGCATATTCCCAGTTCGTTTCAGAGAGAATTTAATGTGATGGTAGTTGTATACACATTGGTTTATGAAATCAGGATTCTTACTAGAGGGTCGGTGGAAGGATGGCCTTAACCTTTGGTTTTCGACCGCTACGATCCGGGTTCGATTCCCGCATTGGGCACTTTTCTTATGATTTGAAAAAAAAATGCTCCAATGACCCCCGATTCTTGCAAAAGTCCAACCCCACCAGCGAGTGCAAGTAACTAAACGGGACTCTAGCATATTTGTAAGTGCAAAGTCGAACTGCTTTTCACATGTGTAGACATGTGGTGCACTTACAGTAAAAGCAGTCGCCTACTTTACCCACCATGATTATCATGGCCTGTGCCATGTGCACTAGGGATAAGAAGAAAAAAAGGATTCTTACTGGTTTCAATTTTCCGAAAATTAATCTTTGGTTTTCGGTTGACTAATACAGCAGAGTAAGTTAATCCGTAATGGCTAGGAACTGAGAAATAATCCAGATTAACAGAAACTGAATTAAAAGAGGTAGCAAACACATAAGTGAACGCTCTAATTGGGATTGAGAAACATATTAAGATACCAATTATCACAAAGTACCAATTATCCACAGTACGAAGTGTAATCGGCGACAACTCTATTGATTTCCATAAAGAAAAATATTGAAAATACACTAAGTGAATCCCATCAAATATATATTTCCTATTTAGGATACATTTTGATGGAAAAGTAATATCGTGGTTTCCACGCCAAAATTTTCGATGGAGTCGTGGGAGTTGACGTTCATAAATTGACTTCGTAAAGTTGACCATGCATGAAACCTCTTCGGACTCTGGATTTAAAATATGATTGAAGCACTTTCCACCAAGTAAATTCGCCATCTAGAATATTTGAGCCCTGTGTATATTTAAGGTTTGTAGATCCTTTAATATTTGTTAATGGTAAGGCAAACTATTAGATCTAGGGTTTCAGTCCTATTCAACCTTTATCGATTATATGTTAACATATAGGTGCTGATTCTAATTCACATTCAATATATTATTGTTAAAATATTAAGCATAAGACACAGCATCTATAAATGATAATGGATATACAGTTAAACCTGTCTTTTGCGCCCTTTCTAAATAGCGCCTCCCTCAGCGCCCGATTTTAAATATGTAGTACGATGCGATTTACATTAAAAGTGACCTGTCAATAGCACCCCCTCTCTATAATACCCTATTTTGGTGAGTCCCAAAAGGGGACGCTATAGACAGGTTTAACTTTAAAAGCAGAATATCCCAATACAATATTAGAGCTCTTAAAATCGTTATGGTGGATTCAACTGGAAAAACCTCTAGGAAGGTTCTCCATTGACGAGCCAGACTCGCAAGTGTTTTTCCATGAAATTAAGGACTATAGAAAGTTTATTTCAGTTCAAAAGAAATATTGATTTGAAATAATTTCTAATATGGCGTTAAAATATACTTTTTCATTCTATACATGTAGTCTTTTTATAATATCTAAGCATATTAACGCATATAGGCCTTAAATACCTTTATCTTATCATAAAGAGCGTCTAAAGAGACTAAGGTCGCCTCTCCCGTCAAAATAGACGTCAAAACCAGACGACATCTTTTGACCGTCGCCGCAAACTAGCGGCATCGGGTCGGTGACAAAGCCACAACACCAGCTTTTGAAAACTAAAAAGTGTACACCTAGAGACCATAGTTTCGGGCTAATGGGTAAAGTTTTCAATTAGCAATAATCGCGCCTCGGAAGATCCTCACTGGCTACGATATCGCCTCTGCGCAAGGCTAATGGCCCTCGTCAGTCTAGGGCGGACTTTATTCCATGAGATCCACACGGGATCTAATGGAATCTAGACATTCTGCCAAAAAGGTGTTTAGCTGGCAATGTGGCTGGGTCAATTATATATAGATGGCGTCTGGTTTTGATGTCTATTTTGACGGGAGAGGCGACCTTTGTCTCGTTATATCAATGTCTTCCCGGCAAAATTTCCATCTATAAAAGAACGTATTAATTATTTTTAGTTGATCGTTGAGGTATACACGAAGAAGGCCAACATTTCTAAACGCGTATACACAATAAACACCGATAAAACGAACCTGAGGTATTGCAAATATTTTCTTAAATGAACCTGAAATAATCAAAATTTTTATTTTCTAATACAGTCAACTATGGATATAACGAACTATGACTATAGTGAACTACAGATTCAGTCCAATTGGAGTTCGCTATAGAGGGGCTTATTATTGTATATTTGTGATACAGGGTACCTCTCTATTAAAATATCAAAATAGTGTATTTTATCGATATTCCTTGTACATAAAGCATAGATGCATGTCACTAGATATGCTAGTTATGCGCTAAGAATATATAGAGAAAGCATATTGTTATAATTGTCTGTAAAGGGAGAAGTGTCCATCACACCCAAGATAATATTTATTCAAATAACATATATTTTATGTCAATTTATATTTAGGCAATATGAATGACATGTTTTTATAGAAGTTATTAAACATGGGATTAATACGAGGGTCTTTCAATAAATAACAAAAATATTTAATTAAAATATGAAAAGGAAAAATAATTAATTAATATTTTATTATTATTATCAAGATTAAACTATTTTTTAGTGTTTATGAATAATAAAGCTTTATAAATAGTTATTCCATTATATAATTGAATTCAAAATTACAAACAATATAGCTCTATACGCCAAATATGAATGCTGTTAGTTGTCAGGTGTTTTTCGTTTAGAAGGGCTAATATCAAGTGATATATATACAAAAGAAAAGAAAAAAAGGGTTGGTATAAATTATAAGTAATAGATATCGATTTATATACTATTGGAAAACCTTTGTAAATATTATTATTATTTTTAAAATATATTTTTGTTCATAATTTCTCATTAAATATATGTATATTATAATTTATTTCTAAGATCATAGTCTTTTGTGAGTTAAATATTTATTTTTGACTCGTGCTTTAGATGTTGTACAAAAAAATGAATATCGCGTGAGAACGCCCTTGGAACTTTAGAAATATTTTTAACGCCTTGCTAAATGTTTAATTTTTGTTTGCTCCTGACGAGGACAAAAGATTTTTGTCGAAACGTCGAGGTAATAAAAAGATTTACTGGCCGAAGTATCTTTATTTTCAAGAAAAGAAAAGAACATATATTGTTTAATTTCAAGTAAAAATAATACTTTTAAGAACGGATTAAATTATTATGAAATAATGTATATATTATCAACAAGAATTTCCTCACTATGGGACTCTTGTAAGGATAAGTACAGAAGAAAAACCTCGTTAAAACGAACCAGGAATATAGGGAACCTTCACTTATATTGAACCTAAAATAAACCTGAATATTAGTGATGCCATATAATGTACCTTGGCTATAGCAAACTAAAGATTCAATACCATTATACAAAAAATTCAATAGTCATTAACATTTGAAAATAGTGTTGAATAAGTTTCAAAGTGCCCTTGGCTAAGAATTTACGCTAGGGTTTTAATTATTCATGATATCCGAAAAAGAAAGAATAAATAATATTAGGGTAAAGGGTTTGTTTTAATTTCGAATTTCGCAAGCTTTCGAGCAAAACTTCTGCTCTTCAACGGGCATATACCTTTATATACAAGATCAAGATATCAATTAATATATACAGTTATCAGCGTCATATTCAAGAAACAATTATTAATCAATTCTGTCACCGTTTGCTTTGTGAATGGAATAAATACCCAAATATGGTCATTTCTCATAACCATCGATGGTTCAGTGGTAAAATGCTCGCCTGCCACGCAGGCGGCCCGGGTTCGATTCCCGGCTGATGCATTTATTTTTTTTACAATTTTTAAAACTCATTTATATATTATACAAGAATGACATCCACGGCGCCAATTTATAATTGTAACGAATAGTATTTGAATAAAAGCATTTAATCGGGTAAAACCCGGGCGTTGCCCGGGTCATTCGGCTAGTAGAAGTATATGCACGTTGAAGAGCAGAAATTTTGCTCGAAAGCTTGCGGAAATCAAAATTAAAAGAAATCCTTTACCTTAATATTGTTTTTTTTTTTAAATAACTTCTAGGTAACTGTTACTCACATGTTCATGATATGTTTATGAATTCCAAAATATGTATTAAATTTGTCAAAGATGGGATTACAAATTATTAAGCACAGAGAAAACAAAAGACATCTGTTAACGCAGGTCAATCACCTCTAAATAGGTATGAAATAAAAGTTATTTATTCTATAGACAAAGCTGCTATTGTAGACAAAGCCCGGGTCATTAATTTATACCTGAAAGGAAAATATGGAGTAGAGAATGGTACGACCCTGAATCGCCAATGCTAAAGTAAACTTAAAACGTAATAAAAGTGACTCCAGTACAAGACAAAATACATTTATCAATTGCTAGAAAGTTGGAAGGAGTGTTTAAATAATTAATTAGGTATGTAGCTATGTAATTGCAGTCGTGGTAAATATTATAATATAATCTTTGAATCACAATTTGCTTTAATTGTGCTGATAGACATAATAAAGAAAGTTCTACCTTATTTGAGGCTTGGAAAAGAAAAGAAAATATTACATATTTACACATCTACAAGAAGATTTGAGCCGGCCAACGGGAAAACAACAACAATGGGTTTTATAAAGGGAACGTCGCGACATCTGGCGGTCGACTTAACATAGTAATTTTTTCAAGAAATTATTATTTTAAAATGAAATAAATTTTTGTATAATATATATATATATATATATATATATATTTAAAAGCGCATTTGCACCGTTATCAAAGCTTATGTCCAGTTTGTATAGGTGCCTTTTCAAAGAGTTTATCTAGATTGATCGATATAAAAAAAAACACATTTCAATTCAATATTAATGAGATATATTTAAATATCGCAATCGCTGGGAGGGTTCGTCATGTTCGGCCAGGCTCTATCAATATTTTACAGTTATTGTGAAGACAGTAAAATTATTTTATTTCGAAAATATATGCATTGTGGCATGTACCTATGTATATTGACGTAATTTACATTTTTGAATTAGAGTATTTTATTTATTGAAGATACCTTTTTATAAAATACCTTTTAAAATTAAATATTCTGATTTATTGAATGTATTCACCTTTTTATATAGAATAATAAAATATAAGCATCAATATTTAATATACTTATAAATGACTGCGGCGTATAATATAAAGCTATACAACCAGTTTAACCGCATAAGTTTCTTTTTATTTATGAAAAATCATTTTTAATTTCAAAGAGAAATAATTTAATATTTCTAACTTTTGGATGACGTATCACTCTTCATATATTCAACCTTTTCATACGTCATCCAAAAGTTAGAAATATTAAATTATTTATCTTTGAAATTAAAAATGATTTTTCATAAATAAAAAGAAACTTATGCGGTTAAACTGGTTGTATAGCTTTATAATATTTAATATGTTTATTTTTTTCTAAAAGAATTTACAAATTGAAGAATCTAAAGCGCTCCTTTACAACTCGATATAGAGTTGTTGAAAGGTTCAAAGACGTGTCTAGTGGAGCTGAAACTGAAGAAACCGCTGAAGTCTACCCTAAGACCTGGGTGTAAGTTCAGGATCCAAATTGGAGGCGATGGCTGGAAAATATCCGGCGAGATTTGACCGTGATCTTTCCAGTTAGTTTTGTGTCAGCGTGTTCTTCTTTCTTTGTGTGTGGTTGCCGTGGTATATAGCTGGGGATTTATAGTATGTTCTTAGTTTCTTTATACAGTAAAACCTCGCTAGAACGACCTATAGATATAAAGGAACTTCTCTTATAATAATTCGGAATGCATTATACTATATAAACATAGCTAAAGTGTGAAATAAATTTTCAATTCCATTGGGGTTCGCTATAGCGAAGTTTTGAGTACAGTAAATTATTGTTTCGAAAGAACTATGGACATATTCTTCTAGGATTATAGAAAGGTAATACTAATACAGTAAAACAACTCTATAACGAACCCTAAAGGGACTGAACCTGCTGTTCACTATAGTCATTCTCGTTATAGCCATAGTGTTCACTGAATTATATTAGTTATAAGGGAAGATTCGTTTTAGCGAGGTTCACGGCATATATAATATTTATACAAAGTAAACATTTGTAGAAATAAGCTCATAAGTCTCATCGGTGTTCGATAGGTTTTACTGTACAATTTTGACAAAAGAATAATAAATGTCGGATATCATTAAATAGTAAAATATATCTTTTTTATAATCTACTAGCCAAATGACCCGGGCAACGCCCGTGTTTTACCCGATTGAATGTTTATATTCAAATGCTATTTGTTACAATTATAAATTGGCGCCTTAAATAAATGCATATATTAGTTAATAACTATAGCCTATGTGCTTTATCTGTCTATGTACTCTTGGCTTCCGTAGGCGTCTCATACTGGGAAAAAGAAAGAGAGGATTCCATTTAGTTATTAACTAATATATGCATTTATTTAAGGAGCGACCCGCTCCAACACAATAGTTACAAAAACGAAAAAGCGAGTGGGGGAGGCATGATGGGGGTGGGGCAAAGGTGGCGTGAAAGTAGCCAACCAATAGGAGGGCGCCATTCCAAAAAAAAAAAAAAAGCAAACGGTGACAGAAATGATTTGGAGATGAAGAATGACGCTCGTAACTGTATATAGAATATATTCGTTGAAACTTCAAATTTATCGTTCTTTTTGAAATATAAATACCTTTTATATAATGTAAAACTTCGTTAAACCAAACAAACGGTTTTAATTCTAGTTAAGTCCAGCCATGGCTGCTCATTAAATGGAATTGAATTAGGGATTATTTTAGGTTCGTTCAATAAGCAAATTGCTTAATATTTTAGGTTATTTTCAGCGAAGTTTTATTATAATGAACATAATATTTCTCTGTAATATATTGCGAATATCATATAAAAATAAAAGGTTCCATGTTCCTGTACACAGAGCTATTTGAGTGAATCAATCAGGTATAAAAAGGAACACTGATTAAATACATTCACACACAATACTCCCTCCGGATGTCTGGATTGTATTAATATTCATTTACGTGTGATGGATACCTGGCCCTACTCCTGCACGGCGAGTTTCCTCTCTGTTCCTAATATAGAATACTATTTCTCTGGCTTGGTAGAAATCTTTTCCAGGCAACACGAAATTATAGTTTGGCTAATTTCCAAATACAGTACAACCTCGATAAACATACCTGGGATATAGCGAACCTTTCTTTATAACGAACCTGGAATAACCCCCCTCCCTTTTTTTTTTTTTTTGATTTTATGATACAGTGAACTATGGCTATAGTGAACCACAGGTTCAGTTCCATTGGAATTCGCTATAGAAAGGATATACTGTACATTATATTACGATGCACTAGCGCGCCATCTGTTATCAAATTATAAAACTATTTTAGAGGCGTAATATTCTTTTTAAAATAAAACAATTTCTACTGTCCTTACTGCAATGGAAAAATTAAAGGGAGGGCCTGGCTCATCAGTGGTGAACCCTCCCAGCGGTTTCGCCAGTTTAATCTACCATACCGCTGTTTTATTACATTTTTGGAACTTCCTTTTATAGTGATACTGAGGCTTGACTCTTCGAATGGGAATTTTAGATTAACTATGGACATAAGCTCTTAGGACAGCAGAATTACATATAATTATAAATTTATAATAATAAATCCCTTTAATTTTTCCATTGCAGTAAGGACAGTAGAAATTGTTTTATTTTAAAAAGAATATTACGCCTCTAAATTAGTTTTATAATTTGATACTGTACATTGCTACATCGCTATATTTAACGCTATTTCTATAGTTTTTGTTAGAAATATTTTCCAGGCAACACGGAATTATAGTTTGGCTAATTTTTAAATAAAGCACAACCTCGCTAGAACGAACATGGAATATAGCGAATCTTTCTTTATAACAAACCTGAAATAACCCCCATTTTAGGTTTATAATACAGTTAACTATACCTATATAACGAACCATGGCTATAGTAAATCACATGTTCAGTCCAATTGTATATAGGTTATACTGTACATTGAAACTTCGTTATAGCGAACCATATTTCTCTAGTTTGTTTGTGAGAAATCTTTTCCAGGTAACACGGAAGTATAGTTTGTTTAATTTCCAAATACAGTAAAACTCTCCGCTAAAAATCTCCTCACAATTATATAAACAATTTTCATTCTATGTAAATAAATACAGAGGAGTTAGGATTGTAGTTAAAGTACGTAATATTCACGATTAAATACTGTTTCTAAATGCTGTATTCAATTAGGATATGAAAATATAATATTATCGTGTAACCGCGTAAATCTGATGTAATCAATATTAAATTTCTGATTTCCCCAGAAAGTTTCATTGTAGTTAGCTTATATAGAAAGTTTCTTGCAATATCGACCCCAAAAAACTATCCATGATAGCAGATAACTACAAACCCTGGTTTTCAAAATATGAACCTATTAACTGAATCTATCTTGTCTTCATGCATATTCAGATTTAATATCGTTAATATACCGCATTATAAAAGGAAATAATGTGAGAATTAAGAATAAGTTTGATATTGGATTATAGCGATAGAAGTTTTACATGGATAGAAGGTGAGAAGCTGAGAATTAAGCATAACTATGAGAGAGACCACCATTCAAATGGTGCGGTGAGAAGTACTGGTGGAAGACAGCGGGCGGATGACAGCGGATCAATCCAATCGACTCGATTAAAAGGCAGTCAGCTGGAATCGACCAGGTCACTTCGCACGCAGTCATGCCGGGGTTGTACACAGGGACCCTGCACGGATACTCTTTCTGGGAGAGAATGTAGGAACTCTCTGATGATAGGTTTGCCGGGGAGAACTCAGGAACCTTCTGCTGATAGTTTTCCCGGTTAGAAAACACAGAAATGCACGGCTAGTCATTCTGGAATAGAACATAGTGACCCTCTGATGATAGTTCTTCCGTTGAGAACAAAATGATCCTGCACAGATAGTCTTTCTGTGAGAGAACAACGGGACCTTCTGATGACATTTTTGCCGTTGAGAACACACGGAGGATGCACGGCTAATCGTTCTGGAATAGAACATAGTGACCCTCCGATGATAGTTCTTCCAGAGTGAACACAATGACCCTGCACAGAGAGTCTTTCTAAGAGAGAACACTGGGACCCTCTGACGATATTTTTGCCGGTGAAAACACACAGACTATGCACGGCTAGTCGTTCTGGAATAGAACATAGTGACCTTCTGATTATAGTTTTGCCGGTGGGTTAACATATTGACCCTGCACAGAGAGTCTTTCTGGGAGAGAGTATCGGAGCCCTCTGATGATAGTTTTGCCGTTGAGAACACTCTGACAATGCACGGCTAGTCATTCTAGAATATAACACAGATTCTCTATGATGATAGTTTTGCCGGAAAGAACACGAGGACCCTGCACGGTTATTATTTTTGGGAGAGAACGCGAGAACTCTCTCATGATAGTTCTGCCGGGGTACGCACAGAAACTTTCTGATGATAGTCAAATACGTTGTAAATGCGAACCTATCGTTAAGCAGAAGATCGCTAATGCGAATCTCGCCTTTATTTACAGTATAATTAAAGAATAATAAATACACAAAATGAAAAATACACAATTCTTTCTTAAAATATATTTTCAGATATAGAAAAATAAACGGATCAATGCAAACAAATTATCCGAAAGAGAAAAACAGATGAACAAATTATGATAATTTAAAATAAAAATAATAATAATTTGACGTGGGTTTTAAATTGAATTCGGGCTTCTGGCCAGCCACCAAAGTCAACATTGTCAAAAACAAATTTGAAAAAAAGAAAAACCGAAATTTAAAGTTTGGAAGGGAAAGTCTTGGTTTAATTTAATTTGGAGGAAAACTATATTTTTACAGACAAATCGATCGTGTTTGAAGCTGCATTCTCGATTGTTTTTAATGAAAATAAGATGCTCTTTCTTTAAACACTCTTCCATAGTCAAAAAGTTAAAAATTTGCTCAGAGATAAATTAACTCTGTTAAAATAATTCCCTTGACATCTTTGTTTAAATTTTTTAAAATACCTTATTGAAGTTATTGAATATTTTATTTTATAAATGCCACCTACAAACTTTTAAAATTATTATTTACAAATTCTTCCCTTTATTTTTTGTACAAACAATTTGTTATTTATATAGATAATAAAATTATTGTAAATTATTTGCGTAAATAGAAGCTGAAATTCTTTATATAAATATTAAATCTTTTATAAACGCGCGCTCGCACAAAATAATTTTCATAATTATTTAGAAATAATGTACTTTCAAAAAATATATATATCTCTATATTTATATATATTAGGTATAATAATCTACTATAAATTTATAAATAAGACTGCGTGTGAAATAAAAAAAATATAAAATAAACAATTTTAATATAAAATATTACAATAAATATTGATATGCGTATATATACACGAATTCTTCCCTTTATATATCTTTTAGTTGAAATATGTAATATTTAGAAATATATATAAGAAACAATAATATAAGAGTGAAGTGAGCACCACTCCCTTCAAAATTATAAAGAATGTTTTTACTTGATCTTCTCTGCACAGAGAATGCAGATCAGATAGGTGAAGATGCTCCAACACTAGAGAGCTTCGGTAAATTTATAAAGAACCATTTTACTTGACCTTTTCTGCACAGAGGATGCAGAATCAGATAGGTGAATATGCTCTAACACCATCTTCGGTAAATGAGAACAAAGGTTATCCGTTGTTTAAATCTTTAGCTTTCTTCAGAACTGCTGTGACTAAAAAGAAATTTTCTCTCCTTCACCATGGATATCATCCTGTTAAAATGTAAAGATTTTAATGATTTTATACATCAAGGCGTGCTAGAGCAATCCCCATTTGTGCGTAGAAACTCTCGGCTCAATACAAACATGGTTCAATATAGCCATGGTTCATTAAAGCCATCATTTAATATAGCCATTTTGCAATATAGCCATGGTTCGGTCATGGGTCATTAGAGCCATGGTTCATATACACGGTGCATTACAGCCATCATTCAATGTAGCCAGGAATTTTTATAGCCATGGTTCAATATAGCCAGGATTTGTTATAGACTTTGTTCAATATAGCCATGGTTTATTATAGCCATTATACAATATATCCATAGTTCGGTCATCGGTTATTATAGCCATGGTTCATTATAGCCATGGTTCATTATAGCCATTGTGCAATATAGCCATGGTTCGGTCATGGGTCATTAGAGCCATGGTTCATATACACGGTGCATTACAGCCATCATTCAATGTAGCCAGGAATTTTATAGCCATGGTTCAATATAGCCAGGATTTTTTATAGACTTTGTTCAATATAGCCATGGTTTATTATAGCCATTATACAATATATCCATGGTTCGGTCATCGGTTATTATAGCCATGGTTCATTATAGCCATGGTTCATTATAGCCATTGTGCAATATAGCCATGGTTCGGTCATGGGTCATTATTACCATGGTTCAATATAGCCAGGATTTGTTATAGACATGGTTCATTATAGCCATGGTTTATTATAGCCTTTGTGCAATATAGCCATGGTTCGGTCATGGGTCATTTTAGCCATGGTTCATTATAGCCTCATGTAATATAGCCAGGATTCATTATAGGCATGGTTCAATATAATCATGGGTCATTATTACCATGGTTCAATATAGCCAGGATTCGTTATGGCCATGGTTCAATATAGTGGCGGGTCATTATAGCCATGGTTCATTATAGCTATGTAGTTCGGTGTACGAATGGTACAATCCGTCGATTTTCGACCTCCAAGGACCGGGATCGGATCCCGCATTTAGTATATTTCCTATAAACAAAATATACTTCAATGGCCCCGATTCTTGCAAAGGTTCAGCACCACCAATGAGAGCAGGTAGCCAAACGGTCCTTTATCACGCTTGTAAGAACTAAGGTCGAACTGCTTTTCACATGTGTAGACATGTAAGTGCACTTACATCAAAGGCATTCGCTATCTACCAGCCATGATTTTCATAGCCTTTATACCACACGTGTACTAGGAATAATTAAAAAAAAAGGTGAGCTATGGTTCTCTTTTTCTATACCTAAAAAATGAAGGTTTCTTTTTAGTTTGTCATAAGAAAAGGTTCTCTATATCCCAGGTTCGAAATTTTTGATGTTCATTCTCTTTTTCTGTATTTAGCATAATACAAATATTAAAACTATATGTAATATTTAGTTGAATTTGTTATTTAATTTTCCCGGGAATTTGCAGACAATTTATCTATCTGAATAAAGAACGTTGGTTTAATATAGGCAAGTTATTAATATAGTGAGTGAAGAAGTCGCAAAAGACATTTTATGTCTCAAAGCAATCTATAAGTATATATTGGGGACATATAATTCACAAATATATTTATATTGAATAGGTAGATACTATATTCAATAGGTTTAAAGAACTCATTTTGATTCACTGCAAAGGAATTCGAAAAAACAAAAAAATATCTGAAGCAACATGAGCAAAATCAAATTTTAAAAAATAAGAATAATATTTCAGAATGATATTTATTATTTATTGTGTGGCATTAGAGTGTGAGTAATTGAGTCCACCTGGTAGGTATGGGAAAACATCGTAATACAAGGGGAAATAATTTATAAAATCAGAAAGTGAAAGTATTTTAAATTTAACGGGTTTTGACATTTCTTTGATGAATAAAATATGGCGTGTTTAATATTTGATGTGATTTATTAGACAGGCATTACAGGATAATTGGAACAATTTGGGGATAAATATTTTAAGTGAGACAGTTTAACCCAGGTCATCTCTTTTTTTTAATCTTTTACTTGATTCTTTTTTCGTGGATTGGTCTTTTGACAAACATTGCGTGGGACTAATAAAGATATATTGTTTGAATGGAAATCAAACTCACGGATGTTCTGTTTTTGTCAGCGTAGCGTGGGTATTCAATTTACGGACATTCCGTTCTTGTCAGCGTAGCGCGGGTATTTATCCTACGGACAATCTGTTCCTATCAGCGAAGCGCGAGTATTTATCTACGAACATTCCCTTCTTGTCAGTGTAGCGCGAGTATTTGTTCTAAGGACATTCCGATCTTGTCGCGAAGCGCGGGTATGTATTATACGGAAATTCCGTTCTTGTCGGCGTAGCGCGGGTATTTATTCTACGAACATTCCGTTCTTGTCAGCGTAGCGCGGGTATTTATTCTACGAACATTCCGTTTTTGTCAGTGTAGCGCGGGTATGTATTATACGGAAATTCCGTTCTTGTCGGCGTAGCGCGGGTATTTATTCTATCGACATTCCGTTCTTGTCAGCGTAGCGCGGGTATTTATTCTACGAACATTCCGTTTTTGTCAGCGTAGCGCGGGTATTTATTCTACGGACATTCCGTTCTTGTCAGCGTAGCGCGGGTATTTATTCTACGAACATTCCGTTCTGCTCAGCGTATCGCGGGTATTTATTCTACGGACATTCCGTTCTTGTCAGCGTAGCGCGGGTATTTATTCTACGGACAATCCGTTCTTGTCAGCGTAGCGCGGGTATTTATTCTACGGACATTCCGTTCTTGTCAGCGTATCGCGGGTATTTATTCTACGGACATTCCGTTCTTGTCAGCGTAGCGCGGGTATTTATTCTACGGACATTCCGTTCTTGTCAGCGTATCGCGGGTATTTATTCTACGGACATTCAGTTCTTGTCAGCGTAGCGCGGGTATTTATTCTACGGACATTCCTTTCTTGTCAGCGTAGCGCGGGTATTCATTCTACGGACAATCCGTTCTTGTCAGCGTATCGCGGGTATTTATTCTTCGGACATTCCGTTCTTGTCGGCGTAGCGCGGGTATTTATTCTACGGACATTCCGTTCTTGTCAGCGTAGCGCGGGTATTTATTCTACGGACATTCTGTTTTTGTCAGCGTAGCACGGGTATTTATTCTACGGACATTCCGTTCTTGTCAGCGTAGCGCGGGTATGTATTCTACGGACATTCCGTTCTTGTCAGTGTAGCGCGGGTATGTATTCTACGAACATTCCGTTCTTGTCAGTGTAGCGCGGGTATGTATTCTTCGGACATTCCTTCTTGTCAGTGTAGCGCGGGTATGTATTCTACGAACATTCCGTTCTTGTCAGTGTAGCGCGGGTATGTATTCTACGAACATTCCGTTATTGTCAGTGTAGCGCGGGTATGTATTCTACGAACATTCCGTTCTTGTCAACGTAGCGCGGGTATTTATTCTACGAACATTCCGTTCTTGTCAGTGTAGCGCGGGTATTTATTCTACGAACATTCCGTTCTTGTCAGTGTAGCGCGGGTATGTATTCTTCGGACATTCCTTCTTGTCAGTGTAGCGCGGGTATGTATTCTACGAACATTCCGTTCTTGTCAGTGTAGCGCGGGTATGTATTCTACGGGCATTCCGTTCTTGTCAGTGTAGCGCGGGTATCTATTCTACGAACATTCCGTTCTTGTCAGTGTAGCGCGGGTATGTATTCTACGAACATTCCGTTCTTGTCAGTGTAGCGCGGGTATGTATTCTACGAACATTCCGTTCTTGTCAGTGTAGCGCGGGTATGTATTCTACGAACATTCCGTTCTTGTCAGTGTAGCGCGGGTATTTATTCTACGGACATTCCGTTCTTGTCAGTGTAGCGCGGGTATGTATTCTTCGGACATTCCTTCTTGTCAGTGTAGCGCGGGTATGTATTCTACGAACATTCCGTTCTTGTCAGTGTAGCGCGGGTATTTATTATACGGACATTCCGTTCTTGTCAGTGTAGCGCGGGTATGTATTCTACGAACATTCCGTTCTTGTCAGTATAGCGCGGGTATTTATTATACGGACATTCCGTTCTTGTCAGTGTAGCGCGGGTATGTATTCTTCGGACATTCCTTCTTGTCAGTGTAGCGCGGGTATGTATTCTACGAACATTCCGTTCTTGTCAGTGTAGCGCGGGTATTTATTATACGGACATTCCGTTCTTGTCAGTGTAGCGCGGGTATGTATTCTACGAACATTCCGTTCTTGTCAGTGTAGCGCGGGTATTTATTATACGAACATTTCGTTCTTGTCAGTGTAGCGCGGGTATCTATTCTACGAACATTCCGTTCTTGTCAGTGTAGCGCGGGTATGTATTCTACGAACATTCCGTTCTTGTCAGTGTAGCGCAGGTATTTATTATACGGACATTCCGTTCTTGTCAGTGTAGCGCGGGTATGTATTCTTCGGACATTCCTTCTTGTCAGTGTAGCGCGGGTATGTATTCTTCGGACATTCCGTTCTTGTCAGTGTAGCGCGGGTATGTATTCTACGAACATTCCGTTCTTGTCAACGTAGCGCGGGTATTTATTCTACGAACATTCCGTTCTTGTCAGTGTAGCGCGGGTATGTATTCTTCGGACATTCCTTCTTGTCAGTGTAGCGCGGGTATGTATTCTACGAACATTCCGTTCTTGTCAGTGTAGCGCAGGTATGTATTCTACGAACATTCCGTTCTTTTCAGTGTAGCGCAGGTATTTATTCTACGAACATTCCGTTCTTGTCAACGTAGCGCGGGTATTTATTCTACGAACATTCCGTTCTTGTCAGTGTAGCGCGGGTATTTATTCTACGGACATTCCGTTCTTGTCAGTGTAGCGCGGGTATGTATTCTTCGGACATTCCTTCTTGTCAGTGTAGCGCGGGTATGTATTCTACGAACATTCCGTTCTTGTCAGTGTAGCGCGGGTATGTATTCTACGAACATTCCGTTCATGTCAGTATAGCGCGGGTATTTATTCTACGAACATTCCGTTCTTGTCAGTGTAGCGCGGGTATGTATTCTTCGGACATTCCTTCTTGTCAGTGTAGCGCGGGTATGTATTCTACGAACATTCCGTTCTTGTCAACGTAGCGCAGGTATTTATTCTACGAACATTCCGTTTTTGTCAACGTAGCGCGGGTATTTATTCTACGAACATTCCGTTCTTGTCAGTGTAGCGCGGGTATTTATTCTACGGACATTCCGTTCTTGTCAGTGTAGCGCGGGTATGTATTCTTCGGACATTCCTTCTTGTCAGTGTAGCGCGGGTATGTATTCTACGAACATTCCGTTCTTGTCAGTGTAGCGCGGGTATGTATTCTACGAACATTCCGTTCATGTCAGTATAGCGCGGGTATTTATTCTACGAACATTCCGTTCTTGTCAGTGTAGCGCGGGTATGTATTCTTCGGACATTCCTTCTTGTCAGTGTAGCGCGGGTATGTATTCTACGAACATTCCGTTCTTGTCAACGTAGCGCGGGTATTTATTCTACGAACATTCCGTTCATGTCAGTATAGCGCGGGTATTTATTCTACGAACATTCCGTTCTTGTCAGTGTAGCGCGGGTATGTATTCTTCGGACATTCCTTCTTGTCAGTGTAGCGCGGGTATGTATTCTACGAACATTCCGTTCTTGTCAGTGTAGCGCGGGTATGTATTCTACGAACATTCCGTTCTTGTCAGCGTAGCGCGGGTATGTATTCTACGAACATTCCGTTCTTGTCAGTGTAGCGCGGGTATGTATTCTACGAACATTCCGTTCTTGTCAGTGTAGCGCGGGTATTTATTCTACGGACATTCCGTTCTTGTCAGTGTAGCGCGGGTATGTATTCTTCGGACATTCCGTTCTTGTCAGTGTAGCGCGGGTATGTATTCTACGAACATTCCGTTCTTGTCAGTGTAGCGCGGGTATGTATTCTTCGGACATTCCTTCTTGTCAGTGTAGCGCGGGTATGTATTCTTCGGACATTCCTTCTTGTCAGTGTAGCGCGGGTATGTATTCTACGAACATTCCGTTCTTGTTAGTGTAGCGCGGGTATGTATTCTACGGACATTCCGTTCTTGTCAGTGTAGCGCGGGTATGTATTCTTCGGACATTCCTTCTTGTCAGTGTAGCGCGGGTATGTATTCTACGAACATTCCGTTCTTGTCAGTGTAGCGCGGGTATGTATTCTACGAACATTCCGTTCTTGTCAACGTAGCGCGGGTATTTATTCTACGAACATTCCGTTCTTGTCAGTGTAGCGCGGGTATTTATTCTACGGACATTCCTTTCTTGTCAGTGTAGCGCGGGTATGTATTCTTCGGACATTCCGTTCTTGTCAGTGTAGCGCGGGTATGTACTCTACGGACATTCCGTTCTTGTCAACGTAGCGCGGGTATTTATCCTACGGACATTCCGTTCTTGTCAGTGTAGCGCGGGTATTTATTCTACGGACATTCCTTTCTTGTCAGTGTAGCGCGGGTATGTATTCTTCGGACATTCCTTCTTGTCAGTGTAGCGCGGGTATGTATTCTACGAACATTCCGTTCTTGTCAGTGTAGCGCGGGTATGTATTCTACGAACATTCCGTTCATGTCAGTATAGCGCGGGTATTTATTCTACGAACATTCCTTCTTGTCAGTGTAGCGCGGGTATGTATTCTACGAACATTCCGTTCTTGTCAACGTAGCGCAGGTATTTATTCTACGAACATTCCGTTTTTGTCAACGTAGCGCGGGTATTTATTCTACGAACATTCCGTTCTTGTCAACGTAGCGCGGGTATTTATTCTACGGACATTCCGTTCTTGTCAGTGTAGCGCGGGTATGTATTCTTCGGACATTCCTTCTTGTCAGTGTAGCGCGGGTATGTATTCTACGAACATTCCGTTCTAGTCAGTGTAGCGCGGGTATGTATTCTACGAACATTCCGTTCATGTCAGTATAGCGCGGGTATTTATTCTACGAACATTCCGTTCTTGTCAGTGTAGCGCGGGTATGTATTCTTCGGACATTCCTTCTTGTCAGTGTAGCGCGGGTATGTATTCTACGAACATTCCGTTCTTGTCAACGTAGCGCGGGTATTTATTCTACGAACATTCCGTTCATGTCAGTATAGCGCGGGTATTTATTCTACGAACATTCCGTTCTTGTCAGTGTAGCGCGGGTATGTATTCTTCGGACATTCCTTCTTGTCAGTGTAGCGCGGGTATGTATTCTACGAACATTCCGTTCTTGTCAGTGTAGCGCGGGTATGTATTCTACGAACATTCCGTTCTTGTCAGCGTAGCGCGGGTATGTATTCTACGAACATTCCGTTCTTGTCAGTGTAGCGCGGGTATGTATTCTACGAACATTCCGTTCTTGTCAGTGTAGCGCGGGTATTTATTCTACGGACATTCCGTTCTTGTCAGTGTAGCGCGGGTATGTATTCTTCGGACATTCCGTTCTTGTCAGTGTAGCGCGGGTATGTATTCTACGAACATTCCGTTCTTGTCAGTGTATGGCGGGTATGTATTCTTCGGACATTCCTTCTTGTCAGTGTAGCGCGGGTATGTATTCTTCGGACATTCCTTCTTGTCAGTGTAGCGCGGGTATGTATTCTACGAACATTCCGTTCTTGTTAGTGTAGCGCGGGTATGTATTCTACGGACATTCCGTTCTTGTCAGTGTAGCGCGGGTATGTATTCTTCGGACATTCCTTCTTGTCAGTGTAGCGCGGGTATGTATTCTACGAACATTCCGTTCTTGTCAGTGTAGCGCGGGTATGTATTCTACGAACATTCCGTTCTTGTCAACGTAGCGCGGGTATTTATTCTACGAACATTCCGTTCTTGTCAGTGTAGCGCGGGTATTTATTCTACGGACATTCCTTTCTTGTCAGTGTAGCGCGGGTATGTATTCTTCGGACATTCCGTTCTTGTCAGTGTAGCGCGGGTATGTACTCTACGGACATTCCGTTCTTGTCAACGTAGCGCGGGTATTTATCCTACGGACATTCCGTTCTTGTCAGTGTAGCGCGGGTATTTATTCTACGGACATTCCTTTCTTGTCAGTGTAGCGCGGGTATGTATTCTTCGGACATTCCTTCTTGTCAGTGTAGCGCGGGTATGTATTCTACGAACATTCCGTTCTTGTCAGTGTAGCGCGGGTATGTATTCTACGAACATTCCGTTCTTTTCAGTGTAGCGCGGGTATTTATTCTACGAACATTCCGTTCTTGTCAACGTAGCGCGGGTATTTATTCTACGAACATTCCGTTCTTGTCAGTGTAGCGCGGGTATGTATTCTACGAACATTCCGTTTTTGTCAACGCAGCGCGGGTATTTATTCTACGAACATTCCGTTCTTGTCAGTGTAGCGCGGGTATTTATTCTACGGACATTCCGTTCTTGTCAGTGTAGCGCGGGTATGTATTCTTCGGACATTCCTTCTTGTCAGTGTAGCGCGGGTATGTATTCTACGAACATTCCGTTCTTGTCAACGTAGCGCGGGTATTTATTCTACGAACATTCCGTTCATGTCAGTGTAGCGCGGGTATTTATTCTACGAACATTCCGTTCTTGTCAGTGTAGCGCGGGTATGTATTCTTCGGACATTCCTTCTTGTCAGTGTAGCGCGGGTATGTATTCTACGAACATTCCGTTCTTGTCAGTGTAGCGCGGGTATGTATTCTACGAACATTCCGTTCTTGTCAGCGTAGCGCGGGTATGTATTCTACGAACATTCCGTTCTTGTCAGTGTAGCGCGGGTATGTATTCTACGAACATTCCGTTCTTGTCAGTGTAGCGCGGGTATTTATTCTACGGACATTCCATTCTTGTCAGTGTAGCGCGGGTATGTATTCTTCGGACATTCCGTTCTTGTCAGTGTAGCGCGGGTATGTATTCTACGAACATTCCGTTCTTGTCAGTGTAGCGCGGGTATGTATTCTTCGGACATTCCTTCTTGTCAGTGTAGCGCGGGTATGTATTCTTCGGACATTCCTTCTTGTCAGTGTAGCGCGGGTATGTATTCTACGAACATTCCGTTCTTGTCAGTGTAGCGCGGGTATGTATTCTACGGACATTCCGTTCTTGTCAGTGTAGCGCGGGTATGTATTCTTCGGACATTCCTTCTTGTCAGTGTAGCGCGGGTATGTATTCTACGAACATTCCGTTCTTGTCAGTGTAGCGCGGGTATGTATTCTACGAACATTCCGTTCTTGTCAACGTAGCGCGGGTATTTATTCTTCGAACATTCCGTTCTTGTCAGTGTAGCGCGGGTATTTATTCTACGGACATTCCTTTCTTGTCAGTGTAGCGCGGGTATGTATTCTTCGGACATTCCGTTCTTGTCAGTGTAGCGCGGGTATGTATTCTACGAACATTCCGTTCTTGTCAGTGTAGCGCGGGTATTTATTCTACGAACATTCCGTTCTTGTCAGCGTAGCGCGGGTATGAATTCTACGGACATTCCGTTCTTGTCAGCGTAGCGCGGGTATTCATTTTATGAACATTCCGTTCTTGTCAGCGTAGCGCGGGTATTTATTCTACGAACATCCGTTCTTGTCAGCGTAGCGCGGGTATTTATTCTACGGACATTCCGTTCTTGTCAGCGTAGCGCGGGTATTTATTCTACGAACATCCGTTCTTGTCAGCGTAGCGCGGGTATTTATTCTACGGACATTCCGTTCTTGTCAGTGTAGCAGCGGGTATGTATTCTACGGACATTCCGTTCTTGTCAGCGTAGCATGGGTATTTATTCTACCGACATTCCGTTCTTGTCAGCGTAGAATTGGTATTTATTCTACGGACATTCCGTTCTTGTCAGCGTATCTCGGGTATTTATTCTACGGACATTCCGTTCTTGTCAGCGTAGCGCTGGTATTTATTCTACGGACATTCGTTCTTGTTAGCGTAGCGCGGGTATGTATTCTACGGACATTCCGTTCTCACGTTACTTTAAGGATAAATGGTTGCCTCTTTCTGCAAATAAATCTACTTGTATATAAGTAAATGAATCTCGCTAATTGAACCCTAATAAGACAATAAATTTGGTTTACCATAACCATGGTTCCATTATTGCCATAGTTTACTTTATGATATAGTCTGTATTGGGAGCTATTTTAATTTTTTTATTTTTTGTTAAAAAGAAGGTTCGCTATATTGTCAGTTCATATAAACAAGCTTTATACTACACAAGTTAAGGTTATCTGTTAAATTAAATCAGAGATAAACACCGCTGCAAAATTTACAACTGATAAACCTATTCTTATGAATCCTTTTTATTATCTACCATTTTGTTTTTCAGAAA
Source organism: Cordylochernes scorpioides (assembly GCA_030710605.1). Lineage (NCBI taxonomy): Eukaryota > Metazoa > Arthropoda > Arachnida > Pseudoscorpiones > Chernetidae > Cordylochernes > Cordylochernes scorpioides. The sequence goes on from CP092870.1 coordinate 75,400,128, forward strand.
TTTCCGAAAATAGTTGACTTTATTTTTAAAGGAATAAAATAGGTTTCTCGAAGTTTTTTTTTATCGTATTCAGCGATTTAAATCACTCTTTTTTTGTTTATAATTTTTTTCTTTAAATGTAGGATTGGTTAGAATATCGTCTCTGTATTTCGTATAATATGTTTTATTCCCTTTTGGAATAGTTTAAAATATATTTTAAATAAAATTTTAAAAAAATAATGTTGCCACTTATCCTAAGAACACATTGTACAAGCCGTATTATTAATAATAGGGTGTTAACAACCTTTTTACTCTGATTTCATCGTAATATTTTTCACATGTGGTATATCGATATGTGGAAACACGATACCAGAGAAAACATTTCATTATATAATCAATAAAGCATATCTAAAGAGGGCTATTGATTTTTTTAAATTATAAATATGGAGAATATATATTTTCAAATCAAAATAACCTCTTGATTACTTGCACTCATCAATAGAATTGGTCCTTTGAATTATTCTGTAGACATTGATGAAAACTAAACCTCAGAGAAAAAAAAGTGTTTAATGCGGGATGCGATCTTAGACCATGGTTGTAACCATTACACGAACAATTCCTAAAATATATTTTATTGTAGAAAACAATATACGCAGTGTAAGAATGGTAAATCTTAGTAGTATATTTTCTATTCTTGCTTAAAAATGGCATAGATTAATAGAAAGTAATTAATTAAGAAACTGTGAAAATTAATATTCTATTTAATGAGAAGTAACATATTTAATTAAATATTTATTTATGGATTGCTCTATTTTCAAAATGATATATTAAACTATTTTATATTCAATTAAAATATTATAAATATATATAAAATAATTTTCCGAATACACTATATATATATAGCTTACACATGGGGCCAATTATCGGTAATTGTGGAACGTGTTTTAATTTGGTAAATTACAATTGATAGCGCCATTTTATCTTCCACTCCGCCTCTTTAAATATTTAGCTTTCATTATTTCTCTCTCTTTCTATCTTTTTTACAATCTTCTCTCTTTCCTGGCCGCAGGATTACATTTATTTCACAGGCGCCACTTCAAATATTGATTCATTGAAAAAACAAAATATTGAAGCGAATTGTGTGATATAAACAATAATTATTTATCATATATATATATATATATTATAAATAAAATTTTATTATGTAATGAAAGATCTTCAGTTTATTTTTGATTATCTTGAGGATTATGGTATGGTAATGCAATCGTGGTTAGAATCTTGAAACTATAATAAAAAAAGTAAAGATCAAAAATAGAGATTTAATTGAGCTTATGGAATATATAAAAATATGATTTGGTAAAGGTACTGCCTGGCTTAAGGCGAAAGAATCCAAAAATGATAAACTTATTTACATAATGTACAAAGGTTTGAGCCGGCCATCGGGAAAAAACAACAATGAGTTTTTATAGGGAAGCGTGACCTCTGACAGTCGATTTAACAGAGTATTTGAATTTATGAAATGTGATTTTAAATAAAATAATATTTTAATACAACATATATAAAATGTCAATATTTATATAATGAATATAAATCATATACTTATAAATGACTGCGGCGTATAATTATAAAGCTATACAACCAGTTTAACCGCATAAGTTTCTTTTTATTTATGAAAAATCATTTTTAATTTCAAAGAGAAATAATTTAATATTTCTAACTTTTGGATGACGTATGAAAAGTTAGAAATATTAAATTATTTCTCTTTGAAATTAAAAATGATTTTTCATAAATAAAAATAAACTTATGCGGTTAAACTGGTTGTATAGCTTTATAATTATACGCCGCAGTCATTTATAAGTATTATTAGTCAGTTTAAATATTAGTTACGAACGGAGAAATATCGTCCAGGATAGCCTAGTGGACATGGCACCTGCCCGGTAAGCAGAAGGTTGTGGGTTCGATTCCCGCTCCTGGACACTTTTATTTTTCCGTTCGCCATTACTCTTCATATTTTTCACCCTCCATACGTCATCCATTCATATATAGACCATCACTCTTCATGTATTCAACCTTTTCATACGTCATCCAAAAGTTAGAAATATTAAATTATTTCTCTTTGAAATTAAAAATGATTTTTCATAAATAAAAAGAACCTTATGCGGTTAAACTGGTTGTATAGCTTTATAATTATACGCCGCAGTCATTTATAAGTATTATTAGTCAGTTTAAATATTAGTTACGAACGGAGAAATATCGTCCAGGATAGCCTAGTGGACATGGCACCTGCCCGGTAAGCAGAAGGTTGTGGGTTCGATTCCCGCTCCTGGACACTTTTATTTTTCCGTTCGCCATTACTCTTCATATTTTTCACCCTCCATACGTCATTCATTCATATATAGACCATCACTCTTCATGTATTCAACCTTTTCATACGTCATCCAAAAGTTAGAAATATTAAATTATTTCTCTTTGAAATTAAAAATGATTTTTCATAAATAAAAAGAAACTTATGCGGTTAAACTGGTTGTATAGCTTTATAAATCATATAAATTAACGAAAAAGAATGTAATTTCCGACATTTTGGTTGGCAGAATACTTTTGTCAAGGTATCTTAATAGATAGGTTTAAATATAGAATATATAGGGTATCTATTACCTTGATAAAGATTATAGTTCAATCGACCTAAATATTGGCCATAAATAAATATATATGATATACACCTTTAATTATCTAAAGATTGAATTATAGATGGCTGTATATTCAAAGGTATAAAAGAAAACATCAATATAAGCTAACATTTTGAATCAAAATATAATAATACCGTATATTAATTGATTTGTATATACACCCATACCTCGCTTTGCGTCGGGGTTACGTTCCAAAAAAAAAAACACGACGCAAATTGAAACGACGCAAAGTGAAAATATGTGAAGGCGCAATCAAAAACAAAGGTGTTGCCATATTTTAGGAAAAAAAAATTAAAGACTCGAATCCAAAACAACGCAACTTCGAAAATCTAACGACGCACAGTGAAAATCAGTAAAATTTAAGCAGCGACGCAACTTCGAAAAAAACGCTAAAAGAAACGTCGTAAAGCGAGGTATTGGTGTATATAATACAGACAATCTTCCATAAAAATGATTACGAATATAGCGAATAGAACGATATAGCGAATCTTCCTTTATAAAGTACAAAGTAAAAGAAATCCACATTTATAATTTCATCATATAGTGAATAAAATATACAATGAACATCATGGCTATAGTGATACAGATGTCCAGTCCTATTAGAAATCCTATTAATGAGTTTTTAATGCATATAATTTAATTGTAACAAACAATTTAAAAATAGTCAAATATAATAATAATATCTCTCCAAGAAATTCAGATAGAAATAGATGTCTTAAAGTGGCAATAAATTGAATTAAGAACGGCCCTATAAATAAAGGTGAAGCAGATAAACCTGGCGGAGACGACGTTCTAAAATCCGGAACTAAAGCAGGAAATAGCCCAGCACTTATTAAATTGAACATAGCCATTAAAAATCTCTCACTTTAGGGACTGTTCGTGACATTCTGTGTTTTCCTCCAAATTGTCACCTCGGCAACCTTAGCGAACGCCGGTCATTGGTCCAATCTTATCATTTTTTTTACTTCAGAGCTAAACACATCTCTCATTATATTTTTCGACATCTATTCCCTCAAAGTATATTTATTATACTTAAATAAGTACTTAAGGAAAACGATAAAATATTGTTTAGTTGGTTAATAAATCTTTGAAAATAAAATTCCAACTTTATGAAATTATATATATATAGTTAGATATTAGAAAATAACAACAGAATATAAAATACCAAAAATATGGTCAAATGTTAGTATTTATTTATTTTTAGATTAAATATTTTAATTACTCCGAATTCTTTGCCTTAATACAATTTTATAACTTTCCAAATATATTTTATATTTATATTTTCGGTAAATATATTTGAAGGCCTTTTATATTTAATCATTTTGAAAACGTTTATTTATTGAAGATTATTTTTATTTTTGTATATTAGTGAAAAACGAGAAATTCACGAAAAGCTTTGAAAGGTTGTAATAATAGATTTATATATTTATTTAAAAGGCTAAAAATTGTTTGGTGTTTTACAAGGTTTATGTGATAGGAAATTGTTTTACCTCGATTAAAGATAAAATAAAAGATCATTAAATAGAAAAACATAGGTATTAGAATCGTTATGATCTTTGTCTTATTTTTTAATTATTTTAATTTGAAATATATATAAATATTAGATTGGAATATTATAAAAGTTATTTATTGTATTGAATAAAATGATTTATATTTATTATAAAAAATATATTTTTATTATCTAATGACTCTTAATTTGGGATTTATATATTTTAAAAACAAAAAGTATATCTTGTAATGTTTTCATTAATGTTTAATTTTCAAAAAGGTCGTTTTGCCTAAATACAGTCGTTCAAACAAAATAATATATATTAAGTAGTTTAAAATTCTATTTTCAATCTATAGTATAATTTGAACTCAGATAAAATATACAATGAAATATTGCATTCATTATAGAATTTTACAAGTTAATTCTATATCATTGTTAATGATAAATTAAGGTACAATGTTTTACGAACTCTAACTAATTAACATATATATTACATTTTTTTTAGAATAATGGAATCTTTAAAATTATGATTAGCATATTAATAATTATTAATGGGAATGAAAATTAAAAAATAGAATATATATTTTTAAAATTTATATGAAATTTATATATTTTTAACTCTGCGTTTGTGTGAAGGAATAATCATGTAAAAATTTATATAAATTCAAATATATATAAATTGTTCTTTTTGAGAGAATATTCGACACTCTATATAATGAAATTATTTCGCACTTTAATAACAACCTTTTAAAATTTATTCAATAATTTTGAAAATTTATTTGAAATTTTGAAACTATATTTTATTAGTATTTCTTAGTTAATAAAAATATTTTATTTTAATTGATATTAGTATATTTTAGGCAAATTCTTTAGATCCGTTTTATATATATAAGCAGGCAATAGAAATTATGAATTTGAAATTTCTATCAAATAAAGTTAATTACTGTTTAATATGTGACGTTGAATATTTCTAATATTAAAATACAAGAAGAATATCGGTTTAACTTTTGAGTGTTTTCATACCACTGAATATTAAATAGTTTTGTATAAGTTTAATGTAAAAATAGGCTAGAATTCAGTTAATCTATATATATTCATTCAGAAATAGAAACTAATATTGTATAATTCTAAACCTAATACACAATATTCAATTATAAATGATATTATTTTAACTAGAACATATTATAGATGGAAAATTTCCCGGGGAGGAAATTAATCCATGGAAGCAATGGTCGCCTCTCCCGTCAAAATAAACGTCAGAATCTGACGCCATCTATTGACCGTCGCCGCAACTAGCGGCATCTGGTCGGTGACAAAGCCACAACACCAACTTGGCAAAGTCCGCCCTAGACTGACGAGGGCCATTAGCCCGAAACCATGGTCTCTAGGTGGACGCTTATCAGTTTGCCAAAGTTGGTGTTGTGGCTTTGTCACCGACCCGATGCCGCTAGTTGCGGCGACGGTCAATAGATGGCGTCAGATTCTGACGTTTATTTTGACGGGAGAGGCGACCATTGCTTCCATAGAACATATTATATCTTGTTTTACATAGGGAAATATCTGTAATCCAAATGCTAACTTATTTGTTGTATTGTAGTTTGAACTAAATATCTATTTGAAAAAATAGTTCTAAAAATAGCTTAAGTTCAAATTGGAACGTAGCTTGAAGTGAAAATTTAAGAATGTATCGAGGCATATTAAACAATAGTAAACTTGGAAAAATCTCAAAAATGCTTTATTTATAAGTCTTGAATAAAAGGAATATAAAATGTCTAATATCTGAAGGTATTTCTATTAAATAAATGCATTTCGATAAAAACAAAAATATCTAGATCTATTGTTTTAAATATTGTAAAAGAAAGAATTGTTATTATATAATACAATATTGTTATTAAATTGTGAAATGTATTTAAAGTGAAAAACCTAAATTTATTAGTTTTATAATGGTAATATTAGTTTTTCTATTCCTATAGTTGAATGAATATCAAAGCCCCCTCAAGGGATATGTTAACACATGTGCTTTTTACTTTGAACCTGGAAAAATCTATTTTTCTTTTTAAATACAGCTATTAAAATGGCTAAAGGCTACTAGGTGGCAATATATGAAAATATTAACGTCATATTAAATAGTGAAAACTTAATTTGAGAAAAATTCCAAAACAATATTTCAAATGGCTTTTTTAAATCGGTAATGACAAATTTTAAAATAGATTTATTTGAAGAATAAATCACCTGAATTAAATATAAAATATTTCTATTGTTTATAATAGTTTATATTTTAAATAAAATTGTAAAATATTGATTTTATTTAAGAAAATGTTGATATTAAAATTTAATATATTTTATCAAAATATATATATATTGTTATTATAGTGTAAAATATTGTCTAATAATTTCAAATCTATATGTAACGTCATTTAACTAATAAAAATACTTTAACCTCTTTGTATATTTTTTATTATACATAAAATTAATTATAAATAAATTATCATGTATGTGGAATAGTTAATATAATTAGCATTAAAATAAAGAAGCCTTTTTCCGCCAAAATTAAATTAAGGCATTTTATATACATTAATTCAAATGCATTTAATCGGCGCTTGAAAATAAGTATGTTGTAGAAAAAAATAATAATTAAAGGAATTAATATATATTAATAATTATAATAAAATATATTCTTTAATAACTATCAGAAAAGGATATAGAATAAATTATATGTTATAAAGTTTGTGGGGTATATTATATATATATATTTATAATTATAATAAAATATATCCTTTAATTACTATCAGAAAAGCGTATAGAATAAATTATATGTTATATAGTTTGTGGGTATATATTATATATATATATATATTTATAATTATAATGAAATATATTCTTTAATTACTATCAGAAAAGCGTATAGGATAAATTATATGTTATATAGTTTGTGGGTATATATTCTATATTAAATAATGTAAAGAAAAGAATTCAAAGATGTGGTGAAGGGAAAATAGAGGAATGCAAATGTTGAAGGCAGAAATAGAAAGTAGATCGAAGGAAGACGACTAAAGAAATCAAACGATGAGTGATTTGGGGAAGATCGTCTGGTGATAGGGTGGGCTGATGACATACTAGCTAGACTAATGGCGAGAGCCCTATGATCTTGCCCTTAGAACCTTTACAATACCCTTAATTGCAATTAGAAACAACTATTCACGAAATAATAAACGATAGGCATGTAAATTTAATTTAGCATTATTTTATATAATTTCCTATATAAAATATATTTTCAGAAATCTATTAAAATATAGAAATAATATATAAATGATTATGAAAATTCATTTAAATATCTTATTATTTTAGGAAATATATAATATTCGAAATGAATTTTCAAATATGATTTTATATATTTTAGAAAATAAAGTTTAAATAATTTCATTTTATATTTTCATCTTTATCTAATAGTTGAAAAAAAAAAAGAGAATTTAATTTAGTGATTTTGAAACTTTATATAATTGAATTTCAAAAATAAATATTTTGTAGTTTTTATTTATTAAAATATATTATTTATATTTTATTTATTTCAAATATACATACTACACACTATCGTTATTTTTAATTTTATTTAATAAATTAATTCATATTTTATAGAATTGATATTAAAAATAAACTTTTCATAAAAAAAGTTCAAATTTCTAAAATTCAATATTAAAGAAGAATTAAAGGCATCCACGCAATATTTGAGAAAATTACAAATTCAATAAATTGCCAACAAATAGCAAAGAGAAATCTATCTTATTAAATCAATGCTAATATTACAAATTATTCTGACTTTCTAGGATTTCCTATAATTCGTCGAGTTTAGAATTTAATGTTTGCCTTTCATATCGATTGTCAGCATTAAAATGCGAGATTGAAAATGACAAAATTCTCTTCTGCTATGTATTTAAATCACAATATACCTGCCGAGAGATTTAAATTATACAGAATAATTCTCTTCAATTTATTTAACAACTGGAAAATAAATATATTCAATCCTCTTAAATATTATCAAGTAAATAAACACAAGTTCTATTTTTTAAAATTAATAGAAAGTTAAACAAATTTTATTTTTGCTTTGAATAAATTTGAAATACATAAAAGAATTTATTTACAATTGTGAATTTGTTATGGTTTATATTATATATATACGGCAGTTTGTTAAATATATTTGCATAACAAATATATTTATCTTATGAAATAAATATATATACCGTATTTATCTTTATATATAGGTTTATCTCTTCTATGACAACATTTTTGAATTTAAAAACAACAATAAACACTTTATTATCGACATTTTACATTTTAATAACAACAATTAAATTTCATTGATATTTTATATCAAACACGTTTTAATTAAACAACATTTTACATATCAATAACAATATTTTTTATCTTTTTTGTCATTTAGCTATTTTATATTAATTTTTTAGAGAGAGAGAGAGATTCAATAAAAAAAAACTTTATTTAAATATATCTCTTTTATACGTATTTTAAAATATATTTAATAAAACAATACCTATTTGAATTGTCTCAAGTAAATAGGGCTTTGATATTTTTACCATATGGCCGTTGCAAAATACTGAACTGTTTAAACTTCAGCGATCTAGAAACATTTACGATTATATTTTTCAGATTTAAAAAATCTGTCTATATATATATTATATAAAAATTATATTTTATCTTAAAATTATAAATTTTAGACAAAAAATTACCCTGTTTAAATCGACTGTCAGAGGTCGCCGCTATCCCTATATAAACTCATTGTTGTTTCCCGTTGGCCGGCTCAAATCTTTTGTTTTCTTTATTCTTACGCCTTAATTCAGGTAGTTCTCAAATTATGTATTCTTCCTTAGCACAATTAGAGCAAATTGTGATTCAATCTTTATTTTATTAATATCTTTTCCACGACTGCAAAACAATAGCATTTAAATACTCATATGTATCAACCTTAGCAAATTCTTGGCTTATTTTTAGGTTTTTTTTAAATAAATTCTAGTATTTTCTCTTTGCATATGCGATGAAATAATGTTATTTAAATATATAATATTATTATAAAATAAATATATTATTTTTATTTCAACACACAAAACGCGATAACCTGGCTTTGTATAATTGCGTCGATTTACAATTTTAAGCATGAGCAGTTGGATTAAATTAAGTATATATAGAGAGTAAATCCCCGATAAAACGAACCTTGTATATTCAGAACATTCCCTTATAACGAACCTGAAATTAAGTCTTCATTTTAAATATATAATTACAGTCAACTATGACTATAGTAAGACACAGGTTCAGTTCCAATGGAGTTTGTTATAAACGGGTTTTACTGTTTAAATATATATTCGTTTTTACGCTCAATGGAATATCAAGGTTATCTCAATGCTATCTTGTGTTTCCTCAAATTTTAATAAATTTATTTAAAACAATATTTTGAGACGGCTTTGGCTTGGAATCAGTTTGTAGAGGGAATATAGGCTAAAATAAACTTCAGAAAAATGGTTGATTAGTTTTACTTCTGAGAATTCTCAATTATATTAATTTGATTTTATTTGATAAATTAATAAATATAATAAAATGGTATAGAGAATGGACAATAATATTAATTTAAATTAAACGTAAATATATAAAAACTAAATTATATATAATAGAATTGTGTTTAATTTCAAATTTTATCAAAGTGATGAGGCACAATTTGGATTATAGATTATAAACACAAGGTAATAAGCCCAATTCCAAATAAATAAATAGTGTTTGACGTTTTGGTAACAGCGTTGTTACCATCTTCAGACAAAAGTACTGAATATTTGAGAAAATTACAAATTCAATAAATTATCAACAACAATATTCAGTACTTTTGACTGAAGATGGTAACATCGCTGTTACCGAAACATCACACACTATTTATTTATTTGGATTTAGTCTTATTAGCTTGTTTTTATATGATCAAAATGTATCAATAAGAATAAATATTGTTTTCAAATTACTAAATGTTGTTAAATTGTAATGTTCATTTACATTTATCATTAAAATGTATCTTAAATGTGGAATATCGTTTTTGATAGTGTATATTGTAGTAATTAGGACAATAAATTTTGTTCTATTGATGTAAAAAACCTATATATAAACAAAATCTAATGAAAGATCAAAATCTTATATAAAATGATATTTGATAAAAATATCGTTTATGGATAAATCTCTTCAAAATATCTATATTATCTATTTTTTCGGGCTAGAATATTTCGAGATATTATATCTAGCTTTAATGACTTTGACATCGCCTTGACATATTCTGTCAAATTAAAAATCTACAGATTCTTCAGATATGAATATTAGGGAAATCCATGAGACTCCTCTGATTGCTTGGATTCTTTATACATTCTTTCAACATACATATATTTGTAAGAGTTTCCTCGATTTAACATAATTGTATAGTTTTTCACTTTCTTTAATATTTCGCTTTTTTATTTTTTTATTTTTCTTATTATCAAAGTACCAAGCCGGTACCGTAACTTAGAATAGTATTTTTTCCCTCCTATTATTGACTTGTATAGTAAATAAAATATTGTAGCTGTAATGATTCCATATGCAGATTTTATTCTTGGAGAAAAAATACAGTATATATGTAAATTTATATTAGTTTTCTGATAAAAAGTTAAATATGTAAAGGTGATTGAATGTATATAGAGTGTAAGAGAAGAGTGAAAGGATTCCATTTTATATAATAAATATCTTATTTCGTTTAGTGTGAAATCGTCTCGTGTTAATTCTTGTCGTAGAACACGACAACTATGGCGCAGCCGGCAGGATATTCTCTTAGAAGCAGAACCAAGATGGCACTGAGGGAGGAACTTGGAATTGTGGACGGAGGAAAAAGTGACAGCAAAGATCAAATAGAAACTGATTCAAGTAAAGAAAATCTACTTAAGGATGAGAAGCCAGACATAGCTCCTGGGAGTTCTCAACTCGAGCCCAACGTCGCTGCACTCGTTACTGTACTAAATAACCAACAGCAGTTGCTTAATAAACTTGTAGAGCTGCATCTGGCCACGGGACAGGAGAGGATGGCTAAAATGGAAGTTGAAAAATTTAATGGAAAGAATGTTGATCCGCTGATTTGGATCCAAAATTATGAAATTATCTGCCAGAATAATAACTGGAAATCTTCTCAGGCTAAAGTGAATGGAATGCGTGCATTGTTAGAAGATACTGCCTTGCTTTGGTATGACTGCCAAGATAAAAAAGTAGCAGATGGAGATTGGGAGGAATGGAAGAATGATTTCATCGAGGCGTTTCGCGAGGATCCCATCTCCAGATTTGATAAAGCCGTCAAATGGCAATATCGCAGTGGCTCCTATGTGGACTATTTTTATAAAAAACTGAGGCTACTTCAGCTGGGCTTGCCGGGAGCTTCAGAGAGAATCTTGATAACTGGCATCTTGCACGGCCTACCAGAAGAAATGCAACAACGTTTGGCTGTGATCCCATTCTCCACCACTATGGAATTAAGAAAGGTTCTTGAGAGATGTAGGCCTTCCATTCGCCCATTAGAAAAGCTCACTTCCAAAAAACTAGAAAATGAGGGTTGGCCTTTCCCTCCGTCAGAAAGGGTATTATACTTTTCCTGTTTTTCCCCTAACTCAATGCTTCCAATTAATGTTAATGGAGTAAAATTAAATGCATTTTTGGATCCTGGCTCATCTATTGATTTGATTCGAAAAAACACTCTAGAAAAGTATGGCTGGAAAGGTTATCCGGCAAAGACAAAATTAACAACCATAAATCATAATAGCATTTTTGCATCTGAATGTATTGACCTTGAGCTTGAAGCAGATAATCGTAGAATCGAGGTAACTGCAGTAATTCTTGAAGAGATGCCTTTCGAGATTCTGCTAGGAAAGCCAACCATGAAAAATTTCAAAATCCAATGGGATTTTCATTCTGATAACATCAAATGTTTGGCCTTGAATGCTAATGAATATGCATTTACGATTAATGATGTTCAGGAAAACTTCCCAAGTCTTTGTGAATTTTCTCGGATTAGGGTCCCAAAATTTGAGGTGGACTTTTTATTGAAACCTGATTACAGTGTTATTCGGTCTAAACCATATTCAACGTCTGAATACAAAAGAAAATGGATATCTAATAAAATTAAAGAAATGCTTAACCGGGGAATCATTGTTCCATCTACCTCAGAGTTTGCATCACCATGCGTGCTTGTTCCAAAAAAGGATTCCTCCTTTAGACTCTGTCAGGACTATCGAAGGCTCAATCAGGAAACTCATTTGGATCCCTTTCCCTTTCCCAGCATTGATAGGATTATAGACCGATTTGGGGGTTGCCATTATTTTACAAAAATTGATTTACGAGACGGATTTTGGCAAATAGGACTAACTAAAGAATCCAGAAAATTTTCTGCGTTCGTAACACAAGAAGGTCTGTACGAATTCACAAGGTTACCGTTTGGTTGGAAAAATTCTCCTCCCAAATTCCAACGCATAATGACTGAAATATTGGGGGATCTGCTAGATCAAAGAGTAGTTGTCTATATTGATGACATCTGTTGTGGTGCACCCACTAAAGAAGAATGTGCAGCCCTGTCCTACAAGATTCTCACTAGACTGGCCAAATTTGATATGACCATTAACCTGGGGAAATGTCAGTTTTGCGTTCCTCAAGTGGAGTTACTAGGAAGAATAATAAACGGCGATTTCAAACATATGAGGGATCAGGTGATTGAAAAAGTGAAGAATATGAGAAGGCCTTACAATTTGAAATCCCTACAATGTTTCACTGGCTTAACTGGGCATTTCAGGCCGTATATAGCGAATTATGCTATGATAATAAGACCACTGGATGCCTTGAAAAGAAAAGACTCCATTTTTACATGGACAGAAGAATGTGAGGAGTCGTATTTAAAATTACTTACCCTGATTACATCCAACCCGATTTTAAGGATTCCCGATTGTTCCCTTCAACACGAGTTGTCTACCGACGCTTCTTACTATGGAACGGGAGCTGTATTATACCAACGATATATTACCGAAAAGAAAAACCGACAATTACGAGTAATAAGTTATTATTCATATACGTTTACAAGAGCGGAACAGAACTATTCTGTTACCGAAAAGGAATGTCTTGCTGTATTGAAAGCAGTTAAACATTTCCGCGCATATTTGGAATGTAAACCTTTTACAGTCCACACCGATCACCGCGCGTTGACTCAGCTGCTTTCCTGCGGAAATCTCAGAGACAGACTTGCCAGATGGCAACTGTTCCTTAGTTCATTTGAAATGAATATTAATCACCGATCCGGAAAGGAATTACAGGATGCCGACGCTTTGTCGAGATTGGCCATTGATTCTCCCACAGATCCAAATGAATCCATATTATGGACGAATCACCGGAGCATTGATCTGAAGCTCGGAGATAACAACAAGTACTTGGTTCCTCCCGAGGATAGAGATTCTATCTTGCTCTTATATCACGATGATCCTCTCTCAGGTGGCCACTCTGGGTTTTTGAGAACCTATCATAAATTAAGGCAGCGATTCTACTGGTATAAGATGAAAAATGATATACGCAGTTACATAGCCTCTTGCCCTGTTTGTCAACAGGTCAAGCTTAAATACAAGTACAGACCAAATCATATGAGCTTGCCGCCACAATCACAGGAGCCTTTCCATACTGTGCATTTAGATTATGCCGAAGCTCCAACTAAGGGAGATGCTAGATCAACCTTTTTAATAGTAATAGATGAAGCAACAAGATTAGCCCAGGCTAAGGCTATAAAACAAGATGGGCGATCATTGATAAATTATTTCGAACAACATGAAAATCTTAAAAAGGTGCGTACTATAATCACAGATCAAGGAAAGTCCTTTGTTCACGGAAAATTCCCGGAATGGGCGAAATCTAAAAACATAAGACTGATCACGACAACTCCCTATCATCCAGCTGGAAATGGCCTGGCAGAAAGAACCATAAGAGAAATAAAGACCTTTATCGCCTGTTACCCTCATTTCAAAGGAGGATGGAAGTCCTGTCTAGAGGGAGCAATTCGGTATCATAACCGCTCCTACAATTCTTATCTGGGTTGCTCGCCTATATTTAAATATACAAAACAATCTCCACGCTTACCTGCTGATGATGAGCTTGGTATAAGTTGCCAACTTGAGGAAAAAGAGAGAGACGAAGAAGGACAACACCAATATCGACAAAAAACAAAATTTTACTATAATAAAAAACAAAGAAGATCACCACCTCAGCTAAAAGTTGGAGATTATGTGCTGGTACGTCATCAAAGGAAAGGAAAAGAATGGCACCAGACTGGACCACATGAAGTCTGTCATGTAACTGAAATGGACGGTCTGGTTAAGTACATAGCATACCATTTCAATAATCGTCAGACCAGAACCGCTCACATATCCAATGTCCAGCCTTTCAACATCCGGACAAAGGGAACCACCGTGGAAATAAAATCATCTCAGGAGTGATGATGGGTCTTCGGTGGCGGGTGCTGTAATGATTCCATATGCAGATTTTATTCTTGGAGAAAAAATACAGTATATATGTAAATATATATTAGTTTTCTGATAAAAAGTTAAATATGTAAAGGTGATTGAATGTATATAGAGTGTAAGAGAAGAGTGAAAGGATTCCATTTTATATAATAAATATCTTATTTCGTTTAGTGTGAAATCGTCTCGTGTTAATTCTTGTCGTAGAACACGACAGTAGCAAAGTATTTATTAACAGATTAGTCATCTTTCTGTTTATATTTTGCTACTCTCTGTAAATTTCCATCGTGGCTTATCTTTCGTCTACCATTTATAGTTTGTTCTTGCCTGAAATAAATTGTTGTCTCATCCCGAAGTTTGTCTTGCCTAATTTTCCACGTGGCTATATTATCAATATCAATAACTTCGTGCTTTTTCGCCCTTCTACTGGAGTGTTTTCAACTATAACGTCACCCAATTTTTATATTATTCATATAAAAGGTCGCTTGTATTTAAAAATACCAACGTATAAAGGCAAAAAAGCTTGGAATTTATAAATAATAACATTACATTATTTTAAAGATACTTAACCCTGAACGTATTTTTTCAAATTATTATAGCTTATGGAAGTATGATTTTTAAAAATGATATTTACGAAAATCGAATATTATTAACCTAAAATCCTTTTAAGTATCGAATATATAGAAAGTGTCTTTTTAGGCTTCAATATAGAACAATATTAATTACGTGTATATAAATAAATATAATATTTTTAAAAGAATAGTATTTTTATATTGTTCTTATTTAAAATGTTTTGAAATAAATAAAATTAATTATATTAAAATATTACTTTTTCTAGAATTTTATTCACTAAAAAATGTAAATTTACGATAAGAATAATACTTATTTAAATGACATAATTATAAATTCACTCATTAGAGACACCTTTCATATTATTATCTATTTTTTTTTTTGGAAAAGTAACATCCTAAAAATTAGGTTTATTATCCTATTTTAGAAATAAATAAATAATAGACTCAACTATAAAATAATTTTTAATTTATAAATAATTATTGGTATTTTACTTAATATATATAAAATTGAAAAAATAATTATCTCCCTATAAATTCAGATATTCTGAAAATTGTGTATAAAATATGATTTTTGCCAATATAATTCAATACCTATAAATAAAATAATTGCTCTGCTTTTATATTCATAAAATAGTATAATATTATATTTGATTTTTTCAATAGTAATATTATATAAAATAAAAGGATTTAAAAGCGCGAATGTTTCTTTTATACATAAAACGAACTTCTACTGTCCTTACTGCGATGAAAAAATATATTGGGAGGGCTTGGCTCATCAGTGGTGAACCCTCCCAGCGGTTTCGCCAATTTAATCCACCAGACCGCTTCTCAGAGCTCTAATATTGTATTGGATCATTCTGCTTTTATATGCTACACTGTAGGATGGAATCTTAGAAATGGTTTTCAAGTAAACTATGGACATAAGCTTATAGGACAGTAGAATTACATTCAAATATATTTTTTCATCGCAGTAAGAACAGTAGAAGTTCGTTTTATGTATAAAAGAAACATTCGCGCTTTTAAATCCTTTTATTTTATATGTATAGATGGCGCGTTGTTGCTTTGTAGTAATATTATATTTCATTTTTCACAATAGTAATATTTTATTTCATTTAGATACAGTTTAATTCTGAATATTTTATTCACACTTAATAATATAAAATATTTTGTTCCAATTATAATACGCTTGAACTACATTAATCAAATTAATTACATCTATTTTTATGTTGTTTTTGATTATATATTTTCTTATTAATGTTAGCTTTATCTAGAAATAAATTTTAAAGGTTTATTATTACACGCTAATATATTTCGATTTTAATTAATTTATAATGAGAAGAAAACTATTTTTTCATATAAAAATCCGGAAAATCTTCAAAATATTTGAAATGCTATTTTAATACGCATACAAAGCATAAACTGAAAGGAAATATTTTATATTCACAAGAAAATTGAAATAGCATTCGCCACTCATATCTTTAACCATATATTTCTCTGAATTCATTTTTAAAATCAGCGTATCTATCATAATATTATGTATAATAGAGTATAATAAAACTTAATTATTATTTTATATGTATTTCACTTTTTTAGGTAAAATGTAACATTTTCGAATGAACATCTTTAAAAATTAAAATGATATTTCTTTTTGACAATTTTCTAGTATTTTCAAAGATATAAAAAAAATTAACATTATTCAATTTTTATATTTTTATGTGTTTATTTTCATGAGAATTTTTTTAAACTAGCTTCAATTTCTATAAACTAAAGAAACAGAAAAATATCCCTCAATGGAATTCGCGCGCGTGTGTGAAATTTCCAATTTTAGAAGAAAAAAAACCTTATAAAAAATATTTATTTTATTTTCACATCTGTGTGTGTTTATAAAATATAATTTAATTTTCAAAAATATATACATTTGAGTAATTCTTAAATGAAAAATTTGGCGCATTACCCTATTAATATTAATTTCAATCACGAAATATATAACCATTGCATTTAAATATTTATATAAGAAGTTATCTAAATTTACGTCTTTCTCTTCTGTGAAACATTGCGTTCATTTACCCTACATCCATTTATAGATAATACATTCAAATATTCTTTTGAAAATACATAGAAAATAATATTTCAATCATAAACTCGTAATAAATTTAAACTAATTCAAATTTCCACTATTTTAAATATAGCGACGAAATCGAGATAAAAATGTAAAAATATATTAAACACAATTATAGATTGCATTTAAAATGTTATAAATTATTGTAACCGAAATATTAAAATACTTTATATTTGAAAAAAAAAACTTTTTCAGTATCAAAAAGTATATTTTTAAAGTTTAAAAACTATTAAAATAGTAAAAAATATATATTTTTTGAACAATCTATTTGTAGAAAATGATTAAAATAACTTGAATTTAATACCAAAAGAAGTTTTAGATGGAATAGAGAGCGAGTTTAGCGTCCGGGGTGTGTGGAGATAGAGTTAGGCTAAAGTTAGCGGTGGGCTATGGGGTTGAGGTGAGGGGTGTAAAGACGGTACCTGGGGGTTCCTCGGGGGTCTGTGCCGCGGCTGCACACCCCAGCCACAGTAGCATCACGCCGGGAAACTGTACACCCATCATTCCGGGAGCACGGCGGCCGTACACTGCCACCGACTCTCTATCGATCGGGGGGCGACACCTGCGCTTTTTGCTTGTTCCTTCTTTAATTTGTCCAGCGCCGGTTGTCCCCCGATCTAATCGTGTCTACATACGTCCCCTTTAATCTTATGACCCACAGCTACTAGCTTTCTCATTATTGCATTGTTTTCATCTTTCTTTACTGTTTATATTGAAATTGTGTTACCTATCTCGTGAATTTCGAATAAACCTGGGGATACTCTTGATGATTTATCTAATGTCGTGTCTACATACGTCCCCTTTAATCTTATGACCCACAGCTACTAGCATTCTCATTATTGCAATGTTATCATCTTTCTTTACTGTTTATGTTGAAATTGTGTTACCTATCTCGTGAATTTCGAATAAACCTGGGGATCTTCTTTTTGATTTATCTAATGACATGTCTACATACGTCCCCTTTAATCTTATGACCCTCAGCTACTGGCTTTTTCATTATTGCAATGTTATCATCTTTATCTACCGTTTAAATCGAAATTCGGTTTCCTATCTCTTGAATTTCGAATAAACTTGAAGTTTCCTTTTTGTGGATTTATCTAATCGCCCCATAGTGTCTACATACGTCCTTTTTAATCTTATAACCCTCAGCTACTTGCTTTCTCATTATTGCACTATCATCATCTATACTGTTTATATTGAAATTCTGTTACCTCTCTTTTGTAAATTTAGAATAAACCTGGGGATCTTCTTTTTTATTTATCTAATGTCCTGTCTTCATACGTCCCCTTCAATCTTATGACCCTCAGCTACTGGCTTTCTCATTATTGCACTATCATCTTCTATACTGTTTATATTGAAATATCATTGTCGTGTCTACATTCATCCCTATTAGCTGAGATTAAGCTTAATCTCAGCTACTGGCTTTTATTATTGCACTATCTTCTCTCTCTACTGTTTATATTAAAATTATGTTACCTATCTCGTTAAATTCTACTAAATTTATGGGTATTTTTTATTTATCTATTGGGGCAGTCGTGTGTACATACATCCCCTTTAATCTTATGATCCTCAGCTACTGGCTTTCATTATTACACTGTCATTACTATCATCATCTCTCTCTCAACTGTTTATATTGAAATCCTGCTACCTTCTCTCTTGAATTTCAAATAAACTTAAGGATCTTCTTGTTGATTTATCTAATGGTACTGTCGTCCCTATTAATCTTATCACCTTCAGCTACTGATTTTCAAAGACATTTTACACCTATTCTTATGTTTATCATCTTTATGCACAAAGTAACTCTTATTTGACCGATTTATTGGTTTCAAATAAACTATAAATCTTCTTGTGGCTTACTAGCTAATGGGACTTGCAAGTATACATACGTTCTTTTCGATTATATGACCCGAAAATATGTATTTTTTACATTTTCTAAGTATATCCTTATGACTAAAAATTAACTAGATTACACTTTCTAATGTTTTTATCGAAATGTTAATGTTATCAACATGATGTGTGGGACTAAAATAAACTAGATAAAGTTCTTATGGCCCTTGTGTACATAAAACATACAACGCCACAAAGCTGTTTATTGTTAGAAACTCTATTTTTACTGTTTTTAGCGATAGGATCTGCGTTTCCATGTAATAAACACATTCCTTCTGCATTTACATTGTACCTATTTCCAATTTAACCTCAACAATATCTACAAGCTTGAAATAGTTCATATGATTGTGTTTACATTTTAAGCTTCATCATATTTTCATATTTAACTACTCCTTTATTTAAATTAATTCCTACCATTTGAGCACCTAATGTCCATATAAAATGTCCATATCTATATTTATAAAACTGGAACATATTCAATAATTCTATAATTTATCTCTAAAAAGCATGTAGAGCATATACAGTAAAACTTCTCTATAGAGAAGTCCAATGGAGGACTCTCTCCATTTCATTATAGCCATGGTTATATTATATAAGATAATAAATTGAGGATTATTTTCATGTTTGATATAATAGAAAGTTCGGCTTTATATCCTCCTTTTGCATGTGTATGTTTTATCCAAGTTTGTATTATAATATCTATTTGATACTTGAACTCTTTATGACGCGTAAGATTCTTTTAAATAAAATATTTTCTACTAAGAGAAAAGATTTTAACGCCTTGTCAAATGTTTCAATATTTGTTTGCTCCTGACGAGGACAAAATATTTTTATCGAAACATCGAGGTAATAAAAATATTTATACTGGCCGAAGTATCTAATTTGAAGAACTAAATCTTACTGTTAAGGAAATGTAATTTTATTTTTATTATTATAGTAAGAGCAGTATAGATTATTATATTATAATAGACGCAATATAGTGGAAGTAATTTTTCAAAGAATTAATTCTTACAAAATCACAATATAAAACAGAGTAACTAGAATTTATAATATAATAAATGTTATCAGCAAATTTATATACAGAAAAAAATAGTTAATTGAATTGATAATTTTTCTAAAAGACTATTTATAATATAGTTTTGTCTCACCTAATGGATTTCATCACTTAGCCTGCAGACTTTTCCTAACTATCCTTAACTAAGTTTAAGAAGACGACGTCATTTTATGATGTTCAGGTTCAACATCCTCTTCTATATTTGGATTGAAAAATCGTCGGACATTGAATGACACTGAAACCTCGCTATAGCGAACCCCAATGGGACTGAACCTTCGGTTCACTATAGCCATATATTAACACAAAGCAATAACGCGCCATCTATACATATAAAATAAAATGATTTAAAAGCGCGAATGTTTCTTTTATACATAAAACGAACTTCTACTGTCCTTACTGCGATGAAAAAATATTTTGGGAGGGCTTGGCTCATCAGTGGTGAACCCTCCCAGCGGTTTCGCCAATTTAATCCACCAGACCGCTTCTCAGAGCTCTAATATTGTATTGGATCATTCTGCTTTTATATGCTACACTGAAGGATGGAATCTTAGAAATGGTTTTCAAGTAAACTATGGACATAAGCTTATAGGACAGTAGAATTATATTCAAATATTTGCTTCGAGCAATGCTCTTCAGCAAACTATAAAAAAATATTTTTTCATCGCAGTAAGGACAGTAGAAGTTCGTTTTATGTATAAAAGAAACATTCGCGCTTTTAAATCATTTTATTTTATATAGCCATATATTTTCCATCACCATGAATCCCTATAAGATAAAAACAAGATTCATTATAGGTTCATTATAATGATGGATTCGCTCTACCCCATGTTCGTTTCAATAAATTTTCTATATATTAAATGTTATTAGATAATAAAAAAGGCATATATTGGATTTAAAAAGATTTAATTGCCAATTTTTCGGTTGGCTGAACGCCAAACCTTTATGAAGGCATTATATTTTTGTATAAACAAACTCAGCGCCGAATTGTGTTATAATATCACAGTTTCAACTGTTTCAACATTATTTAAACTGTGATATTATAACACTATACGGCGCTGAGTTTGTTTATTCCAAAATGTAACGCCTTGTGAAAGGTTTGGCGCTCAGCCAACCGAAATATTGGCAATTAAATATTTTTTAAATCCAATATATGCCATTTTATTATCTAATGATTTAAATATGGATTTCTCTATTTTCAATTTAAATGTTATATATATTTATAACATCTAATAGCTAAATTGAATCATAGTTTGACATTTGCTTTTCACATGTGTATACATGTGGTGCACTTACAGTAAAAGCAGTCGCTTTCTTATACCCACCATGATTATCATAGCCTGTACCACATGATTAGCAAAACAAAAAAAAAAATTCGACATAGAGGAATTTTAATTTATCTTTAAATAAAGACATGACCACTGTTGATATTTCACTTTATAATTTTTATATACTCAATTTACCTATAAAAGTAAAATCAAATATCTTTTAAACTTTAAAAATAATGAGAATATTTTTGTGAAATATCAAACAAAATATTTAAGGACTTGATAAAAGGCCGAAAAGTACAAAATTCAAACAATCAAGTTTATTTAATCTTCTTTGAAGAAAGTTTATCCTCAATCAAATCGTTTCTGCTAAACAATATTAACAAACTCTATTCATCAAAGATGAGAATAGCAAGAAAAATATTATATCAAGAATTATATCAGAATAGCTAATTCTTCATCAGTAACGAACATTTTATCTCACATCTAGATAGAGATTAAATATTTTTATAAAATAAAAGAGCAAAGATCACAATTCCAACAAGTATATTAAAAGATAAAAGAATAATATTAAATAAAAATGAAATCAAATAATCATCTCGAATAAGCCGCTTTTCCCGGTAGTAGCTTTGAAATTTCTTATAATATTGTTCTTTAAAACATTTTTCTAAAAATATTATTATTAATATTTCTATTTCTCTCACAGAAAATGTAAACATTTCTCCAGAGAAGCATGTGATGATACAAGCTGTGTATATTGCAATTGTCGTAACGATTAAAGTACTGCATTATTTAATGGAGAGAGGATCGAGCTGCTCTCTAGCGGCGGAAAAGTGAAATACAAACCCTTTAAATTGGGAGAACTTTTAAAATTTAATTTTACCTGGAGTCTCTACTTACAGCGCTCTGTCCCAGACACTGGTACGTTGGAATTCCATACAGTGGTTCTAACTGAAATAATCTTATAACTTGATTTCTATACTTTTTTTTCAAGTATTTAGTCACATTGCACATAAATATATTCGTTCTAAAACATATTCCATCCATATAATATTGTCACAGAATAATTTTCTTTGAATATTCTGTTGTTTATCATCATAAATATTTGCATAGTCATCACCCCTTACCATGTTTGTAAATTACCACTGGTAAATATCAATTGACACATTTTTCAATATATAAGTTTAATTAATAAATTATTTTAAATTAAACTTTTGGAATACTTGTCTTCTCTAATGTGACAATATGCCACACTTAAATAAAAAAAAAAACTGATTTCTTCGGATAAAAAAATAAATTGAATTTATTGCATGATATTTTGGCAATCAGAATGTTCGTTTTTTCAAAAGATGCTGTAGTTTTGGAAAAAGATGAACATTCTTAGCTTCAAAACATATCATACAATAATCCCAGTTTATATTGTTGCACCAGGCTGCGGCTTGGCAGACTCTTCAGCCTTGATTCTCTCCTGTGCTGGGTCTTGCATCTTACCAGAGCGTGTTTCAACCATCCTACAAATTTATATAAGGGAATAATGAGATAAGTCTACTTTAAGTAGCCTCCAGAATACTTTATTTATTTTCTCACATCAAAGAGAGCAGTGAAGTCACAGTGTACCTAAATACAAATGATGATAATCTGTTTTAAATAAATATCATAGAATATAAAAATAAATAAATATATAATTTAAATTTCAAATATATTAAAAATAATATAATAAATACGCCATTAATCATGATGTAACACTTCCCCCTCTCCAGAGGTCGTCACGTCCTCGTGAGTTACCTCATCAATTCTCTCAAAATAGGGTTTGAGTCTTGAGACATGGACAATCAATGGGTCTTGGCCAGGATTATCTTTTGGCTCAATTAAGTAATTTACGTTAGACAGCTTCTTTAATATTCTATATGGGCCAAAATATTTTCTCAGTAGTTTCTCACACTTTCCTATTTTCCTAATTGGTGTCCAAACTGCTACTAATTCTCCTGGTTCGTAGCTTCTTTCCATGTGTTTCTTGTCATAGTTCTTTTTCATTCTTTCTTGAGTCTTTATTGTGTTGTCAATAACTAATTTTCTTGTTCTGTTTATTTTGTCTAAGTGATGTTTTATGTATTCATCATAATCATCTTTGTCAATGTCCACCGAGATATTCCTGTCGTCCAAAAGAGACGTGGGTTCTCTTCCAAACATCAGGAAAAAGGGAGAATATCCTGTGGTTTCCTGAATTGTAGTATTGTAAGCGTGAGTGATGAATGGGAGTATCTCGTCCCAATTTTTCTGATCAGTGTTCACATACATACTGAGCATATTGATCAATGTTCTATTTAACCGCTCTGTCAATCCATTAGTCTGGGGATGATAGCTCGTTGTGAAGCAATGTTTAATCTTGCACGTTTTCATCACCTCTTTCATTAAATTACTGGTAAATTGAGAGCCTCTGTCACTAATAAGATATTGTGGGGCTCCGTGCCGAAGAAAAATATCCTCTACTAGAAATTTAGAAACTTCTTTCACTGTTGCTTCCGAGACTGCTCTTGTTTCTGCATATCTAGTGTAGTAGTCCGTCAGCACGATTATCCATTTTTTCCTGTTTTTCGTAGATGGTAGTGGACCAACAAAGTCAATTCCAATTCTTTCGAAAGGAAAGTTGGCTGGGGGGATGGGCTGTAGTAGTCCAGAAGGTAATTGGTTTGAGCCTTTCCTACTTTGGCAAAGGTGACACGTCTTAACGAATTCTGAGACATCCTTTAGCATGGATGGCCAAAAGTATTTACTCTTTATTCGGTACATGGTTCTGGCGACGCCCAGATGGCCATTCGACATATGATTGTGATATTCTTTCATAATTTCTCTCTTTTTATTCTCTGGAACCACAAGCAACCACGCCCTGCCTTCAGGGTTCGGGTTTTTCTTAAAGAGGCATCCATCTTCTTCTTTAAAGTTTTGCGCAATTGATCGCCTGCTTCCATTAAGGTTTTTCTTAACACTTTCGATAAATTTATCCTCTTCGTCTGTTATTTGATTTAAAAATAGCCTTTCAAAATCCTCATCCCAATCAGTTTCTGGTAAGGGCCCCCTAGATAAGCCATCGGCGTCCAGATGCTTCTTTCCCGATTTATGTATTATATCGAAGTCATATTCTTGAATTTTCAATGCCCATCTTGCCAATCGACCTGTTGGATCCTTCAAGTTTTTGAGCCAGCATAAGGCGTGATGGTCTGTTACTATTTTAAAGTGTCTTCCATAAAGGTAGGGTCGTAATTTTGACATTGACCAGACAACGGCAAGGCATTCTTTTTCAGTGGTTGAATAATTTTGCTCCGCTTTACTTAGGGTACGACTCAAATATGAGATCACCTTCTCTTCACCACCGATGTCTTGGACAAGTGTTGCACCTATGCCGATGTTGGACGCATCAGTATGAACATAAGTAGGTGCATTTGGATTGAAGTGACCTAAAATTGGTGGACTTAATAGTGCTGTTTTTATGGTTTGAAACGCTTCCTCTTGTCTTTCTGTCCAGGTAAATGATACACTTTTTTTTATAAGGTTGGTCAAAGGGTCGGCAATTCTTGAAAAGTCTTTGATAAATTTTCTATAATATGAACACATTCCCAAAAAGGATTGTACTTCTTTGACCTTTTTGGGCCGAGGAAAATTTCTGACAGCTTTGATGTTATGTTCCGCGGGTTTTATACCATGTTTGCTCGTTATATAGCCGAGAATCTCCAATTCTTCAAAAGCAAATCGGCATTTTTTGTCGTTTAACCTTAAATTAGATTCACGAAAACATCTGAAAACAGCTTCAAGTCTTTTGAGGTGCGTTGGAAAATCCGGGCTATATATGATAACATCATCCAGATAACACAAACAAATTTGCCATCTCAGATTTCCAAGCATATTCTCCATATTTCTCTCAAAGGTAGCAGGCGCGTTACAAAGTCCAAAAGGCATCACGTTGAATTCATATAATCCATGCGCTGTAGTGAAAGCTGTTTTCTCTTTGTCTCTTTCTTCGACTTCAACTTGCCAATATCCAGATCTGAGGTCTATTGCTGAGAAGTGTGTAGATCCTTGGAGAGTATCCATAACTTCGTCTATTCTAGGGATCGGATAGACATCTTTTACTGTGACATTATTCAGTTTTCTGTAGTCCACACAAAATCTGTATTTACCATCTCGCTTCTTGACCAATATTACTGGAAAAGACCAGGGGCTAGAAGATGGCCTAATTATGCCTTCTGTTAGCATCTCGTCAATTTGCTCTTTTATAATATCTCGTTCTTTAGCACTT
Organism: Cordylochernes scorpioides; assembly: GCA_030710605.1. NCBI lineage: Eukaryota > Metazoa > Arthropoda > Arachnida > Pseudoscorpiones > Chernetidae > Cordylochernes > Cordylochernes scorpioides. The sequence continues at coordinate 75,426,021 of CP092870.1, forward strand.
ACCCGGTAAGGCTTGTGTTTAATTGGCTTCGCGTCTTCTGTGTCTATCCGATGTTTTGCCAAATTGGTTCTCCCTAATCTCGATGAAAAAAGATCTCCATACCTTTCTAAAACTTGTTTTAACTCTTTCTGTTCCTTTGGTGAAAGATTTTCGTTTATTTGGAATCTAGGTTCTTCGTTCTTTTCTACCTCTCTTTCTCGACTCACATTTATTTTCGCTGGACTACTTCCAAAAGCCAATGTTTGGTTTTTCATTATTTTTAACGGTCGAGGATACGGATTAGTTATCCAGATATGTGTTTCCCTATTTATAACATTGATCAAGCTTCTTGCTAGACGAAGTCCATTTGTTTGAAACATTTTGCTGCTCTCTTCGATAATATATTCTCCATCCTCTGTTTCTACCAATGCCTTGATCAATTTCATGGAACATTCCGGTACAATGGAATCCTTGGCACTCTTTATTTTCAACCTTTCAAAATTGATTTCGTCATGATTATTCGTCAAATCATATTTTATAGTTTCTTGCTTACAATCTATTTTTGCGTTCATTTTCTTAAGGAAATCTCTCCCAAGAATTAATGTCCGTAAATGCGTTTTCAATATCACAAAGTTGTGTGATAATGTTTCGTCATCAATTTTTATATTTAAAAATATACTTCCTACCATGTCCAATTTTTTTCCATCGGGTCCTGCACAAATCTTTGCGAGTTTACTTATACCATGGCCTGTATCGAGGGCCGTTCTGAGGTCGACCACTGAGAGGTCAGCACCTGTATCAACCAAAGCTTCAAAAGTCCCTATCTTGTCCACATTAATTTTTAATTTGTATTTAGGGTCCAACTTCTTGATTCCGTTTATGGTCGACTTGCTTTGATTGACAGATTCAGGCGCGACGCTTAGTTTAAATCTTCCAACACGGAATATCTATTCCGGGTAGGAATATTTGTCTGTGTGCTATGACATACATCAGCATAAAGCCGAGGTCCTGATTTCTCTGATATTTCATTCATTTGGCATTTTTCTTCGACCTTCTCTTGGGTATCTGCTGGATCCTCTTCTAGGATTCTTATAAACTTGACCCTACAATAACGGGCCACGTGCCCTGGCTTGTTACATTTAAAGCAGATTGGTCTTCCATCTTCCGTCCTATTTTTGCTCACTTCTTGGCTTTTATTGTAAGTGTTTCTCTGAAGGTTTGGTTTCGGCACAAAGTTAGGATTATAAGGACGTCTAGGGGTAGAGGGCTGGGGAAAGTTGCTTCGATACTGTCTGGGGGTAGGAGGGGAGTCGTTCTTGTAATTATTGGAAACAGGGGCTTGGGGCCTGGAAGTGGTCTGGTAGTTTCGTGCGGCAGTCGGCGGCACGTACCTCGATTGTTGTTGGGGTCTAGAATAGCGTGGACCGTTATATAGGTTTCTGGATTTCTCCACACGTTCCCGATACTTCTTTTCAAAAGAATCCATTTTCTTGCACACGACAAGAAGGTCATCGGTCGTTTTAGGAGGGTTCAGGTAGAGCGCGAATGAGTACTCTTTTTTCAGTCCTCCAATAACATGTTCAATTTTTGTTTCTTCTTCCATTGCGGGGTCAACCTTGTTGCACAACACTAGAATGTCTTCCGCGAACCTGATTGCTGGTTCATTCCAGTGTTGCATTCTGTTGAGCTTCATTCTAAGTTCTTCTTTATTCGCGTCCAAAGAAAAATCCTGAATGAGGCGGATTTTAATATTTTCCCAGCTCGTGAAACTAGCTTTGTGTAAATTCAACCAGGTTTTAGCGCTTCCCGTCATGTTCATGGCGGCATAACGAGAGATAATGTAGTCTGCCCAATGGTACAAGAAGCCAATTTCTTCAAGAGATTCAATCCATGGGCGAGGGTCTTCCGTTCCATCATACTTGGGGATGTCGATGTTGGGATTCAGGACAACTGGGTCGAAACTAGCATCTCTACCAATTGTTGCACCAGGCTGCGGCTTGGCAGACTCTTCAGCCTTGATTCTCTCCTGTGCTGGGTCTTGCATCTTACCAGAGCGTGTTTCAACCATCCTACAAATTTATATAAGGGAATAATGAGATAAGTCTACTTTAAGTAGCCTCCAGAATACTTTATTTATTTTCTCACATCAAAGAGAGCAGTGAAGTCACAGTGTACCTAAATACAAATGATGATAATCTGTTTTAAATAAATATCATAGAATATAAAAATAAATAAATATATAATTTAAATTTCAAATATATTAAAAATAATATAATAAATACGCCATTAATCATGATGTAACAATATTTAGATTTAAGATGTTCCATGTTTTATTTGAATAATTATATTCCTATATAAAAATGTGGGTAAAACCAGCGCCATCTCTAGTTAAAAATCGTCACTATTTATCGGGATAGTTTATGAAGACGCCGGTTATGTAAATTTTCTCTTTTTTTTTTTGCTCATTCAGCCAGAAGATTTACATATTTGTAAATATAATTCTGTATATAAGGATGTGTAAGTTCAATAAACGTGTGTCAGTTATAAATCGGGTGTTGGTGAATTATTAGTGTCATCAGGGTAGCCTTTCTGGTGTTGTGGGCACTTTTAAGGAAGCAAATAGGCTTCAGTTCGATTGGAGACCAGAAGAAGTCTGGTAGGAAGATACAATCAAGCTCTGCCATAACTATTTAGATAAGGCCAGACATATCCAGGATGCGGCAAGCTTAGTAAGTGAGGCAATGATCGTATCCGAAACAGTTTATTTTTCTAAAAAAAAAAATTATATCAATAAGTTCAATTTTGGGAGAATCAGACAAGGCGAATGCGCCCGAATACAAAATCAATGCAATTTGGTAGATTAAACTGGCAAATCAGCACCACTGATGAGCAAATCTCTCTCAATATTTGTGCCTGTGCAGTTAAAGGTTGGTAAGAAATTATTATCAAGGTGAAAACATCAAGCTTCCAGGGGTAAGTTTGTAAAAATAATTTCAGATTTGTAGCTTTCGGGCATGAAAGCTTTTCTTAGATAAAATAAATCTACAATAGGACACGATTTATATTGATATGATTCTATTTTAAATTATTTTATATAAATATAATAGAAAATAAATTTTAATATTTAATTTTTATGTATAGAAATGGAGTCAAAATAATTCAAAACATATGAGAACTAGAAAATGACTGTATTGAGAGGATTTACTGAATAAACTGTAGTTATTGTCAGGAATATGTTTTTTGGTTTTTTACTGTAATCTTCAAAAGGGAATTTTCTATTTTGAGTCTTTGGTGTGGGATCAGGGAAAAGTATATTTTAAATATCCGGTAGATCCAGTCTTATAGAACGACTTTAACAAGTTTTACCGCAAATGTTTCTTTTTACAAAACAAAAAATTGTGATATTCATTATTCAAGGAGAAATAACGACTATTCCTATCCGTAGGGATGAAGTATGAAAGGATGAATTGTAAAGAGTAATGATAAACGGAAAATAAAAGTGTCCAGGGATGGGAATCGAACTCACAGTGTTCCGCTTACCGGGCAGATGCCATGTCCACTAGGCTACACTGGACCTATTTTACCGTTCGTAAATATTATATAATAAAGTTGATTTAAAATATAATATAATGCAACTATGCTTACATAACGACGTTTAAAAAGTTTTACCGCAAACGTTTCTTTTTACTGAACGAAAAATCGTAATTTTCATTATTTAAGGAGAAATAACGACTTCTGTTGATACTATTGTATTTGTTTGATATGGAAATGCACACAATTTTTGACAAGTATTTCACTTATCGACTTGTTTATTGCAAGTATTTCACTATTGTACATTAAAACCTGGGGTCGGTGGAAGGATGGTCTAAACCGTTGGTTTTTGACCGCAACGACCCGGGTTCGATTCCCGCATTGGGCACTTTTTTTTATGTTTAAAAAAATGCTCCAATGGCCCCCGATTTTTGCAAAAGTCCAACCCCACCAGCGAGTGCAAATAACCAAACGGGGCTCAGGCACATTTGTAAGTGCAAAGTCGAACTGCTTTTCACATGTGTAGACATGTGGTGCACTTACAGTAAAAGCAGTCGCCTACTTCTACCCACCATGATTATCATGGCCTGTACCACGTGTACTAGGGATTAGCAAAAACACATTATAACTTTGCTATAGCAAACTTCAATTTGACCAAACATTTGGCTAACTTTAACTATGGTTTACTCGATGGTATCAATAATATTGGGTTTATTTTAGGTTGGTTATAAGGATATATATGTTATATATATGGTTTGTGTTTCTCAGCGAGGAATTTCAATGTATATTGTTATAAAATCAATAAAAAGGTATTTAGTTTTATGCGAATATTTTAGGTATAGGCGTTAACTTGTACAATTTTTTCAATCTGTTCATTATTATCTATGGCCAGACTCCTAGACTTCGACCTCAGCACGAAATTCCTGGTCAACTGGTCAGTAATCCACTCAGGAAGTGATTAAAAGTACTTGGCACTAGTCCATACTAGTTAGTTGGACAGCCTGGGTAGTTGGTGTTCTACGCTCTAGGAACCTTGGTTATATACCAATATACTTAATTATAAAGGCAGATATTGGATCAGAATATCATTTATTTTACCAATATTTCAGTTGGCTGAACGCCAACCTTTTTCAAGGTATTACAACATATTAATAATGTAACAAAGTATTTATTATTTCATTAGCAGAGTATTATTTTTTATGTTTATATTTTGATATACTCTGTACACTTCCCTCTTTTACTTATCTTTTGCTTTTTACTCATAGTTTGTTCTTGCCTGAAATAAAATGTTGTCTCATCCCGAAGTTGCTCTTCCCTAATTTTCCAAGTGGCAATATGTTATACTACCTTGAAAAAGGTTGGCGTTCAGCCAATATTGATCCAATATATGCCCTTTGATTAAAGATTTATTTAAAGATTGCTCTATTTTCAATACATGTGCTGAGATTATAAAGAAGGTTTCATATACAGATATCTTTCAAACTTTTAATAAAAGAGAAATATCGTTTTTTTTTTCACAAGGGAAAAGAGAGCTTTTATTATTCAATCTAAAAAAATAGATGTTTCATGAAGAGCTATATAACCATATTATTGGTAAATATCATTTATGGTCACAGACGACAAATGGGCAAAATACATCTTATGAATTGAATATATGTCTTCTTATTCTTTTTGCTTATCTCCACTCAATCATATTAGGGTATCAAATCAGTAGAGCTTGAGACTTTTGATGGTGTCTGCTGTCGATGAGTAGGGCTCTTCAAAAGAGATTTGACAACTATAATGATTTTGTATATACATATTGATATTGTATATACATCAATTTCATTATCTCAATATTAATTGTGATTAGCTTTTGCTTTTTTATCTTCATTTGCGCTGAATTCGTGGTAAATCCAGGTATAATAAATTTCTTTTGCTCCAATTTACCCAAACGAATCTATTTATTAACTTGATTGTCTTTATATAATTTTTCCTGTATATAAATATCATATTACCATTAAGGTACTATTGCTTTTTCCTGCATGTATCCTACATTTCTGCTTGGAGAATCTGTATAAGACCAAAAGGTCTTAATAAAGCCTTTTGTTGTTGTTGTTGATATTGTATATTCATAGTTAAATATGTCGGTAATTTATTTTAATATCAAATTTCATTTGAGATTCTCCTTTAAAATCTTCAAAAGAAACATTTACATTTCCAACAAAAAACCGTTTCACCAATATTAGATATTTTTGAAAATCATGAAGATTTATAAGCGACATTAATTTATTATATAATTCACAATTACTATATCACCGATAGAAATAGATAGTTAAAAGATCTAATTTATAAATAGACACAAAAACGCAAACTTCGACAAAATCAAACTTAAATCAAATTTCATTTCAATTGATTTTAAAGTGCATTCAACCATAATCTGTTCCACGAAATTCTTTAGAAAGGGAAATATTTTAATTAAAGAAAAGGAATACCAATAGCCTCTCTTCTTTCTTGTTAAACATATAAACTACTTTAATAGTTAAAACTAAGATTATATATTAGTTAAATTGACATATATATTGTTGCATCATGAATAATGCGCGTATTTCAAAAATTATTTATAATATTATTTTCAATATATTTAAATTTTAAATTATATATTTATTTGTTTTTATAAAACAGATTATTACTTTAAAATATTATGTACTATAAAACATTTGTATTTTGATATACTGACTACACCACCTGCTTTAAACTTTGATTTGATAAATAAAGAGATATTCTAGGTGTTACCTAAAAATATAGTTGTCTTATTATTGACTGGTTTAACCTTGTAGAATGGTTGAGACACGTTCAGGAAAGAAGCAAGACGCGTCCGAGGAGAGAATCAAGGCTGAAGAATCTGTCAAACCGCAGCCTGGTGCAACAATATATATATGGTTTATTTGTCATAAATAAACCTCCAGACAAATATGAAATTGTTTAAATGATTAGTGTTTTAACACTGCTCAATATATTGTGAAATATATTTATATTTATTTGAATATTATAAATATCTTTAAAATAATGAACTCCGAATAAACATATCTAAAAATAGCTTAATTCAATTAAAAAAATAAATGTATTGTTTAAAATATTATTTTTTGGCCACATTCTCTCTAAATAATAACACCATTTATCTATTAGATTTATTAATAAATTATCCATGTATGAATATGGTGGAGTGAATATATTGTTTTGAAATTATAATTTTGAAATATTATTGATGATATAAAATGAAATTAAATTAGCTTTAATATACTTTGTTTTTAATAATGTTAGGGATATTAATTAGTATTATCCATACTATGTTATGCTTACAATCCCCAAGAAATAGTTCTAGCCAAGTGAGCAGCGCACCTGCGACGTGCCGTAGCATTCGCCCGCGATGTCTGCCACGTTTATTTTTTGTAAAGTTTTATAGATGGATGAATTTGCATATTTACATTTTAACACAAGCTTAACATATTTACATACCTATTTTGGCGAAAAGAAATTATACATCTTTGATATTATACAAATCATGACAGATGTATATATATATAATATAATATTTATTTATTCATCGTAACTCTCTCTCAATAAATGGAATAATTATTATCCATTTTATTTATTTATTATAACAATTTAGTTTAATTATTGCCCTCACTATATTATAAATCAAATTACAATTAATAGCATTTTCTATAACTCGAGATATGATATAAAACACCTCTTCCATTAAATAAATGTGTCAAAAGGCATTATCAAAATGCATCAAAACAATGCATTCATTTGAGCTTTGCACATTTCAAACACCTTTATGTAAAGGGGAAAGAGCCATTTTTACACATGAATAACATCTTCTTCACCTTCACTTCTGAATTTGGGTTGAAATTTCTTTTAACAATATAATACCTTTCGATATCATATTTTTCACAGTATAATCTTTTCTATTAATGAGCATTCGGAATTAACTGCCTTGAATGACCTTCCAACATGAAATATATGATATGATTTCCCTTTACCTCCATTGATGTACCAATGTTTTTTTTTTTTGTTTGATGTGTGTTTTCATAGATAAATAATTTTATTCTCGATTGAACGTTGTGGCCCTCTGTACGTATTACAACCCAAACACGATGCCAGACATCTCTGTCAATTCATACAATGGGCGTTCATGGGAAAAGGAATTCTATGGTATGGTCTCTTTCCCTTCCACAGACCTTCTGGAACTTAGCTGGTGTAATTTACAACCCCCACCCCCCCGGAAAGAACCTTCAGGCCTTGGATGGACTACCAAGATCCTAAAATGTATTTTCATTTCTACCCCATAACATTGGGCTTCATCTCATATAGTATTTACATCATTATTTTAATCAGACTATTCTAAAGCTGTATAACGATATGTTTCTGCTATTAAATTCTGAGTTTCAAGCCTCACAGGTATTTCTCGGGTCCTTATTTAAAAATAATTACAGCGCTTATATTTTACGCTAAGAATGTTTGAATATGTTCCTGAAGAAATGCCTCGGGGCATATATATATATAAGCCTATATATATTTAAAAAGTAATGTGTTTCTATGGTGATGTGAAATATTTAAAAATAAAATTGAGACAACTGGTGATATATTATTTCGATTAATACGTTTTAATGAGGTCCATTATATTTATCGCCCATAAGCTCTTCACAGTTTATTGCAGCGCATGCGCGGTTTATTATATTTTCTCTCTCCGTAACATTAGCAAACGTGGAGATGGGATTCCGGTAGCGCACAACTGCCTAAATTTGTCGACGATGAAAATTGATCATACGTTATAGAGGATGCGTGGCTAAGTTGAAGAGCGTCGAACTCGTTTCGCGCTGTTGGCGCTCGTCAGCGTGGAGCAGGCTATACCACTGCGACCAACTTTTTTTTTTGGTTCCAGATGCTTCTTGAGAAACCAAGAAATGGGTATTTAAGGCCAAACCTGCGTAAATACGCGTAACATGTATATATTTATATTGTATCGATACATCGCTATTGAAGTAATAAGTGAATAAAATACAGTAAAAGCTTCCTATAGCGAACCTCAATGGGACTGAACCAATAGCCATGGTTCGTTATAACCAAAAGGAAAGTGGGGATTATATTAGGTTCATTAAAAGGGGAATGTTGGCTATATCCCGAGTTCGCTATATAGCGAGGTTTTATGATATTATACATTTTGAATTAGGTTTGTCTTTCCATCTCGCTAGAAAGGATGAAAGTATTTTAATAATTCTGGAAAATATATCGAATATTTCGTGGAATATGACATGGATATTTTTATAACATTCCGGCAAGGTTTTCCATCAATACCTACATATAGGCTATAGTGTAAATTTAATAGAGAATCATTTTTTCAACCAATTGTATTATTCTTTCTTCATAATATTTATAGAAAGAGGAATGTCAACTCGTAGGCTCAAGCTATGAATTTTAAAAATAATTTTAATCAATACAAAGTCTCTTATTACTAAATTTTAATTTACTTCAAACGTTTATAGAGGATATAATGGCTAATGAATTTATAAACTTTATACCTAGAATATTTCACAATTCTATTCGTTCAATTACAATAATGGAAAGTGTTATTTGAGATTGCCACTCTCGGTTCACATATCATTGTAATTATTGTTGGAGAATACTATAGAATGTAGACTATAATTGACTTGAGAATCTAAATGTTATTCAACTCTTCCAATAATATTTGACATTTCTGACCTTATATTTATTATCATAAATCCTTATATAGGTCTGCAGAAAGGCGGGAGGTCGCTATTCAGAATTAAAAATGTAATTATGAGTGTTTAAGATTCTCTCCGTGATATATACTGAAGAGGCGTCATATTATCTGTGAACTTACCCAAAGCAATATCTTTATTGACCAATCGTTACAAATTTCAACGTCGAAAAATTTGAATATTTCCTGTGTACACCAAAGTTTCAGGTTATGGTTCCATTTGCATTATTAAAAAAAAGAACCATGAAGAAAATTATGCAAGAGCGACTATTTTGTTATATAATTAAAATAAAATCAATGAAGACTGTGACAAAAACGAGAAATCTATGAATGAATAATTCATGTTTTTGTTAAGTTTTAATATTTTATCAGTGTTTTCATTTTGAATAGTTGGGGGTGTGTACGAGAACTATGAACAACTTTTAGATGCATCAATTCAAAAAGGTTAAAAGAAATTAACTCTGTGTGAAATATTTTTAAATTATATAATAAACCACCAAATCACAACAATAAACAATTTATGTGTATGACAATTATATTGTAGCGAATTATTTATTATTTGACAAGCATTTATTATTTTACGCTTGTATTAACAGAGTATCATTTTTTAATATTTATATTTTACTACTCTGTAAACTTCCCTCATTTGCTTATCTTTTGTTTATCATTCATAGTTTGTTCTTGCCTTGAATAAATTGCTGTCTCATCCTGAAGTTTGTCTTCCTTAATTTTCCACGTGGCACTTATGAATCATGTTTTTGTTACCTTTTTAATATTTATACTCGTTTTTATTTTGAATAGTTAAGGATGAGTTATACGATATTTTGAAAGATATACAAACTATTATTGGTATCTTATGAAATAATCATATAATTCATACACATATATGCATATTTTGAAGATATTTTATGTATCAATTCGGAAACGTGTTACATAAATAAATAAACGCAGAGAAGTTAGGGAAGATACACGGAGTAAAATCTAGCTTACCCAGGCATGCAATCAGGGCTGTCGGTAATTAAGTCCTGCAGAGCTGACACCACTGGTCAGTGATTAGTGCCAATTAATTGGAACGACCGGCCACTCTGGAGGTCACAGATTATCTTCGAGAATTTTAAATACTTCATTTTCTCTACAGGCGTCAGATTATTTCCTTCCTTGGAATTGAAAAGATGTTTAATGGCTATGCAAATACTAATAACAAACATCGAAAGTAGCAAATTCTATAAGAATAATTATTAAAATTGATGTTCTTGTTTGAAGAGCTTCTGTAATATTTACATATTCAGCTTGTTCTTTGATCGTTTGTAACTTTTCCAAATCACAGAATCAAAGGGCGAATATATTTTACAATCTTGTATCGTTCGCCGATTGAATATCTCAGCCGTTATAATCAATTGTTAATTATTTTCTTTTTTCTTAATTATTTTGATGGTTGTATTGAAAATTTTGAACAACTGAGATTTTATCCGGAATTATGCGCCTTTTGGCTTGATAAAATATTACTTGAATTTCCGATTATTTCAATATTACAACCCAAAAGGTGAGTGCCCGTACCACAACAGTACATTGTAAGTGCAAAAGACCATCTGCTTTCTAGATATGCAACCAGGTTGTGCACTTTGAGTAAAATTTGATATGTACCCACCATTATCATTCCTTATATTACATGTACTTGAATCAGATTAAATTATTCCTGAAAAAAATTAATGCTTTCAATAAATATTTAAATTTGAGGCAGTATGTGACGTTATCGCTAAATATAATTACGGGAAGTAAAATATTAGACGAATGCAAGACAAGAAAATTAAATTCTTTACAGAAGGCCAATAAAATGGTTGTTATTGCCTCTTTTAGGACAGAAGGGATATTATAAATCTCTTAGAAATAACGAGATCAAGAAAGTGTTGCAGGTGGCCCCGGTTACTAAAGAGTGTGAAGATCAAGAAAGTGTTGCAGGTGGCCCCGGTTACTAAAGGATGTGAATATTAAGAAAGTGTTGCAGGTGGCCCCGGTTACTAAAGAGTGTGAAGATCAAGAAAGTGTTGCAGGTGGCCCCGGTTACTAAAGAGTATGAAGATCAAGAAAGTGTTTCAGGTGACCCCGGTTACTAAAGGATGTGAAGATCAAGAAAGTGTTGCAGGTGGCCTCGGGTACTAAAGAGTGTGAAGATCAAGAAAATGTTTCAGGTGGCCCCGGTTACTAAAGGATGTGAAGATCAAGAAAGTGTTGCAGGTGGCCCCGGTTACTAAAGATTGTGAAGATCAAGAAAGTGTTTCAGGTGACCCCGGTTACTAAAGGATGTGAAGATCAAGAAAGTGTTGCAGGTGGCCCCGGTTACTAAAGGATGCGAAGATCAAGAAAGTGTTGCAGGTGGCCCCGGTTACTAAAGGATGTGAAGACAAAGAAAGTGTTGCAGGTGGCCCCGGTTACTAAAGGATGTGAAGATCAAGAAAGTGTTGCAGGTGGCCTCGGTTACTAAAGAGTATGAAGATCAAGAAAGTGTTTCAGGTGACCCCGGTTACTAAAGGATGTGAAGATCAAGAAAGTGTTGCAGGTGGCCTCGGTTACTAAAGAGTGTGAAGATCAAGAAAATGTTTCAGGTGGCCCCGGTTACTAAAGGATGTGAAGATCAAGAAAGTGTTGCAGGTGGCCCCGGTTACTAAAGATTGTGAAGATCAAGAAAGTGTTTCAGGTGACCCCGGTTACTAAAGGATGTGAAGATCAAGAAAGTGTTGCAGGTGGCCCCGGTTACTAAAGGATGCGAAGATCAAGAAAGTGTTGCAGGTGGCCCCGGTTACTAAAGGATGTGAAGACAAAGAAAGTGTTGCAGGTGGCCCCGGTTACTAAAGGATGTGAAGATCAAGAAAGTGTTGCAGGTGGCCCCGGTTACTAAAGAGTGTGAAGATCAAGAAAGTGTTGCAGGTGGCCCCGGTTACTAAAGAGAGTGAAGATCAAGAAAGTGTTTCAGGTGACCCCGGTTACTAAAGGATGTGAAGATCAAGAAAATGTTTCAGGTGGCCCCGGTTACTAAAAGGTGTGAAGATCAAGAAAGTATTTCAGGTGGCCCCGGTTACTAAAGGATGTAAAGATCAAGAAAGTGTTGCAGGTGGCCCCGGTCACAGTAAGATGAGATGATCAAGAAAGTGTTGCAGGTGGACCCGGTTACTAAAGGATGCGAAGATCAAGAAAGTGTTGCAGGTGGCCCCGGTTACTAAAGGATGTGAAGATCAAGAAAGTGTTTCAGGTGGCCCCGGTCACAGTAAGATGAGATGATCAAGAAAGTGTTTCAGGTGGCCCCGGTTACTATAGGATGTGAAGATTTAATTTTAGCAGGATTGATGACTATGTAATATAAAAAAAAATAAAATGAGGTGCAAACTATATAATATATACTCTTTTCATATATCATATAATATACAATAAAACCGTCTATAAAGCAAACCCCAATGGTACTGAATCTTTGTTTTACCATTGTAATGGTTCATTATGGCCATATAGTTCCAGTTTGTTATAAGGGAATGTTCGTTATATTCCCGGTTCGTTTCACCGAGTTTTTAGTGTATATTATATATATATTTATAAAGTAATTTAATCTAACTTTTACAATGAATTTTAAAATTTCCCTTATTTCAATTAATGATATCCAATAATATTAAAATATATATAAACGATAAAATAATTATAAGTAAATTTATATTCTTTGGAATTGAATAATCTTAGACTCTTCTCACAATTTCGAAAGCCTCATTTATTCAGAAATGCGGTGAAATATAAAAATTTATGGAGAAGGTGAAATAGTAAACATGCCGTTCCTAATAATAATTTCACGTTATATCATATATATATATATATATATATATATATATATATTAGAATGATACCTCATAATATCCTTTTTCATACATTCAAAATATATTCATCATAACTTTTAAAATTCAACATATACTCCTAAAATTTCAATAGCATAAAAGCATAAGCTGTTTGAAATATCCAAAAAAGAAGTTCAAAGGATCTCAAATTTATAAAAGAAAATCTTAACGCATTAGAAGAAAAAAATAAACTCTTCCATATAAAGCTAATACTAAAATTGACATCAAGATGGCATTATAAATTGAAATAAATAAAAATTCTATAGAAAAGAACTGTAAAAAAGTTGATGGATGAGAATTCAGACGTTTCAGATGGACAGGACTTTCTCACTATCGACCCAAGTTTCGGGGGAACGTTAAGTATCAAATTTTGGCGGCAAAAAGCTGGAATTCTTTGGAATAATTTGATAACGTTTTGTCAAGCAACCGCTGCGGTGGTTTAGCAAAAGTGGCCGATTCCAATTGATTTCCGATGGTTGGAATGGAGATCCATTTGGTGGTACACTTCACTGGATTGCCTGATTCCAGAACAACTTGAAATATTTACAACACATGTGTGGTCAGAGAGATCTCATTTAGGTTCTATCTCCGAGATGACTTTATATATTTATAAAGTATATATATATTGTATAAGAGGTATAGTGTATATATATTATATAGTAAGTGTATTGAATTCAGTTTCCCTAGCTCTAGAAAAACAATACTGGACAGAATACCTATAAAATAAAGACTATACCTATTAGGGATTAATTATATTTCACAATTACTATATACAATAAAATTCGCTGAAACGAACAGAATATTGTTGCGTGTGTCAACAAGTAGCCGAGCAATGGTACATAGGAACAGTAAGAATTATTTAATTCTTGTTTATTTTAATTAATTATTTAATCAGAGAAACCGGACCACAGAGATGACGGGTATAAATTGTATTTGACCATTGACCACCGTTTCGCGGCGATGCGTTAAATACAACGTGCTAGTTATCGTTTTACCCTTCGTTTATTTTTGGATTTTTAACCCGGCGAT